>BLKR01000099.1:0-600000 GCA_011170035.1 Teleogryllus occipitalis | reverse complement strand
CGCGTCTTTGTTTTGACTTCTCCGAATAGTGATTTCTCTGAGCAGATCCAGTGTAATGCTGGAGCAGCACCTTCTAAAACGGGCTATGGAACGCCCGTAATCTTCCCTTCCCTTTCCTATTCCCAAGTCTGGATGGGACGACGACTTCTTCTGTGTTCATTCTCATGACGGGCATACGCAGTCAATAGAGAAGGAAACATTGAGTTCTCGGGATTGAATTCAATTGATAATAATTTCCATTCACACTTTTCTCAAAACATTCCAAAATTTCATGTTTCACATTTTTTGAATCGAGATTTTTTCGAGATTGATTTTTTCGAGTCTGACTAAATCTCGAGTCTGGACTGAGTCTCGAGTACGAATCAAGATCTATGTTTTCGTATCTGACCGGGAGGAAATGTGTTCGTTTCAGAATTGCTATTTTATTTTTGAAGAAATAACAACTAAGGAAAGTCTGTATTCTTCCTTAAGTGATGAAGAATAATCTAAATATTATTTTTTGAATCGATTGCATTGCAAAGATCAGTTCAACATATTAAAGACCTCAATAATTGTGTAGACTCCTGAGAAGCAGAACACAATGATTCGTACAGAAATGAAGCTACAATATTTTGTTTAAACCATGTCCTTTTATTTGAGAAAAGGAGTGATACAAAGGTCGTAATAAAGCTGAAGAGCCACAGTGAACTCCATAAAACCACGCACATGGCAGCGCTTATTAAAAATCTCGTGCACGTAATAGGTAAACGTCTTTTAGAGGAGTCTGGTTTTTCTTTCGTAATTGAACGATAATCTTGTTTGCCGCGCGCGTCTTTTGGCGGACGTCGGTCCAGTGTGCGGCGTGGAACGGGGCAGGGCGGGGCGTGGCGGAGCGGGGTGTGGTGGGACGGAGCGGGGCGGGGTGGAGCGGGCGAGGCCGAATAGAGCGGTGAAGAACGGGGCAGTGAAGGCGGAGCGACGTTGAACGGGAAGATGCAAGGAGGAGTAGAGCGAGGAGGAGGGAAGTGGAAGGGATGGAGAGGGACGTGCGAGGCGAGACAGCGCGGAGCGGCGGCGCATCGTCTTGGCGGTTTAACTTCGGCAGGTCTCTTCGCAGAACCTCTTTCTCGGGAGCTGTCAGGGCCATCGATTGAGCGTCTGCGCGGGCTCGGACCCATCCCAGCGGCATGCGCCGCTCTACGGCAGATGCTTGCAGGATGTAGGGGCGTGGCGCGGACGGCACGATTCCTCCTTCCACTAAAAAATACTAAAGAAAATAACAACAATGTGTCGCAATAATGGAAGCACAAACAGAATGAAACGATGTAGTTTAACCGTTGGTTGGTATGCACTAGGCCGAATGTCGTGAGTACGTAAGCAACTCACTTCTGGCAACCTATAGACATTGTAGCAACCTATAGACATCTTAGCTTTGCTATGATGTCTATAGGTTGCCAGAAGCTACGAATGCTATTAATTACTTATGTCTGAAGTAATAGCAGGATTTACTTAATTTCGGGGTAAATACGCGTCCGTATAAGATCCCGATTTAAAAATAAAAGCCAAATATGAACGAGTGTTTAATTTTGGGATCACACCAATTGATTGATAGATTAGTGATTTCGGGCGCGTCAATTGCTTATTCCCGTAACTGTAGTGCATATTTATATCGTGGGAAGTGGCGGTGATCATCCCCCCCGCTGGATGGCGAGATCCGGTGCCGAACTATCCGTCGGCTTGCGGGTATTTTCCCACCAGCGGGATACCGCTCCAGCCGGAACAAGCCCTCACCTCCCGACTGGTCTCTCGACATGTGTGGTAGTGCATGTGGTATCCCCCCAATCAGAAGACGAAACGGAGTTACGCTCCGCCGCGCCGCTAGTGGAGGGGCACAGCCCCTCCCCTCCCCCTTCACCGGGCGGTGGGGTATAAAGGCATGGTCGGGAGCAGGGCGCTCCCGTTCAGTTACCGCTTCGCGTAGCTACCACCGCCGCACTCGCTACACGCCCTACCGCGGCGTAACCTGCTGCGCACTATAAGAGGACTCCAGACTGCTGCCGCCGACACCAGCTACCGTCACCAGTCGTGACGTATCCGCCGGGCGATCAGCACAGACCTCGGGGGCTACTGCCGCCCTCGCTACACTACACGCCTGGTCAAGGCGCCATCTGTGGCGCGCTACAAAGTGACTGCAGACTACCGCCGGCACTTGCTACCGTCACTAGCCGTGACGTATCAGCCAGGCGATCAACGCCGACCTCGGTGGCCACTGCCGCCCCTCGCTACACTCCCGACCGCGGCGTAACCCGCCGCGCGCTACTAGGAGGCTCGAGGTGACTGCGGCCAGCTATCACGTTACGACGCTTATCGCCACTGCGGGCGATAAGGCTCGGCGAGGCAAGAAGGCCGTTAAGAATTATTGTACAGTATTTGTTACGTTGTTCTGTGTATTGGTTATTGGTGAAAGTAAATGGTTATTAAACATTGACTGTTTAACTTACCTTGCATCCTGCAAATACAACAGTGCATGTATTGCTCGCGCAAGTTTTCTTGATGCACGAGCTTCGTAGTCCTCGCCCAGCGCTTAATAGTAACGCCCGTTGAGATACGACCCGGAACGGCACGTACCAATTTACAATTCTGCCAACGACCACCTCGTACCTTCGAAACAACCGTAGCATTTCTCGTGGCACGCTTTGGCGCGTCAAGTTCATGCCATCAGTTGGTACGCCCTTTTAAGTCGTGACGTAGCCAGAACCCTCCTCTCCCCGAACTCTCCTCTGTGGAATATCAAGAAAACTACCGCCTATAGAGCGATTTTGAGCAGCTCGTTACAGAGAGAATTTCGTTCTTACAGAATCGAAAATTATCTAACATTATTACATTACAAGTTCGCCTCCCTCTCATCGAGTCGAATGTCTAGATCTGTTACTAGCGAAGGTCTGTAGAGCGTGGATTATGGTGGCACAAAGGGGATGTTGATTCAAGAAGTTGTGTATTGAAGATTGAGGTATTTGACTTGCAACCGTACTATTACATGCGATCAATGCGGGATAACATTGAAAACTGGGTGGGGTCGCGGTGAGGATTGGACGTGTGTTGGAAGGAAGAAAAGCATCATGATGTAATCAGGATGCAAAATAATGCAGTCTCAAGGTCGAGATTAGCGTTCTCTGTCGAATCATGAGTTTGAAATGCTGACTATGGTTCTTCTTATGTTGTATGTGTGTGAAGTATATTTCTCAAGTTAGTAAAAGTGTTTTGTTAATTTTTCGTATTTTTGTTACAAGATTACTAGATTTATTAAAATTTTCTTGTATAGCAAGTATAATCAGAATTTCTTTACTTTTTGTTCAGCGAAAACACAATTATGCAAAGAATTATTACAGGAACTAGTAAATATACCAAAATACTTAATGCCCAGTTTTTCTTTTAAAAAATCTTTAATTTCTCAAACTATTTTTGTCGCGAGCTTTTTGTGCTGGCCATTTCATTTGTTTTTCTTCAGAGCACTCGCTGTAAAGAGAGTTGTACCTGATTTATGTAGGCTATTTTATATAGGCCGCAAAGTTTGAATGACCTGCCTCAGCACTTTGATGTTTAGGTGAGCGGAAATCTCCGTCATCTCTCATAGGATCCAATAACAAGGGACATCAGTAAAGATATATCAGTTTATTATCTGATGAATATTTCAATAATAATAATAATAATAATAATAATAATAATAATAATAATAATAATAATAATAATAATAATAATAATAATGATAATTTCCTAGAGTAGTTTTTAATTAAAACGTTTCCACTCTTTTCAGTGATCATTGACACACCTCTCTTACTCACACACATACTCTCTCACTCACACACACTCTCTCACTCACACCCACACGCTCTCATTCTCTCTCTCTCTCTTTCTCTCTCTCTCTCTCTCTCTCTCTCTCTCTCTCCCTGGGCCCACAAGGCGTGCGGACGGTCCTAGCTGAGACGTCTTGAATCCTTGTTGACTCAGTTTGAAGATTCGCCGAGAAGCTCTCCCATGCGCCGCCCCGCGTCGCGCGTGGTAGTCGCACAGCCGCCGCAGCCATTGTCTGATCTAATGCATGCACTTACGCCAACGCGCTGCCACTCACCGCCTCTCCCCGCTCCGTCTCACTCTGGCTCACACCGCCCCGACCCGCCTCGCCTCGCCTCGCCTCGCCTCGCCTCGCCTCCGTCATTCCCCACCCCTGGCCCTATCGCTTCTCCACCTGATCCGTTCATCCCGACACCTTCCCTCGTCACTACCCACAATTCCTCGTCATGCCACTTCATTCCCAACCCCGCCATCCCACTCGACGCTTAAGCCCGCCAAGTCCGTCCCCACTCCATCCCATCTTGCCCCGCTTCACATCGTTCCCGTCCCGAAGCGATTCCCCCTCTCTCAGCGCCCTCTTTATGCGCCACCCCGGTCCGCCAACGTCCCATGACTCCGCCTCATCCCGCCCTCTACACGCACCACTGCCTCTATACCGGAACCCCGCCCTGCTCATATTCCTCCCCTGCCAATTGTATTCCATGCCCTCCCACGCTTGCTTTGTCCCTGCGGTCGTTCCTACGGCCCTGCTCCGGCGTGCATAATACTATCGTTTATCCTGCGCCCCCTTCCGCCTATGTTCGTGCTCCCTGCCCAAGCCTCCCCCCAAGGAACTCACAATAGCCCTCTTGATCCCTATACTCTTCCCGATTTTCTGTCTCCTCGTTCTCGTGGTCTTCTCCACCTGATTCGCTACTTTATTTTTTTCGCTCGGTACTCTCTCTTCCTTTAACAGAGTTCCTTCTGTAACCCTTTGACGTAATTCTTCTATTTGAAAGCCTTCGGTGGCACTTTCCATGAGCTTACTTCTCTCCTTCTCACCTTCTCTCCCTTTAACTTCGAACTTCACCCTATCTTAATTAAGTTTCGATCTTTCGTTTTCCCTCTCCCCTAGAAATGTATTGTTTTCTCAAAGCTGTTTTCCTGCCACTCTAATATCTAACTCTAGTATTCCATTATATTTTTTCTGTGCTCTCCGTAGTTCGTAGTATTTTCTCCACTATCCGTACTTTCTTACTAGATCACATTGCGGTTCTGTCACTTTTTCTGAACCGCGCCGTCGGTCCCTACGGTTTGCGAGCGATACGATGCCGTCGCCCCCGAGATGCGAAGGTGATGCAGGCACGCGCATGTGCCGTCGGATGGATGAAGCGCAATTTGCATACTGGCTCAACGCCTGGCGGGAAACACGCCCAGGATCAGCGAAGTAAGGCTTCGTCAAGTGCTTTACTCTGTTCTTGAATTAGAGTGCCCCTTTTAGAGAGAGCGAATTAGCGATCTCGAGTTCATTCTGTTATTCCTTGCATAATATTTGTTCATTTTTGGTATCAAATAAGTGGATCATATATGTCTTGAAGAACACGCAACATGACATTGCAGCCCGAGACTACTACGCCAGCTTTTCAGGCCAATGATGATAGGAGGCGTAGACTCTTTCCAGACTCTTAGAATAGGAGTGGAGTCAGAATGGAATACTCGTACATGGCCCGTTAAATTACTGCTCAGTATCCACCTGGATCTAATTGGAAGAAAGTACGCAGGCGTCTGAATAGAGTTGTTCCTGTTTTTTGGCTCGACAGTCCGCTACGGTCCTTGGCCGACCAGCGCACAGTGGGGCCAGAGGAGAGGAAAATTGGCAGAAAGTTCAAAATTAGAATGTACTTCCGAATCTCCATATCTCATGAAAGGGGTAGCAAAATGTCTCCTTCATCGTTGCCCGATCAGGAAAGGAAGGAGGAATCACGCCAATTTATTCAGTGCAAGTTTGAACTTGCACAAATGATGCGCGGCGCACTTCTTCGCTCGCACAGTAGGAAGAGAGGTGTGTTTTTTGATGCAAATATTTTTGCTCTCTCGACTAGCTGAATCATACGTGATGTGGATACGAAAATGGGAGAATATGTACTTTAAATTTGTATTTCTAGAAACATGTTCCTTGAATAATAATTCCCTGTAGAAATGTCACGTGTCACAATTGAATGAAATTTTTAAATTCGGATTTACATATTGTCTTGTAGTTCCCTTCCGAGCGTTTCTGGGCTATGATATTTACTGAATCTGACTCTGGTATTCATCTAGTTTTCAAAACATTAATCAATGTTTACCCCATTTTGACTTCAGGTATTTTTATTTATGATGATGCACATCTAGTTGTGTTAGATTTTCTACCAACAATATTCATTTTTTTATTGTTCCCGTCATGATCCGGTACTCATAGCTCTTTATTAAAAAGGAGGGATGTGCATGGTGTTATTAAACACACTGAAAAAAAAAGAAAAAAAAGAAAAGTGCAACCTGGATGAAGAAAAAAAGAAGTGCTCCGTAGGCTGTTAATTGCATGTAACCCACTCATTTCACAAATGGAATAGATAGAAAAATGATCAGAAAGGCATTGATGATCAATGTTAATGGCTTCAAGTACAAATTCACTTTTTGAAGAAGTGTCACATGATAGAAGTTCTGACTTAAAGGTCTTGTAAATAAATATTTAAAGGTTAAACAAATAAGTCATTATTTAATTATAAAATGTGTTTCTATTGCCAAAAATTCCGAAAAACACTTAATACTTTTTGCCAACTTTTTCCCCTTTCTGGCCCCACTGTGCAGCGATGACCAAACCTCTCGGACAAGGGGTTCGTGGGGTTAGCATGAAGACATCCCGTCTCTGTATATACTGGTCGACAACCTTAGGGTTGGCTTTCTCACCCTCACACGGCAATAGATGCTGAGACATTTGTAAGGAAATCGCACAGGTATAATTTGCATCGATCGGGAATCGAATCCGGGGTTGCGCCGTGGAAAGCAAGTACGCTAACCAACGAGCCACCGCGGGAGGCGTCTGAATAGAGTAGTTAACCGAAATTCTTGTCCTGAGTATGACTGTTATTGACCTAGATAATGTGGAATATCCAACCCCGTCGGGACTCCAAACCAGAATAACCTGGTATACGTGTTCTATTTGCTAACTCACAACTACACACACTATCGGACTCTGTAGAATGTAGTTCTCTGCGTATCCCCTCTACATAAAATTTCGTACTCTAAAGAAAGATAACGGTCGACACAAAACTCCCGTATATGTGCTACTGCTGGAGAGGGAACACTCCCCCTTGATTCGTGCTTTGAAGGCATTTTAAAATAAATAAATAAATAAATAAATAAAAAGTTGAAGGGGGGGGAGGATGCACGTATGCAACCCGCAGCACATTAAACAGTTGCAAAACGATGCGTCCTTGGCCCTTAAAATTAGTTGTGTTTTTTTATGTAAACAGCTTTATAAACGACCTTTGTCGTATCAATAAATCGTTCACAAAATGGTATTTTATGGCACATATTGCAATAAATTAGCTTATGGCACGAATAATTGCATCATCAACAGCGAATTGTCGGGCGAATCGAAGGATGCAAACCGCCAAGCCGACAAAACTTTTTGCACAAATGTCAAATATGCGTGAAGTCATAACACGAAATACTTATGATTTTTTTCAAAATTAACTTTGAATCTTTTACAAAATTATAATGCTGTTCTACAAAGAATAGCAACTCATTCATAATGTTGTTTTATTGCTTTCGCGCATATATTAAATCTTACCCATAACGTCCATCTTTTTAAAAACGCGAACTTATGCAATACAGTTTAATATCATCAGCTAGTTTCATAGCGTACTTTTTTTTCAGTTATATTTCTTATCTCGTTATCTTCCAAATGAGACCTTTATGCTCGTTCTATATGCTCTTTGGAGGATACTCCAACTTGGGAGCACACGTTGCACTTGGTTGTTTCAAGTTAGATTGCTATGTTCTATTTCAAAACAACTATTTTGAAAGAGAGGAATGTTCGCAGGGGTCAACTAGTAAAACATATTTAGATAAATATGCATTTTCATTGTTAATAATATTTTTCTTGAAGTAAGATTTTATTACTTACTTTTCATGAGAAAAATAACTATTTAGTCTCCTTGCGGTGGCGCGGGAATCTATTTAACGCATCATCTTAACCTTTTTATTTTGTATTATTCTAAAACAAATTATAACAAATAAAATCAAATATTACGATATTACTCGACGGTAAAGATCCCCAGGTACCCACAGGTACACAGGCAACCACTCGAAAAAGACGCCTCTTTTGCTTCATTTGTGAGGTTGAAGTATATGTTTATCGTATTGTGTAGCAAATTATTATTCTCTGGAGCTTCTTTCAGTCAAAGCCAGTTACTCTCCATTGGGGAGTAGGATGTACACATATCTTGATCCACAAAAATCCATACATATGTGGGTTTCTTGGTTCAGTAGTGAGCAGAACGTGCAGCCCTTCGCAATACAATATGCGTGAAAGAAAGCAACAAACACTCGTGGCTACAAGGAAATTAGGACTTCCTACCTTTGGGAAAGATATACATGCCTGTGTACAATAATTCTATAATATTTCTATTTATGCCCGTATATGTTCACGTACTTGAATTCTCATTATATTATGGGAATTGACGAGGAACCTTTACCGAAGTTTAAAAAATAATCGAATTTATGCAAAACTAGTGGACAGGGGAATTCAAAATTGCAAGTAAAAATAATTTACACGCTTTGAAAAATTCAAGTACGGAGGTATCTGCAACATATAGAAATGTAAATGGTGTTAGTCAATGAATGAAGTAATGTAAATTGGGATACAAAGGTTGAATATAAATATATGAATTAATTGTTTTGAATGCATTCTACCCCAAGTGAATATTCAAGGTGAAATCGAAATGGAAATACGTAAAGTGTTAAAGGGAACGTGAACTCATTTCGGATTCGAAGTCTGTTTTCACTTTTTATTTGCTTTTCATTTGTAGTGTAATTTTTCCCGAAACACTTTAAGCCTGCGAGAGAGTTTTCTAAAGTGTGTACGATATATCCTCCTCACTAAGTGCGTGAAAACAAGTAAAGCCACTCTTGTTCACGTAAACAGAAGTTGCCGACGGTGTTTTCGTGTTGTTGGGTAGACGAATCGATATTTTCAACAGAAGGAGTGTATTAGGGGAAATGCACGAAAAAATCTCAAAACATTATTTTAAGCTTTCACAAAACTAGCCAATACACCTTTCATAGGCGTTGGTGAAAAACAGGTGAAGATAAAGAAACTGAAATGATGAAAAAATGTCGTTTATAAAGCGTCATTGATCTACATTTGTGAATGTAATTGTGGAGAAAGAAAGTTTTCGGAAAGAAACATAATATATTGTACTTGCAATCGCTGAAAATATATTTCGATTTAAGCGTACTTTTTGGCTTTTCTTTTTCGTGAAGAATAATCAGTCGTTCGCTTGACATTACATTGTTTCTCTGTGACCATCAAAGAGAGATTTCCAGAAATTAATTATCTATTAGAGAAGAATCGTCATCAAAAATACAAAATAACACGGATGAGACAGAAGCCCATTAATCGCTGGAGGTTTAGTGGAGAAGCAATGTCTACTAAGTTCAATTTAAAAATGGGGACGGGTCTCAAAACAACTCGCGAAAATGAAATTTTCTCAAAGCATTATCACCTGAATATTATCTTCCATCATCAAAGGGTTTTCGTAATTTGTTTGAAGGCGTTAGCCTTTGACCAAACCTTCAGTAATTCGATAGGGCAGCAAATTTTAATTAAAGGTACCAATTGTGAGGAGCATCTTTCATCATTTCTGCGATCACGGTGTCCACCAACCTCTGGTTTTACGACAGAATTTTCCTCCACGCATACCGAGCCCATCGAGCGAAGTGACTCAGGGCGTAGCGCTCTGACTTCGAATTCGGGAGGCCCGGTTTCAATCCCCTTGCCGGCCATCATGGTCGGGGTTTTCGTGGTTTCCCTGGGTCATGCAGGCGAATGCTGGGATGGTTCTACCGAAAGGCCACGACCGCGAAACGTGCGTCGCTAGCCGTATTCATTAATTACGTGAAGTCACGAAGGTTAAGCAAATTCGAGACATCGCGGGTTCCTAGTTGGGTGATCGACTGGGAACACCAGGATCTAACGGCGCCGAGACCAATCGCCCTTTTTCGGTACTTATAATGACTAAATAAATACAATTACCGAGCCAAGAATCCATAAAACGGGAACGTGTCAACTTTCCTCGGGGTTTTTCCATTTACCGTGCTTTTCCACATCTGCATCATCCTGCATCACCATCATTTTCGCTTGTAACCCCACACATTACTTTCGTATTTGTTTCTGGATTGTGTCGATGTAAGAAAATAATCCTTATTTCGAATTACTCGTGTGCGGAAATACCATTTCTGGCTATTTTCCCGCTCATCATGCTATTCCGTTTATAATAAATGGTCCTAATCCTGTTAATGACAATTCTTAAAAAAACAGGAAGCAACGGCTCAATGACAACGAAATTTCACCTGCAGCATCCTTGAGCGGATGTTCCTATGGTGGCAGATCTTTTACTCTACCTACAGAGCTGGGTGGAATTTAATTACTGACTGGAAACGAATTCTAGTGGTTCTGTTAGTTTTCCGTGATTTCTCCGTTCATTCCAGACCATTACGGCAGCAGAGCTTTAGGGCTGAGGACCGCACGCGATGTTTTCCTTCATCATTGTCCTCTCCTTACATACACATGCACTTATATGTTATAAGCTACCACACAAGTGGAGGGTTCAGAGCACCTCTAAGCAAGAGATACCTGAAGAGGGATACCCCACAAGCCAACATGTAGGTCAGCGTCTCTCACATTCCTGTAGGGGACGAACACCCCCAAATCCCGGCTGTAACTTGCACTACACACAGGACTAATGAGAAAAGAAGTAGGCGCTCCCGAAAACAGGATTGATTGATTGATTTTACCGTGTTTTCGGGCGCTTCAACTGCAATGGTCATTAGTCCCGTTAGTGTAGTGTATGTTTTCTTCTCGGGAGATGGCGGTGATCTTCCCCTGCTGGATGGCGAGATCCGGCGCCGACCTACCGTCGGCTAGTGGGGTTTCCCCCTAACCGGGACTCTCCCACCAGCGGGGCACCGCCCCCGCCGGGACAGGCTCTAAGCTTCCGACCCGGTCTCCCGGAATATGTGGTAGTGTAGTGCATGCCAGTGTAAGTGTGTGTGTAAGGGGAGGGCATAGGACCAGGAAGAGGAAGGACAGATCGCGCGCGGTCCGTGGCCCGTTTGTTAGGGTACTGCTCCGGCATTCGCCTGGCGTTGATTGGAGAAACCACGGAAAACTACCGATCAGAACAGCAGGACGCTAGAATTCTCCTCCAGACAGCGACTGAATTCGACCTAGCTGAAAAGATAGTGTCGAAAATCCTGCCGCCGTCAGGACTCGAACACCTAGGACCTCCCGGTGAGAGGCGCTGCAGTGACATCATTTGATGCACTGAGCTACCGCTCCCGGTCCGAAAACAGGAAATAGTCAATTCTTTAGGAAGAGAGGCCCTGCGCATCTGCTGGCGTTCTGGAGCGGCCTCGGCGGGTGTGCGAGAGCGGCCTTGCCTCGCACGGAGGGTTCGCTGGCGAGGTTGTGCTGCGAAGTGCCGCTCCCTCGCCGCTGTTTAACCCAATTACCACCTCGGCCACTGCCTCCCTTCCTCTGGTCCAGCAGCCCGCGTGGCACAGGATGGAATCTAATTGGCTAACTGGATGTGGGGCTCGGGACAGTGTGGGTTAACACGCATACTTGTGTTCGTGCGTTATGCGGGTTCTCTTTTAACCTTTGATTGCACGTCGTTCTTTTTTGTCAATTTCCTCCCGTGAGGGGTAAACACTTTTTCAAGAAATAAAGTATGAAGGGTTTTATTCGCATGAAGGTATATGGAATGCCGTTGTAACCCTGATGGTTTCAATATATTTAAAATTGAATTAGTTTTAATCATATTTGAAACTTCGTTTGATGTTAAGGACTAGTACAATTATTCGTGTTTGGGATTTTATTTCGATATTCAATTAATATTTCACAATTTCTAATTTTCAGTCAAACATTCCTCAATGTGAAATACAAGTAGCAAAACATCAGTAATAACAGCATGTTTGCCTCCCAATTAATTATTAAATTTATATTTTGAAAATGTATGGTTTTTGTCGAAATATGTATCAGCAAGTTATCGTTTTTGTTTTTGCAGTTAAAATTAAGTAGTAATCAAATTTGATTACCTTGTTCCTCGTCCCCAAGAAATTATTCGTATTAGTTAAGTTGTTTATTTTTCGTCATTGTTGTGGTGGTTGAGCATTTTCTCATCACACAACTTCAGAATCAGTAATCAGAATCATTCGAGTGTATTTTTATTCTCAGTCGTGGAGTTAAAAGTAAAGCACAGAAATTGAAGAGCTGAGCGCGATAGTGACCTAACCGCAAAATGCGAAAAATGAGTTATTAACTTCATTTGTTATCTAAGAAGATGAATTATCTTTGCACAGTGTTTGTTTGATCAGTTTTCCTCTATAAAGTTAAGAAATGTTACAATTTCTTCTCTTCACAATTCATTCTAACCACAACTATGTAACTTTAATTTGATTTCTTTTAGTTTTCTTTAAATGTGGCTTGGGCCACTATTACGCTGACACTTTCAATTGTGTGACAAATGGAAAATGTCAGTTGCAATAGGGAAAGACAGGGTCGAGTGAGCCTACGTCCTCCCCCGCCCCAATCCCAGTCTAATTAAAGTGAGCCGCTCCTTGCAGCCCGCGGCCGGCAGAGCCCGCGCACCCTAGGCACATCGCCAGCGCTGTTTTGACGTTTAATTCGGACGCGGGATTCGCATTAAGGGCAGCATGTCCGCGCGACGCGCCTCCAGAGCTTAACGCCCGGCGCCTGGCCCTTCCCATCAGCCCGCTCCCACCCGCCTCATGCTGTCGTCTTGCCCTCCTTCACACCCTTTTTCTGGGTTGCTCTCTGTGCCGCCCCTTTGCCCGTTCCTCCTCATCCGGCACCTTACGTGCGTCCTTTAAGACCTGTTCCCCCGCTCTCTCTCTCTCTCCCTCTCTGTCTCTCTCTCTCTGTCTCTCTCTGTCTCTCTCTCCGTCTCTGTCTCTATCTTTCTCTCTCTCTCGCTCTCCCCTTTATTCATCAGCTGCCGCTTCCTCTCACCCGTCTTGACTCCGCCCATCTCATCCACCCCTCAAAGACTCTTCAAGAGCCTCTCTCGCACCCTGCCACCAGAAGGTGGGGCCACAAAAGGGTGGGCAGGGTATTTTAAGAAATTAGGGAACAATTCTAACGAATTACGCAAAAATCATTCTCCGCACGTTTATCAAAACCATGTCTGTTTGAATTGATTTGAAGTCTTATTAAAGGGATGTGAAGACCCAATAAATCTTAATAGTAATAATAATATTAATATTATTATTAATAATTATTAATCAATTACAATTAATTATTAATTTCTATTAATAATTAATAGAAATTAATTTAGTAGAACTTGTTGAAAGAGACATCTTCAGACACAAAGTGGACAAGTGAGAAGCTGCATCAGAGAGCAACCAAACAAAAACAATATAGACCAAAGTGGCCGTAAGAACGTACACAAGCATTCACGGAAAGCAAGAAGGCCTATTGGAAGAATAAGAAGAACTCAAAGAAAATTTGATTGAGTGTTGGAGACTTCTTATTGACAATAAAGATTACGACTTCCATGTTGAGTTAAGAAAAAATGTGGCGGAGCTTAATTTGTTGGTTAGCCACTTCTTCATCCTATCCACCAGGGTGTCTATATTTACGACCCAAATGCATTTCATATCATTTATGTGGCATTTCTTTTGGTAATCAAATCTAATGAACTGATCTGACCTGGGTTTATAGGTTTCATGTGCAATTCTGATCTACCCTTCGCCTTTCCTTACGTCAGGTTATTCGCTTGAAGTTTATTTTAGTGATTTGTATCAACCCAAAATTTAAAAAAAAATGTTTAAGTTTTAATTTAAACTTCATCCCTCTGATCGCATGCAGTAAAATATTTAAATATTTTACCTCGACACTATATTTAATTTCCAGTTGTGGCTTCTCTTTTATATTTCCGAATTAATATAGCGGTGTGAGTCATTTGAGTATTTTTTGTTTCGACATTATTGTTCTCCAATTCAACCCTGGAAAATCATTTTTATTTATTCGTTTGCCATTATAAATGAGACACAATTAATTTCAAAGCATGAAGGTGAAGTACCACGGTAAATATTCCATAGTCAAGGATATTTCACGCCCAATTTTGATACACGCTTAATTTATCTTCTAATCTCGACCTTTCAACTTCATTCTTCATTAGAAGACGTCATCCCTTTTAGTGCGTAGGTGGATCTCTTTCACGTGGTGTTGTGTTCTCAAAGAGCAAGAGGGCGTTACGTCCAATATGATTTCGGTATAAAGTTTATATTGCGGCAGCCATTGTTTCCCGCCGAGGAAATACCCAGCGGCGCAGCGGGAGTGGGCGCGGGGCGTCACAGTTCCTCCGGGCCTTATCTGCGCCGTCCCCTCGCCCCGAGTGGGCGGCTGGGCGATTGGCTGCTCGGCTCGGCGGCCGCCCAAGGCGATAAAGGCGTCGTAAAGGCACGTGCCGCAAATGTTTATGGGCGATAATGGTAATTACGCCTGCCTCTACCGCGCGGGGGCTCGGAGCAGTGGCCAAGCACGCGGAGCTGAAGGCTGCTCGTTCGAACCTTGCGTGGGGCATGGATGATGGCCATGTGTTTTTGTGTGTTGGTTGGTTTCTCAAAACACCACGAACCTCATTTCAACATAGTTCCTTTCGTAATAATTCATCTACTATCACTCAGCCCAGATTGCTTAAAAAAAAGATAAATGTAAACCACCACTGAGATTCCACTGGAAAGATAGGACATAAAGTAGATTGTAGAATTTTAGAATTGTACATTTTAAGAATTTTAAATTTGGGTTTTCAATGTAGTTTCTAGATTTTTTACCAAGGGAAATACAAATTTTTCATGTTATGAAATAATTGATGTTAATATTTGTCTTAAATGTACCAAGTTTAAACGTTAATTGATGATATGAACATGATTGTGAACTATAAATATTTTGACAGATTTTTGAGGAATAACATTTTTTTGAGTTCTTTTAAAAAGCACTTGAATTAGAAAAAACCTTAATCTACGCCATAGGATATAAATCTTAAAAGTTTGATTTCGGTGATTTCCTTAGGAATTTGAGGCAAGTTCTGCACACCTACAGCAGCATTGAAAAAAAATAGCGTAAACACTTTTTAAGATTTTCTGTCTGTTCTTCAAGCTCAGAAGAGCCAGGCCCGAATAGACTTTTCAGGATATATAATAGAAATTATTTTTATAACCTTTGGGATTTACGGATCTGTCTTAGTAAAAAAAGTAAGAAAAAACGATAATTTAATTGTTAATGGTGCGGGTGAGACTATACTGGTGAATTGCGAAAATGATCAGGTTGTATCACGATCCGTGTTTATATCATGATCATAATTATAGATTCATTGATTAATTCATTCCGGACTGCAAAACTGCTACAATCGTTAGTGCAATGAGTATACTGAATGTTTTACGAAGATAGTTGGCGGTATTCCTCCCCCACTGGATGGCCGATCTACACGTTTCTTGCGGGAAACTCCCTCGTGCAGGTACCTCACCCCAGCGAGACATCGTCCCAGCCGGGAGAAGTTCTAAGCTCTAGACTGGTCCCCCGATTGTACGGTAGTGTAGAGCATGTGTGTGTGTGTGTGTGTGTGTGTGTGTGTGTGTGTATGTGTGTGTGTGTGCGCGCGCGTGCGTGCGCGTGTGTGCGCGTGTGTGCGCGTGCGCGTGTGCGTGCGCGTGCGCGTGTGCGTGTGCGTGCGCGTGTGCGTGTGTGTGTAAGGGGAGACGACATGACTAGAAATAATAGCCTAAGTTCGCGCGCGGTTCGGGGACCGTTTGTTAGGATACTGCTCCGGCATTGGCCTGATGTTGATCGGTGAAATCACGGAAAACTACCTATCAGAGTAGCTAGCCGCTAGAATTCTCCTCCAGACAGCGCCTAAATTCGACCAACTATGAAAAGTCTGGCCTATATATGACCTACTGAAAATCGAAAAGCGTCCCCTTCAGGACTCAAAACCTAAGACTTTTGTGTCAGAGTCGCTGTAGGATCAGCGGCAATGCTGGGCGAAACTCAGCCGGAATCATAATTATAGAAGGGCGACGTCCGGCTTCCGTAAAGGTGGTGGTTGTCTATAGTCCGAACGTACTCTCACTCTGCTTCCGGAGCACGCTTTCGCTGCGACGCCCTCAGGAGCTTTTATGCGGTCTAATAAATCCCCAAGCAGAGAGTTTGGGCGGTTTTGTTTGTTGGGGCTGGCCTTTCAAAGCCGCTGGAGAGTGGGGGTATTCAAACTAAGATGATGTACTTCGGCGAGTTGCGTAATGGTTGGATTTACTAGGAGGCTTTTAAATCCTAGTTTGAGTGTGCCTCTGATTTTAAATATACTGGAAGTAAACATTCGTTTACTCAAGAAATAAATTCGCATTATTCATTGTGATGTGTGAACGAGTCAGTAATAAAAATAAGGAGGACGAAGTAACCTGTGATGAATAGATAACTTTCCGATCTTTTCCGTATGAGATTTCATTACTTGAGGGTGGTGGTGGTGGTGGTGGTGGTGGTGGTGGTGGTGGTGGTGGTGGTGGTGGTGGTGGTGGTGGTGGTGGTGGTGGTGGTGGTGGGGGTGAAGTCGGGAACAAAGTAGACATTGTGCATTGCCGTTTCAAAATCATCTCGTAATTGTTCTTTGCCAGTCCCACGAGCGTTTCGGGCATTCCTGACCTCAAATGCACAAAACATTTCTTTTAAAATAACCGTTTTCAGAAGCGACAATTTCTTTCTCTCGCGATAATTCCTTCGTTTAGTGAATGTAATTTCTGTCAAACTTTGGTCAGAAATATGAATTCTTGCTTGTCAGTCTTCCCCTAATAAACGTAAAGTGATCATTTTAATTTCTCATAAACTCCACTAATCGTGTTAATTTCTCGCAGTTGCTGTCAGTTCCCCTCCGTCCTCTACATCCATTTTCCGTTAACGAACCCCCATTACAAATAGAATAACGGATATATACGCTTTTCTGAGAGCGCGCTTTGAGAAAGCTTTCTCGCTCCCTAGGAAACGAACTCTTTTGCACGTGTGGTCTAATAGTACGGAAGGCATCGCTCTTGGTGTTTTGCCAATACCTTTTTTCTTTTATGTGATATCATTTTTCCTTGTTTTTTGTTTTGTTTTCTGTTTTGAATTATCTGTTTCCCATAAAATTGCTTTTCTCGTTAAGCCTAAAGTTTCTTTTTTTTTTAAATTCGCTGAAAATGGCTCACTATTTCACCTAACTGTCTCTTGTACTGCTTGCTATATATTTCGTTAATGTCTCGACCTCTGTTGTATGAGTATTATTCGAGCACACCGCAAGAACCTTAAATTTATTTTTAGAATGAATTTTTTCTGCATCATCATTTGTATTATTCTAAAATAACAATGTGCATTGATATTTTAATTTCTATTTTCATTGTCTACATTGTATTACGATATTGGACTGTTGAGTTCTAAAGTTGAGACGCTTCCCAATAGCAAGTATCCCTACGCCGTCAACAAACTATATTGTAGCAGATACAACACTTATTGCACTATTTGTGTTCACATAATCTCCAACAGAATTGTTACATTTCTCATACCGTGGGATCAACATTTGTATACTTGTGAAGTGGAAATTTGCAGCTTGGGTAGAAAATAGTGTTTAACAACCACCTGCAATTCTGCTTCACTGTGATATGTGTTGTTCTGACCGAACAGGAATTTCTTGAGGTATAAGAAACGGTGGAAATCGCTAATGGCGAGATCCGGACCGTGTGGTGGATGGTCGGTCGGTTTGACTCACAGCTGAGATCACAACGCAGTGCCTGCAGCAGTTCTACTGGGAGGGTTTGAACATCCACCCTACCGACCGGATCTTGCCCCTAGCGATTTTAATCTTTCCTACACCTGAAATTCCTGCACGATCAGCATTACTCGTTTCACAGTGACGCAAAACAGGTGGTTGTCAAAACACTCGTACCTACCCCAGGAGGCACACTTCTTTGACTCAAGGCTACAAATGTTGATCCCATAATATGACACATGTCTCAATTTGAGTGGCGATTGTGAGGGAAAATAGTGCAAAATTTGCTGTCTCTGCTACAATAAACTTTTTCGACGAAATTGCTTTTTGTGTTTGTTTACGACCTAGTGACTTATTTTCTGGACGCGTTTCGTAATATTTTTTTAACTTCCTATTAATGATTAGTGAAAAGTATATTATGTCTTTAAATTCCATTAATTTGCATATTAAAACAATGTAATAATTATGTTTTAAAATTATTGCTTTAAAATTATCATTTTAGTAAAAATATAGGTGAATTTTATTTCCGTAATGTCTGAAATTAAACATTTCGTCGACACGAGTCTGCAAAGGCAAGCTAATTCCTACTCTAGTTCATAAACTTGGCTTATATGAAATGCAGTCAGATGCGTTTCCGAGGATTCATATCCGAGATCACGGATATGAATCCTCCGAGATGTATATGACTGCAGTTTTCATTAATGTGCTTCATCGTTTATTTGAGAGCGTACGTCTGGGACACATCGTATGAATAAATATGTAGAAAGTCTAATTTTGATTATGTCTGTCTCTGAACAACGGTCTAGTACGTTTCACTGTTCTGGATGCCAAAAACAATTCGTTAAAGATTATTTCAAATTTTCCCCTTATACCTGTTCATGTAAAATTATTAACTTTCATTATTAATCTTATATCGTATTCTTCTCAGTTTCACAATCGGTTGTCTTCTTTAGTTGTTGATTTATATCACTCTTCATTTGTTCCTACTTCCTATTCTTGATATATTTTATTTTGAAATAAATATTTTGCCTTCACTTTCGTTACATACACTATACATTTCCCTCCTTAATCATCAGTTATTTTTGAAGTTTTGGACTGAAGGGTCACAAATATCACTCAATCCATTATTTTGTGATATGACGAGAACACTGAAACGTATATTACCAAATGAGACAAGAGTGGCTCAGAAAACGTCGTGCTATGATCGAAAACTCCAAAATTGTAATTGAAAACTCTAAAATTGTAACTGATGGCTACTGTCTAACTTTGTGAAATCACTCCATAGGTCAAAATTTGGTAAACGGTCCGTGCAAAATGTTACGTGAAAATTATCTCATTCCATTTAGCGTTCAATATTCTTCAGTTGAATGTTATCTTGGCCAAGCTTCACCTGACTAAAACATACCGGCTGCCGCACTTTACCTTCAGCCGTTTCTGACAGCACAGTCCGTTGACGCTTCTCAAGCTAGTCCATGCGCGATGAGGGCGTGGCAGGGCCGAACAAGGAAGGGCGGGTGCGAGGCACCCGGGAAGGGTGGGCTGGGGGAAACATGATGGGGTGTGGCACGGGAGGAAAGGGCGTGCAGCGCAACGGAGGGATGTGGCATGGCGTGAAGGGGCGGGACAAGGCAGGATGGTGAGACGACGGGTTCTGTGGAACAGGGCGGGACGACGCAGGATGGAGTGCGAGGTAGAGAAAGAAGGATCTGGGCAGGTCAGGACAGGTCAAAGCTTGGCGGAGAGCAGGACAAGGAGGGGTGTGGGAGAGCTGAGCGGATACGCGGGTGGGGTAAGCCGAGAAAAGCAGGAAATGACGTGGAGAGGCGTGGCATGGCGGGGAGAAGCGGGGTGGGGGAAACCTGAAGGAGTGCGGCAGGGGAGAGGGCAT
The DNA here is from genome assembly GCA_011170035.1 of Teleogryllus occipitalis. Lineage (NCBI taxonomy): Eukaryota > Metazoa > Arthropoda > Insecta > Orthoptera > Gryllidae > Teleogryllus > Teleogryllus occipitalis. The sequence goes on along the minus strand of BLKR01000099.1, from coordinate 580,221 downwards.
GAAGCGTAACGGCGTGATGTGGCATGGTGGGGCGGGACAATGCAGGGCGGGGAGACGAGTCGTATGGGGGCAGGGCGGGACAAGGCAGAGTAGAGCTCGAGGAAGGAAATGGAGGATCTGGGCGGGTCAAAGCTTGACGTTGAGAAGCAGAAAGGGACAGAGAGGGACGCGGGAGAGCTGGGCAGATGGGGGAATCCGGGAGAAGCAGGGCAGGGCGAGGAGTGGCGAGGCGTGGCGGTGAGAAGCGGGGCAGGGCGCGGTGGGCGCCGCACTGGGCGTGGTCGCACGCAGCGCCCTCCGCTGGCACGCACAGCCGCGAGGTCACCGCCTCCGCACCCAGCCCCTGCCCCTGCCCCAGCCAGCCTGCGTGCCACTGCAGCGCTGGCCGACACGTGCCGACTCCCTGGACGCCCGTGACAACTCGCGCTGGAAACACGGACAAGAGAAAAAAGAATGCGGCCTATTATGTTATGGCCATCTAAATGGAACTTTAACAATTTTTGCCTTCTGAAAAGAAACGCGGATTGGGGAAGTTTGAGGCGACATGTAGGTTAACTAGCTAGCAGAGCGCAAACACTTCCTGGTTACCGCGTTTTAAACCTTATTCGAACCAGGTGGAATTTGTGCTGGACAAAGCGAGATCGAGACAAGTTTTCTCGAGGTTCTCCTCTTTTCCGTATCTAATTCCATGATTATTTCATCACCTTGCATATAATTACATTATCAACTGTCTATTTCATCTCTTGTTCGTTCTGATAATATTGTAAGGCAAAGGTACTCCAATTATAATAATGATAATATTCGTGGCGTTACCGGCTTCAGGTTTCTCTTGGTTGCCCGGCTCTGAAGAAGATTACAAAATGAAGGTCGAAACGTTGGTACCAATGGCTAAATCAGGTGCAACATTTTTTTACGGTAAACCATTTACAAAATTGATGACCGATGGTTTGGGACATTTATTTGCCACGTTTGCACATTATTGCCCTTAGTTTTGGGCGTGTCGTGGTTCTTAAAGGCGAAAGCATAATTATTTATACGCATCTCTGGTGTGACCCGTAGCATAACGTCCAAATGGGTTAATGTCCATGTCTCTGTTCTGGAATTCCAGTTTCAGTCAATCTCGAGAGAAATTTGCGATGAACATAGCAGACTCGCGGCGGATTTCCTCTGAATTATCCCGTTCTCCTGTCTCTCATCCCAGATTGACTGCATAAGCTCAAATTCTGAGTCTTTGTCAATAATGGCTTACGTAGTTCCAGTAGTAGCAAGTACATCGTACATACATTTTTGTAATAATACTTTCTCATTTAGAGAATTACCTCCTCAAATAAAATGAAGTTCAAGATAATAAGGAAAAAGATTTTCGTAAGTTCTAATCGGAAAATGCTGATACTGGTATATGTGTCACGTAAAAATAGCTCAAGAGTGGAAAAGTTGATGTGCGTGACTAGGTGTAAACGTCTTGATGTTCACCCTTAAGTATTGTAATTTTCCTGTAAAAATCAGGGAGTCTGTAATTTTCCTTCCGGGAATTTTGATTTTAATAATTCCAATTGCCTTAATGGTTTTGTGAGAGTAGTACTAAACTATTTCCATTTTTTTTTCAAAAAACTGTTGTTTTATTTCTCATTACCGTTATACCAATATTCGTTTTGGCATTACGTCCGTAAAAAACTTAAAATATTTCAGTGTTTTGTCAGTCAGTTTATCTTTGAGAAATAAGCTACTATTGTAGCCTTGCCTACAGCATACACCAATTACGGTGATGCAGTTGAGGTTGTGGGGTATGTGATCTTTCTTGTGGAATTAGTTTATGACTTCGAGGAATCCGCTTTGTAGCAAGCTCCTGATTCAACTGGGACAGAAGCTCAAACATACGCCCTAATACACTGTACTCCAATGCCACCCGCGTGTTTGTCGAGATGCCGAGCAGCCCCACCCCTCATTTGTCCCGCAGGCGGCGGCTGCTTGCCTTCGCTTTGCTATGTGCCGCCGTCGCGTCGCAGCTAGCTCCTCCCCTCCCACGCCCTCATCACTCTGTCCCTTGCCCTGCGTCACATCCCAACCCTTCCCCCTCCCAGGGTCTCGTCACAAGCGCTGTGCCGCACCCCCTCCCCGCCACCCGCATCCCTTACCTGCGGTGCCCTGACTAGAGTCCGCCAACTACGCAACTATGCCCCTGTCAATCTCTCTCGACCTCCACCTCCTCAGACCGAGACATGTGGCGCTTATGCGGTCGCTTTCCCTTCACGTGCATCCCGTTGCCTGGAACGTAGCCGCGTTACCGCGCCGCGCTCTCTATCCTGCGTTCCGTCTTATCGCCTTCCCCTGTGCGTCCCGCCCTTCGATTAGTTCTCGATCCTGTTTCTGATCATGTTATCAGCCTCTTTTCTCACTCCCCTGTCCACCCCGGTCCTCGCCCTCACTCTCTGCCTCGTTCTCCGTTTGACTCGGCCTCTCTCTCTCTGTATTACGTTCTCTACCGCATCTTCGTTCACTTTTGGATGTCATACATTTTCCACCCCTTGCTCCACCCCGCCCATCACCCCGTCTTCGGACCCGCTCTCCGTATCGCTTTCCACTTTTCGCTTCGCTCTCCGTCCCGCTGTGTCCGACCCAATTTCTGTCTTCGCTCCACCATTTTCTCCGACCCGAACTCGACCCCTCTTCGCCTCTGTCTCTCTCTGTCCCGCTGACCCCCATGCTCTCAGCCCCGCATTCGGTCCCGCTCTCCGTTCCGTTCTCCACCACGCTTCCCGCTCCGCTCTCCGCCCCGCTCTCCGCGCCGCCCTCCGTGCTGCCCTCCGTCCCACCCTTCGACCCGCCCTCTAACCCGCCCTCCGTCCCACCTTCCGTTCTAACCTCCGTCCAGTCTCCCTCCCAACCTTCGTCCAAACCTCCGTCCTACCCCCCCGTCCCGCTCTCTATCTAGCTCTCCACCCTCCAATATCCTCCCGCTCTCCGCTCATCTCCTCCCTCTCTCCTTCTGCTGCGCCACGCTCTTCTCTCTCTCGCTTCATGCCGTGTTCTCCGCCTCTCACTCCACCCTCCTTCCGATCCTTCTTCCACTCCGCCCTGCCCCCCGCTATGCTCCCGCTCCCCCTTGCGCTCCTCCACCCTTCTCCTCCCCGCTGCCCGCCTCGCTCGACGCTCCACCGCGAATCTCTTCACCTCGTCGCGTACGTCACGCACTCCACAAACTCCGCAACCACCTCTCTCGCCGAGCCGCCCCGTCCCGCCCCGTCGCGTAATCAACTCGGCCCGTTCGCCGACCCATTATCTCAGGTAGAATTACCTCCTCCAATAGGGAGTCGCTGTTCCAGAGGTATCGCGAGCGCGCGCCGCTTCGAGCATTATTATCGCATCGCTCCGCGCGGAGAGAGGGCACACGGTCGGGGCGTGGCGGGGAGCGTGGAGATGAGCGTAATCTCCACGCACGCCCGAGAAGCGCTCGCCTACTTAACCGCCCGCTCCTGCGCGGGGCGGGGCAGGACACGGCAGGGCAGGGAGGGGAGCGCGGCCCGACGCGGCGTCTCCTTGTTTGCGCTGGAAGAGGCCTAATTTGAGACACCGGCAAGGCGAAGCGAAGCGGGGGAGGGCGGCACGGGGATGAGGCGGTGAGGTGAGGTGAGGTCGAGGCCGCCCATCGCACAGGTTACTGGGGCGCGCGCCACCGACTGCTGCGACCCGACGGGAGTACTCAGGCAGCAGCGGATTGGCAAGGGAGAACGCTCTTCGTCGCCGTCCTGTTTGTTTTCACTGTTGGCTTGTTTCGCCCTCGTCTTTTCACGGGCGACATGTTTTAGCCTTCTCCTCCATCATCTTCACAGTCTTCCTCCTCGTCGTAACCTTCTCTTTCGACTTTTTGGACGTGGTAGGTTATTGGAATGTCTTCCCAAAATGAAACTTGGTGGGGGTACTCGTTACCAAAATCACGGATAAACGAGTTTCCTACCTCTAGATATGTCATTTCCGCCTCCCTCGGTGGCTCGTTCGATTCCCAACCGCAGGTTCGATTCCCGGTCGAGGTAAATTATACCTGTGCGCTTTCCTTACAAATGTCCCAGTATCCATTGCTGTGTGACGATGAGAAAATCCACCCTAAGGTTATGAAGACCAGTATATACGGTGAAGGGATGTCTTCGTGATAAGAAAACAAACCTCTTATCCCATGGCCGAGAGGCTGGGTCACTGCTGGTCGGCCAAGGCCCGTAGCGGGCTGTCGACTCAAAGAACAGGAACAGAAACAAATATGTCATTTCCGATAGTGAATTTGTCAGTTGACCAATCTGTCAACTGACAAATTTATCAAATTCTCTTCTTCTCCTGGACACCCACATACCTACATTACATTGTTGCTCAATATCTTGAGCCAATCAATCTATGCTTATTCTAACACTTTGATTGCTATAATTGTGCAGGATCTAAAGTACATTAAAATTTGCAGTACTTGTTCTTTGTTTCCACGGTGTAACTAAGGGCAGAAAATTATTCCAAAATGTGAGAATAGATTTTTGTCGTAAATAAGTTGTGATGGAAAGTAATTCCAATTATGAATAGAATGTAATTTCATTGTTTTTCGAAGTATGAAATGATGCATTGAGGAAGGGTGAAAAAGAACTTCAGGTATCCGTAAACTGATGCTTCTAACAACAAACCTAGTTTTTACACATACATATTGTGCGTTCGTTTGTGTAATTTCACGATGATATTAAGAAAGTTCAAATTTAAAAGGTTTATAGTTAATATAAATAGTTTTCAAAGTAGAAGTTAATTGTTTCTTTTCATCCAAGTCCTTCTCCTCCCACACAGGTGATATTCACTCATAACATGTTTCTTCATGCCTTCACACACTGAACTAATAATCGACTTCATCTCACGGAAGTACGGAAGCCGTTGTGACTTTCCGTTCAATATCACGTGAACAATTGCTGACACATGCACGTGACAAATAGATGTGACCTGCTGTACGATTTGATCGTTCTTTGAGTAGAAAAAACATTCTGGGGGTGCGTTCTCTGTTGTCGCTGCTTCTCGTTCGTTCTTAGGGCTAATCCCTGTAGATCTCACGTGTCGCCTCCTCGCAGACATGATTGATGACTATTTTTTCAGGAGGAAGAAACCGACGGGAGAAAAGGATGAAGAGTGACGTGCAGAACATCCGCCATAAAGGCTTTCAAGCTTCTGAGTTATCTTTTATAGTGAAGATCGCGACGACGCTAGAAAAACAAACATCTTTTTTGCTGGTGTGGTTTTTCTTCATACCAGCCACTTACAAGTACGCTTATCTACGATCTATTACGTAAGGATAATGCTTCTAAGATTCATTTCACATTTTTATTAACAATAACAACTCATTTTGTAAATTTTTATGGCTTTTAAAGTGGAATAGACAGGAAAAACCAAAATGAAGTATAATTAAATAATTTAACTAAAACTACTAATTCGTTGTAATTATATTCTCCATGAACTAAGTAAAATTATCTTACAGGAAATTCAGAAAATTGCGAAGCAGATTTGTTTTCTGAAATCAACTGCGTATGCAATGTTTTTTAAAAGCTTAATGCAATGCCAATGAGGCCATATAATAACCAATTTTGCCCCTTTAGAAAACCCTCATTACCTATCGTACTGAAAAATAGACTTTCATTATACCTTGCAGGAAAATTCCAATTTACAAATTCCATCTCAAATAATGACAGATGGTTCACGTTTTATAGTTTGCTTCAAAAATACACGATGAAACATGCAGATTAATGAATGCTTCGCATGAAAAATGAAAGGAAAAAAAATCCTACTTTCTTCGGGAATTACAGCTTTTTTCCTTCGCGAGTTCCTAAACGTGGGAACGATTGCCAAGCGGTAGCAACTGTTTTGCACTGGATAGTAGAAGCAAATCCCGCGCAAAGTATATATGTTTCCATCTTGTGATTGTTGCGAAGTAAACAAGGTCATCATGTATAATCTTGTAAATTATCATTTTATGTAAGTATTTACGTTGGCAAATTAATTCCTCTCCTCTTGGCCAGCGACAAATTTGAGAGAAATGGGCACTACAAAGGTTGATCGCGCCCACACCGCTGCTCCAGAGCGTAGCAATTTGCTTCGCGGTGCTTGTGACGAGGGCTGAAATGCGAGCGCGAGCGCGTCCGCCAAGCGGCTCATGGCCTCTGAGGCCTCTCAGCGGCATTAGTGCCAGCGCCCTCGGCCGGCGCTCCTCAGCGGATTTGCTTTCTGGAGAAAATCGAACGCTCCCTCTTGGCCCCGCTTCGTTCCATCCACCGACCAACGCCGAACCGGCCGCTCCATGCTGCGCAGCCATCTCGCCAACCCAACCCGCCGCTCGTAACCACTCCCTGTACAGCTCCGTCCCGCGTTTCTAGCTGCTACGCAGCCTCACTCCAAACATCTACGTGTAACCGCGCCTCTCGCCGCTTGCCACTTTCCAGCGCGCACTTGTACGCTCCGCTCCCTCCGTGTCAGGTCCCCCTCCACCCCATCCCTCTCCATCCCAGATCGCCCTCCATCCCGTCCCCCTCAATTCCAGCTCCCCCTCCATCCCGCCCCCTCGATCACAGGTCCCATTCTATCACGTCCCCCTCCATCCCGCTAATCTCTTCACCCTCTTCCCATTCTCCTCCTCGACAACTTTTCACTTCCCACTCACTCCATTCCGCCTTCATCCAGCTCCTCCCTAACCCAGCATCCAGCCCCTTTGATTCTCACCAGTGCGCCGACGCCCCGCTCAGCCGCGCCCTACCTCACCCCGCCCTCCCCGCTCCAGCCAGCTTTGGTCTGCGTGCCCCAAACCGCCCAGCTTCACGGCGGTTTTTGGAGGACCCTGTTCGTGAGAAGATCGCAGGTTATTGAATCCAGGCCTTTTACATGGCCTACAACTCGCTTCGGCGCGTTCGTTCCCATTGGGCAGCGCTTGTAGGCAGGGTGGGCTTCAAACAGCTTCTTTCGTGTTCAGCTCACCAATCCTCGTTCAAAGCTACTATCGTTTCTATATTCTTTATTGGCATCGTTTCATCCCATTCTTCAGCATTTACCCTATTCTTCCTCACTTCATCATTCCATCCCCTTCACTTTCTGTCTCTTATTCCAACCAGTATTCTATCACTCTCGTCTCATCATTAACATTTCAACACACCTAACGCTTCACTCCCTGCCGCCTCAGTCCACGTTCCGTCGTCTACTGTTCCATCTCTCCAGACCCAGAAATTCCCATATTAACTGCCCAGAGCGTCGTATTTCGTTCGTAACTTCGTGCTCCGGTTTTCAGTTCCTATATTCTCTTCCTCCCCTCTTGTCTCCATACAATCGCCCTCTCTCTCCCTCGCCCGACCATTATCCCGAGTTAACAATAATACTCTGGTACAGTTCAGGGCGAATAATACATGACGCTTAGTTTAGGGTAGTTTTCGCACGGGTCCAGCAAGTCTTGATTTATTCAACTTCTCCTTCGAAGCGCTTGCTGCTCCACGTCGCCTTAACTTAAAGCGCAGTTTACACGAGAACAGCTTGCCGACAACCCGTATGACGGATAGGCGTCAATGAACCTGTGCAGATAGCCTGGGAGACATTTCGTTGGACGGCTCTCTGTCCCGTGTCACTTGCCGCGTTCGCTTCAAGTTCAAGGACTGTAGCCCGAAAATTCCGAGGATACTTAACGAGTCCGAGGTCCACTTCCGAGGACCATGGAAACGTTTTCGTTTCATTGTCTATGGTTTACGAGTGTTGTCGCAAACGGCTTATTATTATTATTATTATTATTATTATTATTATTATTATTATTATTGTTATTATTATTATTATTATTTACTCGCCCGTTGGCTGGCTCACGGACAGCGTGTTAATCTTCAGCGTTTCTGTAAGGTTGTCCCGGGTTCGATTTCCGGCCGGATCAAAAATGAAATTGTAGCTTTCTACCTGTAACACAAATCGTCTCAATTTCTGTAGCTGTGGGACGAAAGGAAAAGCTCTATCACGCCTAGTACGCTAGATACGATGATGAGAATGTCACACACGTCACATGTCTCTCTTACCGCCAGGCGTGTATAATACATAAACACAGGGCCCAGGCCTGGTAACACCGCTATCTGTCCAAAGTCGGATTAATCCGAACCCCAAAAGGTTAAATAAATGCATGCATACACGTATTTTTTGGCATAATTGGGTCGATTGTCCGACATTGCTGGCAAGCGAATGGTGTACCTCACGCCTGAGCCTAGTTTGATTTCCAAGTCTGAGAAGTAAGAGAGTCATGTCGTGAAGGGAAATACGTCACGTTCGCGGCGAACATGACATTCCCTTCACCGTAACTAGTAAACTCCGCCTGCCTGAGATTTTCTTCGTCACACTGCTACAGAAACTGAGACAACTTCAAATGTAAGCTACAATTCTATTTTTGCCCAGACCTGGAATAAAACCCGGCATCGCACCCTGGGAAGCTAGTACGCTGCCTATGAGCCACTCTAGGACTACCATACATACATACATACATACATGCATACATACATACATTGTTATTACTCGCTCTTTTACTTTCTCACTAAGGAGTACAGAGAAAATTTCGTAATGCTGCGCGGAAAAACAGCGAATTTTTCGGCGGAAAAACAGCGAAACCTCTTATTACATGGCCCTTGTAAGGAAAAAGTGGATAAATCTAGGGAGAAAATTTTGAACACGTGGTGTAGCCAGAATCAATGTTTTGTGGATCCTTGATACCGAAAAGTCGATTTACGACAAAACCTCTATCCGTCCGTCTGTAAACAACTTTGGGGAGCTTTACATGAAGCCCTTGAGACATTTTCCAAAATTTCAAAAGAATGTCTCCATCGTTTTTTATTATTGTTTAGTTGGATAGTGTGAAGGACTTTAAAGAAAATGTTACAGGTCTCATGTTTGTTGGAAACCCTGATTTTTCGAAAGTTGCAAGAGTTCAGAATTGTTTTGGAGTCTTCCTACTACTAAAATATTAAAGATAGAGATTTTCCCCTCTAAATAAAACCTGTTTCTTAAGGATGGATTTTGAAATGAGGTCATGTACAATTTTTCGAAAATTTGCGTGCTTTTCGCGTAGTTTAGCGTGAAAATAGGGGGTGAGAATGTACGTGCTGTTTTAGCACTACAAGTTTGTTCTTCGCATCCACGAGCGCTCTTCCATCTTGATTTCTTCTGCCTCCGCTTGGCCTCCGTGCGCGCTGCCGTGCGTCTTAGCGACTCGGGTTGCGTCTCGGATCGCCACCAGCTGCCCACGCCTCCCAGCGCCAGAGGGAGGTCTCGCCGCCGCCCCTCGCTGAGTGCATTTTACGACGCGAGAAAAAAGTTGATCCGGGGTGGATTGAGGCAATCTGCGGGGAATTTCCTTTGATGGAATTGTTCTGTTTCGTTTCGTGACGCTGCTCCTTCCGGAACCCGCCCGACTAACCGTTCTTCGATCCAGAATTATCTGGCTGGAAAAAGATGCAATCCGAATATTTCAAGTGGAATGACTAATATTAAGTAAATCTAGTATTTGTAGAGTCGTGATGTTTTCTTATAAAAATGTTTAAAGAAACTCAATTTTCCACTACATTGTATAGGGACGAGGTTAATGTTGTTGAACGTGCACTTGTGTTTCTCCTCCTCGCCCCGCCTTCATTACCTTAAGCGTCAATCAGTCGAGAGTGATTTTAGAAGACCCAAGCCCTCTATTTTAAGCTCTGAAATTATATTGGCTGCTTAAATTTACTTCAAATCAATATGACGCTCACTAGCAAAGTAAAGAACACAACGGCACGACTATTGTTGATTTTATATTTGGTTTTTTATTTAGGCACTCCATATATCGGAGTCAGTAGTTTTTTACATCATTCAACCATTTTGAATCACTGATTTATGTAAATGTTAAGTTGTATTTGTAGATGTAGTAACATTTCCTTTTAAATAATATATACGATACAAATGTAAAAGAAATACTCTGTAATTCAGTTTTTTTCATTAGTAGCATACTTTATTGTTACACTTAAAGTAATTCCATAGACTGGAATTACATAGAAAATTAATTTTCAATTTATTCTAAACACGCTAATATAAAGAGAAGTCTGTCCGTCATTGAAATGGGAGAATGATTGGTTTGTGGTGTGGAGGTGAATCCCTATGAGAACAGTGGAATCACATTTAATTAGTTGGGTTCGAATCGGACGAATGGTTCCAATCAGGTATGTGATCAGAGGCGCATTGACTGGTGAGCTCACTTGAGCCATCCACCCGCATGGGTTGTCGGCCGCTGACAAGGCCTCTCTGTGCGTTTCTGACTCGCTGTCCTGGTATTTCATGTGCTCGCTTCGAACGAATGTGGCACAGAAATATATTACCGGCAAGTAGATACGGTTAGTATTAATTATTTACAATATTAGCATTGAGGCTTGACGATAATTGAAGGAAACTATTCAAGTGACTGAAGTCATCTCGTCTCATATCTTTAACAGTCGCATTTTGTTTTCGGTCTTGATTCTCGTTTTTCTCGTGACATTATATTTTGTTTTTTAGTTGTTCTTACGTTTCTTTTGTATCCTCCATTGTTACATTCTGAAATTGTTCGGTTTCTGTGGAATCCAAATGCAGCGCTGAATAGGCATGAGCGGATACGAATTGAATAATCTATTCCATAAAACACACATATTGAACACTTCTTTTAGAAAGTTGACAGTTTTGTCATAGCCAATTCAAAGCGAAGTAACAAATTTTCTCGACGCAATGGCTGACAGTATAAAACAAAGCGAACATAAAAGTATCTTTAGTGGGCTACCTACAGGTAGAGTGAAGTTACGTGTTTTCAAGCGTCTTTGACCGATGGGCATGCGGCGATAAGCAGTGTTGGACCAGTATACTCAATTCAAGCCAGCGGACGATCTTTTTGACGTGTTCTCAAACAGTTGAGCATCGCCGAAGACCGCGTCGCTCCGCAATGTATTACTCCGCCAGCCAAATGAGCCGAGCGTCAGTTAATACTTCGTTGAAATTGTTGGTTCGAAATGGGCAGTTGCAGGTGAGGGCTAGTTTTCACGAGTTAGTTGGTTCAGATTCCATCTCTAAAAATAATACTGTGAGAATTTATACAAATCATATCGAAGATTCAATAAGAATTTTAAAATGGATTCTGTTAGAGAAATTATAAGTGAGGCAGTGCAAGTCGAAGTTAAATAGACAGCTCACAATTATAGGGCAAGCACTACTATTTTTCATCTTGGTTTGAACTAAACTCACAATATACCAAGTTGTAATGAAATAATCTGTGTAATAAATGTTTCTTTCAATTTAGGTTTTGAAATAAACATTTATTGTAATGAATGATAGCAATACAAATTGTTTTCATGCAAACATTCTCCAGTGGACTAAATGGCAAAACTAATAGAGAGTACCACAGCCCGAATATAGTGTAGTCATCGTTCGTGTGATATGAGTATAAATCATCTCTTCATATTAATCTGTCACCACGCCCCCCCCAATTTAGCTTGGCATGATCGATGTCAAAATAATCGCGTAAGTGAACCAACTATGGCGTCGCAAGCGAGGCGTTGCTGTGCGAGCGAAGGCAGAAGTATCGCAGTCTGTGGACAGATCTCGGCTCCACGCTCATCTGTCGAATAAACTGCACGCAAATGCAAGAGTTACGGGCCTCAGCACTTCCCGTTACAGGCCAATAACAACTATTGCCTTTCGCAGGAGCAGCAGAGCGAATGACGGCTCGGAATGATTGGGCGAAGGAGGGGGAGGGGGAGGTCGAGAGCTTCTCCAGCGCTCCTTGCAGCGTGCTGTGGAGGTATGAGCAGAAATCATGAATTCTGCAGCTACATAAATATTTTTTACACTCACATGTTTACATTCTTGTCATTGCCATCTTCCTTGAAAATTTTCCTTACATCTATCATCTCATATCTTTGTTTCTCCCTTTATCTGACTTCTACTTTTCCTCCCCTTTCTTCCTTTTTAATTTCTCTCTTCTTATATTTTTCTTATTTCACTATCACTTTCTTTCGATGGAGTGAAGCCGGAACAGTCCTTCTGCCCTAAACTTTGAAAGGAAAGAAGAAAAGAGATTATTTGTCGGCCCGGTGGCCGAGATCGCTAAGGCAGTAGTGTCGTAGTGATTTCGGACCGAAGGGTCGCGGATTCGAGTTCTGCTTCGGGCATGGTTGTTTTTGTGTTCGTCCTTTCACCCCTATCATCACCATTTCGTTTCATCTTCATAGCGACCTTGCGGCCTTAAATAACTAATAATAGAAATGAGATTCTTTCTCCACATTTTTCTTTCTTCTTTTTGTTTTTCACACTCTTTCTCCTTAATTCCATTTCTTTTTCTCTCGTTCTCTAGCTCAGTTTCTTTCTTTGCCTCAGTTTCTCTTCCCGTCTCTGTCTCCCAACTTCTTTCTTCCTCTTCTCCTCTTCTCTCTCTCTCTCGTCACACTCCTTCATTACCTCTCCACCGCAAGGCCTGTGCTGCCATTAGCGGCCAGTTAGCGGCGCGCGTTTCTCGCGGGCGCGTAAGGGAGTGGCGGGGAGGGGAGGAGGGCGTGGGAGAGCGATGGGCGACGAGGGCGGTGGGCGAGAGCAAGGTAAATAGCAATTTGGCTCGGCCATCGATCTCCCCCGCCTGCTGCGACCGCTGCTCAGCGCACGCGAGCGCCCTCTCGCCGCCCGGCCGCCCTTTTTGCACGCGGGCCGCGTCGCGCTGCGTCGCGCTGCTTTAATGATGCACTTTGCGTGTAGCGCTGTTCAGCGGTATCGCAAAATTGAAATATTTGAAGTTAACATCATCACGTACACAACACGCTGGCTAGCAGAGATGTCCCTCGGTTCGTCGACGTTTTATCAACTGTTCTCGCAGTCGTATTTGCATAGATTTATATACCGGTGTTTCTGGTGTACTGATACTCATCGCTTCATGAAGGGATGCAAATATTGGGAGAAATATTTTTTTTAGTGTTATTACTTTTTAAAATTCAAAATTCATTACTTAATATTTTGTCACATGGTCGTGGGACGTGTAACAAACACACAAACAAAATTATTTTTTTTAGTGAGTTTGTATGAAGTTCTTTTCTGAAAAAAATATTGCTTTGCGTACTTGATAAGGAGCGTAAAATATTCTATGTAACCAATGTACTGAGTGATGAGTTGCTAAAGTTGTGACCCTAAACAATATCCATGGGTGCTTTGGGTGTCATCACTAAAATCCAGTACCTACCTGATAGCATTGATGTTATTAACTAGTGTCGTAACATGAGGTTTTCCCGGGGTATCATGCCAGAGAGCGGGAAAAACAATAGCAAACATGTAATTGAAAATATTTTTGTAGATATTTTTGGTGCATTAATTTCAATTATTACAATGGTGTTATTTGTTTAATTATTGAAGAATTATCATGAAATTCTTTATACAAAGAATAATGCAACAACAGATGTATTTACCACTTCCAAGAATATGAAGGAATTCAGATGTTTCAAATTTCGTGGGTATGTTTTCAGTGAAAAAAGAACAAATGTTTCATTTAACATACATGTCTAACAACATATGAATCTCTACTAGATAGATTTGTGTAATGTTAGAGTTAAGGGAACTGGTCGTCTGAGTTACAACAGCGGTGACGCCAACATTTCGTTTAATGAGGGCGTTCCCTGGGGCGAGGACTGAGGATTGCGTGCTTTCAACGTGCTTCTCCACACAGCATACCGCCTACGCATGCCAGGAGGCACACGTCGAGGCACGCGTGACTTTTGTTGTGTCCGAATAGCCGTTGCCGTGCTCAACGACGACGGTCGTGTGCCAACGTAACAGTACAGGCTGTCTCAAAACAAATGGTACAAACGTCTACGGCAAGTAGGGAAGAAGAAGGCGATCACATTTTGCCAATAATATGTTGTGGAAATCTTATAAAACGAAGTTACATGTATGCAATTTTGAACATCGCTTACCCCGGTTAGATGTCAAATCATTCTTCATAGTGTTTGGCAAGTTCACGAAAACTCTTATGTCAGAACGTGTTCCTGCAAAACACCAGTGCAGGATGAGTTCCCCACAAATCAGGGACAAATGTCACATCTGTAACTTCGTGTACGATAGTTGCAAAGCCCTGTTCCCTTTTCAAAGCCCTAAAAGAGATGTTCAAACCACAGTAAATCTTCTGAGTGCCGTATGTCGCTTGTAGTATGCAAATCAACCGCGTTTGACCGCCGACAAATTAACACCTTTTACAAATTCTGTCCTAACTAGGCCTTATACTCGCGCAGACACGGAACGGTATATGTATAATAATAAACGATTATCGTGTCGGTCACCGAAACCACAAAGCATGTCAAGGATGAACCAATGAACATGTCTTCAGTACAACATTAGAAAACAAGTTCTTGGCCTTCATTATAGTAATAATAATAATAATAATAATAATAATAATAATAGTAATAGTAATAATAGTAGTAGTAAAAGTTATAATAATTATTATTATTGCACTTAAAGAACAAGTGCCCTAAATGTGGTATAGAAAAAATGGACTTCAAAGTTGCCTCTAGAGAATGCTATGGAAGCCATTTTCTCTCCACCGGCAGAACGCAGCGACTGTTTGAACAGTTGGAATGCCCTTTATTCAAGAACAACGGAGTTTTTATTTTACATTCCTACGCTTAACTCAAAATTTGCCAAAAATGCACATATTATTAGGCTCTGGACCGGCCCAGGCAATACGTGATCAGAATACTACGTTTTAAATACTTTAGCTTTAAGTAAATATAATAATAATAATAATAACAACAACAACAACAACAACTCCAACAATAACTTGTATAACAACAACTCCAACAATAACTTGTATAACAATAACTTGTATAACAACAACACCAGAGAGGTACATTGTACTGCAAATTAATAGTAGCAGTCATTTAAAACTCAATATTGACAGTATTATTGAAAATTATGTAAAAATTAAAACATCAATAGTTTCAGATCTCTCACAGATAAATGATTCGAATAGTAATTGTAATAAAAATAAAGAAAAAGATTGCCATAAGTACATCAATTTAATATAATTTAATAATACTATGCCGCTTTCTATATTTTCATTTGATATCTTAAATTGGTTTATTTTCTGTGTGAAAAGTAATAATAATTACAGCTGCGGCTGTAATAACAAATTTTATATGATATACAATCCAACCATATAATTTTATATGGTATATCTCCAGTCACTCTATACTTTCATTAGAAACAATCCATTATTATATATAGAATGGGATATTATTGCTAATAATATACATTTGGAAGGGAATGGTAAATGCGGCTAGGATAATAGAGTATAGCATGAAATTCAGAAAAGATGAAGGATAGGGAACATACAGCGTTTATCAGGGACGACGAACTGCGTGTGAGGGAGGTGAAGAATGAAGATTGAGGGCGTTAAAGCCATCCTTCATATTATTATCCGTTACCCAAGTTGTTAATTCATATTAGAATACACGGAAAGTTTTTGAGTGTTTTAAATTTGCTAGTAGTTTCTTCCAGACACTAATAGTAATGCAATAATAATCTTCTTAAAGAAGTCATATCGTATTGAAGAAGCCATCATTATCGATAAGCCGTCACCCACCTATTCGTCACCTATCAGATCGGATCTTCGTATTACGTGTCGTCTGCAACTGTCTGCGGCCCTGTCCCCACAGTGGCCACGTCCGCTGCGCGAGGGCGGGCTTTGTTAGGGGATGGGCGGAGGGGCGAGGGGGGCGGCGGCAGGTGAGCAAGGCGCAGGAGCCGCAGGCGCCGCCAGCGACGACAATAATTACGCCGGCGCATTGTGGGACGCGGACAAAGCATACCGCGCGTGGTCGGCTCGGCTTCCCGCCTCCGCCCCCGCCCCCTAACCCTCTCCCCCCCACCCCGCCGCCCCCGGCGCCGGCGCGTCCCCGGCCCCGTCCGTGCTGCCTGTCACAATGGCAGTGCCGGGCGCGGGCCGCAGCTGCCTACGCCGCTCCCGCCGCTCAAGCCTCGGCCGCCGCCGCCGCCCTCGCAGACAACTCGTGCCCCCATCGCCCCCGCCACACCGCCGACCCGCCGCCTCCGCCGGCCCCGCCTCCCCCACCGCATCCGCTGCCCCCGACGCCCACGCAGCTCCCACCACCCATACCGCTCCCGCAGTCCAGGCCGCCTCCGCCGCCCACGCTGCCTCTGCCGCTCCCGCCACCCAGGCGGCTTCCGACGCCTACGCCACCCCCGCCACCCATTCTTGTTGCCTCCCCCCCCCCGACTTGTCGCCACCGCCAATGTGTTTACCCGCTTTACCGCCTCTTTCGTCGCCGCCACCCACGCCCAACGCCGTCAGCTTGTCGTTACCACCTTCCTCCGGCTGCTGCCACTTCACCCCTGCCGCCGCCACTTCATCCCACTGTCCACACCTCCACCTCCTCTGGATGAATCCCCGACACTCTACACGCGTCGCCACCGCCTGCATCGCTTTTCCCCACGTCACCCCTCTCTTCATCACCACCACCCACCTACGTACCCACCTAGACACCTCGCTCCTCCGTCTCCATCTCTTACTTCGCCGCCCACTTCTCCCTCATACTGGCCGTCCCCACCCTCATTCCTTCCGCCCCGACTCTTCCATCCCGACACCCAAGCCGACTGCCGTATCCGCCCCCTACCCCACATCGTAGTCGTCACCGTCTCCCCCGCCATAACTGCGGTGCTGCATCCGTTGCCATTGCTGGGGCGGACGAGGACTCGGAGCACCGCGCTCTCTAATCTGGTGACGGGCACAGGGCGGACGGAGTCACGCCGCCGCCGCCCCCACCTTCCTCATTGTCCCCGCCGTGCCGCAAATGAAATCTGCCTGTCAATCGCGCCGCGTTAAAAGAACAAGCGAATTGGGTTGTGTGTTGTGCCCCGGAGCGAAGATTGTACTGCGTTGAATCGAGCTTTAAAAGCCCGCAGAGAATGAAAGGCGAAATATACGAGCTCACGAGACAATAATTACTCGAGCCGAAATTAATTATTTGCTGTTGGTTGAAAGCCAGCACCAGGTCATGAAGATTTCCTGGAAGATTAAACCCTTCAGTATGATTTATTAGCAAAGGAATTTTCTTTGCGTCTAGCGGGTTTGAAATAATATTGAAATTTTAAAGATACAAACATATTTGACCTTTTTTTTCTCATTTGTTTGGTTTATTATTATGCGTTTTCATTAGAATGCTTCATTGATACAGCAAAATTTAATAAACGTCGAAATAATATTTGATGGAAAATATGCTAGTGATTAAGCTAGAATATAGACGTAACATCAGTAATGGGAAATCACGGATCAACATAATTAAATATTTGCATTTTTAGTCAACATTGAAACTGTTTCATTGTTTTTGTATTTTCCTGTCTTCCTGGGTATCAAACGAAGTCTTTATCACCTCTCACGTAGACAAAATCTCCTTGGTTTTCCATCAATTTATGCATGTATTCGAAATTAATAATAGAGAAGTTTTTGAATTGTTTTGGATGTCCAGAGTATAGAAGAAAAAAAACACACATAAGCCCGTGAGCTACATTTTTTTTAATTTCTGCGGATTTTGGAAATTAGAAAATTTGAAATTGGTGTGTATATATATATATATGACATACAGGGACATTTCTGGCGGAACGCGACAGAACAGAGTTCCGGTACCTCCGGAAGTAGTATTAAATTGTACTATAAATATATACTTATTTCTATTAAATGAAGTAATTTGGGGCGCATTCCGGGGTCTAATATTTTAGAATCCGTTTGGACTGTTTGTGCATATTGTCGCCTCTCAGATGTCTCTGAGATTACGCTGTGAGGAGCAACAGGGCAGATTGATGATGATTGCTTTTGGTGGCTTGTGGCGATCGGTGTCATATCACGTGCGGGATGCTGGGGAATTTGTCGAGATCAAATTCCAAGCCGCGACACCTGGTGTGCACAGACGCATCGCAAACACTCCCCACAAACCCTGATTCCACCAAGTCTACGCCTTTACCTTACCCCTATCATTCTTGGAAACGTGAAAGATGAAGCTTTGATTATATATACAGTGTCTCAGAATAACTGTTACAAACGTGTAGAGCATGTAGAGGAATCAAATATGATCACTTTTTGCTAATGAACATGTGGGGAGCATTTTCATATAATGGAAATACACATGTGACATTTGCCCCTGAGTTTTAGGCAGGTACTTATGCACAACCGAGCGAAGTGGCTCGGGGCCTAGCGCGTTGGCTTCTTACTTTACAGACCCGTGTTCCATTATTCCCTTGCCACCCATCCTCTACCGAGATTTTCGTGATTTCCCTCGGTCACCCAGGCGAATGTTGGGATGATTCTACTAAAAGGCCACGATCGCAAAACGACGTAGCTAACTGATTCCGTTTACTGAATGAAGTCACGACGGTTAAGCGAATTCGAGACTTCGCGAGTTGCTGGATAGATGACCGACTAGGAACCCCAGGATCTAACGGCGCCGAAGGCCCGTTGCCCTTTACGTGACATTCCGTTACATATAATTTTATTATTATCATTCAATTATATTATTAACGCATTTAACCGGTTTTTATTTATAAAGCATTGGAATAGAAGAGTGTGAATTGGATCACAATTGATTATGTCTTCAATCGTTGTTTAAGTTGCCGAAATGGAGTTCCAATATATACAAATTCTGAAGGAGAATGAACTTCGTGTATGGTCGCTAAAATACCGGAGTAAACTTTGAATTACGACCGTTTGGACACCTAAATGAAGAGATCAATGAAGAAAACAGAGAAATGGCGAGATCGAAACAGGTCTGACTTCTAATCCTGTCAAGATAGGAGGAGGATTTAAAATAGTGATAGTTATGTATTTTGAAATTCCAGGCACCTCCAATATTACCATTCACTTTTTCCAGACTTACTCGAATTTTCTTATTACTTTTTTCGAAAGACAGAAGTATTGGTCAAAACAACGTGACATTCTGGGGTGAAACATTTGCAAATGCGTTTGTTTTTCTGGGCTCAAAATTAATGAAATAGTTGGTTCTACTTGGGAAATGGTCCATCTCCCACATTTACTCTCTCTCCCGCCGATGGCCTTCCCGCCACGGCTTTTCCGCACCCTCCCCCGGCACTTTCCACAGTCTCCCCTCCTCCCGCTACCTTTGCCGCCGCGCCCTCATTCTTGCCGCTGGCTCCCGCGATTTATGGGGGGGGGAGGCGGTGCCGCCCCGTCGAGCGCGAAATATGGCGCCCTGTTATTCATCCGCTTCCGAGAACTGCCAAGGTGTGAGATTTTTTGCGTGAGAAAACTGTGACGGTTTGGTCTGCGATGCGATCTGGGCAAGTTTTCTTTGCAGGAGTTATGAGGTTCATTCATCTGGATGCTTCGCCTCAGGGAAATGGTTGGTTATCTTCCTGAAGGAAGACTTGATTTCAAGGTGAATACTCAGAAATAGTACTGATAGTCAAGATCCCTGAGGGTATTATGGCATGACAAATCGAAACATTTTCAAACATAATAGCCTTGAGGAATATGTTTTCAGAACAAAATTTGCAAGTCTTTCTACTATTTGCTATTTACTTTTTACTATTGTGACATTAACAACATTTTCCGCAAGCTGGTCTCTGGACCATATTATTAGCATGTGTTAATAATACGACCCATCTTTTGGTCAGGAAAAGACGGCTGATTTCATTTATGTAAATTTTGGAATAAACTTGCCAAAAATATTAGTGTTTATGCACAGAACAAGCTTCATTCCATGTAATTAATTGTAAAATAAGTAACATAAAACATTTTATGATAAAACATTTCAAAAAAACAAAAACTTCCAAGCAAAAATTGCAAGTAAAAAAAATTAGTGACTACAAAGTACTTGTAGTAACTAAATTTACTACAAATGTACAGACGTGATATGTTTCTGAGCATGACGAGAAGAAAAAAGTTGCTTTGATAGATATTTGGCCTCACCTGGTCTGCTGGTAATGTGGACCAGGTGGGGGATAGAAGTAGGTTTAGGTGACACTTTAGTTGACGCTCCCGGTATCGATAAATACTCCTTCACTCATGAAAATATTTCTTTCCTCCTCTAAAAAAAATTAATAAGAAAAAGATAATGTAGATAAAGAAAATGAAGATATAATGATGATGATGATAGGGAAGAAAAAGATAACGTTTATTTCCTTCGCTACGAATTCGACGAAAAGAATGTGATAATGCAGAAGAAGAAGAAGAAGAAGAAGAGGAAGAAGATTATGATGGGGAAGAAAAATAAAACATTCATTTCATTCACTACAAATCAATGAAAAGAGTATGAGAATGCAGAAGATGACGACGATGGGGAAGAATAAAACATTTATTTTCTTCACCTCAAAGTCTATGAAAAGAATATAATATAGAAAAAATAAAATGATGACGGGAAAGAAGAATTATTCATGAATATAATAATAAATTAAAGAATATGGCAATGCAGAAGATGATGAAGGAGAAGAAGAATAAATCTTTTATTTCCATCCTTACAAATTCAACGAGAAGATAGTAGTAAAGATGGAGAAAACACAGCAGAAGAAGGGAACATGTATTTTACGTGACTACCAATTTCCTTCCACCTCGCACATGCGCTACCCCGCGAGATGTGTGGGCTCCGAAAACTCGCGAGCGCGGCCGATGTAGGAGGTGGTGAGCGCCGCGCGCCGGCAAATTGCTCTTATAATTTATTCAGCCTCTGTTGCAGTGCCGTAATTGTTTGACCTCAGGAGGCGCGCCGTGATATAGTGCGCTGTGAATAACAACGCGCCTGTTTACTGGCATTTAATTTTGTTGTAATTCGGAATAAGTGATAGCAGGGCTTCGACGGGATAACCTGAGAGGCGCCCGCTCTCGACGTGCAAGTTTAATCGGTCTTGGAGCCATTCTGCTTCCTCATTTCTTCCCGTAACCTCTGAATTAGAGTGGTTTTTTTTTGTTACTCTTTTTCCAACGCATAATTTAACATAATTATATTAAAATATGTTGATGTTCGAACCCTAACAACATTTTTTTAAACTTAAAGTAAACATTTGCTTTTAGATTATTTGCGGAATGTGAAATGAAGATTGAATGAAGTTTTTCTC
Organism: Teleogryllus occipitalis; assembly: GCA_011170035.1. Lineage (NCBI taxonomy): Eukaryota > Metazoa > Arthropoda > Insecta > Orthoptera > Gryllidae > Teleogryllus > Teleogryllus occipitalis. The sequence continues at coordinate 559,098 of BLKR01000099.1, read as the reverse complement.
TTCAGGCGTTTTGTGTGTGTGTGCGTGTGTGTGTGCGTGCGTGCGTGCGTGTGTGCGTGTGTGTGTGCGTGTGTGTGTGTGCGTGTGTGTGTGCGTGCGCGTGTGTGTGCGTGTGTGGGCGTGTGTGTGCGTGCGTGCGTGTGCATGTGCGTGCGTGCGCGCGCGTGTACGTGCGCGCGTGTGTGTGCGTGTGCGCGCGTGTGTGTGCGTGTGCGCGCGTGTGTGTGTGCATGTGTGTGCGCGTGTGTGTGTGCGTGTGTGTGCGTGTGTGTGCGTGCGTGCGCGCGTGCGTGTGCGTGCGTGCGTGTGCGTGTGCACGTGCGTGTGCGCGTGCGTGTGCGCGTGCGTGTGCACGTGCGCGCGCGCGTGTGTGCGTGTGCGCGCGTGTGTGTGCGTGTGTGCGCGCGCGTGTGTGTGCGTGTGTGTGCGCGCGTGTGTGTGCGTGTGTGCGTGTGAGTGTGCACGCGTTTGTGCGTGCGTGCGTGTGTGGGTGTGTGGGTGTGTGCGTGTGTGGGTGTGTGCGTGTGTGGGTGTATGCGTGTGTGCGTGTGTGGGTGTGTGCGTGTGTGTGTGTGTGTGCGTGTGTGTGTGTGTGTGTGTGGGTGTGTGAAACAAGGGTTTATGAAAGATGTCTGTAGAGCGATCATTGATATATTCATTATAGTTTTGATCTCTCAACCAATCAAGAGCTTTTCTGTTTGTACTAGCCGTAGAAGAAATTTTGAAATGGCGTCTTGTGTTAATCGGAAAGTGAAATAACTTAACCACTGATAACGATATGAAAGGAACGATCAATTGCAGTAAACAGAATGGTGGCTGCAGCGTGGCGACCGAGGGAAGTGATAAATGGAGGATTGCGATTTAGATCCGTTTGTGGCCCCTTCCGGGATCGAGTTGGCAGGTAAAACTCCGCTTTCCGGAGATACTGTGGTCACTTCCAGGCGAATGCCGGAACAGTAACCCAAAGAGTGGATCACGGACCGCGTACTTCCTTGATTCTGTCGGCATTATTCCTTACTCAAGACGAAGCGATCTCTGTTCCTCATCAGTCATCCCTATTATTAGTATTCCAATCACTGAAGTCTATTGTTATTATGTAATTGTGAATTAATTAAAGTGGACAGATGGTCGAGCATGTCGTATGGTTTGAGTCTCATCACAAAGTATTAATTTTATTATTATACTATTATTGTAAATAATGTTTTGTCTGATAATAGAATTGATTGCCCAAAGCGGGATTGGAAATTGGATCTTCCTATATACACTCGGTCTAAGCTGCAATGGTTGGTCCGTGTAGTTGCCCCTTATAATATATTCTGTATTATTATTGTTGTTGTTACTATTATTATTATTATTATTATTATTATTATTATTATTATTATTATTATTATTATTATTATTATTATTATTGTTATTGTTATTTGCACATCGGCCATTTCTGACCACGCTACCCATTCTCTTGCGAGACCCAGTCATATCTATCATCGAAAGAGATTAACGTGTGTAATTATGGGGATCAGTTTTTCGGTTGTATCCCTTGGTAAGACAGGGTTGTTAAGCGTTGAATTATGAATTATGGAGTGATTGGATGATGATGAGGGTTGACGGGACAATCGCAGATACAACCATGGGGCCGGGCCGGCTTATTATTATTATTATTATTATTATTATTATTATTATTATTATTATTATTATTATTATTATTATTTTGCTTCTCCCGGCACGTGCCTCGAGTAAGCGAGATGAAAGTATTGAAGGAGCGTCCTAAACGTGCGGTGCGTGTGTGTGTGTTGCAGGGGCGGTCGCGCTCGCTCACGCACATCGACGCGCTAGACGGGCCGGGCGGCGCCGCAGGCAGCATGCTCGTCAAGGGCCAAGACATGGACAGCCGCTCGGAGCCCGACACCACGCACGACCGCCTGATCGTGCCGGCGCCCGAGCCGCCCCAGGTTCGGCGGCAGAAGCTCACGCGCTCACAGGTAAGCGACTCCCCCCTGTTGGAAAGGAATGCTCTGTTCTGTCGAATCCGAAAAGAAGAAGAAGAAAAATAATTCAGAAATCGAAATTTCTTGGAGGAGAATGCTCCGTTCTGTTAAATTTGAAAAAAAATCTAAAATTTGAAATTTCTTTTCAAGTGTCATTCGATTCGAACAAATCCTATGAAACCTGTAATTTAAAATTATTTTATTTTGTTGTTAAGGTTATTGAAGTGCAATTTTCATCAATCTTCATTGGTTAAATTATTGTCTTATTTCCGCGAAGGTTAAATTGTAACTTTGTTCCTAGTGGGATTATTATTATTATTTTCTGCCGACCTCTGGCAGTTCGGTGTCAGCCGCACACAAGTGACTCACTTGCGCGTGTTGCTTTTGCTGCTTGGGAATGTTCAGTTCTGTCGAATAAAAAAAAAGATGAATTCAGAAATCCAAATTTCCGTGTAATTGTCATTCCGCGCTTTCAGATCTTAACAAATCCCATAAAATATGTAATTTGAAATAATGATTGTTTTATAGTTAAAATTAATTAAAGTTCGACTTTAATCAAACTTTTCATTGAATAATTTATAACTTAATTACGGCCTTGAATCCTAACAAAATAATACAATGATTTAGGTTGTGAATAACGTTTGCTTACGGTTATAATATGTCTCTATTATAATAAACATCTATGTACTATATAGTCTGTTACATTTAGTCAGTACCTATTAAATCGTACGAAACCCTTAATTTACAATATTTTTTGTATTGTTCACTGTAATTATTGTGTTGTTTAACTTTTTTATTGACCATTTATTATACAGATAACAATCTGTATTGTAGTAACAAGGGTCGCATAATATATGGTCAATAATAGTGTAGTAACAGTTAATAAATATCATACCTTCAAATGACAATTAAAATAATAGTGTCACACTTCATTGAATGAAGTAATGTTATATACTGATACTTTAGTCCCGGAGGCGTCATGATAATGCGTCATGATAGTACACAAGCATCGTCAACACTGTTCAGATGAATACGTACGTTCTTACGTAAATATTAGTAATTTCGTTAACTCGTAATGCTGAGCTCAACATTCAAAAATTAGAGATTATGTTTTATCAGATTTTGTTTTATGAAAGTAATATCTCTTGGGAATTGCCGGTCAGTTTTCCAATATTCGTCGTATCACAATCGTATTCATATTTTTCATAACTGTTTGTTTCTCAAGATTGATTTTTGATAAAGCACTTCTCTACTATTTAAAATGAAATTGTGTTATATATTTCCTCAGAATGTACTATTACTAGCGTTTATGTCATAAATTCCTTACACTCTAGCACTTGTAGTAACCTAACGCTCTCTAACACTAACCTAACTCTGTCTAAACCTTATCGATAGTCATTTTGTGCTTGCGTTTCGGCGTTACAACTAAATAATTTTTTTTTCAAAATAAAATCTCTTTAACGGCACGAGATTTAACAGAGCTTTTTTTTCATGAGATACGTAATCATCCCGACAGGAGAAAGTTCTGTTAAATAACTAATATCCGTTATAATTAATCTTGCACAGCATAACATATATTTGCTTTAATGTCACTTCAATGCATATGCCTTCACAATACCAAACATAACTTTTCTTGTCTAATTTTTACACTTCAAAACATGAGTGGAAGCTGGAACCTAAGGTCAGCATAGAATTTTAAATTGAATGGAAACGCAAAATTGAGGAACGATGTGGTAAATAGTTTCTGTAAAACCATAATTCATGGCTTGATTGTCGATAGGTTAATGTGAATATCCCTTTCAGATATATTGTTTTCCTGACACTCTGTTGTTTTCCCCAACATAATTCAATAGTAATTTACTGTTCATTATTTATTGTCAAAACCGCGAATTGTTATTTATCTACCAGATTGTTTGTCTACGACGGATACCCGCTTCATCACTCCCTGTTTTCCTTTTTGTGTCGACGCGTTGCTCTTTTCTTAATTCCCCTCTCTCACAGACCCTGTCTCTCTTGGCTTCTCCAGCCTATTCTTGGATACCAAGGTGAAGATAATTATGATTTAATTTGTAAACGGAATTAGCAAATCACAATCCTCCGGCCGGCGACCTCAATCTAAATTCCGATTTCGCGGCCCGCCTCGGGCCTTCAACCCCATCATCCTCAACCGCTGGCTCCACCCCGCCCCCACCACTTTGTCCCGCGCCCTCTCCAGCATACCACTCCTCGCTTCGCACCCGCGCAATATTCGTTCCGTACCATATCGCCACGCCACGTCACGCCACGCCACACGCCCTGCTCCGCACCCCTCCACTCCACTCACCCCGTCCTGCCGTGGCCCGCGTCTCCCCGCGGACGCATCGCACCGCACAACTCGTCCAGCACGCTCCGCATATTCTGACTTGCACCGCTCCTTCCCTTTCTCTCTCTCTCTCACTCTCTCTCTTCTCTTTCTCCCTCTCCCTCTCCCCCTCCCACTCTCTCCCTCCCTCTCTCTCCCCTCACACATTTCCCTCTCCCCCTCAATCAAGTGAGATCATTCAATCATTCCATTCTCTCCATCTCACCCCCTCTCTCTCCGTCTTTCCGTCTCTATCTCTCCCTCTCTCTCCCTCTGGGCTGACGTCGCACCTGTCTATACGACGACATCCGAAGCCGCCATTCTTCACCGCTCCACCCTACTGTGCCTTGCCGCACCCAGCCCCACATTGCCCCGCCCTGCCTTTCCTACCCCACTCCACTCTACTCCACTCCACTCCACTCCACTCCACCCCTCCCCACCTTGCCTTGCCCACCCCTCTCCGCCGGCTCTACTCCACCCCGCCCTTCTCTGCCCTATTCATCTCCGCCGAGCCCCGCACCGCCGTTCCCTGCCCCGCACTGCCTTACCTCATTCCACCTACCCTTCCCCTCCCATCACTTCCCCCACTACTTCGCTTCACCCACATCTACCCCGCCCCCTCCCCTCCCGACCTTCCTTACACCTCGATACCGTATCCAGCCCTTCTCCACCTCGCAGTGCTCCTCCCCGTTTCGAAAACGACTCGCTCCATATCACACCTCACCGCACCGCACCACACTGCGTCGCGTCATCCCTACCGTACCTGCTCGCGTCCTCGCCTTCTCTTTGCGTCACTTCCATCGCGCCCATGTCCTACCCCGCTTCGTCACCTCTCCGCCTACGACTCGCCTCTGCCCCACCTCCGCTTCGCTCCGCCCACTTTCCTCCCCCGGAATCGCCCGTTCCTGCTCCATTCCCCCCCCCCAACTTCCCCACCGGCCTCGCGAATCCGCCTGCCAATTTCCGCGCGCCTTCGGTGACGTCAGCGGGGCCCTTCATTTCCGCCCCTTAAGTCCATTTGGGAGCTTCCTGCGGATGCTGGGCTTTCCGTGTTAAACGGCACGGGCGCCGCGCGGGCCCACCTTTGCACCTCCTCGGATTGGCGCTCGTTCGATTCGCTGCCCATTCGCACCCGCTGGCCGATTAGATGCGACTCCGCGATAGCGCTGGAAGCTAGTTCCACAGTTCCTGCTTTGTAAATTAATTGAGATAGTAGTTAACGGTACAACATTATTGAGACGGTGTAGTTGAAACAACTTCTAAGCGCATAAAACTCAGATTTGCTGGGTAAAATATATTTAGTATATCAAGAAAATTACAACGATTTTGTGGATTATAGTATATTGAATTCACACGTGTAGTACCTATAATCCAGTCACTTACTGAATATTTTTTCTATTCGTCTTTTACTAATAAATCCACTTTCACCGATTTGCAGCATTTGTACCAAATGAAGCTAATTGAAAATCCATTGCTATACTAGATTATTAATTGGAAAACGTCATCCGATGATTCCATCTGTAAAAAATGAGATAAAACCATTATTAGGACAAGACACATATTTACGTTGCAAATAAACTGTAAACTTTTATAGAAGTAATATCCCATCAAAAACTGTTTGTACTCGAACTAATCATCTTCAATGCATGTGTGTGGAAAAAAATATTCTTACTATGGGTCTATTCTCTCTTGTTGAGTGGATACTTCACAAACTCTACACCACTTTCTTCTGTTATTATATAAGTCCAGTTCAGAACAGTGCCTTTCAACCCCCATTTCCTCTCCCCGTCCAGAACCGATAACTTGCCAGTAGTTTGCCTTTGCCTTCCACTGTACCAGGATTGTCCAACTGGCGGCCCGCGGACCGCATGCAGTCCACGGTGCCATTTATTGTGGCCTGCGGAAGGTTATTAATCAAACGTGAAAGTTCCTTACATCCATGTCGGGCGAGAACATCGTACGCCTAACGCACGCGCCATGTTGGGAGAAACGCACCTTTAATGTAAAAATAACTAAGTTTAGATATGAGAATTTTTTCTAGTAAATTCAGAAATTAAAAATCATCCCAATAAGTGTCATTGCGTTATGCATGGTACGTTCTGATATCACGTATGTTTCCACCCCCACCCCCCCATGTCAGAGCAGACGAGCAAAGTATCGATATCAACAATACGGGAAAGCTAGGTATGGATCGCCCGAGTAATGTAAATATGGCCCGCAACCACATTAAAGATTTTAGTTGTGGCCCTGGAGGCCTTGCAAGTTGGACATTCCTACACTAAAGGTAAGGATGGTATAATATACTGATTGAAATGACAGTGGAAGACAATCACATCTCACTCACGTCGTGAATACACGATGCTACTCGTTCAGGCTTGATGACTCCTACACGATGAGACTCGTTCAGGCTTCACTTCCACGAATTGGAAAAGCGCTCCCCCAGCCACAAAACAATCGCAAATCTGCCGAGCAGTAGGCGAGTACTTGTGGGGAGACCGAAAAGTGCGTGATGACAGACGCTATTCTTTGGCCGCATTACTACTGCCTACGAGCATACCACCTGACAATACGTTGCTTCCTGATCACCTTTTTCGAATGTTCACTCCCCGACTGGCGTTGAATGCGTTATTATACTTCGACTTAAATGTAGTGTTCTTTCAAAGCCCGATGTGGAAGGACAGAAGGACACTGTGATCCAATCGGGAGCTTTAACACCTATACTTTAAGTGGTAACTAAGGTCCCGATTGGATGAGTGTACCCCTCTCTTTCCAGGCCGTGACCTTAAAGAAACACTATATTTAAATCGGAAAATATAACCCTCTCAGTGTTCACGTTCGTAGTAAGGTGCTTTCATTCGAAATGTCATTTCGTGCACACGCGGGTCTAAAGTCTCCTGACCCCCCTCCCATCAGTGCGACACTGCTTATACAGGATAATTCAAAATGGCCTTCCGACCAACATGATGTTATTCATTGTGATATTTCTCTGCACATAAATTTAAAATTGAAAGTCGTTTGGAAATTATCAAAGAAATATAATTCTGGTAACACGAAACGTCAGAGTTTTGCCACATCAGCATGTTGAAATTTGGTTGTCGCGCGATAATGTATGGTTAGGGTACAACATGTATCAGTTAAAACACCAAGAGCACGTTAAAGCGGACGTAGTTACGAAAAATTGTGTTTCGCAGTCAGAACGTTGAGCGCGTCACTTTCGCAATTTCCCTCAGTACAGAATCATCACTTTAATACAACTCGCTACCGCTTCTGTGCGCCAACATCGCAGCCTCTGCCGTATGTATGAACACTTTTCGCACCACGTGATATATTATTGCTCTTTGCTATTTATTTATTTAAACAGTTAAAAAATGTATATGATGTGCTACGAGGAGAATTGTATTCTGTGCGCGTTTTCTTAATTTTGGAACCACTACTCTAAGCCATGTAAGAGTTGAATTCTGAGTACAAATGGCATTCTGAATGCTCGTTTGGGGAAGAATTAATAAGAAAATATTCGCTATGGTGTTATAAAAATTATTTCCAATGGTCAATCAGCTATAGATTTGTTTTATTATCTCTCATTGTGTCCTTCGAGAAGGAAATGACTTCCTACCGTCACATGGAGAACGACAATTTTAAAATATGTATTTCCCACTGAACTATATTTCCCACTCGCTAGCGGATATACTAGTGACGATTTTGCAAGAACTAGGTTTATCACAGTCGAATTATCATACTGAATGGCAGACCCCCCCTTTAGGGTACCGAAGGGCAATTTTGAATCTCCCTGTACATCTGTGAACTCTATCCCGAACGGGGATGCCCTGGCGACTGGCGCCGATGGCCCAGAGGAGTTTTCCTCCTAGCGGGGTGTGCAATTTCGCTTATTGCGGAGGAGGGCTCGGGAGGCGATTTGCGTGTTGTGGAAATTTATGGACCGCGTTCACGGAAGAAAAAGAAGACGAAACAACGGAACGGAAGAAGGGGAGGGGAGATAGGGGAGATAGGGTGAAGTGCTAAGCACACACCGCGCCGCGAGAGAGCTTTATAAATTCCCCCCTTCTTTTTTCGCCCGCAGAACAGGCAGGAGGGGAGAGAGGCGGGCAGCGCGGACTTGTTTCGCGGGAGCGAGTGTTATTAAAGCGGTGCCTTCTTCGCTCAAGTCCCCGTGGGAGTGTTAGCGCGGCCTCTCAATTCATCAGCGAGTTCGCAAGTGGCAAGAGGAGGTTCGTCAAGCCGTTTATGCCAGCTTTCCTGTGATGTTGTCGACTCCTTTACTGCTGACTGTTTATAATGAAAAATAAAGTTAAGTTTGTAGCATTATTATTTCCAGATATATGACAGTAGACCCTTTGAATTATTTTGAGTTGTATATTAAAAATTAAGTTCTGTTTAAACCTGACCCGAGGTTTCCCCCCACAATCGTATGAAAGAGAAAGTAATCACCCTTTCCACGGAATGGGAGTCTTCAGAAGATCCAAACTTTCTTATTTATTCGACGCGTTTCTATTTATTCCTCATAGAACTGATAAATCAAACCCGATGTATTCAAATTCATATTGTGTGAGAAGAATGTCAATAACCAGTTTATCGCTTTAATGTCAGAGAAATTTTGCACCCTTCATAGAAAATAGTACATTATTTTATTTAATACTAGAAGCATTTACAAGAGCCACAATTTCTGTGCCGCAGCTCGTTTTATAGCCCAACTCCAGTTCTCATTTCATTTAATCAAAGTGAAACTTGGAACCATTACCGCCGGCGAGTTTGTTACGTTTCAACAGTGTTGAAGGTTTTTTACTCAGTAGTTCATTTAGCCCAGTGATAAGTGGACACGACGTTAATCTGTAGCCTATATTGATTCACATCACAACTCGCTAACAGCGCGAGTATTCCATTGCTCCTGAGTGTGCGGGCACTCAAAACAGATGCACCTAGGTAGCCATGACAACATGGCTACCTCCCGCTCTCATCTATTCCGCTTCGAACCTCACACACACCGTTGTCCCCACTCTCGCCCCCGATGACCACTGACCACCCCTGGCCGTTCATCTGCCTTTCGCCTCTGCACGGCCGTTCATGCTCTGCCCCCACTCAATCCTCCGCTACCCGATCCTGCATCCTACCCCAACCCGCCCCATCCCCCGCCCCATCCCTCGCCCCATCCCTCGCCCCATCCCACGCCCCATCCCCCGCCCCATCCCTCGCCCCATCCCGCGCCCCATCCCGCCCCATCCCCGCCCCATCCCCGCCCCATCCCCCGCCCCATCCCCGCCCCATCACCCGCCCCATCCCCATCGCCCCATCCCCGCCCCATCCCCCGCCCCATCCCTCGCCCCATCCCCCGCCCCATCCCCCGCCCCATCCCCCGCCCCATCACCCGCCCCACTGACGCCTCCTCCCCTACCCACTCCACCTCACCCATTCACATCACTCGGTCTAGTGAATTCTCTCACGGCCGCGCACCTTCCCTGCTTTGCTTTCTTCCATGCACCACCCCCATACCACTCTCCTCTGTGATGTGCACTCCCCTAACACCCATCTGGTCTATCCTGCTCTACCCCTAGCATTGCCCGTACTCCGCACCTTTCCTGGCCTCGTCCCCGCCCTGCGTCCGACTCTTACACCGCTACCGCTGGCCGCCCCGTCCCACCTCACCCCCGGCGGCTCACCCGCACCTGCCCCGCTGCCGACTCCCGCACCCCGCGATCATCCCCGTCTCTGTCGCGCGCCGCTGCTCGCTGTGGCTTTTACCTTAATTACCTCGTAATACGTGTCTCCGTATCGGAGGCGCGCGAAGGGGCGAGAGGGGAAGAGGGCGCCTTTTTTTGACGCAGCGGCCGCTGGCTGTCCCACCCTTCTCCACCCACCCTCTACCCTCACTCGTTCGCTCGTTCCCTTCCCTCTGTTCTCCAGCGTTTTGCCCCGGCCGCTTTCAGAAATTACCCCGTATGAGAGCGTTGAACGGATACGAAATGAGAGGCCACTGTGCGAGACGACAAGATGCAAAGGCACGGGTGGAAATCCTCTTTCTCTCTCTCGCTCTTCCTCTCTGAAACAATACTTCAGGTAACATAGCGTACAGTGGGCAAGTAAATATTTGGAAAGCAATTTGGTAGGGAGTTTGTTCTCTAGAGAGATCGAGAATTTATCTTCTCGTACTATTGATTTCTCTTTCAATTTATCAGAACTCTCATTTTTACAAAGTATTAAAGAGGACGTCTAGAGCTTCTCGTCATAGAAATATAAAAATTGTTTTCAGGATCTATTTATTCTTTTTTCCATATAATACCTTTAGTTTTTGACTGTATAATCTAACAAATTTAAGAAGTCACTTTGTGCTTATAATAATATAAGAATTAGATATCTTTAAGGGACTATATGATTTCGACTACGATCCTACTCACTCCTGATTGGGGTAACAATAATGGAAACCAATCAGAAGTGACCAGAACAGAAGACTTGAGAAGTTGGATGGTTTGGAATAATTCGTTCCAAAAAGGCAAGCTCTCTTCTCCATCTTGGATTTATTTTCGTAACAAATTAGATTACTTTCATTCTGAATAACGACGTTGCTTAATTTCGGTCCTACATCCTCACGTAATGATAGTAAGCCTTACAATTCTTCAGGCCATTGAACGTCTACGTTTTGACCATTACGAAAATCAAAAACCTCTCTCGTCGAGGAAATTTTACTCTCTAATGTTCGTGAGCTGGAACTGGCGCATAGCAGGCTCTTGAGGAGTGGGAGGGAAGGAGTGAGGACGCCAGACTCGTTTCCGGGCCGAGGTTGCGTAGACGCTCGTTTCCGCAGCCGCCTCCGCCTCCACTTGGCTTCCGCTACGGCCACCCACGTCGCTTTCCCTCCTCAGCCTCCCCCCCCTGCCAACCGTTTGGCGTGTGTCAGACGTTTAGAAAACGGAGTCCCATAGCTAGCTCTACGGAAGACTATGAAGAGATTGGTATGGCCGTAATAAAGAGTTTTGGAATGTGGCATTGAATTTTGTGTAGAGAAACACATGTTTCAGAAGCTTTTTCGCGCAGTATGGGGCACTCCGCAGTGACATGGGTATCCTGACCTACGCGAAGTAAAATGTGTTTTGAACTCCGTTGTGTGAGTAAACGATAATACTTATGTTTTGCTTTTATATCTGCAGATTTATTTTTCATGTTTCGCATTACACAGGTTTTTCGAAAGGGGATTATTTATTTGGTTTTCAATTCCGATTTATTTCAGCATTTGCAGGTTCTCCTCGCTTTAACACGGTGATTCAGAAGACACTTTTTACTTTTCACCTCTCGAGAATCATCTTTGCAGAGGGTATTTATTTTCGATTTCCTTATGTAGAATTGTTGTTTAATTTGTTTGATAATACATTCCCTTATTTAGCAAACTTAAGCGTTTACTTAAACGTTTTACTTGACACGAAAATTTAATAAAATCGAAATCTTTGTAGTACATTTTTGTATACGCTGCTGTATGTCTTTTTTCATAACTGTAAGCGAATTGATATTTGGTTAACGTTATCTGGAAACACATTGCATGACACGCCTGCAAACAAGTGGTGTGTAGTTAGTACAAGGGATAAAGCTGTACATCCCCCGTGGGGCTCGCGTAGTCACGTGGGGGCGAAGCGAGCGCCGCGTGGCGGCGGCGCGGGGCAACGCTGATCCGGCGCTGATCCGTGCGATATTGCGCCCCGTGGCGTAAGTGCGCGTAAAAGCGACGGCTGGGAAGCAGCGCCAGGCGAAGAGGTGAGGCGGGTGGGGTTCAGTGGTGGAGGTGAGGTGAGGCGGAGGCGGCGGCGGCGGCTGACCGCACGAGATACGCCACGCGCCCGCGGCTTAACGAGCGCGCACTCGCGGCGCCTGGCGGGGGCGGAAGGGGAGGGGACGATCCTGGGAGAGGCCGGAAAAGGCGGGCCGGTGCGAGAAAGGACGATGCGCGGCGAGGCCGACAGGTCTAAGGCCAGGCAGGGTGGCATGATGCGGAACGAGAGGGTGGGGAATGAGGTAATGCAAGAAGCGGCAAGGCGAAGGGTGATGAGGTGGGACTAGGGTGAGCGCTGCGTGGCTTATGTTGCGGGAGAAGCAGAGGAGGGGAGACATGTCGGGGTGACAGTGTAAGGGGGAACAAGGCAAGGCGGGAGAGGGCGGGGCAGGGCAGGACAAGGCGGAGCTGGGTGAAATGGGGGAGGATGATGCCAGGATAGGAGGAACGGGAGGTCTCGATGAGAGAAGCTGGAAAAGACAGCGGAGGGGAGATAAAGCAAAGCAGGGAAACAGGGCCGGAAAGGGCTGGGGGAAGCGAAGCGGTAAGAAGCTCAGCGACCGACGCGGGACAGAGCGCGAGGAGGAGCGAGAGGAGGCGACGCGTGGCGAAAAGGGACGAGGTCAGACGAGAGAGGTGAGACGGAACGAGGCGAGGCGGCGGCGGTGGGGCGCGGCGAGAGGAGGCGGGGTGGGGAGAGACGTGGCAAGTCAGGAAGGAAGAATGAAATACCAGAGTAGAAAGACGGGCGCGGTATGGCGGACGGCCGTCTGGGACCCGCTTAAGCGAGGGGCTGGAGATAGACGCGCGAGGCCGCGCCACCCGGCGTGGCGAGAGCAGCCTCACAAAGGAGCGGCCTGGCCTCGGCGGTGGCGCGCGCGACGACGAAGGCTCCGAGGTGAGGGGGCGGGGCGACCGGCGCCAGCAAAGGTCTCCTTGGCGACGGTGGCCACGGCGGAGCGATGGTGTCTCGAGAATTCCAACAGCCGGCTGCTCGGATCGGTAGCTTTCCGTGGTTTCTCCGATCAATGCCAGCTGAATGCTGGACCAGTAACTTTAACGAATGGGTCACGGACCGCGCATCATCTTTCTTTTCCTTGCTCTATTCTCATCCCCTTACTTACGCACACTTACACCTTCGTGGACAACACTACCACACATGACGCGAGACCCGTAGCTTAGAGCTTGTCCCAGTAGGGACGGTGCCCCGCTAGGATGAAATACCTGGTGATGGAATTAGTGTCTTAACAAATGGACCCCGCTCGACCATACCTTTCTCTTCATTGTTTCACCTCTCATGCACTATAATACCAGAAACGTTGGGAGCTTAAAGCTCGGCCCGGTTGGGGCGGTGCCCAGCCGGGGGAGGGACTTGAAGGGGCAAAACTCCGCACAGCCCACGTATAGGTAGGCGCCAAACCTCGCGTTCCACTGATAGGATAAAACAACACTGCCTCCCGGCTATAATACGCACGATAGTCACAGGATGAACGACTAAAGTAGTTGGCATGCCTGGAAGTCCGGATATGTCACTCCCTCCAACGCGGGAGGTAGGTTACTGTGCGGGAGGAGGAAGTAGGCGGCAGCGTAACAATGGCGATGGCAGCGCCGCAACGGCGAGGGCGGTGGTTTAATATCGTGAGTGTAGCCCCCCTCGTGGACGCGGTGTGTGTGCTCAAGACGGCACGTGTTTCGCGTTCTCCGCCCTCACCCTTGCCTGCATCCCTCACCGCCGCCAGCGGTTTGAGACCCAACACACCACAGTTCGCTCTCTGGTCATGGATGCGGTGTTATGTGGAAGCTCGTCGAGGCAAAGGCGGAAGTCTTCGTTTTCTTTCCGGTCACATTTCACGTCGCCGTGTAAGGGGTCCCACACACTAGAACAGGTTTAGCGGTTCCAGCAAACATGAGCGTCTGTGGTCGCAGCCTGGCGGGTAAAACTCACGAACGAATTTCATGGACTCCCCGCTGTATTTTCAGTAAGGATTTGCAAGTGATTGTAACCTTTAGGTATATGCGTATAAAAACAGGATCAATTTTCTCGTGAGATTGATTTGACAGTCGTCATTCACTTCAGGGCTCAACCCAGTAGTTAAACCTCGGAGGACTATGATTCTTGCCCTCGGCCGGCCAGTAGCGATCCAGACCTCTGCCAGATCAATAGCGAGCAACGGTGGGGTTGAGGGAACTGCCGACGTGTGAATACGGAACGAACGGGTAAAAGTGTAACACATCCCGGAATGTATTGCAGGTTAATTGAAATTATCCGCACACAAACTGCATTTGACAGAGGGAGGTGGATCATCGATGATGTGTGAACATCCCATACAGATTTGTTATTTTGGCTGGATTTTTTCTTGAATCAATCACTATGGTAGGACTCATTACGAATCCATATCACTTTATTAAGAAAGTATTACCAACATATCTTTCTCGTGCTCTTAAGAACTATTAATCTGTGTGTAATCGGTCTAAGCAGTTCTGGTAATCTTGTTTAGTGAGAATAGAAAAATAACACCGAAACTACTTTTGATTATTATGTGTATTGCATATAATAGTGCACTGTGTACTCTTTACACAAAAGCCGAGACGTGCATTGAAAAGATATTTCAAATGGTATATTCTTTGGGTGGAAATCGGTGTTCTTCAAAAACAATATGAATTTCTTGTAAAATAAAGTGTCCATGTTGCCGGGTATATTTGGACGAGTCCGGTACATTAGGTAATTCATTTCCATACATTGCAAATTTTGGAACCCACTTCTTTTAAATAATAGTTTTTTGCACTTTCCCAAATGGTAGTACGTTCGTGTTGGGCTTGACTCTAAAGTGAAAGACGACTGTCAAATCAATCTCACGAGAGAGTCATCAACTGTTTGAAAGCCTTCGGCGGTCGGCATTCCATCAAGCCTTATCTTTGGGGGAGCCCGTATAAGAGTAGAGAAATGGGTGGAAAAAGTCTTCTCCTGAAATGTGCTAAGATGATTATGAAGTGGTTTCCCTTGTTCAAAATAAATTGCTGTTTCTTATTACTACGACAGGTCTTCTATCAATTCCCTACACAGTATTTGAGGAAATCCCGAGAGTGCAGATGTGCGAATGCGTGGTTCCGTCATTTGGCTAGACCACTTCCTGTACACCAATCGAGACATATGAGGTGTCATTCGACGCGTCTCGGTCTCCTGATGGGGAGCTGATAATTTTTTTCGGATCCGACTAGAAGATTCAAAGCAATATTCAAATTCTTTTTTTGCGTGTTTTTGCGCTGCGTTCTTAGTATACCGATAATTTAGCCAACGTCACCTAGATAGATCTACCCCATGGTTATTTTCAGTCCACGGTACCATAATTTTCTTCCATGAGGCTGGCACCTCATGGTTGTAATTTGTAAGATTCGAAGTATTTCATGATTTTTAATTTAATGTGACTTGTAACTTATACACATTATTCACATAAACATACAAAATAGTAACCTTTTAATGCTTATATAGATTCACCTTCAGAACAAAAATCAGACTGAGCTTGTGCAGTTTTAGAATCTTAAAAATTTAGGGGTTCATAATATGGATGTGTTAAGCAACTCAGGGGAATCCAATGTAGTTGTAGAAGCTTTTCCGTCAGAATTTTCCGAATTAATTGAAATCATCATTTAATAGGAATAGAGAATAACGCAGAAGAACAGGTTACAGGTGATCATTTATGTTCATATTAGAAAACAAAACTTATCTAGTGGGGCTACAACAGTACATACTTTCTCGCGTTATTAGAAACAGTTGCGTAATATTGCAATATTGCATTTTCAATACAATAGTACATACTTTCTTGCGTTATTAGAAACAGCTACGTAATATTGCAATATTGCATTTTCAATACAATAGTACATACTTTCTTGCGTTATTAGAAACAGCTACGTAATATTGCAATATTGCATTTTCTGCGGTACTAACACCTCAGCTATTATTTCGAAACGTCCGATTCAATCAAGAAGCGAGCATGCACTGTTGCCAGCGCAGCGTTGTCAAAACTATGTACGTTCTCTTTGCTTAGCTAATAATACAGTAATTAGTATATATGAAATTAGCGTCAAAATAATTATGAAACTTCTGACTTCTCACACGTGAATTGCTTGGCGATGTAATTTCTTCGTATTTTCGAAATTTTTCACTTAATAAATTTTACAATATTTTACATCATAAATGCAATTAAAGTCAAGTAATCAAAATGATCTACTGTTCATTTTCATAAAGATAAAATTATTTGAATTTGTTGTAGGCGTTAGTCATTCCAGTTAGATGTATTTCATTATTTTCATCGTAAAATTATTAAGAATTTTGTATTATTTGCATGTTTTAAAAGATACTTGTTTATTAATGCTCATTACATATTTAAAAAAACAGGCTACACCCTAAAATAAAAAAAAAGAAAAACACTGTATTAGGATAAAAAAGTAGATAGTTATAATATCGTCAAATAATATACCCTTACTCTTATCCTTTTCTGAACTTTTTAAAAATAAAGTTTATTTGCTTCATAATTTTAACATGATTAAATATAAAAATCTTAATATAGTTAAATAGTATATTAGTCGAGTAGCAAATTTTATTAGAAATTATGAGGAATTATTAGACAAAATAATTATTGGTTTTGTCCGAAAAGAGGTTGATCAAGTCCTCAGTGTATATAGCTCATTTCAGTTTGAAAGTTAAAGTTGATATGTGTTTATGTTCACATTGGACTTTTTATTTATAATGTTTGTATGAATATTAGATATCAAAAACTTCTGAATTACATTTAAACTTTAATAACGGAGCTAGTATGACAAGAACATGTTCACAGAATCAACGTTTAAAAATATATATTCATTTTCATGATGTGATTGTTTCTTTTTGACTTATTTTCACTGACTCCAAAATTTAATGAATTTCAAAACCTTAAAAATCTCTATATTTCAAATATTATTTTAAAAATATGCAAATAGTAAATGCACGCTACCTGAGTACGTTAAATTCAAAAGGCACATTGACAATGGATCCATCAAATATTAACGTAAGATAACAGTTTTCATGTTTTTAAATGAAAACTGACGGTGCATTACAATGTGCCTGTTGAGAGTGATAGCGGACGCACCTTCTCCAATCAAAACGTCATATTGGTTTCGCCCGAACTGTTCTTTTGAGAGCTGCCACGGAGCGTGCAGGCGATACGAGGTAAATCTTCCCTGCGGGCGCGATAACGTGACAGCGTGGGACTCTAATCAGGCGTGAACGCCACCCGATCGCATTCAGCGCCGTTCGACGGAGCAGAAGCCCGGGACTCCGACCGCGCGAAAATTATAACGGCGTAAAGCGCGTTTATTACACGCACGATACGGGATTGTTTTTGTTCGTCTTTTTTACCGCATCACTGAAGACGATAATGGTTGCCAGCTCAGAGAAAAATCTGCTTGTGTTTTTTTTTAATCTTTTTCCAGCACATTATCTTCATTAATATGATTAAAATGCTATATTATTATTCAATGTAATTATACGATAATAATATAATTAATGTATACTATATTCTTCGTCTTCTTGCGAAAAAGCCGAATTCGAACTTCGCAAAGAACTCAGACGCTTTTTAGCTTTTTTTGTGCTCATATTTCTTTCATACTTTGGCTGTGCTCCTTTTTTCTCTCTTCTGTCCAAGCTTTTCTTCCAAATCAAAGGTCTTCTATCCAAGGTACTTCTTCCAAATATATCCGCCATGATTTCACTTTAGATCTAAATGTGTTCTTATTTTGAATGTCGTCTTCTGTGATCCCTGATAATTTAAGGTTGTTTTTAATTTCGTTGATCCATTTTATAGTACCAGTTGCTGATTTACTTCTATTCTCACATAGTACTATATTATTATATTAATATGCATCACAATCAAACATGTTAGTAGTAACAAAACTCAAATCAGTTTAATTGAATAATCTTCATTTTGCTACAATTGGCTAATTTCCTTGTACTACCATAGTATACAAACTATTTATAACTACAGCAAAGCAAAACAAGATAATACAGAACTCCCTCAAAAAATCGAACCATACGATAATTGCATTAATAATAAAATTATTAAAATGTATTTAAATTCCCGAGCTTATAAGTTTTGAATTGACAAGGGAGAAATGTTACACATGGATCGGTCAATGCTTTCTTGCATTCAAGTTTGGTTTTCTAAAGATCGCGATCGTGATTGCCACTTGCAAACCTTAAACACATCATTATTTTGACGTGAACATTTCTACCATTTAAATAGATATTTCGTTTAAAGAGCTAGTTTTTGAAGATAAATTTCTAAAGGTGCTGTAGAGCAAATCGGCCCAAATCAGACGAAAAATGAAATTCTCGCAGTTCTCGTTGTGGCTGCATTAGAGAATGACTGCGCTGCTGCGATTGAGGAATCCTCAGAGAGAGCATTTGCAGGAATGAGTGAGAACCTGTGATGAAATGTGAGGAAACTTGACTTACAAAGTACAGGAATATACAGCCAAATACCAACTGGAAAACGGAAAAATTATTATGATGGTAGCCATCTACATAACAATCAATACAAAATTAATGGTATCATTGATTTCATTCACGAAGTCTTGTTGGCCTGCATTATTAAAGATTCAGCATTGTTGAAAAAATATTAGGACAAAATGTCACGGATTATGAGTGGCGATTTCAATAAAAACTTAGACGACGTTAACTTAGACGAGGGACGTCATTAATAAGACTTTTGGATGAAAAATGTAATTAAAAGTCGAACACTGACAAAGGTCAATCTACAACCGGATCAGGAACTCGCATTGGTGCAATATGCTCGCGTCATTCAGAAATGTACACTATAAATGATTTGTATAGTTCTTTCAACTAAATTGATCCAATAGTTCTTTTCTTCTTGGATTCAGAATCTGTGGAAATTGATGAATTAATAAAAAATAATATTTTTATTTAATTAAAAGAGGTTTTATTGATTAAATTCCACCCAACCATTTCAAAATCGAACTATATAAAAAACATGTTTGTTATGTTAAAACAATTAGCAATCATTCGTGTTTTTAAATTTACTAATCCGATGTTGTGGAAAAGTAGGCGGAACGAATTTGTTTTACTTACATATGCGGCATTAACGTTTTTACGTTCTTTAGGCGAAGGTTAACTGCAAAAGGAACCTCAAAATATAATTCAGTTTATCATTCATTACTTCAAGTTATCTAAAAACAGAGCACGAGATCGTTTGCTCATAGTTCCACGAGACCGTCTGGAAGATGGCAAAATCGAATAAAAAAGTAAAGAAAGGTTCGACTTTATTACTTCAAGAGATTTGGTACTTACGGGAACTACTAATTCTCAACTATTTTAACTTCGTAGGGTAAAAGTTGCCGATTGAAGGGATGGTGACGTGATTGCGAGAGAATTTTACAAGCCACAATCTTCTATCGGATTTCTTGGTTCTTCGTTCCCACAATAGGAACACAAAGTTTTCGGAAGGCAAGTTCCGTAGAGCATAGACTTAATCAACCACCTCGTTCGTCTTTTATTGTCTACCCCACGAGGAGACCTAAAGAGAACTTTCTGCAACATTAATTTTAATCTAACCCGTGAATGTGTGTTTTGTAGAATGTTCATTAAACGCGATCTTCTTTTGTCTTGTATCAGCATTATGAAACGAAGTTATAAAACCCCGAGACAATGTCGAAAAAGGGTACAGCGATTGTGAGAAATTACAAGGCTGCGTAAACAAGGAAAAGATGCACCCATTTGCGTTCTACATTAAAAACTAACTTCCCAATTAAATCATACTGAGAAGAAGTATTAGATATACTCGTACGTTACACGGTTGTTCGACGAATTCTCAATACGTATCTCGGAACTCATTACAGCTTCCTGGAAATCGCGGCGTTATTGAACTAACTGGGTAATCTGCTTCCCAAGGGTGTTTCTACTCCATGAAAAGCTGAATGATGACAGGAATATGGGCAATGACGGGAGTGACGGCAGCGAATACGAGGTCAACTCGGAGGGTTATGGCAATACTGACGGCATGCGCTATGACAAGGGAAGATAGGAAATGAAATGGTAATGACCAGGGTGTCACCAAGAAAGGGATTTAAGGCATTGTCAAGGACAATGATGGCAATACTAGTGGCCAGAACAATGACAAGGGTGGCGGCGAGAGCGATTGTAAGAGCAGTTTGTGGGATGATGGTTATACTCGTGGCTAGAGCACTGAGTTGGGTGATAGTAAGAGCAATTATAAAGGCAATTAGAAAGGTGAGGCAGAGCAGTGACAACGTTGAATGCAAGAGCTATGACATGCACGTAGGCAAATGCGGTGATAAGGATGACGGCAGGAGCGACGGCAAGAGTAGTGGGAAAGGTGATTGATGTTCTCGGGCACGTCAAGTGCTATGGTCATTCCTCCCGCTAGTGTACTGAATGTTTATCTCGGGAGGTGGCGGTGTTCTTCCCCCACTGGATGATGAGATCCGGCGCCGACCTGCGGAGGAGTTACCCCGCCAGGCATCTTCCCCCAGCGAGGCTTCGCCCCAGCCCACACAAACTCTAAGTTCCCGACTCGTCTCCCGGCAGATGTATATGTGTGCATATAGGTGAAAGTGTTTATGTGTAAGGAGAGAGGAGAGGACAGTGAGGAGGAAGGAAATATTGCCTGCGGTTCGTTTTACCGCTTGTTGGGATACTGCTCCGGCATTCATCTATTGTTGAACAAAGAAACCACGAAAACTACCAGGCTCACTGATCGTAGTAAGCCGACCACATCAACCACGGATCACAGCAGATCACAGCTGATCACAGCATCAACTTCTCCAGCCGGCGACTAGACTCAAGAGGTGACACTAGCTATCTAGATTATGTCAAACATTTTGCCATCGTCGGGACTCGTGCCCTAGAACCTCTCGGTCAGAGCCACTGCAGAGTGAGCGACAATGCTCATCCGGTGGAGATGGAAATAGGAAAGAAGATGACAAGAGCAATGACAAATATGACGGCAGGGGCGATAACAAGTATTATGGCAGGGCTGATGAAAAGAGTAAAAGTCGAATTCAGTCGCTGTCTAGAGGAGAATTCCAGCGCCCGGCTGCTCTGATCGGTAGTTTTCCGTGGTTTCTCCGATCACCAATAGGCGAATGGTGGAGCAGTACCCTCGGGTCACGGACAATAACAAACCCTGGCCCAGTACAAACGGGCCACGGACGGCACGCGATCTTTCCTTCCTCTTCCTTGTCCTATCCTCTCCCCTTATACACACACACACACACACACATACTTACACTAACATGCACTACACTACCACATATTCCGGGAGACCGGTCGGGAGCTTAGAGCTTCTCCCGGCTGGGGCGGTGCCCCGCTGGTAGGTCGGCGCCGGATCTGGCCATCCAGCGGGGGAAGTTCACCGCCATCTCCCAAAGAAAAAAGCATGCACTACACTTACGGGAATAATGACCTAAGCTGTTGACGCGCCCGGAATCACTAACGGACCAACCAACAAGAGTAAAAGAGGGAGGGGGTCATAAGAAAGGACGATAATAAGGGTGGTGGTGAGGACCAATGCGAAAACGCGGGTGTGGAGATGGGTACGGGCTCAGGAGATCGAGAGCGGGCGCGGGCGCTTGTCGGCGGAATGCACGAGGCCTTTGTTCCTGCGCCGCCCCGCCATATTGGAAAATGCCGGTGGGTGGGTGAGGGTGAGGGACGCCCGGGCGTCCTCTGAGGGCGACGAGTCGCCATCGTGACTCGCCGGCCGTCGATGTCCCCCCCCCCCGCTCCCCTCCCCCTCCCGTCACCCGTCGCCCATCCCTCTTGCCGCGGGCACACAAAGCGCGGACACGTAAATGGATTACGCCGGCTCTAAAAGGCAATACGTCTCCTCTTGTGCCGGCGGTTTTTTTCGTGGAACTTCGCTCTGACCGATAGTTTTGTGCGGATTCGTTCTCCGAAACCTTTCTAGAACGTTCGGAATAAAAACCGCGATCTCTCGCCAAATGCACTGTGATTAAAGAAGATTCCAATGTTCGAATGGTCCAATTAGATTTCATTTAACGTATTTCAGAGAAAGAAAAAAATGACACGTGCGTTTCTTTATCGGAAGGAGAAAATGCGAAGCAAAATTTAATTGATGAATTCTCAATTGAATTTTAATATAAGGTTGTTGAATGGCGAACTTTAGTCGTTAAATGGTGAAAGACTTACGAGCAGCTTTGTATGACCAGTAATTACCAGATCTTCGCATGTTTCTTTTGAATAATTGCTTGGCATTTAACTTATTAATGGCTGTTCTTGAGTCATAAATACTAAAGAAATAGGATGAGAACAATGTATTACCATATATCTCGTGTATTATCACATCGCGTAATAATACGTGGTTATGCGTAATAAAATGTTTTTACTATCATATGTGCATAATAAAATGTTCTATACTGTCAGTTCGCTTGCAATTCCATCTTCCAAGTAAGTATTGCATTAACCGCGTTTTTTAAAATGATAGCTAATAAAGATCTTTTGTATTGTTAAAAGACGTCATGAAAATTTAGGGCTTGTCAAAAGGTTGTTGATGCAACTGCAGTGACATTTTCTGGAGTAATTGTGCTACTCACGGTGACGTCACGGCGCTTGGGTCTTTGTTCAAGAAAGCAAAGTTGAAGCTGTGAGGTAGAGTCCCGCACGAGACATGATGTTTTCACCGTGCTGTTGTTGGGTGGTTGGCACCCCATTGCATTTAGATATCCCATCATCCAGTCCATATAATTTCATCCATCATTTTTCTATACCATTGACTGTGAATTCATCCTTGATATAGTGGAAGGCAAAGACAAATCGTTACAGCAATCAACTGCCAGAGAAAAGAGAGGACATTAAGGTGTCAGTGCCGTATTACGCTTAAACTCAAAAATGAATATGGCACGCATAAGGTAAAATGAATTCAGTGAGTGAATGAGCCCAACAACCATCATCATCAGCAGTAGCAGCAGTTAGGATTGCCAAAATGGCCTCGCGTGAGGGCGCTACTGCAAGTTTGTGAAGGTGCGTGGTTGGTTCAATAATTGCCAAATAAAAATAAGTCATCAACATTTTCAAGCCAAAAACTACACTTTAAAAAGGATTCTTAATAATAATAATAATAATAATAATAATAATAATAATAATAATAATAATAATAATAATAAAAATGCATGCAGTAAAATAGCTTCCAAACGACATTCCGGTTAAATATCTTGGTCTTCAAATACACACTAAATTAACCTAGGAAAACAACATCAATAGCTAATAATACACACACACACAAATTGAAGTTTTATCCGGTCATGAACAGAAAAACTAAATTATCAATAGATTCAGCATTAATAACATTTAAAAACATTACGCGACCTTCAATGCGACGCCTGTACATCTAAAAACCAACTTTCGAAATCAGGAAGAACGGCAAAGTACGAGTAAATTGTTAAGACAAGTTTCGAAAGCTCAACGATACATCAGAAATGAACATATTTTGAATCAATTATTTATAGAACTTATGAAATCTTGGATTCTTAAACTTTCTTCCCGCCTTTAGTTTTCTCTTTCATCTTGTCCAGCCACTCGTCTGGTCATTGTTGGAAAATCAGTTAATCTGTTTCCGCAAATTCAACCAAGATATTCCAAAGACATTATCCGTAATTAGCTTATAATGTGTTCAAATATTCCTTAATTCCAAATGTTTTATTATTTTTCTGAAGGACTCCTTCTGGGTACCCTTCTTGTTTGTTTCTTTTTTTCAAACTTTGGGCTTCAACTGATGTCACCACAGTACCTCTGACTGGGAGGTCTTAGGTTCGTGTCCCGATGTTGGCAGGATTTTCGACACCAGTTTCTCAGTTACATCGAATTCAGCTGCTGACTGAATGAGAATTCTAGCGGCCGGCTGCTATGATCGGTGGCTTTCCGTGGTTTCTCGGATGAACATCAGGTGAATGCCCGAGGAAACGGGCCACGGACCACGAGATATGTTTCTCTCCTCTTCCTTGTTCTTTTCTTAGCCCTTACTTACACACATTTACTCCCACATGCATTACATTACCACACACGTCGGGAGCTTAGAGCTTCTCCCGGTTGGGGTGGTGGGTCGCTGGTGGGAGAAAAGCCACGCAAACCAACATAGGTTGACGCTGCATCCCGCCATCCAAAGGAGGAAGATCATAGTCAACCTCGCGATAGAAACAAGCACTACAATTACGGGAATATTGACCTTAGCCGTTCACGCGCTTGGTATCACTAATCAATCTATAAAACTAGTGGTGCTAAAACAGAACGTACTCTCTCGCCCGTATTTTCAAGAAGATTACACTATAAGTACTCAAATTTTTAAACAATTGTACATGATCTTATTTCACAATCTATCTGTAAGGAACAGATTTCATTGAGGGAAAAAATCTCTATCTTTAATATTTTAGTTGTAGGAAGGCGCCGAAAAAAATTTGAACTCTTGCAATTTTCGATAAATCAAGGTTTTTAAAGAATGTCCTTAAACGTCACTATCAAAAAATAAAATATGATAGTCATTCTTTTGAAAATTTTAAAAATGACGCGGGGACTTCGCCTAATGTACCCCCAAAATTAAAATATCTGCTTCAAATTCTAGGAGCCGCGACATCAGCCAGATCGATTTCGAAATATCAATTATGGAGAAAATCGGTTGAACTGTTCAGCTGCAAGCGTTGTTTACAGACGCATGAACAGGCGAACTGACAGACGTTTTGCCGTCATTCGATTTTTCGGTATCAAGACTCACAAAACATAGATTCTGGCTACACCATGTATGAAAGGATTTTTCTTCTAAATTTAGCAAGTGGATTTATCCACTTTTTCGTTACCAGGGCACTGTAATACGCGTTTTTCTGCCGAAAATTCGACGTTTTTTGTGCAACATTACGTAAGTTTCTCGCTACGGAGTACCGAGAAAGTGAAAGATGCGTTTGTTTGGAGTTTGCACCCGCCGTTGGCCGTCCTCTTTAAGCGGTGGCAAGCAGCGGGCCCCGTGCGTCCTTGCGGCCGGCCTCGCCCCTGCCCCGTAGCGCCGCGCCACGCCGTGCGTCGATGAGCATATGGCTGATGTGTGCTCTGCAGGAAAGTCCCCCGGCGCCCTCTTGTCGCTCGCGCACGGCACGCGCGGCCTCTCGGCCACTGGAGGCCCCTGCGGCCGTTGCTTACACTTCCTCTCCTCCTCCACGACTCCCTCCGACAATCCCTGCCTCCTCCTCCGTCTCCTGCCTTTCGCTGTTTGTCTCCTTACCACTTTCTTTCCTCTCGTCCCTCTTCCTTTTCAAGAATCCCCTCCACCACTGTTCCTGTTCCTTCCTGTTCTTTCCTCCTCCTCATCCTCCTCGCCCTCCATCTTAACCTTCTTCTCTCTTCTTTCTTCCTCCCTCCTCCTTTGTGTCTTCCACTCCATGCATCCTTGTGTCTCGTTTCTCCCTTCCTGTCTTTTCCTCTCTCCTTTCAATCGCTTCTTCCCCTTCTCCCCACTTCCCTCCTATCCCCTCTTCTCTCTCTTTCACTTCTTATACGTTCCTTCCTTCCACTCCTTACGCTCCTCTTCACCTTTTAGCTCCTAAACAATTTTCAAACAATGTTTTGTTTCTAAATTCGTTTTATAGAGGTATCAAAACAATATTGAGACAATAACTGATACCATTTCAACTGCTAAAGACATGATCTTTTGTCGACTTTATATAAAACAATTATAACATTGAAATAATAATATAAAATAATATTCATTTGCAAATACGAAACCATAAAGAAACACATCTAAAAGTTGCAATATCAGAATCTTTCGTTGTCACATCAAGTTATTGTGAACCTACTTAATTTGCATATAGGATACAAAGTATGTTGGATGTTCCACAACTTCTTTTGGATGCCATTAATATCTTATGTACAGAGAAGAAAAGAAAGGAAAAAACTAAAACATAAAAAACTAACTTCAACCAAATCATGTTACGGCTTTTAAATGATCTTCTCTCGGTATACCATTGTAAGTTATAAAACCCTTATACCATTGAGTTCTCAACGTATGTGATAATCTCCTATATTAATAATGTTGAGGATGTATAATATAATAAATCTTTATTTCAGTGATATCTTAAATATTTTTATTATAAAAATGTATGTGTTGTTGCTGAAAATTTGTTCTCGTCAAATTCGTTGTTCTGTTATTCTAAAATGAGGTATTTTTGCCAGATGTTCACATCCCTATATACTCGTGAATGCACTATACTGGGAGAGTATATTCTGAACCAATATGAAAGCACATTCCTCTTAACTTTCAAAGAACAGAAAATTAGACAGTTACTTAAGTGGCGAATTTGCGGGACTTTGCTCGTGAACTTGCATACAAGGAACTTACATACAATGCATAGTCTGTGCAGATATCATTTCTCTTTGGCATATGTGCTCTCAAAATTACCTTTCTTGCCTTGTCTCACATGTTAACCTGCATAAGGTTACTACTCTTCGGAACTTCCGTACGGGCGTGTCTTAAACAAGAGAAGGTCATCACTCATGAAAGAGAAAAACTGAGCGAACCCTGAAGCATAGACTTTAAAACGAGTTAATTTTGAGTGAAGAAAGCAAAATAAAAAATATAATTCCCTTCCGGCTTCAAAATCTTCATTTGTTTAAAGCACATTTCTTGAAACTTGCCAACTTACCTTTTCTTGCTAGGAAGTACATTGCACTCACAGTCACCTACGCAGAAAGAAGAAAAGAGAGAGAAATGTTCTTATAAGCTCATACTTTCGACATTATTTACAGTAACACATTTTTGTGTCAATAATCCGTATCTTACATTTATGAACTGAGGGGATAAGCGGTACAATAGATTGCTCAAAAAACAAGTCATGGACTAACTCAGCATTTGTTAGCGTTTGAAAATGGTATTAGTAAACTATTAGGTGACTTGGTTAATTTTGTTATAAATCTTCACTATTTATGTCCTGAGGTGAGTTATCTTGGTGTCAAGAAAATACATTTTTGTATATTCGTACATTATTTACTATTCTAACAACTGTCGTTCAGCTGGAGGGCGATTCATATTTATGAAGTATATTTTACTCAATGTGTCATTTTAAAGCAAGTGTGTTGTTTAAATTTCTTTTGCCTCGTCAATTCTTTTAACATTTTCTATTCTTTCGTAACACATGATGGCTATTTCTCAGAAAATATGGCTTTCATTCTAGGGAAAAGTTTCCTGTAAGAGTAGTATTCGTCCCAATCTCACTGAATCCAAACTTTTTTACGAGTTCCTGAGAGTTATCGCAGAATGTGAACGTCCTGTTCGCGTGCCGCTCCGCTTGCCACCAAGCAGTGGCCTCTCTCCTGTTGCGTCCTCGCCCTCTCCCCCCCCCCCCCGCCGCTGGGCCCACGCGGCATCGTTGGTCCAGGGCGCTGCGCGACGTGCTCGGCATGGCGACGCGGGACGGTGGACCTAACACACTCGCGCGCGCGCGTGACAAAATCCTGGTCGTCGGTGTTATTTCTGTAGTACACAGGGAGGTTCAGAATAAATGTTGCTTATAGAACTTACGTACGGCTTAATGCTGATTACTTTTCGTCAATAAACGTGAAGCGAAATGTCTTGGATTATATTACCCCCGCGAGATTTTTGAAATGGCGTCCCTGATTGCTAGACAACTCATTCACCGCTGTTTGGCAGATACCCAAACTCACGGGGAACAAGCTGCCCACTGACAATGACAGTATTGAGTTTTCTGTCATTATTGTTCAGCTTGATCTACACACATTTCTCGAAGTACTAACAGCGCGTAATCCGTAATCATAGGATTACGAGACGAGAGCGAGGCGGGACGGGGCGAGGGGGGACGGAGTGAGGGAAGACGGAGCGAGGCGGGACGGAGCGAGGCGGGACGGAGCGAGGCGGGACGGAGCGAGGCGGGACGGAGCGAGGCGGGACGGAGCGAGGCGGGACGGAGCGAGGCGGGACGGAGCGAGGCGGGACGGAGCGAGGCGGGACGGAGCGAGGCGGGACGGAGCGAGGCGGGACGGGGCGAGGCGGGACGGGGCGAGGCGGGACGGAGCGTGGCGGGGCGGACGGAAGGCGGAGGCGGGACGAGGTGAGGCGGGACGGAGCGAGGCGGGACGGAGCGAGGCGGGACGGAGCGAGAGGACGGAGCGAGGCGGGACGGAGCGAGGCGGGACGGAGCGAGGCGGGACGGAGCGAGGCGGGAAGGAGCGAGGCGGGACGGAGCGAGGCGGGACGGAGCGAGGCGGGACGGAGCGAGGCGGGACGGAGCGAGGCGGGACGGAGCGAGGCGGGACGGAGCGAGGCGGGACGGGGCGAGGCGGGACGGGGCGAGGCGGGACGGAGCGTGGCGGGGCGGAGAAAAAGGGGGACGAAGTGAAGCCGGACGGAGCGAGGCGGGGCGGAGCGAGGTGAAGCGAGTCGGAGCACAGTGAGGCGAAGCGTGACTAAGCAGGGTGGAAGGAGGGGAAGAGGAGCCGAGTTTGCCTGAGCAGGGCGGAGAGATGCGGGTCGAGGCGGAGTATCCCGGAGCGCAGTGGGTAGTTTAGAGGTGAACGAGGGCGGGGGAGGACAGAAAGCATGATCACGCGCGAGAGC
The DNA here is from genome assembly GCA_011170035.1 of Teleogryllus occipitalis. Lineage (NCBI taxonomy): Eukaryota > Metazoa > Arthropoda > Insecta > Orthoptera > Gryllidae > Teleogryllus > Teleogryllus occipitalis. The sequence continues at coordinate 530,358 of BLKR01000099.1, read as the reverse complement.
CTATCGGAGCGTACGTGCATCGAGCGCGAAAATCCATTAGGGATGTCGAACGCGTTCCCCATTAAGTCTTTACCTGCGTGCTCCACCTGTTTTGTTAGCTCTTTGCCCGGGATTCCCCGCGAGCCGACCCGCTCCGAACACGCGCCGATGGCGGATTTTGCGTGTTTTAAAAGAGAGACATTTATTTGCTTTGGACTCCAGCACCAATGCACTGTCGTGCCACGCATAAATTTCTCGCGAGGCTTTGATTTGAGCCTCTTGGTATTCAGTTTTGCCATTGCTCCATTGTTATGTAGTAAAATTGAAATGTTGGTAAAACTGCAGAAGTAGATTCAACAAAATATTGTTTGCTGTATAATACTGTAATACAAAATGCTCAGAGTTTTTCATATCTATTTTTTGTTGCTAAAATTGTCAAGGTTTTAATGAATAATATCTCGTCACTCAAGTTTTCGAATTACATTTTAATTCGTTTAATTAGTCGTAAATGCTTCAGTTCATTCTTCACAAACAATGGTTTCAGTAATGTTCTGTGCAAGTTTACATACAATAATTCGCCTCTTAATATGCAAAGCTCATGGTGGCTAATACTTGAAATACGTTAGAAATTGACAGAAACTGAGCACGACTCTGTTTCCCAGTATAATTTACGATCTGAAGTCTTACAACATAAATATCTTAGAACAGATCACAGAAATCGTTCTTAAGGAATCGTGATTTTCTCCTATGTATGAAATTAGCCACATAAACTTTCGATTAACGAAGAATGTGTGTATCCTAGTTTGGAACTTCGAAACACACATTGCAGTAAACTACCGAAGTCGGTTAACACTGCAGAATTTCAATAATATCAGTTTCCGCTTTCCATGTCTAGATACATAAACTGCGTTGCGAGGATGAGTTTCACTTTCGGAACTACAGTCGAGATGCTCATAAGCTTCTTGCAGCGTCGGTTATCAGAACTTGCACGAGAATAGTATAGTTGCTCACGGTATTCTGTGGGCTTCACGACAGTTGCGGCGTTGCGACGGCTCGAAGCTTAAGCGGCGCACATTGAGGTGAGAGTCCCCCGACGCCTGTTTCGCTAAAGCTTCGACCGGGCGACAGGTGCGGAAGCTCGTGGCTGGGATCAGATGCGGACCAAGTCGCAACCGCCCTTCTCCCGAAAGCTGTGGACAAGGGTTTCCAAGCTCACAGGAATGTCGCAGATGGCAGATGTAAGCGAACTGGCGAAACTGATTCAATTTACGTTCTTAGGTGCAAAAGGGCTTGACGATTCTACCTAAAGTCATTCTCATGGAAATAATAATAATAATAATAATAATAATAATAATAAAAAAGATGCATGACGAATTCTGCCCAAATGCACATGCAATCAAACTGGTGAAGCAGATACGATTTACATCCTGACGTGCAACAGTGCTTGAGAATTCCATATAAAGTCATTCTCATGCAAATACTCTCTTGATGAGTGCAAAAAATGTTTTCGTTTCTCTTTCAAATGTAATAAATCACGAAATGACATTGTCCCGCTTCACCATTGAAAACAAAAAATGCATAGAATGCAAATTACACCAAGTCATATTCAAAACCGAAGTCAACTTTTAAAAAAATGTTATAAAACTCCAAAACTCCCTGTGGCAGATGTGTAACTTTGCGATCTTCCTCCTAACGGCTAAGGTGTAGATTTCAATGTTTTAAACATTTTTAGAGGAATAATAAATTTTGTCGTGGATAGAGATGTACACAAACCCCTTAAGTCTGTGTGTTTTGTGGCCCAACTTTTACTTGTGCACGGTTAGGCAGAAAGTGGTTCGGAAGTCATTCTCATAACAAACTGCTATCTTCATTTACAGAAAATAATATAGTTTTGTTTAGTTACGCTTTATGAAGATTTATTCAAATTGTGTTAAGTTGATTAGACAAATGAGAGGAAAACAATTGTTTGCCTCGTATGAACAGTTGTAAATACTAGTATTAATAATTGGTACAGTGAAGGTGTTTGTAAATAGGTAAGGCAAATTCTTGTTTCTCAACCCTTTCGTTGAACTCAGAATTTATTTCGTTCTAAAATATTATTCTTACATCACGTTGACCTCGTAACATATTTTTATACTTACTTTTCATAGAATTTGTTTCTTTAGATTTATCTCTGTTGAATATTTTCTCGCAAATGGGGAAATTTCACGGAGTTTACCTTGTAATGTAAAATCAACGGCATGAAACTAAATGTGCCAAAATGAAGATTTAACGAATAAATATGCACTGTTTTGACTAGACAGTTATCTCATCACATCCTCTTGGATTCCGAACATCAGTGACGTTTAAGAATTTGATAAAATGTACTGATATTTCTCAAAAACTGAATTCTATATTTAAAAGGAATGTTTTATATATTTCAGAACCTCTCATTTCTCATTTGTAATGTAACATGTGTAAATGTACACATAATGTAAATGAATTTCGGACATGTTAATGTGCTCTCAAGTATGACGTATAATCCGGTTTTCCATATGTCTTACAAATTTGCATATCACGAAAGCTAGTGTTTTTGAATTTTATGTTATTTTCCCACATTTTTAAAGAAATGATCCCCATATTACACACCGGCGTAATATCCGAGAATTAACATACAATTCTTGGCCCTTGAGTCGGTGCTTTCTTTCTTTTCCCCTTTCCGGTCGCTCTTGGCTCTGTGACTTGAACGCGACTACGCTACAATGCGCAAAGAGGTAATAGGGTTGTCGAATGAATCACCGCTACGCTTCACGATCGCTGCGTCTGTAACAGGGATTAATTAAGGATTTAATCACGGAGACGCGGCACGACCGTCTGCCTCTCTCATGGCCGAGACTTTTCCACTCCTCCTCCCCCTTCGCACTCTCCTGTCGTTATCGACTTTACCAGCAATGTCTGCGCTTTGATTCCGTCCTTCTACTTCCATCTCTTTCGCGACCTCGACTCCCCTCTCAGCTGCCTGATCTCAACCATGTTTCTGTAAACATTACCACTGTTCTTACAATAAATGAGTCTTGTGAGTGAGAGTGAGTATTAATTCTGTAGTTTCTCCAATTAAAAGAAAGGGAGTGCTGGAGCAGTATCCTATCAAATGAGTCAAGGAGAACGCATGATCGAGCCTTCCTCATCCTTGTGCTTTTCTATTCCCTTACACACGCAGCCACACACGCATTCACTTACGATCTCCACAATACCCCAAATGTCGGGTGCTTAGAAGTTGTTCCGGGTGGGTTGGTGTTCGGCTGAGGGAGATATCTGGCGAGGAAAATCCCTAAACCGAAATGGTCGGTGGCGATCGTCCTGTTTCAGCGGAGGAGAAACACCGCCATCTTCCAGGATATAACACGCACTGCACATATGGGAATAATGATCTCAGTTGATACGCGTGAAAACGCTAATTCAATTAATTCTCTTCTTTACGCTTCCAACCTCCCTCCGCACCATCCGGCGCAGTTCCATCACCGTCTTCCGTCGCCTGCCTGCGTCCACTGCCGGTCGACTCGGGCGAGCTAATCCAGGCGCACCTCTCTTTGAAGTGGAGCACAATCGATCCCGAACGCGTTCCGGCGTACCATCCCCGCTTGTCCTCTCGCCCCTTCACCCTCTGCTTCCGTCGGCGCCCCCCCCCCCCCCCGGCGCCGGACTCTGCACCCCCTGCCTCAAGAATTCCAGAGTTCCGCGTCCACGCCTTGCCCCGGAGACGGCTCTCTTCAAAGTCCCCCTTCGGCCAGAGGTCAAGAGCGCCAGTTGCTGACCCGGGGCCGTACGCGTGTCCTTGGGTGCGTAGCTTCAGTGGCGTAGTTAGGGAGGGCAGGGGGGAGGCGGTCTGCCCCGAGTGTCACCATTGTAGGGGTGTCGCGAATTAGAAAATTTTATAGTTGACATTATATAATTTTAATTACAGTCCACTCCGGTTATAGTGAACTTGGGTGTAGTGAACCCTCGGTTATAGTGAACTGAAGTCACTGGTCCCGTTTCATTTACATTACAATTGACCATAAGTTATCGGTTAAAATGATCCTGAATCTCGGATGTAGTGAACGTATGAAATAAGTCCTGGAAATTAATTGGATCTCTTATGTCATTAGGCGATTAAAAGGGCATTCGAAGAATTGGATGGTGTTCCAACACTGCAAGAGGCATTGAAAGGTGTCATGACTACATTGCAATACTCAGGGACAGAGGATAACGCAGAATGGTCGTATGGAGAGAGCACGAACTCTAGAGAAGGAACTAATGAAAAATGTACGAAGCAAACAATTCAATTTTTTTTCCCTTAAATACAGATATTGAAATTTTCATTTCGTGCTGTTAATTAATTTTGCGGTATATTGATAAAATCCATCATTGTGGAAATAACCTTTTAATTTTACCATCGGATATAATGAACCTCTGATATAGGGAACGGAACGAGTTAGTCTCGAGAAGTTCACTATAACCAGAATCGACTATATTTATTTAAAAATTATTTCTATATTTTATATATTTGTTTAGTTAACTAATTATGCGCATTAATTCTATGAAAAATTGTTGATTATCTCTATGTTAATTGCTCACGTGCAATTAAAATTTCACCGTGCAAATAAAACTACACACCTACCAATCAGAATTCAGAAAAGGAGACAAATCGTTTAATTAAGAAACTCTAACACAGACGTAGCCAAGGTATTTCCAGTTGACCATGAAACATAAACGAAAATGTACATCACAAATGATGTGCCTACAACAACTTCGAGTGCATATAAACAACGTATGAATAAAATTAAATTTGCGAAGTAAACGTGAAGCTAGCTGACTAATGGAACAATATAAAATATTTAACGTTAATAAATTAAATGTTTTACATGTAAAACACCTGGTGTCTTATGATAGCAGATGTAAAAGATGTAAACGTCAGTTGTGTTTACCCGTTCTAAAAAGGGCGCTATAGAAAAACTGTGTCAGAAGTGACTTTATTTTTTCAATTTATACATGTTGTATTCTTTCTCATACCTGCCTCTACTATTCGTGGGAAGTAATTTTTTTATGACTTGGTCAGCTTTTAATATTTTATTCACAATATGCTCTGTACTTTCCATATCCAAATAGCTCTTGTAAACAAACACAATGCAACACCAAATAAAATAGATATTTTTCAGAAGCAATATGACGTCATCAAACATATGCCTCAAATTGTAAAGATGGGCTTAAATATCTCAAAATTTAAGTTATTCTTAAATGTAAACAACAACAAAAATTGATCGTAACATGTAGATGAAGGAGTATGATTGCACACGTGTTACATGAGCTCCTATCGTCGCTCGTTTTCTTGAACATACCACTCATGCAAATATACGCCTCTTTATCCACCCGTTTTTTTAATTACTATAATTTTATAGTTTTTATTAAAAATATGTATTTGTTGGTTCGTTATAATTTGCTTTAGATTATTTACTTAAAAATTACATTTCAATTATCCTGGATTAGTTTTCAATATATTACAAATGAATGTCATGTGCGAATATACTTGTATTTATATTAACTAGTGTATAAACTATTCAGTAATATATATTTTTATATTTAATTTATGGGGGGGGACAGATACCATTAGTTTTGCTCCGGGTGACACCAACTGAAGCTACGCCACTGCCATGCTTTATCAATCCGCGCACAAGATAGTGGAAATCATTCCAGGTTGCCTTCATTTCGAATGGTCTTGTTTCTCAAACTATTTCGAATGTTTGTATAATTCTGTGCGAACTGTCTCTAACATTAATCGAAAAGGTCACGCATCGGAATAGGGTCCACAGTTTGTAATGAAATTGCAACTCGATTACAATTGTGAATAACTCCCGAGATTGTTTGTTTTCGTTGCAGAATACCTTCGTAACTCTATTCATGATTATAAAAATTGAATCTTCTCTCTGTTCGAGTGGATTTTATTTACGTATGATTGGATATGATTCCATAACTATGCGTAATAGTGTGTAAATATCATGTGTGTCGCAGATGACCAGGTGGTTTCGTTGAAATTCTTCTATTGAAAAATTCATTAATCCTAAAATTATTTTATTCAAATCAATAGAACGGCGACATGACAATACCAATTGATAGGTAACAGCGAGGTTTAATCATTATCCAAAGGCGTCGGCATTATTCGAACTAATTATTTGAATGATTACACCAAATTCAGTAAGAGATAGGATGGAGATCCTACGGATGTAATAATCGGAACCTTTCAGCCAAGGACATGTGTGTCTCTGACAGCAAAGATGAATGCAAATTCTTTTGACACATCACAATATCGGCCGAGCAGTTTTATGAAACTTTAATCATTGACAAAACAAGGAGTATTTGGATTATGCTTATTTTTAATAATATATGAATTTATTCGAATTAATCCAAGTGTTAAGTGGAAGTCGAAGTCTTTCAACCAAAGATGAGTTCCAAACTGCAAAGAAAACGCAAACCATCCTGTTACTTTACAATATTGACAGAGTAATAATTGGATCACTTTAAGCATTATCAAAGGATGTGCGTCCATTTATTACAAATTTATTTGTACTTTTACGGTCAAATGTATTCGTATACTTTTTGAACAAGAACGTTACGTGTCCCCTGCAACAAATACAAACACAAATCCTACGGCCACTTCACAAAACCAACAAACGAGTAATTGCAACACAGTCTGTAATCATTATCAAAACAATGAATATGCTGGAATACACGTAGTTTATTATGAATTTATTCCAAACTATTCTACGGTCACATGTATTTTCAGGCAAAGTCGCTGCGTGTTCCTGACAGCAAAGACAAACATGAATCCTACGGTCACTTCTCAGTACCGACAGAGCGCTAATTGCAACACTTTAACCGCCCCAAAAAACCAGGAGTAGAGCTCGGCGTTGTGTTTCGGCAGCCCGGCGGGTCCTGCCTGTCTCCTGCGGGGCCGGCTTTCGCGGCAACTTCGTAACAAGGCAGGCGGGAGGGTGGGCGAGCGACTCCGGTCCACCGGCGCCGTCACCAGAGCTCTAATTGCTCTCAATTAGTGTTTGCGCGGCCGGCCGCCCCGCTAATCGCGCGCGCTCTTAACGAGGTTGCTTGGCCGCCGCCGACGTCGCCCTCGCCCCCCCCCCTGCCGCTGCCGCCGCGCGGGGCTACAATCGAAGATGCTGTCGGTCTCTGGACAGCTTCCACATCTCACGCAGATGAGGAAGGTTTCTAATAAGTTGTATTTTTTAATAAACTAAATTTCCGGTATCTTTACCTGCTGAGTTTACTCAGTCATCTTTACCTTTGCTTTTGCAGCATCTGTGATTGGGAGGTTCTAGGTTTCGAGTCCCGACGATGTCGGATTTTCAATGCTAGTTAGGTAGCTAGGTCAGATTCAACAACTAACAAGAAGATAATCATATCGGTTAGCTGTTTTGATCGATAGTTTTTCGTGGTTACTTCTGTCAATATTAGGTGAATGTCGGAGCAGTAACCTAACAAACACACCATGGCCAGCGCGTGTTATTTCCTTCCTCTTCTTTGTGCTACGTCTCCCCTTACTCTGTCTGTCTGTCTGTCTGTCTGTCTGTCTGTCTGTCTGTCTGTCTGTCTCTCTCTCTCTCTCTCTCTCTCTCTCTCTCTCTCTCTCTCAAACACACACACACAGAAAACATCATCTCCCGAAATTGAATATTCATTACACTAAATAAATTAATAACCACAGCAATTGACCTGCCCGGAAACTTTGAATCCGCCATGTTTCGCCTTTCTCACCATGTCATTTCGCTATCATTTAATTTCAAAATGCATATCATTTTGCCCTGAGGAAGGTCGCAGTATGAGGATCGCAACGTTGGCAAGTATGCCCAGATACGGCGTCTCCCGGACAGCCAAGTTTCAATTGACTCCGGCCGCGGAAACCTACGCTTTCATTTCTCCGTGCACAATGCTCAATATATGTGGGCGTCTGGTTTGTCTAATGTGTTTCAAAGGGGTCTCTACATGTTTGGAATATGTGTCAGTTTTACCCGTACCATTCTTCTGTCCTGTGAAAACAAAAGCGTCTTTGGCCACCACGTAAGTAAATGTGTGGATCGAAACCCATCGGATTGTTTTATGCGAGATATGGGTTCGCGGTTGGCTGTTTTCTGAAAGTCTGTGCGTTTAAACCTCTTGCGAGTCACAGATTTGTTAAAGCTCTGCAGGGTCAGAAAGGGCGGGATCTATTTCCGGTCGAAGGCAAGTGTCTTAGGTACAATCAGACGACCATCGAAGTGGGAAAATGAAGCCGGAAATCCCGTTCGGGTGGAAATGCCTTCGGGTGCTTGCGGAATACGCAATCATGGACAGGTTAAACTGTAATGTATACTGTACGTGCATAGGCTCCCTTAAGACTGCTAGGCAGTGAAATTTTTCGTTTGTTTGAATAACCCTGTTTTTTTAAAAAAAAAAATAATGGTGCGACAGAGTTATTAAAGGCCGAAGTAAAAAAATGTGAGTAATAAGTCCTAAACTTACAGTCTTTTTTGAAGCTATTCACGAGATTGATCAGAATGGCTTCTGAATAACAAGTGGTGGTGAAACACTCTCTAAGCAATGAAATTAACAGATACTGTTAGATTAAATTATAACGCAGTTCTGAATGTGGAATACCTGTTATTGAATCACCCTTTTAATTAATAAAACAGTTATATATTTATCCTAACGTTTCTCGATTTCCTACAGGTGTGGTGAATACAAATTCAATGAGCGGAAATATTTAATGTGAGAATGTTTTAGTTCAATAAAAAAATAGTCGATTCTCTTTGAAAAATATGTTGAAAATTATATTTCTAAATTCTACTTTTGCTTTAAATATCTTTTCGTTCTTTATGTAAGTAAAACCACAGATTTCAAATTGTCAGTTCAATAACATGTATTGAGGTAATATGTTGCATGCTACCACAGTAATTAGGTTCACATCCTATAAAATGGAAAAGCATTAATGCTTACTTCCGGGCTGGTAGGCGTTGAAGGGCCAACTGGACCGTGGGCTACCAGGACGGAAATAACAATTAATATTGACTCCGGCCCAGAAAGTTTCGATGACCGAGCATTGTTTTCCATTTATCGTATAAGAAACGTATCATGTATTCTCAAGGTAAATATTATTTTCATTACTGTAACGAATTACAAAGAATTTATTTTATTGCCAAATAAGGATTGAAATGTCTTGTCAGAAGGTACAATTGTTATTTTTTCCTTTAACTCTTTCTGTGTGTTTTGTGAACCACCCACTTGTTGCATGAGTATTTTCTGGTCTACTTAGGTCTGAATCCCATCACGAGATAATACTTCCCGTGGAAGCTGTAGTTTGATTGAAGACGCGAGTGTAGTGAGCCGAAAACCGCAGCTGAAACCAAGACCTCCTGGGGCAGGCGAGTGTGTTCACTGGAACCAACAGTTCGTGTCTCTGGAGACCTCAATCAACTTAGTGGAATCGCTCCGGAATGCTAGATTCCTACGTACTCACCTGCACGCCGGAATTACTAACCGCCGTCCACGCTCCGAGAGTTCAAGCGATTTCAATTACCCGATTGCGTGCTACGATCGGAACGGATGATAGCTCTCCGGCCCAGGTCCATAAAGTTAGCACAGCCAACCCCTCGATATTTTTCTAAAAAAATGTCTAGTGTGTTGCTGATAAAAAAAATAATTCCCCTTCAAACTAATACAGGAAATGCAACATTTTGTTACTCGCAATTTGTTTCGTGCAGTTTAGATAGATATATTTGATCTACTTAGGATTTAATACCAGGTTGATCCAAGAAGCATCACATTCGCTCTACTATGTATCTAAAAGGATTAAATAAGTTAATTCCAGACAAATGCAGCATAACAAGATAGAACAATGTGTTACTTGTGCTGTGCCTTTTTGTATTAAATTAACCTTGATTTATTTTCTCGTGCTCTTTCGAGATTTCGACGGTTCGTTCTCCTTCATTTTGCATTCACTCTCCCGCTCCTCTGCGCGATTGCGTATTCTGCTCGCCAGTCCATCACGCGTATCGATCAGCGCTAAATCCACAATCGATAGTTGCAACGCGATGCGCGCGACTCGCGTTTCGCTCGAGAGCAAGATAACGCAACGTGCGTTCTCCGGGATTTGGCTCGCGAGTTGTTCGAAATTGATAATCGGACAATAGCCCCCTCCCCTCTTTCCTTTGCTTCTCTTTCTATGCTCCTGCCCTTCTTCCTGACGTGATTTTGCAATCCGTGGTATCAAATATTTCCATAATAAAAATTCAGAAATTTGGGTTCCAAATTGACTTGAACACATTTCAGTAACTAGCTATAATACAAGTATTCCATCAGAAAAGTCAGTCATGTTCAATATGAATGTCATACAATTGTATTTTCTTTCATTTTCGATTCTCCAAAACTTCATCTCCGTTTTTCATGTAAGGCGGGGGATTGCTGACCAGGCTGAATTACACGAAACGGTAGCCATTGTTAGGTCCTTTTAGTAACATTAATTTAACAATTACATCACATGAAAATTACCAATCCATAAATGGTTTTAATTTGCCTTTTAAATATTTAGGGAAACTATCATCAGTTTGAAGTCTTATATACCTTTATGAAGTGTTGCGCTACCAGGGTTTTTCGGAGAAGTCTTCGGATTGATGTTTAGGTGACATCATGATTTCTAATGAAGACTTTTCCATTCATGCTAGATTCCAAATTAATTTTTATTTGTTGGACATATTTATTTGCAACATATTCAATTGAGATGTTAAATGATCATCATTATTATATAAAATAAGTAAAACTGTACTTCTGAATATGTATAATAGGCGTGTGTGTGTGTGTGTGTGGGGGGGGTTAAACCCTTGTGTCTCTCTTTTGGTTGTATTACTGAATACGTGACATTTTACTAAATAAATGAATAGTACTAGCTATTTTTCTTGAATTCAGTTCCTTGAATATGAAAATATACTAGCCATGGGTGAAAAGTTTATTTTTCTTCATTCTGATTAATCTGAAAATTTAAATACAATTTTTCAGACTGTTCTATAATCTACGTCTGAAATGGTAGTACTATTAAGGAATAACTGTTCTCTATTTGGCGCCTGTTTAATAATTCAAAACCAATTTCTTTCTCACTGCTAGAACTCAGAACTTTCAAATGAAAATTACATCAGATGAGTTATTGGGTAGAATTACATTGTGCAATTAGTATTACAAATAATTCTACGCGGTAATAAGTTTTAAGTCATATTACAAAGTTCTATGAGATTGAGGAATATCATTGAATTACACTGTGCAATTCATATCAGAGATGATGCTAGACAGTTGAATTCGTTTAAATATTTATTTATATCATATTGATCCGTAACATTAAAGAGTGCAATAACATTTTCACTTGAGTTCGCTTCAATACTTTGCCTTTTATATTCATAATATGCTATTTAAATTTAAACATTTTCCTCTTAGATCAGTCGCGTACGGGATTACATATTACAATGTGACTCAACACTGTTTCAACCATTGAAATCCACCACGGACAATTTTTGTATTCAGTAAGGAATAAAAGAGAAACAGATTTATGAAGCGGAATTGACGCGAAAGAGAAGAAGAATAAGAGCTTGATGTTTTTCGATCATAAAAGTAAAATTTCCGTAGAATTTATTTTTCTTGAAACCTTGAGTTAACAAAAAATCTAATAAAATATTTTTCAGACTTGTAGGTGCTGTAGTTATCTACCAGTATCTCTTATTAGACATGTTTTAAATATAGATTACTGAATCCTTGGACAAATTAAAGTGTACGATTACAGGAAGTTAAATTTTTCTAAAATAACTTATAATGCACGAAATGTAAAATTAACAATGTACTGTATGTTTCGAATGAATATATTCGCCCCAACGGTTTGCGGAAAAAATTAATAATTTTTGTATTTTGTGTTGTATAATAACAATTAAAAATTATTATTTTTCTTAGAGTACGCAGGTATAGAAAACATTTTCAATTTCTTCGCTGTACTGAATTTGGTATTTCACTTCTTTTGGTCTACAAATATCTCACTTCCAATATCTGTTAATGTCTCTCCTCTAATCCTCCTCTTAATACCTTTCCATCTTCCATATCTCCATTTTCTCTCTCTCTCTCTTTATTGAAGTGTGAACCGCTGGCCAATGCACAGTGCTGCCGCTTCTTTCACTTTCCCTGCCCTCTTCTCTTCGCTCTCGCTCATCCTCTCCAGAGAATTCGTTAGCTTATTTACTCTGCTCCTTTTAATGCGGGCCCCTTTCTACCCCACTCCATCCATCGCCCCCTCCCCCTGGCCCCCGCCGTGCGATCGGCGGTCGCCGCGCCCGCCCTCCATCAATAATGGCGAGTTCGAATTTTAAGCAGCTCTTTCCTCGCCCCGCCCCCGCGCTGCCCGGCTCTGCCCTGTCCTTGTCCCGCGCCCCGTTTTCCCCGTACTGCCAAGCTCTGCGCCTCCTCGCCTCCCACCAACTCGCTCCGTGCCCACGTCATCTCGCGTCACGCCCCTCACTGCCCCAGCACCCATTGTCCCACCCCATGCCGTCCCGTCCCACTGTGCACCGCACCGCGCCACGCCATGCTGCTTAGCGCTGACCCGCCCCGCCCTCCTCCGCGCCAATCCGTCCCGCCCTTTGCTTTACTGCAGCGCGATGCCCCACCACGCGCAACCCTGCCACGCGTCCCCCGCTACGCGCCGCCCCGCCATGCACCATCCCATCCCGCCTCGCACCGTCCCGTCGCAATCTGCGCCCACGTTACGCCGTCCTGCTCCGCACTGACCCGCCCCGCCCTCACACTGCCCTCACGCTGTCCCGCCACGCGTTGTCCCACCCCGCCCCATTCCAACCCGCCCCTTTCCGCCTCAACCATCATCGCCCCGCTCCTCACTCGTCCTGTACCATCTCGCGCCGCCCACAGGCCGCGCTGCCTTGCCCGGTGTCCCCCATCGCCCCACCCCACCCTGTTCGGCTCCGTCCCGCTTCCCCTCGAACCCACTTATCCTCGTCCTATCTTTATCACGTCCCCGCCACCCCTCGGTCTCGCTTCACCTCGTCCCCACTTCACATTGTGCCCACTTCATCACGTTTCCGCTTCATCTCGTCCCTGTTTCACCTCGTACTCACTTTACATTTTCTCCACTACATCTCGTGTCCGATTTACCACGCCCCGCTTCACCTAATCCCGCTTCAACCCCTACCCATTTCACTCCGCCCTGTTTCACCATGTCCTGCTTCACCTCATCCCGGCACTCTTCCTTCCGTTCCGTCTCGCCCCGCCGCGCCCCACCCCCTCTTCACCGAATTCCCAGGCTCTCTTCGGTTTTCGTCTGCGCCCAGCAGCAGCTGCACGCGCGCTCGCGCCCAGGGCAGGTCACGGGGCTTTGCTGCGCCGCGCTGCGCAGGGCGAAAGGGCGAAGGGCCCGAAGGGCGATTCGTGGTCGATTCCATCCGAGTGCGTCCGCAGATGCAACGCCAGCGGCCTGCCCCAAACCCAATTTGTGTTTTCAAGAGGAAGCGATTTCTTTTTGCGGCGTTTTGTGGTATTATATGCTCTTCGCTTCTTGGAATAAAAATGTCTGGCGAAATTTGAGGATAGGAGGGAGCTCTTTGTGCTCTAATTGTGAAAAGTGAATAACGTTCGAATTGATTGTCTCTTTAGCTCAATTAACTATTTTTTACATTATAAACTAGTTGTGATCGTTGTTAATAGCATATCGCCATAACTAGTATTGTAACACAGTTTTGTATTTTTCTTCGCGTTTGTTGCTGAATCATTCAAATTAGCTACGTCAATAATTAATGAAATCGGGTTTTAATCTTTGGTTTGAATTTTTCATTGTGGATCTAGTATACATTTTTTTGAGCATTTAATTTTCCTTGAACGTAGTCATGCATTTTACAGGCTTATTTCTATTAAATTTAATGGAAAATAGTCACAAATACTTTTAGTTTTATTTGTATCCATCCTACTTCTGAAAATGTTGATGGAAATATCGGTTTGTGTAGTTTATCCTGTGAAGGATTTAACATACCTTCAACTCTTCTATTACTCTGTAACACACATCTTGATCTTTGGTTAGAAAATTAAGATTAAAAAACTCATATTCTCTTATATTTTATATCTGATAGCAGACACAAGGGCAGAAGAGACACTCATATTTTCACTTTCGACAGCATCCATCATCACCCAGACATTGAAGTTTTGAAAATAGTTGGAGCAGTGGGATAATTACTGATCCAAAAACATCCCCTCGCCTAACGAAGAGTAATGGGTAGAAGGAGCACATCGTTCAAGGGAGGAAATAATAAAATTATCTCCTTGGATTCCGCTTCGGGAGAAGATGCTCCGCAAAACCTTTGTGACAGTGAGTTCGTTACGAGCCGCCGGTGGAAGATCGGCGCTCTTTCCAGTTGGCGCGAGAGACCACCAGGCCAGAAGCTGACTCTGCCGCTCGGACTCTTAAGCTTTTCACGCTCACGTCCAGCGCGTGGTAGGAGCAAGAAATAGCCAGACGGAGAGGGAGGAAAGCGGTTGGAGATGATGAGAAAAAGTCGGAGGGTAAGGGAAAGAATAGGAAAGGTAAGGGACATGATCGGAAAAGGAGAGAAAGAGCTGAAGTGGGAGGGAAATGATTTGAAAGGGATGAAAAGTATCATAAAAGAGGGAAAGGGGAGGAAAGTCAGAAAGGATGGAGGGGAGGGAAAGGGTCATAAAGGGAGAGAAACGGTCGGAAATGTAGGGAAAGGGTCGGAGAGGGAGGGGAAGGATCCGAATGGGAGGAAAGGGTCTTAATGGAAGGAAAGGGTCTGAATAGGACGAAAGGGTCTGAATGGGAGGAAAGGGTCTGGCAGGTAGGGAAAGAGTCCGAGAGGGAGAGAAAAGGTCAAAGCGGAGGACAGAATCGGAGAGGGAGGGGAAGGGTCGGATGTGTAGAAGGTGGGAACGGATTGAAAAGGTGGGAAAGAGAACGGGATGAGGAGGGTGGCATGGCAAATGAACGGAGAGGACGAGAAGAAGACGGAGAGGTTGGGAGAAGACGGGATTTGCTGAACAGGAGAGAAACAAAACGAAGCGGGGCGAACGGAGGGTGGGTTCAGAACGGGTAGAGGGGGCGAGAGGGCAGGGTTGAGGCAGCGGAGAGCTCGGACAGCGCGAGAACACATTCCCTCTGAAAGGCTCTTTCGCCCGAGGGCTGGCGCGCTGGTCCCCAGTTTTATCCCCATTCCTGCGCAGTAGGCTGAATACATGGGAGGACGAATTGGGGTTAGAGGACGTTATATGGCCGTCAAGATTGTGGCTCGTCGCAGTAGTGTGCCCTGCAAAGTTTATGCTGCCTGAAATGAGATTCTGTGTTTCACTACTGCATGATTGATTCGTTCTTTCAAATGAATGTTGGAAAAATATTCGATATTGCCCAATGGCTTTGTGGAATGTTGGTCGTGAAGATACGAGTTTTATAGATGAACCGGATAGAAAATATTGAGAACAGCTCTCAAGGTCTACGGGAATTATTCATCTTTCTGACCTCCCTGAGCGTGATATGATCCTTGTCGTGCATTGCATTGACATGACGATAAAATATAAGTTCTTGCTGAAGGGCGACTGAAATTTATTTATTTTCTATCAATTCTCTACTCAATACGAAGAGTCAGGGACTAATGAAAAATTGTCTAATGATAGTATGCATTGTCCACATTAATACACCGAAATTTTGTTGCCGCACGATAATATATGCAAACGGTACAACATATGACACTTCAAACGCCAAGCGCACCAATCTGCAATAAATTTTTAAACAATGTTGCAAGTCAACGCCAAGTGCGTCACATCCACGTTTCTCCGTGGTCGTTTGACAGTGAATATTTCCTCTTCGTAGCACTGAGATGTGAGGGATGAAATAATTTTTGTAAAGGATGGAATACTTGAAGTCGTCATTGCCATCTTAAATTTATTAAGAGAGCCGGCCTTCTACGGCTTGGCCGTCATCATCAATTTCAATAATTGCATCCTTTAATAATGTCAACAACTCATCAGCATTCTCACAATACCGTGAATTTCGGACGTTTAGTGATCATGGGACCCGCAATTTTTCGCCGGGAGGAATACGCTTACGATTTCGTAATGACCACATATCACACACGACGTATCAAATCATGAGTCTTTTAGAGATGCAAAGGCAATTGTGACTCATTGTGCATAATTCAGAAGGGCGTGACGAGGGCGCCAGTGTTCGCCGTGCGAATGAGTGAGCCCTTAGACGAGCGCCTCAAGGCCCCGGCGCAACGCTTCCGCCTCCCGAGCCCTTCCCGACGCCCGCCCGCACCCGTTCCCAGCGCCCTCCCATGCCTTTCGGGCGCCCGCCCGCACCCCTTCCCGGCGCCCGCCCACACCCCTTCCCGACGCCCGCCCGCGCCCCTTCCCGGGCCCACCCACGCCCCTTCCCGGCGCCCGCCCACACCCCTTCCCGGCGCTCGCCTACCCCTTTCCCGGCGCCCAACCACGCTGCTTCCCGTCGCCCGCCCACGCCCTTTCCCGGCGCTCGCCCACGCCCTTCCCCGGCGCCCGCCCACGCCGCCCCGCGCCACGCCGGGCGCTGCGCTCGAGTTAGTTTGCTCTGGCTGCGGGCAGCCGGTGTGTGCAGTGGGCGGTCGTGCGCTCGCGCTCGCCCTGCGCCGCGGGGAGGGCGGGGCGGCGAGGAGGGGAGCGGAGCGATCCGGGCAGTGCTAGATGGGATGGGAGGGCTGCATGGCTGAGCGGATTTGCGGGTGTGGAGAAGTGCGAGGAAGGGCAGGGCGCAGTGAGGTCGGGCGGCGTAGAGAGGAGCAGGGTTACGGGGTGGAGCAATCCCAGGTAGTGCTACACAGGATTGAAAGCTTCAAGGCTGAGGGTAGCGAATTGGAGGGCGCGCAGCAGTGCGAGTCTACAGGGCGGAGCGATGTCGGCAGCGTGGAGAGGAATAGAGCAAGACGGAGCGGAGCAAACCGGGGCTGTGTTCGCGGGGCATTGCTAGACGGAATGGGAGGGCTGCAAGCCGGAGAGAGTTGGGGCAGATTGGGGCTAAGCGGAGCAGTTCCTGTCTGGACAGAGCGGAGCGATGTCGGGCGACACAGAACAAATCGGGACTGTGTTAGAGGGTGGGAGAGCTGCGAGGCAGAGCTAGGTAGCGTGAGGCGATGTGTTGCAAACCGGGCAACACTAGACATTGTGGGGGAATCACCGGACGGGGAGGGGAGAGGTGGGGCAAGCGATGTGAAATTGGATGAGAAAGAGCGGCACAGGAGGGGCAGAGCGGAATGGGGCGACGCGGGACGGGCCAGAGCAGCTCGGGACAGTGCTATTCAGTGCCGCGAGAGAGAGTTGGGCAATGTCGGCCGGTCGGAGCAACCTGGAGGGCCGTGAGGTCGGGAAGCGCGCAGTGGAGCTGGAAGGTTAGACGTCGAGCACAGGCTTAGGTGGCTCAGGGAATTAATTGACGTCACTGCAGTGACTCTGACCGTGAGGTCATAAGGTTCGAATCCCGACGGTGGCAGAATTTTCGGCACAAGCTACATTATAATGTCGAATTCAGGCAATGTATGAGGGAGAATTCTAGCGCGCGGTTGCCCTGTTCGGTAGTTTTCCGCGGTCTCTCCGATCAACGCTAGGCGAATGCCGAAGCAATACCCTAACAAAGATGGCCCGGAACGCGCGCAGTCTGTCCTTCCTCATTCTTGTCCTATCCACACCCCTTACACTCACTTACACTTACCTGCACCACACCACCACACATACTGGGAGACCGGTCGGGAACTTAGAGCTTCTCCCGGTTGGGGAGGTGCTCCTCTGGTGCGAAATACCTTGTTGGGGGAAAAACCCGCAAGCCGATGCGTAAGGTCGGCGCCGGATCTCACCGCCTGGCGGGCGATCATAGCCACCTCCCGCGATATAAACATGCCGTGTACTTACGAGATTAATGGCGTTAGCAGTTGACGCGCTCGGAAACACAAATCAATCAATCAATTAATCAATCGAAGACGAGCGGAGCAGACTGGGGCCGTGTGGCATTGTGAAGCAGGCAGTGCCGAGTGTAGCGGGTCAGTGCGAGGCTGGTGGTGACGGGTCGAAGCGCGAGGCGCAGCGGGGAGAGGGGAGGAGCGGGGCAGAGTCGGGCTGACCGGGTCAGCGCGGTCTGACGGACCGCTGCGGAGTGGTGCGGGGATGGTCTCTCACTACGACGCTGCGGGTGGATTGACGCCTGGGGCTGCGGCGAGACGCGACAGGAGCAGCCGGCCAAACGACGAACGTGTGGGCATGGCTCACAAAGCGGAAAGGACCCGCATTCTGCTCGAGCCTTTAGCGTGGAGTGTTATGTCCAGAATGCTCCGTTGTGCTTCGTTCCGTTTTGTGAACTGCGGTGACAAACCACTATAAGCTCTGTGGCGTATATTGCAAAGCTCATTTGCAGAATATTTTGTACTAAATTAACTTGTTTGTTTCAATGCAGTTCAGTGAACTTGTTTGATATGTGAAAACTTGCGTTTTTGATGAAACCTTCTCTATTTCGATATAAAATGTATATGACTTTTTGATTGCAGGTGTCAAGTTCCGAGTACTTCAGTGTCAGCTTCGAAATCGGTGAACCACATGAAGAGTTTGTTCCGGCGGAGAAAGGCGTTTCGTTGGCGTGAGTACTCTCAGATTGCTTGATCAGATATTATTTTTATTCTACATGAACAGGATTTAATAATAAGTATTATTGAACATTATTTATAAACATCCAACATTGTGTACGAAGAATAGCAGCTGTTACGAATTAAAAATCGTATCAGTCCACCCTTTCGTAATTACCACTTCGTGATACATAAAACGAGTAAAAGAAGATGTATTGAGATGGCTGTTGCCTCTTGGAAGCAAGGGCGTCTAGATTGCTGCTTCTCCAGCCGCAAGTGCACCAAAATAGCAGGCGGCGAAGGGAACGTTCCCATGGATCACATGCGACAGCCCATCTGCCTCCAAGAGCCGCCTTTCGCCGCGAGATGGGCCGTGCGCGCGTTCGCCCAGTTGCCCTTCCTCAATGCGCGTTGTCGCGTCCCGACCCCACCCCTCCGAACCTTCCGGTCCATTCCCGGCCGTTCCCGACGTCTTCCCCGCTCCCCAACCCGTCTCCGACCCCTCCCTGGCCCCTCCCCGGCCCCTCCCCGGCCCCTCCCCTGCCTCTCCCAGGCCCCCGCCCCCTCACCGGTCCCTCCCTGCCCCTCTCCGGTCCCTCCCTGGCCCGTACTTGGCCCCTCCACGGCCCCTAGCCGGTCCCTCCCTGGCCCCTAGCCGGCCCCTTCCTTGCCCGTATTTGGCAACCCCGGCCCCTACCCGGCCCCTCGCCGGCCCCTCTCCTGACCCTCCTTGGCCCCACCCCGGTCCCACGCTGGCCCCTCCCCGCCCCTCCCCGTCCCTCTTCCCTTCTCGGCCCTTCCTCAGCCTCTCCCCGGACCCTCCCCGCCCCTCCCCGACCTCACCGCGACCGTCTGCAGATCCTCCATGGCCCTTCACTGGTCGCTCCCCGGCCCCTCCGCGGATTCTTCCCTTGCCCCTCCCCGACCGTTCTCCGACCCCACCCCTACCCTCTCCGACACCTCTCCGCCCCCGCCCCGTTTTCGGCCCCACCTCGACCCCTCGCTGACCCTTCCCCGGTGACTCGACTCCTTTACGACTCATCTCGGACCCCTCCCTGACCCATCTCCAGCTCCCCTCCGACCCCTTTCCGATTCCTCGCCGATCCCTCTCCGACACTTCCCCACCCCATTCCCGACCACTCCCCGACCCCTCCCTGTCTGCGGTGACCGTGCACTGCACATATATCCACGGAATGTCCCGTGTGCCCACCTGTATCCCTGTCGCGTTCCACGTGCGTCCGCTTGGGTCGCCGGATTTCTCGCCGCCATCTGCCGTCGTGTGTGGTCACTCGTCGCGTCCCCCACCCGCACCCTTCGTCTCCCTCCACCTGCGGCGCGCGCTGTTTCCGCGGCCCGCGCGACAGTACAGCAGCCCTCCTTCCTTTCCTCCCGCCCGCGCCGCTGCCAGCCGCCCATTTGTGTGCGATTTACGAGGCCGTTAGTCTCGCGTAATCAGATGTCCCGGGGCCGACGGCACCAACGCCGCGCTTCTCTCTCTCGATGCGTCTCACCCTACCTCCCACCCTCCCGCCTGCCCCACCCCGCTCACCACCCGCCCCTTTCCAACTGCCTTTCCCTCGCCGCTCTGCCCAATAGCAATCCCATTTTCCACGACCTGCACTGTACATTTTATCTTTTCAGGGTCTCTCCCGTTCCCACCTTTCTGTTGCCCTCCCGCTTCCACTCTTTTCCCTTTCCACACACTCTTTAGCCTCCGTATCTGTCTAATCTCTGTGTGCTCTTCATAGGCTTTCCGCTTTTTCCTCTGTTTTCCCGCCTTTTATTTTCCCTTTCCATCTTTTTCCTTCACTCTCTTCACTGTTTCGCTTGTCTCCTTTTTTCCATTTTTTACCAGTTTTCTTACTATCTGCCCTCTCTCCTTTCACTCTCCTTCCCCTCTTTTTACTCACCCTCAGTTACCACGTTCCATATCCTTTTTCTACACTTTACCCGTTTTTCTTCTCTTCCTGCTTTCAGTTTTATTTACTTCTGTCCATTTTTCTTTTACCTTTTCAGCATAGTCACCCTCCTCCCTCCCCTTATTTCCTATTCGTTTCCACCTTTTCTTCCCTTTCCATCCTCCTTCCCTGTTCCCAGCCGTGCGCCTTCAGAGGGGCCTCGTCGCTTGTTCCGCTCCTTCCTCAACCCGTCACCCCCCCTCCTAGCTCTGCGCCGCAACAGCTACGCGGCGAAGCATATATCTCTGCGAGGGCGTTGCGAGGCGACACTCCCTTGTCGCCGCGTTGTGCGCGCGAACGTCGCCAAATTCACTCCAGCCGCTCGTCTTGCGGACTCCCTCAGTTGGTGGCGGACTGCTTGCAGGCTTCGTTTCCCAGGAAACGACAAGCACAGTCCTTTACTTCCGCGTTTCATATCCATTCAACTACAATTTAATTGACGAAATGATATGGTTGAATGTTCTTATGATAATCTTGCACCTTCTTTCAGTTTTGTAGTGGATTGTGTTCTTGTCTAATTTTTCGAATTATAGTTTGCATTTTCTGCAGCAATTTCAAATGGCAGGGACAAATGCAAAAACTTCTCTTACTGAACGCATACTATTCTTACTCTGTTTAGAAATAAAGACGAAACTTCAAAAATAATTTCTTTAAATAATGTTTTTCGTACTTTGTCTAATTTATTCCTGGTGCAATGGTTGAGCTCCAATTACCACCCAAAGTTGGGTCTGAAAAAAATGAAACTTGAAGTATGCGAACATGAAAAACATGAAACGCACTTCAGATTCATAAAATTAGATTTATTGGAAAATAAATTAATGTATTGTTGTCTATAATACAAAATTGCACAGAAATAAGGAAGAAGCAACGAAATTTAACTTATGATAGCCAGATATAGAAGCCGGATACACTTGTACTTAAGTGATTCTCTTCTCGTTGTGCAGAACTTTCCATCCTGTACTCTCCGCATCACAACCAAATAGGAATTCTTCTTACACTCAAGGGATTTTCTTCATCTCTGAAGTGCTCTTAACATCTCCTGAATGTCGAGTTCGGAAGCGGCTGAGTTTAGCTCAGAGCTTGCAGCTAACTCGGCTGCGACTGTGGTCAGAAGATCCTAGAGTTCTCGTCCCGATGGTGGCGGGATTTTGGTTCCAGCTACATACGAGTATACGTCGAATTCAGCTGCAGCTTGGATGAAAATTCTAGCGGCTAGCCTCTCTGATTGGTGGTTTTTCGTGGTTTCTCCTCCGAGTAGCAGGCGAATGTCGGAACAGCACCCTAAAGAACGGGCATTGGAATGCATGCAATCTTTCCTTCCTGTTCCTTGTCTTATCCTCGCTAATTACTTAATCACACACCTGTACTTAAATGCACCACACATGTCGGGAGACCAGTCAGAAGCCCAGAGCTTGTAGCCCCGGCTGGAGCAGATCCCGGTTGAGGAGATACCTAACGGAAAAATCACCCCCAAGCCAGCGGTCGGCGGATCTATCCATCGGTGGCGGCGGATCTATCCATCTAGTGGAGCACGAACACCGCCACCTCCCGGTATCAAATATTCACTACTCTATCGGAACTAATGACCGTGGCAGTTAACGTGCCCGGAAAAATCAATCAACCGAAGTTAGAGATCTTGAGCCAGATCCGTGTAGCCTTGTGAAAACGTTGAAATTTGCTTTTATGCCGCTAAATACCATTATGAAATTGTCGGAGAAATTCATGGTACCTTTTTTCTCCTGTGCGATCACAGAAAAAAACTTTGCAGTAAGTTCATGGCGTTTTCATGCAAAATGCGCATCTACAGGACACTATGACATAGTATTAAGGACAACTGATGAAAATACGTCAAAAATACTGCGTGCATAATGCTTTTTACTACACTCTTCAGGTGCTTATAAATACAGTGACATATTAATACGCGCTGGCTCATTTGTTGTAAATTCAGCAGTACCTAACATAAGATCTTCAAACTAAATTCGATAAAAGAGTAAAAAATATTAATTCTCATCAATCAGAATAGATACGTTGTCACAATTCTACAAACAAAATTCCATCGTAATTAACCAACACATTTCTAATACTCGTTCATGTTCACAAAGAAATATTACTTCTGTAGACCTTTTGTAACAGTACTTTGATAATATAATCCATATGACCTAAAATATCTCGTGATAGCTTAAAACCCTTACATTCTATGAGTCATGCTTTCAACAAAAAAAATCGTTTCCTCGTCTTTAATATACGATTGGCACATTTTTCACTGTATGGTGGACGATGGACGTGCTATATTTGACCTAGAAATCCTGCTCTTCGTTTTTCACTTTCCCACGTTCCTTTCATTGGAACGTGCTCTCGTAGATAGCTTAACGTGGCGGCCGTGCCCCTTTTCTGGTCTTTTCAAAGAGCGCCCAAGACGTGAAAGGTTGGAAACCGTTGCGCTGCCGCAGTTATCGGCGAATGCAGGCAGTTCAGAAAAAAACGTAATTTCCTGTTTCTCAGGCAGCGGAAATGCAAGACCAAACGTCTCAGTGCAGGTAATGGTGACCTTGTAGAATAGTACAATGGGGAATCAAAGGAAAATCTTTTTTTATCTTGAATTTTATAAATCAGAACATAGGTTCTGGAATATTACTTTTCTGCAAACTTTCATGACATATAATGCAAAAATGTCAGCGCCGTGGATGTGTACAAAGAATTTTTTTGTTAAGTGTAGCCACTCATCGTTAGTCACTTCACAAGTCACACATTAATTTTTAGTACGGATTAATACATGAAGACTGGACTAATTATCATTTCTTTTAAATTGTGTTTTTTATTAACACAGGGCAGTCAAAAGTAATTTTATAGTACATGTTTTTGTTGCTTACATACTACGCTTGAGTCTAACACAAGGCGACGCAAGTCTAGGCGAAGTAACCAAATAGGCAGTTCTATTAATGTCGAATTTTTTCATGAACGCATGGAGGGGGGATTTGTTTTTAAATGGGGTGGAGTAATCAGGCAGGGATAATCCTCCTTAAGTACTGATATGTACAAAATCAGTACAACAGTGTATTAATCCAGATGGTCACGCGTACAAAAGGAGGGGTCTTTATATGGTATTATACTCATTAATTATTAATGCTGTTATATGGTGGTGCGGGATTTCTACTGATAATAGGTTTCAGTTACAGTCATTTTATTTTTGTTTGATTAAATTGATTTTCCAATGTGCTTTATGCCACAAACACTGCTTGTTATATATTGACAAACTATATTTTAATGAAATAATTTCAGGAATTTTTTGAAGGACTCTTAAAATGTCTTATTACATAAATAATACTTTGAAATATGTGGTAATGTTTCATGATTATAAGAATCCCAGAAAAGTATTTAATTAAGAAAAATGTTTCAATGAATAGAAAATAGCATTTATCGCGCTTTGTCTTTGATAATAACAATTCTTCATTCTAAACCAGTTATTTTCACAGTATTTCGAATTACAACTAAAAAAGTAATCCGGTGAAGTAGTGGGAAATTACTACAAATGTCATGATAACGTCAGCAATAATCACAATATATTAAATTATGCCTTATTTTACTTGACGAGACTCTGGCCATCAGGCCTGCTCTTCCGCCTAACCACGCAAATTACGCTACACTCTTTTCGCTATTAAGCGAAGAACGTCTCACTCGGGCGACGAAACGAGATTTCAATGTGGCTCAATGGCTTCCTCTAGGCTAACGGATCTTTTACCTGCAGTTGGTCAACAACATGAGACACAACTATACTTTCCGTCTGAAGGAAGGCGTTTGAAGGATTTTTTCACTCCTAAAAATCCTCGGCTTCGATCGCTATGAACCCACTTGGGTGTCCGATACACTAACCTTTACACCACCGATGCTGCAAGTTTACAGAGGCGTGATTGAAAGTAACGTCCATCTTGGGTTTCGAGATCCAAATCCTGAATGCAAATGGCGGTGGTGGCGAGTGCGGAGGCGCCAAAGACAACAGACGAGCGAACCCCGATGCTGCCTTCCGCCGACGGACCCGCAATCCGTCATCGTTCGCCCGACTAATCGCAGTTCCCAGCGCTCTCGCAGTGAGCGATCATCAGTCAGACGAGAGCGCTAGGCCTCGCCGTCTTTCTCAATGCGTTTCCATTCCTTTCACCTCGGTCCCCATCTGTGCTCTACCGATGGAACTGTTCAATCCCCCTCTTTGTAATTTTGCTGGACTGTTCCAACCTTGTTGATCCGTTCCACCGTCGCTGCCTTGTTCCGACATCTCTGCACTGTTCCATTTTTGTTTCCAGTTCCACTCTCATTGTTCCATTCCATTCTCTATGCCCTGTTCCATTGGAGTTGCCCTGCTCTATCCTTGCTATCGCCGTTACTACGACTATTTCCATCCCCGCTGACTTCTTGTATACTCGCTGACCCGTTTCACCCCCGCTGTCTTCACCATCCTAGTTGACATGTTCGTCCCCATCGCCTTTTCCATCCTCGCTCCCCTATTCACACGTCGTCTCCATCTCCTCTTTCGTGTATCGTTCCCGTGTACGTGGACTACAGTTCGCGAAATATGCCACTGCTACCACTCCTCTGCCTTCCCTTCTGCTTCTCTGTGTGCCCTTTTCACACCACTATGAGTCCATTTGTTGTCATCCCGGCAGTTTTCAGCCATGTGCTTTCTTTGCCTCCGTTTTTTATTTATTATGCGTTTTCTTCTTTTTCTTTACTAATGCCATTGACCTAGGTTCAGAAAGACATCACTGTAACTTATCCCTTTTGTAACACTATTCTACTTTGTTCTATTCTACGTTTTAAAATGCTAACCTATTCGTCGGCGTTAAAATTCTTAAATTCATTTAAATTGGCTACCTTCAGGAGAATAAAGGGTAAACGGCGAAGGCAGACTTGGCAGACTTTTGCTGTGAAGAAGAAAACGTTTGCTCAAAAGGGATGTTCGTAGATTTATAATAATTATTATGCTTTCATTGATTCCTCGACTCAACGCGTAACCTTTAACAGATCCGTCCCAATCATGCCGTCTAATACAGAAAGGTTTCCGCAGAAACCATTTCGACCGGTTCCGCCCACCCACCCTTCTGCTTCATTTAACTACCCACTCACAGGCTCCAATTTCCACCTTTCCGGTCTTCAGCACCGTCCTCGTCCACCTCATCCCTCAACCGGCCTCCACTCCATCCCCGTGCCCTTCCCCAGGCGTCGTCCTCACCCTTTGACCCTGTCGGTCGCGCCAACACTCTCGTAGTACGAGTGTCCTCGGCGCGGCGCTGCGCGGCGGCGGAGCCGGGGAAGCGGGCCGCACCACCGTCCGGAACAAATGAGCAGCGGGAGGCGCGGACGGGCCGAGGAAGGGGGCGGCGGGCGGCGGCGGCGGCGGCGCCCACATCCATCACCGTCACGGGCGCCGTCGTCGTAGTCGTCGTCGCCTCGCGCGGCGTCCCGGCGCCCCGGGGAGCTCTGCCGTGATTGGGTGCCGTTGACACTCAATGATTGTTCTCGCCCCGGGCCGCAGTTGTCCGCGCGACTGTTCGGTGGGCCTTCTTCCTGGTCGCCTTCCTCCTTTTGGCGGCTCTATACTTCGATTAAAACAGGAAGGCCTTTCGAGGTCACGAGCTGGCAGGAGAAGGGGACACAGTCATCCCATCGCGAGCTTCCTTACGTCTTAAATGTTTGGTCTTGAAGATCCCCATTGTCCCCATCTCTTTTTCAGCTCATGGTCTTGAAGAGTCTTACTATTTAAATTGAAGTATATACGTTGAAACAAACTTCTTTGTACGTGATGTTTCAGAGTCACGTGATGGCGTTGTGAAAGGTTTCCTACTCAAGAAGAATAACAGCAACTTCTCACGTGACGAAATCTACCCTTTTCCAGTGATGACATCTCTCCACCAACACGGAATAAATTAAAGGATTAGAGGATTGAACCAGCTGCGCTCTTCTGCTTGGCATTTATGACACCTAACATCAAATTTTCAGTGAAATCTCCCCACAGTGAAATACGCAGAATAGATATAGGAGTGAAAAATATCAAAAGTATAAGAATAAAAACTGGAAATTGATTTTGACTGCCCGCGAAAGGTCTGCAGCGCGCACGTGAGAAAAACTGTAAAACGTGGCGCCGTTGCCTCCTCTGCCAGAGCCAATCAAAGAAGTATATACAACGTATACCTACGTGTATCTATAAAACAATCTGCTCATCAGACGCACGTAATCACACTTCTCTCTGACCTCACATTACCTCTCACCGCTCCACATCTCGTTGCGGTGATTGGGTCCAGTTGGCACTCAAAGATTGCCCTCGCCCCCGTCTAAGGTTCGGGTTGTTCGCGAGACTGCCCTGAGCGTCATCTTCGTGGCCTCCTTCCTCCCTTTGCGAGACTAATTGTATCTGTAAAATGACTTTCTCACGTGAAACATACTATTACAATGCGGGCAAGTCTCGCGTGGTTTGTGGGCGCTTCTTTGAGTGTTGTCGTGATTCGGTTCCGTTCACTCACTCCTGTCACTCAAAACTTGCGTTGGCTTGGTGTTTCTTTGCCTATCCAGAATAAGACCTGCTCAAGGTGTTTGAAAAGAGCCAAGTCTACGTCCTTGTGGCTGACTTTTCGGTCAACAAATTGTGATGATCTTCAGAGCTATACCTATACTATCACATTATTGAAGATGCGGCTCGTCACGGGCAGACAAGAGTCCGTTGTAATCGTTGATTGCTCTCTCTGAGACTTTAATGGCCTGTCCTGAGAGAGCCCGTTCGGGCAATATTTTTTTCTGATTCTGTCGTTTACATTAATAAATCTGTTACCCTTGAAACGACCGGCTGAAGTTTTACTATTTCCTTCTAGGCCTACAAAAAGGTTCTTGTCAGTAATATATTCTAATATATTACTAGATCAGTAATATATTCTAGATAATATCTATGCTATTTTCCATTAATATGCTAGCATTTATCTCCTTTGCAATTATCGCATCATTCTCTTTTTTCGTATTTTTCACTTTTGAACGTATTTTGCGCATGGAATTTTTCTTTTTCCGCTTCTTGATCTTTATTAATCCTAACAAATCGTGCCTCTTAATCTTAATCTTCTTTATTGATCTCATTACATTCGCTCCTTTTCCTTTTTTTTCGCAGCCACTGCAGCAATCCTTGCAGATCCGTCCTGCCTCCCTTAGTTCCGCGACCCTCTATTCGATTTCCCCTTCACTCCTTCGTCTCCCCGCCTCTCTCATCCGCCTCGCGTTCTCGCTTCTTGCCTCATCTCCTTCTGTCCCACCTCCCACTGTTCAAACTCCTGTTCCGATCTCCCTCTTTGTGCCGCTTACTTCTGCCTCGTCTCCTTCTGTCCCCCCCCTCTCTCTCTCTCTCTCTCTCTCTGTCTTCTGCCCGGGCGTCTGCCCACAGCTCGCCCAGTGCGTGAATTTGCATACATTAACGAAAATCGAATCGAGCACGACGCGACCCGGATCAGCCGCTAAGGAAGAAAAATTACGCGGGCCACGAGACGCAGCGCCGAGAGGCTAGCGTTGGTCCGGCCTTATGTCCGGGGAGGGTGTGTGGGGATGTGGGAGGGAGAGGTTCCGAAGCGACAGACACGAATTTTATGTAAAGATTGTTCCAGAGCGCCAAAGCGCTATCCGCTACGCTGAAAATTATTATTCATGGTTCTCCCCGCAGCTATTTGCTTTCATTTTTCAGCATTAAACTCGTCCTCGGCGTGAAAAATGTTGACGTTCGAATTTTTTGATGTGCTGATTTGCGTAATTGGCCGCTGAATAACTGGGCTATTCTTTCCGGACATGTCAATTTCCCTCGGCTTTTTTTCTGTCCTTTCGTGGGTGATATTTTATGTGTTAGTCTGTCATTTCTCTTCATTACTCGCGACCCGTGGCGCGTCCAGCATTGAAGATGGAAACTAAAAACCTGTCAGTATGGAGATCGTCATATATGCTTTCGACGCCGTGCCCTTAGTTCTTCGTGGAATTGTGAGGGCGTCGATTGAACGTGTATTCGTGGTGGGTTCTACGATGATAGAATTTCCTATTCGTTCTGCGAATAAGATCAATATTTTACGGGCTATTTTCGCTCGTGGTGATGATTTATTAAAAATATCCTTTCACTGATAGATTTTAGTGACATCCTGAAAGCGATTTTACATTGTGATCAGTAATTATTTTACCGCAGAATTTTGAAGTGTAATAACTATGAGTATAAAACTAAACCGAAATAGTAGGTATTATTGGGATCGAGAAAAGTTTCAGATGTTTCTTAAGACGAGCCATTCGTCTAAGAACAAAACATCAAACATGAAAGGAAATTTCTAAAGCGCATTTTCCAAAGATCTCAATTTTCACAACTCATTCTTTTCGGGTAATTTCATATATTATGATTATGATATTCTGGAAAAGAAAACCAAAAAACCAAAAGCTTTTTCAGAAGAAATTAGTTTTCGCGCGACATTGACATTAGGTTACATCTTTGAACAAAAGTTGCTAGTAAATCTCCTAATATATTTATCGTAGCAGAAAGTTATTCGGTTACATCTTACTATTACGTAATAAATGTTCCTCATAAAATCTTATTCTCATCTATGCATTTTTATCGACCACTCTTTATATACGATAGTTTGCGTGGTCAGGCGGAAGAGCAGGCCTCATGGCCTGAGTCTCGCCACGTAAAATAAGGCACATTCAATTCAGTTCAATAATTAAAGAATATACTTTATGAAAATACATACATTTACCGCCAAATTTCTCCTTTCCGTCTGCCAGTTAATGATGTGTCCATGTGTATGTTTTCTCTAGCTTGTTAACTGCACAATTACTTGTTTATTAAGAAGCATATTCCTTAAGGGATGTTTGGGAGCAACTTTCATAGACAAGATATTTGGCTTTCCTAGGTAATGGCGAATAAAGATTTTTGTAATCATTGCCGATATGTGACCTACTTGCCGCCACCGTTTATTCACGCACTACTGCTCATCTGAAAGCTACGTAACGCGCGCGTTTTATTATTATCCCTCGGAACTATTTTCTCGCCGCTTACCGCCAATGGGCGCGCCGTCCTCGCCCGCTCACACCTGCCCCACAAACCCCATTTGGCGCCCTTCATCTTCCCACGTGGGAGTTCCGCTCGCCCGTCACGCCCGCCTGACCTTCCGTCTGAGCGAGCGGAGTGCTCGGCGGCGCTGGCGGCGGGGGCGGGGCGGGGGGGGGGGGGGGGGGGGGGGGCGGGGAGTCGTTCGCGCGGGGGTCACGGCCTTTGTGCCCCCGCGTTGCCCTTTCGCTCGCGCCGCCGCCACCTATTGCCCCCGTCTTCATGACCGTTACTGTCACCCACCACCGACAACGATTCCAGTGCCGCCACCGACGCTGAGACCGTCGCCAACGCCACCTCCATCACCACAGCCCTCTAAGTCGCCGCCCCCACCATCGCAACCATTACTATCAACACCACTACTACAAACATTACCACCCCGTCGTCACCCTTGTTATCTCTTGCACCAACACCGTTTTCGTCGCCTCCACAACCACCAACACAACTACCACAACCGCCAGTGACACGATCGCCAACCCCGTCACCAAAGCCACCTCCACCAATACACCAATCACGACTAACACCAGCGCCTCCGTCACAACCACACCATCTCTATCACTACCACAACGACCACTACTGCCGCCAACACCATCATCGCCGCCAACGCCACCTCCGCCACCACTCCCATTTCCTTTACCGTTACCACTCCCGTTGCCGCCACAATTACCACCTCCACCATTTCACTCACACTCACTTCAACCGCCATTGCCACTGCGGGCATCATTACCGCCTCCTCCTCCACCGCCACCTTTAACCCCTGACAACCTTTACTCACTAATGACTAAATTGATCCGTTAAGTGATCTTGTGCCTAAGTGAATATCGTCATCTCTTCCGCACATTTTTAATACGTAGTGGGTAGGATTAAGTCTATCGCGAAACTTCAAAACATACGAGTGTAAGCCGCACTGATTTTAATGTCTTGAACATCTTTGATATTTTTCTTATCTCGTTACGTTTTTATTTACCATTTTTTCACTAACTTTTCCTTCCGTAAGCGCCTTCTCGACACCCATTTTAAAACAAAATTAGACATTTTTTGCTGCCATGTGTTTCCAAATGCTGTTTTCACTCCCTTTATCCCTTCTGTAGGCTAACAGTCCTATTCAACTTCATCTGTAAAGGAAGTTTCAACCAGCCGTCAGCGTCTTTGCATTTGAAAATAGAAAACATTTTCTGGCCAAACACGCCGGCCGCGAAGTCAGTCTCGCGATTGTGAGACATCACAAAACGAATCACTACGCACGAGCTGACGATGGCGTGTTTGAAACGCCACGAAAAAGCTTCTCCGACATTACGAAGCCAATTTATTTCACCGCGAGATCGGCGTTTGAATAAATTCGAGGTGGGAGGGTAGGTGGGGGTTATATTTTTTCCGTGGTGACGAAGTAAGAACACGCCTTTAAAACTTTACGAGTCGCATTAAAGACGTTACGGCCGCGGCCCGCGCTAGGCGATTGTCGAAGCTGTAGTGAAACAAGCGAGCGCGGCTTGGCGACAGCAGCGCTTCCAAAGCCTCGGCGGGCGAGTGAGTAATAAACTTTTACGCCCCAAGGCATTGGCGACGGCAACGGCCTGCCTTTGTGGGCAGAATTCTAATATAACGTTGCGCTTCTGTTTATGAAGCTACGGCCGTCCTTTCAACCTGCAAGATGAATGCGAGGTCCGACTACCATTTTATGTTCTGCTGCTGTGTCCTTGTGTCGGAGCGCTACAACGTGTTTCGTATAGGAGATGGATCGTTTCTTTATGGGTTTGCTACCAGATTGATGTTTAAGAAGGATTCTTTCCTTTGAAGGCGAAATGCCGATGACAAAGAACGAGTTTCCATGGAATGTTCGTTAAACGCCTTGTACACGTTACGAATATTGAAAAATTCCACAATTTATTTTTCAGTTCGTAAATGCTATATAATTATTTTAGTCGCTCGCAAAGACTTCCTTTCCTGCAGTACACAAGCAGACTTTCAAATTATTATTATTTTGTTTTGGGTTACATATTTACTGTAATTAGTTTTACAAAAGATTCATTTATCTATGTTACTAATTTCCGACAGTTACTGCGCACAGAAATTAAAAAAAACTATTCATTCGTCAGCCATGTGGGAGGTGTCAATGCGTTTTCTTTTGATCTCCAGGAACTCGGAAAAAATCTGAAAACAATGAAATAGTTTCGATTTGGATTGAAAATGTAAATTTGGTTGTGTCATTCCGCCTATGGTCATACAGAATAAATTCTCTTACGCTTTGCGTCAGTGCTTACGACACTACTGTCATCTGGCAACGGCAAGGCTCCAAGAAAGATGTCGCACTCCATTAAAACTTCCTACTCCTGTGTTGCTTTATGGAACAGCGACTTCTCTGATGTACTTAGAATGTACATTGTACTGGATATAATCGAGTACTATTCTTTGTAATTGGGGTATTTGAGAAGGCCGCTTTTGTTAAAATATTTAATTCGACACTAGCTAAGTAGCTAGGTCGAATTCAGCCGCTATCTGGCGGAGAATTCTAGCGGCCGGCTGCTTTCGTCGATAGTTCACCGTGGTTTTTCCGATGAACACCAGGCGAATGCCGGAACAGTACCTTAAGTAACGGGCCATGGAGAGCGCGCGATATTTCCTTCCTCTTCCTTTTTTACTGTCTTTCTTACTTACACATACGCTTACACTATACTGCACTAGCAGAGATGTCGGGAGACGAGGGAACTTAGAGCTTTCCCGGCTGGGGCATTGACCGACAATGGTAGATGCCTAGTTAGGGAAAATTCCGCAAACCTACAAGTAGGTCGGCGACGGATCTTGCCATCCATCCTCGCTACCTCCCGCGATCAATCATACACTACACTTAGGAAACTAATGAACTTGGCAGTTGATGCATCCGAAATCACCAATCAATAAGTTACAATATTTAATTTAGTGCAATGTGAAAAATAGTATTTTATTTGTTATTCTTGAGCCGTGTTCGTGCTACTTTCTGTAAAATCATTTTGTGTGGTTTTGTTCAGATTTTTCTGAATAGCACTGCAGGCCACTAGTACTACTTTAATGTAATGCGAGCTGTGTTCAACCAAGCTGTCAATCCTGCATTACAAAAGTGCCACTAGGTTATTTTAATAACTGTACGAGCAATTCCCATTTGCATACAAATAGTTTCTTTTTTTAATGTATTTCGGACACCACGTTTTAGAATAATTACCTACTTACCTTCGTATACAGGACAAATTACCGCGTTCTAGAAACCCTTTCTGATTTTCCGCGAAACATGGAATCATTAGTTCAAATTCTGTTTACACTATACATACCTCTCTGATTATTCACTTGACCTAATTTCTCTTATTTTTGAAGTCTCAGTTTATCCATAATTACCAGAGCTAGGATTCGTATGTGATTACATATTTGCTTGTTCATTAGATACGATCAAACTTTTATCGTATAGCTACGAATTCGGGTTTTTAAATTGATTTGATATCCCTTTTACTACCCTTATTTGTTCATATTTCCATGTACAGTATATATTTTTTACATATTTAAAGAAAACTCGCTTATCTTAGTATAATTCATTATTTTTCTTGCAGTATGTTCCATATTATAGCCTTTCAAAATGATTCTTTGAAGATTATTTTTTAATTTTCGCACAATTTCAAGTGGTTAATCGGGTTCAGAAATACACCTGTATTTAAGTCCTCAATTTAATGCAAGTTTCATGATGGACTCTATTACTTTTTCTGATGTTTAGCGACATTTTTACCCAATACAAAGCAGTATTAAGAGCTTTACATTTAAGATTAAGAGATATTAGCGAGAGCAGTGTTAAGAGATAAAGATGGCAGTATTACATATTATTTTTTAAACCTTTTTCCCCACTACTTTAAAAATTAGCAATTATTAAAAAATGATTAAAGAACTTATGCAACACAGTAATGTTCAGTATATTTGCGTACATAATTATATATTGTTCTACAATTAATATTGTTCCACAGCTAAAAGGCTGGCCGCCCTATTTACGTAAATTTAAATATTTGATTATTTTCACTATTTAAATATTTTTATTTAATTGCTAGTTGATATTTCGGACATAGTTGGTCCTTATGTATGAAGTACACTTTAGGTTATTCCTTTTAAATCGTAGGCTCAAGTAATTTTCTCTGTTGCTCCTTTGCCGTTTTCATCTTCACTTCGATTTCTTTAAAATCACTCCGCAATTTGCCTCGATTTTCTGCCATTGAACGCACCAGCCGTGGTCAGAGCCATCTGCTACTGCACACGTGTACTCATACGAGGCGGTGGTGGCGACGGTGGAGGCGATGACGGGGGCGATAGGTAGCTGTGACGATGACGAGAGCGGTGAGGGTGACGGTGACAGGGGCGGTAGCAGTGAAAGTAAAGGTGACTGGCAGTAGCGGTGACAGGGGCGGTGGTGGTAGTGGTGATAGTGGCGGTGGCGGCAGCGGTGACGGTCGTGCGGGCGATGGCGAGGATGGCGGAGGCGGCTGAGTTCGGGAGCGGCGATGCCTGGATATTGGCGTCGCGACGCGCGCAACGAGATTTCACATTGCATTTTACATGTTATTGATTCCCCTATCGGCGCGTGATTGGAAGGCCGCGCGCGCGTTCGCAGAGCGACGCCTGGCCTTCGCCGCCGCGGACCCCATCGCTGCCGGCCTCCACGCCCCGGGCACTCCGGCGACCTGCCCGCTAGCTCCCGCCCCTCACACATGACGCTAACAGATGGTCAAATAGCGGTTGCTCGCACAGCAGTTTTGAATTTTTTTATTACCTTTTGATTTATTTGGATGATGTTACATCGCTGTGTTCATACACAAACGTATATTATTGATAATATGGGATATTTAACATGATTGTACATTACACAAACTGTGCCCGTGCGAATACTGCGCCATTTGACTTAGTGCATCATTGTTCCAAATGTTAACTACAGAAACCCAACTTCACAGGCCAGGGGCGGAGCTGCGCAAGTTATTTAATGAAAACCGGGTGCAGTGCAGTTGTAAAGAAATTAAAACTCTGAATAAAGAAAGAGACGTACGTCAAGTGTGATTAAATCGTACATATCAAATGGTCTAGTCTTTATGGAATTCTTTTCGTTTCTGGGCATCCGTGTACCTCCCATTTTCATGCTTCGAGACTCAGGTTTAAGGGTCTAGATACGCGCGGAATAATTTAGTAAATGTAATTTTATGAAATAGAAGTGCTACAACAGCATGTACGTTCTCGCATTATTTCTAAATTTGTCCTTGTCGGAACTACAGAGAGATCAACGAAAACGAAACCTGAGTCATTCTTTTAAGTATTCTTTGTCATATCAGTGGAAACAATTTGAAGACAAAGTTTGTAGCGGATTTTGATAAAATGTTTTGTTTTTTTATAAATTGCAATTATTTCCAGCATAAATTAGGCGGATACTACTAATTTTTTTCGGTTCGAAATTTTTGTAGGTTCGTATTGTTGTAAAATATTACGGAGCCGTTACAAGTAATGCGAGAAAGTGTGTGCTGTTGGAGAACCATGTGTTTCTACAAAACTTAAGACTTCATTCCTGATTTTTTAAATTCGAGTGAATCCTGAACATTGACAAATGCGTCCTATTGGTAGTTGGTAGAATGTTCATGAGTTCCTAAGCATGTGCCTGCCAAAAAGTCTGATTAAGGAAGTTACTAAATAATTTTCAGATCAGTGGCGTACACATGAAGGGATTTAGTCTCTCCTCCTGGAAGCCAAGTACACGTATTCATAATTATAGCTTTTTTACCTTCTTCTATAACTAAACCAATTCAATGTATAAATAATTAAAGCATCAAATAAAAATAAATATAAAGTTCAACATAAATGGAAAAAATATTTTTATGAAACTATCGAGGCACTTTCCTGCATAGAAAAATCCTGATGACGCCACTGCACAAAATTTACAGAGAATTTGCTTATATTTTGTCTAGAACAGTTTGTGTTTATCGCTATTTATTCTTTCAATATTTTTGCACATAAATTGGGCGTATGTGTCGCACGATACATTTCATCACATTATTACATCTTATTAATGTTATTCAGTTTTTGTTCAGTTTGATGCAAACATTCTGGCTCTGCGTAGTTCAATTGTCATTGTAGTGAAACACGAGGCGTAAACACGAAACATTTGCAATCAAGTATTTAATTTGTGTTCCATTTAATTGTGTCGAATTCTTAATTCCTTACACCCAGTACTTTTCCGCAATGGATTCTCTAAACACAGGAGAACGCGCAGAATGAAAGCGCCACAGGCTCCGCGAACATTTTGTTCGTCGAGTAATCGGATCGACTAGCGTCGCGGTTGGCGTGTACGTTCTCTGGTCTGCGAGTTGTGCGGTTTTGTTTGAGCGTTCGTTGGTTTTTGGCGGAGTCGTAGCGGGGCGTTTCCCGAACCGCTTTGAGTTCAGGGCCGGGTGACGCACTTCAGTTTTTAATTGCGGCGTCATGAGCACGCCCCTGTAATCACTTTTGCACACTCTCCAGCTTGGTTTAATTCCCACGAGTGTTTGAGCAGTGGGGCTTTCCTGTCTCTGCTACCCCTGTCCTCGGAGCGTTCACAGGCCGCCGTGTCGACCACGAGGGTCTACACCAGACGAATAATGATGAGCTAGAACCGAGCCGTTAACAGCGTTTTGATTTTCAGAATGGACACAGATTGATCCAGAAAAATTTCAAATCGATATCCACTTAAGAAATATTTTTAATAGTCTGTTCAAATATCGAATTACCTCATTGTCTGCTTTTGTAATGCCTCCAGAACTTCGAGTTCTAATTGAGTCGTATCGTTTACCTGATCTTGGTTTGTGTGTGTGGTGTGTGTGTATGTGTGTGTGTGTGTGTGTGTGTGTGTGTGTGTGTGTGTGAGTAGACTATCGTTCTTCCAGTAGTGTAGTTCGTGAGCTTGAAACCAAGCTGAATATAGAAAGGAAATATGTCTCTATATGAGAATACATTTTATTCTCAGTTAATTGTTAAAAATCGTAGCTAAGGAGTGCCTAACTCTAACACTCCGAAGTTACCAAAATAGCTAGTAGCTAATAACTTGGCTGTCCGGGAGACGCTGCGTTCTAGACACATGCGCCAACTTTTCAGCCTCCATGTTGCGACCTTCCTCAGGGCAAAATATTTTTATCTTCAGATGAAGGATTATGAAGCGTGTGAGCGTGTGTTAAAATCTTATTTTTATCCATAATTTTTAAAATATCACATTGCCACTATTTAAGAAATTAATTTAGTTAATACTTACCAATCCAATATTTCACATTTTCTGTGTATTAATACTCAAAAAGCTAAGAGTTTACGATTATTAACTTTATTTTGTCATCATTTGAGATCTTCAGGAAGAATCTAGCCAAAACGAGTTATCAGATTTGTTCAAAAAATGTTTGTATTTTATTTTTATAGACGTTTTCGCTTGAATGAATTAAGTATGGAACTACGAATATCTTACATGTAGTTTCTGACATCTTATATTAGATTTATCTGTGTCACTGAAATCAATTATTTCGCTAGGGGTGCTGGGATTTGTTCACCTAATTTAATGGTGCTACATAGTATAATTGTTGTTGGGATAAAACGAGTAAAACTCTTACCTTTTGCTCCTTTGCTCCTGAATTCTATGAATCATTATTACGGATAACGTAGGCACTTCCATTAGCGCTTCTCTTCTGAAACAGCAGCTATATGTCATAAAAAAAACAAGTTACACAATTTGCACTAGAATGAATTCTCTCATGAATTTTCAGTTTTCAAATTCATGGTGCGTGTCAACCTATGTACTATTAGATAGATAGAAATCTATCTAATAGTACATAGGTTGATACCCATCATGAATTTGAAAACTGTAAATTATTAACATAAAGTGTTTTTACATCCATTTAGTTGTTAATTGTCATTTTATTGCGAATTTGCGTTATCTTTGTGACATTCATCACTGACTTTTTATGGATAGTTCGACTGCCTGATCTCGGCGGCATTTTCATTAGCGTAGTGATGGACGTATGATACACACGATACTTAAATGTGCACATTTATACCTCTTACCTTTACTTACTCCTCAGTTCGATTCGCATATATTCACTTTTCACATCTGTAATGAACTCTAATTTTTATTTTCGTGTAGAAAAACAATTACGGAAATGTGAATGTGATATTTCGTTTATATCTAGAATTTACAATTATCATGATAGGAAGTTTAATGGTCATATGAGATTAATTTCGTATTGAATGTTCGTTATCTCCTCGGATCTTACTTTCATGGATCAAATTTCGATTCGTCCCTGCAGAAGTTAAGGAAAACCCAGTCTATTAACCGCAGTACAGGAGTGTGCTACTGGTTGCCTATCTGAATTCACGGATTTTCCTGTCGCACGTGGTTACTGGATATTTGAGCACGTAGGGGCACGAAAGTTTTGTACATTTCCTTAGATAAAGAAAATGTCTAATAATTAGTATTTTTCTAAACAGAAACCTAAATAGACTAATTTTTCTAAATAGAAGCTAAAACTACTAATATTTCTGAAAAAGATATTGAAACTTCAAGTTCTGGACTCGCTGAGAAAAATCCAAAGACATGTTGTTTTCACAGAGTAACAAGAGAAAGTATAGGTAAAACTAAAATATTTAATACTGCATATTTCTGATTAGTCTACTTAGGGAAAAGCAGCGCATTGTAGAACTAATATTTTTTCACGTTTAAATAAATATCTGATATAACTGTGATCAATACACATTTTACTTGTAATAAAAAAATTAAATTAGACGCAGTGTTAAGCAAAAATCAATATTGAAGATAATATTATTATATTAATAAGATAATTAAGATATCGTAGGTAATTCGGCAACATCTTAAATCCATTATTCCATCTATGCTCTTCAGAGACATTAAAAAAACGTACATTTCATGAGCTTCATATACTATAAAACATTGTAACAAGTTGGAAAGAACATCAACCATCGCTTGCAAATGTCAGTAACATTAAATTACATTGTTTTAAATTACCGACATGTATATGAAATATCCGAACAGCAGGAGGTAAATTACCCGTAGATAGACTTTCATTCCATCTCTTTATGGAGGATACTCAAGAGACGTCTTATTAATGCATTAAAGAAGAAATACATCGTTACAACGTCGTATGCACTTTGACATATTGCAAATATTACACGAAGATCCCACCTCATGTCCACACTTAGATACAGATCCCCTTTAAGCGAGAGGTTTCGGCGAAGAAACGAGTTTGCCTTAAATCAGCTAACTGGCCTCACAACATTGGATAAGAAATTCATATTGACTGTCTCAACAAATTAGAGGAAATTATCTGTTCAGGTAGTTGGAAATGGCTGAAAGAAAAAAAAGCGATCAGAAGATAAAACAGACAATGCGAGGTAAATGATGAAATGTTTACACACGTTAACCCATTAACACTCAATATAATTTTGTGCACATAAAGCTCGTCCATTGTTTGTGCGTGCAGAGTCATTATTGGAGCTCTCTGTAGCTAAATTATTCTACTAGAGAGATACTGCTAATTATACTACTAAATAGAACGCTGGACGAGTGAGTTAACTAAACAGAAGATGCAGAATGTCAGGAATTACAGAAAGAATGTCAGGAAAATTTATTTGTCAGAATATGATCATTTTAAGTAATAGAATTATGATCGTGGGAATATATATATATATATATATATATATATATATATATATATATATATAAAGTTAATGATTTCATTGTAAATATCATTGTGTGGATTCATTAAATATGTAATTAGAAATACTTTTTCATACTGCCTCGAACTAAGCAGAGCTAGTAAGTTTCATGAAATTTATGATTATTCAGACTATCTTGCTCATCGTCTATATTTAATAAATGAAATTCTTTTTATAATAGTTTAGGACGGTGTGATCTTTACCTGCAATTTATCATCTTTTTTCTTTTTTTATTGAAGTGGTATAAGAAAAATTATTTGAATAAACCAGATCACCAGGAAACATGAGTGCGTGTATAAAGCAAAAGGTATAAAGCCCAGTTTCCGTAATGTGATCTGCAAAGAGAAACGAGTTAGCGCAGTGTCGCTAGGGGAAGAGATCCTGTGATGAAACTCGATATTGAGCCTCGTGGAATAACCAGGGACCAATGAACTGGGATGTGGGGACTTTAGTCCTGCGAGACCTGGCGGCTTGGGGTCTGGGGACCTTCGAAGAGTCCATCGAGGCCCGGGCCGCGATCGCCCTCTCCCCCTCACCCACCGCACCCCAACCTCCACTCTCTTCCTTCTCTTTCCTCCCCGTTCACCTCTCTCTGACCCCCTCCCGTCACCCCTCCCCGTCCTCACGCTCCCCCATTCCTCGTCCCCCTGTCCGTCCCCTTTCATTCCCGTCAATTCCTACTCTTCCTTCCCGTCCGTCCCTCCCCGTTTCCCTCTCTCCGCGTCCTTCAGCTCCCCCATTATCTCCATCCCCGTCTCCGGATCCCTCCCTGTCCACCCTTACACCGTCCTCCTCTGCCAAACCTTCCCTGTCCCTCCCAGTCCCCTTCTTCCTCTTCGACTACCTCTCCCTCTGCGAACAACTCTCCCTCTCCGTTCCCCACGCCCTATTCGCCCCCCACGGCATTCCCGTTCTTCTCCCTCACCCTCCACGCCATCCCCCTCTCTCTCTCTCACCTCCCGCCTACGCTGTCCCAGTTCCTCTCTCCCCCTCACGCAATCCCCATTTCCCTGTATGTCCTCAACATCACGCTTCATTTCTCCCTTCCCACTCACCCTCCTCTCCTCACCGTCCCTCCTCATTCTGCCTCGCGCCTCTGCACCGTAGGGCGCACGACAGCGCAGATAGCATCTTACTCAGGCTAATGGCGCCTGTATCAGATATCCTCCTCTGCCTGCCGCAGCTACTATCGCCACGTCTTCATCCCCGTCGCCACTGGCGCCGCCGGCGCCGGCATCGCTGCTCCCGCAGCTTTCATCGTGACCGGCGAAGACGCCGTGCCCTTCGCTGTCGTAGAGCTGAAAATATTGCATGTTTTCTTCAGGTGCGAAGCAATCTAATTCGGCTGCGTAGTGGTTTCGTCAACAAAGCATCACAAATTCACAATGTGCATGCCAATTACGCTTACTTTGTTTTACGAATATTAGTGTTTCTTTCCTTTACAGTACTGGTGGAATCTTTAGTGCCAATAAGAATTTCGGTGAAACTATAATGTCTCTCTTTGGGCCAATATACATGTAATTTCCTTCATGTTCTAGAATCGATTGTATTTAACACTTTCACCACCTCCAATTGAACTGTAAATATTGATTGGAGCAAGAGAAATCATACACTATGGTACGAACGCTTATTGATCGGAGCAAGAGAAATCATACACTATGGTACGAACGATGGCACTTAAAGGAGGGCGGCATTTCGACGAGAGCGTTGATTTGCTGAAAAATCGATCTCTGTGTGCATTAAAACAAAGAATATTGAAAAGTAGACATCCCAATATGAGTAGGCAAAATATTCCTTGATGAATTTTCAGTAATAAAACTGTAATATATTTAATAATACGCATTGAAAGAATTAAGAATTATCATCTCTGTGAAATTTTAATTAAAGTCTTCTCTGTAAAATATTCGAATAAAATTTGATGAATAGATAACGCCACATCCAATAAATCATTTAACTAAACGGCCATAAAAAATTAAACTTGTTGCGCAGACATAATTCATGTTAACCTGAATTACTTCGCAAATGAAAAACGAACAAAAAATCGCTTGTGCCATCAGTGTCTTGAGTGTGATGGAGTAGAGGATGATAAAGACCGCTCTTTGCTAATGGGACATTCTTAGCTTTACATTGCTGCTGTGGAATCGTATCATTTGTAAATGTAGCTACTACGTTACCAATGTGCCTCAGCCGCCGCCTGGGCGTCCTCGACAGTCGGCGACGCTCGCTTGTCATCTCTGGTCCCGGGAGGGGGAAAGGAGGAGAAATGAGCCGCGACGGGTAGCGCACGCAGCCGAGAGAAGGGGAAAGCGCTAATGACCCGAGCCGAATCTCGGCGGCGGCGGCGGCGACGAGGACGACGGAAAGGGGGCGGGGGCGGGGGCAGGGACGTGGTCCGACGTCTCGACACCATTAAAGCCTCCGTGAAGGCGTCCGGCCCCTTCCGTTCCTGGCTCCCCTTCTCCAGCGACTCGCGCTAGCAGCTGGGGGCGGTGGCGTCGCTTGCAGTCACGCAGGCGGCCAAAGCGGCTCATCTGCGCACGCGCGCGCGGCTACGGCAGTCCGCTGAAACCAGACGCGTGTAAAGTGCCTTTCATATGCGCCCGCATTCACAAGCGATGATAGTTGGACAAGTTCTTGTTACTGCACGGACTCTGATGAGGAAATCTACTTACTCGTGCAAATGTGGGCCGAGCTTTTGTATGTACGCTCGGAGTGCTCCATTTTGACCGCCGGCTTGGAAACTCACGCTCACAGAATGGAAAATGGGAAGGGGGATGGGTATGTATGAGTGTGTATGGATGTGAATATGTGCTTGAGAGAGACACACACAGATAGAACTGTAAATTGCCACAAAACATTGTGGTATGATCAAAGCAACCAATAAGAGTATCATTTGTTTGGTTTTAGCACATGAAAATGAGGAAATTTTCAACGCAATATTTATAACTTCCATGGTATTTTCCACGCCAGTCTTATCCGCCCTATTCTCTAAGCTGCATTGAAAGTTTCGACATCAAGTGAACCCCTAAAAGACAGTTTTCCTCATAAACGCGTTGTAAATGTGTTGTAGGTGGAGAACGGACATCGTTAGTTTCTTCTTCTTTTCGTTCTAAACTTCGTTGGTTGATTGTTATTGATTCCGGGCACGTCAACTACTGAGGTCATTAGTTCCGTAAGTGTACTGCATGCTATTCTCCTCTGGATCGGGATATATCGCGGGAGGTGGCGATGATCTTTCCCCGCAGGATGGCGAGATCTGACGCCGACCTACCGTCGACTAGCAAGGTTTCCCCGAACCAGGAATCTCCCGGCGGGTCACCGCCCCCAGCTCTAAGCTCCCGACCGGTCTCCCGGAATATGTGGTAGTGCAATGCATGATAGTATAAGTGTGTGTGTGTGAGGGAAGAGGATAGGACAAGCAAGAGGAAGGAAAGATCGCGCGCGGGCCGTGGCCCGTTTGGTAGCGTACTGCTCCGGCGTTTGCTGTTGTTGACCGGAGAATTCACGGAAAACTACCGATCAGAGCAGCCGGTCTCTAGAATTCTCCTCCAGACAGCGACTGAATTCAAGCTAGCTGAAAAGCTGGGGTCGAAAATCCTGCCGCCGTCGGGACTCGAACCTAGGACCTCCCAGTCAGAGGCACTGCAGTGACATCAGTTGATGTACTGAGCCAACTCTCCGGTTTAAACTTCGTTCTTCAGGGGTTTTCTGATTATAAGTT
The DNA here is from genome assembly GCA_011170035.1 of Teleogryllus occipitalis. Classification (NCBI taxonomy): domain Eukaryota; kingdom Metazoa; phylum Arthropoda; class Insecta; order Orthoptera; family Gryllidae; genus Teleogryllus; species Teleogryllus occipitalis. The sequence goes on along the minus strand of BLKR01000099.1, from coordinate 487,167 downwards.
ATAACTTTTTTATATAGGAAGATGTATTTCTAGCTCCAATTCCGATATTCAGCTTTCTTACTTAAATGTCCTTTTCTATAATAAATGTTCAACAGGCTACTTCTAGGATAATTAAAATACGGTTAATACTCCAAATAAATCTTCTTGTTTTGAATATGAAATTCTGAACATCTTATTACGAATCTCTTTATATTTTCTATCTAATTTTTGGCTTATCATTTCTTTTTAACTATTCCGGATCACTTACTCTTCGTGAATTCGTATTGTTGTCAAGGTAATCATTTTCTAGTCTTATCACTTTATCATTGGGTTGTTTTCTCGTTTCCAGATTTCTTCTTCTTTCTTTTTTATTTATCAGTATATAATTTATCACATTGTTTTATCCCTATTATAACTATTTTTATATATTGTTCCGTCCATTTTATTCACTTTCCTTTACGTGTTTAATTATCGTATTCGTATTTCTCTTTGCTAAAAATATTTTTATCGTTATTTTATTAGTGTGTGTACTATTGACAATATTTTCCGGCCCTTTTATTGCATAAATAGTATTTAAAGTCCTAGTACTTTTCCAGTGATGTACAATTAGATTGTCTTACGTAATTCGTCATGACTCATTAGAACATGTTTGATATATTCTTCCTCCGTTACACGTTTAAATGTGTATGTATTGTGGGCGTTATGAAACTTGATGACCAAATGTTTTGTTGTAAAGATATTGGTAAGAAGGCGCGCACACATTGTGGGAGGTTTCAGAGTGCCAACCCCATTATTAATCTGCAGAACCGAGAAAGGCATAATATTAAACCCGAGACATTGGCAAATGAGACTATTTTCAAAATCGAGGGCAAGGCATTGTGTTGTCATAAATGTTAAGTTACTTGGAACAACTTAAACTTTGTATAATGATTCTTTCTTAATGGAGATGTTCGGGTGATAGTAATTTAATTGGACATTTTGCGTGAAATGGAGAGTATTGGCCTTTACGAACAAGAGAGAGTAGTACTTATTACATTCAAGTGGATTCAAGAAGAAAACACAAATAGCAATGAATATTTCACCCGTGTTCTGAGTGTCCAGAGTTAAGAAAGAATTGACTCAAACTTCAAGCAAACTCATCTTTCTGTTAGCAAAAATTGTCAAATTTTCTGGCCAGTCATAATTCTCGCTAAACTGATGTTTATCTTTCATGAATGAAATAATGTTACTCGGTGAATGTGTACATTGCACAGTTCTGTGTAACACCAACTGTCACTAAATTAAGTGCGAAACGCTTCCGCGAAACTTCACGTGCAGAATAGATGACCAAATAAGTAATTCAGTACCCCCAAATTAGTGAAAAACGTGCGAGCGTTTGTAAACAGTTCTATATAGTCTGCTTGAAAATAATTTATAATCTTTCACCACGAACATCAATAGAATTTTAAACGTTTTGAATGACTTGACTAATGGCAGTTGTTTTGAATAATTATTTACTTATTTAATGTTTTTTGTAATGTGTATCTTTTTGTTTCTTGTTAATAAGTAGATATTTTAGGATATAAATGAAGCATTCTGAATTAATTTTCGTAATCAAACTTGCATGTCTTACAAGAAATCATTCCACGAGGCAGTGATAGTAAGCTGTTTCACAATGAACTGGTATTTTAAAGTACAATATCTATTTTTCATCTTTTGTGTTATCTAATTGTTTTATTTGAGTTTATTAACGTATTTAATCATAAAACAGTATTACGAGATACTACCCCTCCATAGGGAATTTGCTTTTGCCCTGCAGCTTTGTTCCGCAGTGGTATCACATTGCTTTTTGTTACGAAATGTGAAATGCCTAATACCATTATTTACACACGAACCCTTCGCATACAACTATAAGTAACGTAGAGCATAGCGTCATAAAAATGTAATTTTATCCAAGGCGCAATGTAATGAACTGAACTATGGTGAAAGAAGATGAAAGTGATGATTATTAATATTTAGAGACGTTGTAGCGAAGTGGTTAGGACGAGTGGACCCGAGTTCAGATCCCTACAAAGCTGAGGATTTTTACCCGATTATGTTCTATTCAGGGTGATCTTGTGGTTCACTCAACCTTTCTAAATGAGTACCAATATTTAGTGGCTTTATTAACAGTCAATATTGGGGAAAATATGCACATGAAGCATGGCGCTTGCCACGCCATCTTCTCCCATTTCCAGAAAGCGTATAAAACCTACGAGCTGGTGGTTTACAGAAGGCCCTGGAAGTGGGGAAACAAATGCCGAAAGGCTATTTAGAAAGTCCTAACCTCCTGAAACCCTATGCAGGTCGTTCCTGCAGTACATTGTGCAAAGGGTATTAAAATTATTAATATTTACATTTTTGTTGTTGTATTATTAGGTAATGATCGACATATTGCGGTTTATTTGAGTAATTTATCACTTCATTGTAAAATTTCGTTGATGCCATCCTAATTTTTGGAAGAGGAAACGCTACGCTGCGCTGTTTCGTTTCGTGGTCAGAAAGGAGCGTCTTCCTGGTTTGCCCACTAGCTTTCGCGACAAAAGAACTCTTCTGGAAGGCGCCCTTTTCACGGCGTCGAACAACACAGCCGATGGGCGTCTTCTTCCGGGGTATTTGCTCTCGGCGACGACACATGCCCGAGGGGCGAAACGACGAAAACGCAAAACCACGCTGCCATGACCAGCGCAGGTCACTAGACTTGCTAGACGAATGTCGTGATTGCGGTAGAAAAAGAAACAAATGTTACGGAAGTGAAACACTATGCAACAAGACATTTGTTATTTTGGTTTTCGTTTAATATTACTTGTTTTGTGATATATGTACTGCCCGGTTTTCAGTATTTCTATCAATAGGCATGATAAGTTTCTGGTTTACTGGGGTTTCTCTCATATTATCTTTAGAGATGGATGTTAGATCAGATCAGAAATATCTATTTTTTCTACTCCCAATGCATTATTCTTTGATTAGAAGGCTGAGGCTCCCGTTATAAAGATATTCATTATGATATAGATTCAATATAGTGAAGGTTTGCTACCTGCTAAAGCGATGTTTGCAAACCAAATATTCAGATGTAATTGATCATTGGTTATCGTTCTACTAAATGTTTCGTTCGTTATTGTACAATATTAGAATTGCGATGCTGAGACGATTGGCAGGGAGAGGCCGGTAAACCGAAACAATAATAAAATACTAATGGGAGTGACTCAAATCTTCTGAATTACCTCCGCGAGAAATACGAGAAAAGACTTAAATGACAAATAGGTCCAACGTCTATTACTTCTCATTAGTCATCTCATCTATTAGCAAAAATATTGTATGAAACTCAGTCGTTCCTAGCTCGGTTGTCATATACTTCGTATGCGTGTATTAATCTCCATCACGTGGCTTTAGAAAGGTTAACTTCACATGGCACTTTCGTAAACACGTTTATTCATTGAGATGTAACGCAATAATACTTATTCTCCACTCCAACTCAGATATTCTCAACAATTTTTCTTTGATCTTGAAGGATGAACCAGCAGGCAATAGTTTTATTAGATATTTCGGATATCAGATTTCCAGTAGTCATCATGTGATTTTATGACGCAATAATCGTTGACTCGAAAGCCTTACCATTTGCCCTCAGCCTTTTGCAGATATGAAATAGTACCCTCTGGTCATGCTCGCTCAATGGCTGGTCTGTGGAGCGACTTTACCGGACATACGAAGTTCTAGACTTCGGTTGAAACGCGAGGTCCGTTGACAGTTTGCCAACTGTAACTGTGTCATCACAGTGTTACAGGTGACGGTGTCAACAGACCTCGTGTTTTAATCCAAGTATGCAATCTTTTCCATATGCACTCTTCTCAAAGAGTTCAATTAACGAGCACCAAGACGATTTTGTTGAGGAAGAATAAAAGAGATGAAGATGTTCTCTCGCACAACCTACAAACGAGTGCGAGTCCTGTCGAACGGCGGCGCGAGAGCGTCGCCGGCGTGATGGGGGGGAGAGGGGGCCCTGAGCGCCAACGAGCTTGTTGAGCCCGAGCGGCGCCTTGGCAAGCGATCCGCGTCAACAAGAGCGCCACACAAACAGCCTCCTCTTAATCACTGATCCTCCCGAGGGGCGCCTGCCGCCCGCCCCCTCGCCACACGCCTCATGCAGCCCCCACTCGTCTTATTTCCGGCGTCTCACGCCTCGCCCCTCCTCCCTCCCCCCTCCCTCGCTCCAGCTGCTTATGCCTCTCGCATCGTGCCCTCCCCTTCAAGCACCCCACCGGAAGAGGTGGCTCAGGGCATCTACGGAAGGCACTGCAGTGCCTCTGAAGTCATAGGGTTCCATTTCCGACGGTGGCATAATTTTCGTCTCTGGCTAGATCAGCCGCTGTCTGAAGGAGAGTACTGTCAGCTGCTCTGATTGGAAGTTTTCAGTGGTGTCTCCGATCAATACCAGACGAAATCCGGAGCTGTCCCCTAACCAACGGGCCACAGACCGCGCACGATCTTTCCTTCATCTTCCTTGTTCTATCTTCATCCCTGATACATACACGTACATGCACTACACTTCCACGCATACCGGGAAACCGGTCCGAGACTTAAAGATTGTCCCGGCTGGAGTGGTGACCCGCTGGTGAGAGATACATGGTTGGGGAAACCCTGCTAGCCTACGGGCAGGTCAGTGCTGCATCTCATCATCCATTGGAGGAAGATCATCGTCACCGTGAGGGGGAACATGTACTACACTTACGGGACTAATAACCTCAGCAATTGACGCGCTCGGAATCGCTAATCAATTAATCAACAAAATTCAAGCACTCCCCGCCTCACGGACGCGCACCTCACTCATAAATCCCAACGAAAACCCGGCCTCACCACTATCTGGTGAATTCTAGTGGCCGGCTGCTTTGATCGGTAGTTTCCCGATGTTTCTCCGATTAACATCAAGCGAATTCCAGTGCAGTATCCTAACAAAGGGCCACGGACCGCACGCGAATTTTCCTTCCCATTTTTTGTCCAATCCTCGCCTGTTACTTACACACACGCACTTACATGCACTACACTACCACACATATCGGGAGGCCTGTCGGGAGTTTAAGAGCTTGTCCCGACTGGGACGGTGCCGCGCTGGTAGGAAATACCTGGTTGGGGAAAATTCCCGCAACCCGATGTAGGTCGCCACCTTATCTCGCCATCCAGTGGGGGAAGATCACCGCCATCTCCCGGGATATAATCATGCACAAAACGTACAGGACTAATGACCTTAGCTGTTGACGCGCCCGGAATCATTAAGTCAATTAAAAACCGACCTGAGGTCCCCCCATCCCTGTCGTCTGTTGTTTTGTTCTTATGTAGGTTCCGTCTGATTACATTTAGATGTTTGTATTTTGTGTTTTGTTTATATATTTAATTTATGCTCCGAAAATTCTTTTATGTATTTCTTTTAATGTTATTTTATATGATTGCATGGTAGAATATGGCGAATAGCACATTGTTTAAGTTGCGTACGTTGCTCACATGCTCTCCGCCCATTTTCTGCAGTTGTAAATCTCCTCTCCCGCTTCGAACCGTTGAAGCCAGCACTTGCACACGCCCGTTGCCTTCGAACTGCGCCTGGGACGAGCGCCGTGCTCGTTAGGCGTATGAGAATCGCACTCGCCGCTCCCCCCCCCTCTCTCTCTCACACACACACAGACACACTATACACACCTCCGCTCGTTTGTTTCTCGACCCTCTTCTCGTCGACGTCAGTTTGTTTTTGACGCAATGAATGCTATGTTGCATCCGTTACCGCTGTCGATGTAGCACCGATCCACATTCTGTTCTTTTGTCGTAATGATCTTCGTAATTTACATGGCTTTTCTTCCTTACGTTCTTTTGAGACATTGAACTTGGTTTTACGTCACTTCATCAGATCTGCTTCACATTTCATTAGGATAGTCATATCTTCGGATCGGGTTCCAGACGCATTTTTTGAACAAATAGAACCCTTTTAGATCAATTATTAAATAAATTGAAAGGAAGATAATCGTAATGTTGAATTTCATAGATTGATTTCAAATCCCGGAGAGACGTAAAATTCTTTCCGTACCCTGCCACTCGTAAGTGGCACCAGAAGATCTGGTACCCTAATTGTATCTCCCTTTCCTTAATCATTCTTTATCATTGCACCCATTTCTATACCCCTGAGTACAAAAATACACCCATGTCTTTCAAATCGCTTTGTTTTCCTCTTTTCATTGAATTTTTTCTCTCTTGTTTTATGTCGTATCTCTTTCTGATTCTCGGTCCGCTGCCTCGCCATCCAATAGTATTCAGTCTGCTGGTTCCTCCCTATGACTTGTACCTCCACTCCAAAAAATTCCACTGATGGGTAGAATCAATACTTCAATGAAAATACGAAAAAATCCGTACATCAACTTGTTTATGGTACGATTCCTAGATAGAACTGCAAGGTGGAATGAAAAACCGTGAATAATAGCAGAATATGGGTTTTTTTTTAAAAAACTAAGTTCGATGTATGTCTTCAAAATTCATTTGTATCTCTGAAGTCATTATTAAAAGTGGCCGAGGTTCTATTTAGAAATGATTAATTCGCAGTTCCAGTGGATCGCATTCTTCTTGTAACTTCACCAGTTCACCCATTTGTTTCAGTTTTTATCTGTACTTCTTGAACGTCCTATTTTTTCTGCACGCCGCTCCTGTCAGCCGTCTAAAAATGCGTTGCCTCGCTATCACGTGCTGTGAGATATGCAGAGTCCCACACTCTGGCGGTGGCTGCCGGAAATCAGGGCAAGAGGCTCTGGGCGAGGGGATTCTCCACGCGCTCGTGCGCGGCCGTTGCCCTCTGGCGTCCACACTCTCCCCGCCCCTCCTCCTCCTCCTCCTCCCACCTCTGCCCTCCCCTGCGCATCCCCTGAACGTCTCGGCTCCCCCCCCTCCGCCCGCTCAACGGCGTGCCCGGGCGGGAAGCCCGCCTCAATTGCCGCGCAGGATCATCGTGTGTAGAATTTTAAATCGGAACGCATTTCGTTCCTTCCTTTTTTTCTTAGTTTCTCCCAACAAAGCGTGACGTCTAAATAAAATAAAGAAATGCCTTTATTGGTAGCGAAGTTGAGGCTACATCTAGGTAGCAGAACATTAAAAATCAAGATAAGGGGATAGTATGGCTACTGATTATGGACCAGGGTAATTTTCTCAGTCTAGGAAACATATGGTCAGATCGACCTTGTAAGCTCTACTTCCATGCCAGTGCGTTATTAATTTGGCAAGAGAATCCCATTTCATATTATCATTTCTCTTTGGCAGTGTACATTCTAGTTGAGTTTACATCTAAAAATTAAATGTTTTTCAAATCACACATTTTATATGTTTTTTGTTATTAGCGATAAGACTTGTGCAACTCTTTAATCATTTTAATAGTCTCTTATCTTCATTTGCAAAAAAAAGTGCTGCTAAATTTCTTAATATTTATTAGCAAGTTTTGATGTAATCGAAGTACGCATAGGTTTGAGTAGGTATATTAAAAAAGAGTAATGTTTAATTGTTGCAAAAGTCTTCCAACAAGCATTCCCTATAACAAATTTAATTAGTGGCTACAGGAACTCAGCTTTTCAAATACATTTTTATGAGAACTGTTTCCTTTTTACTTTCTCGCCTTATGAAGTTCGTAAGAAGAGAAAGTTATGTAATCGTGCGCTGCAAAACGCCGAATATTTTTAAATGGTAACGAAGATCAAAATTCTAATAATGATTTAATTGCAATATCTTATTTTCGCACAATAATGAAGAAGAAAATTCTACTACCTCTGTATTCCATAAAAATTGTCTTAACCTACACCAGAGAGAGAAAAATAAGGAGAGTGATGTCGAGATTGCTAGAATATAAGAATTAATCCATATACAAGGAATACCTTTTTACAGGAAATGAATGTCTGTGCAAAAGGTGTTCATATTTCTTAGAAATATGACAGCTATAGATTTATTCTTGATATTTTCAATGTCCGTGTTATTTAAACCTGTATAGCATACGATGCTACGTTATTCAAATTTTGTATTTTTTCTCTGATTTAAAAAAGATCAGTTTGTTTTGGTTGAGAAATATTTAAATATTTCTCATAGAGAGTACCTACAAACAGTTGAATATCCTCAATATCCCTCTCTCTTTGCGTGCTCTGTTTTATTTTCTGGCACTATTTCGGTGATACTTTTTTGAGGGGGGGGAGGAAAAAAGAAAAATGGTGTATCATTTTCAGTACAAGCTAAAGTTGAACAGAGTACATGTCACGTATTTGAAGAAACATATCGACGTACACATCGTTTTGAATGTGGCGCTCATTGTGCAAGTTGCCCAGCTGAACTGTGCCAAGCGCTCACAGACATCCCTGCCATCTAGTGGCGACCGTTCGTCCTTCTTCGACTGGAGCCGAAGGCGCTATTCAAGGTCGCGTAACACCTGGCACTGTTCGGCTGACAGTGCCTAATAATTATTACGAATCTTTTATAGTATTTTAGTAACGTAGAATTTCCCTCAGCCGTACATTTCAAAATCGGAAAACAAAATCCTCACCACAATAGACTAAAGCGAAAACTACCGCGACAGTTCTTCGAACCTCCTTGATTATCATGTACCCGATGTGGCTTCTCACATTTAATTCACATGTACTCAATGTATTCATGTCTATAATTTTTCTCAATCAATGTTAACGTAATTCAATGTCACATCACTGTATCGTACTCGGATGCTGAGGGCCTTCGGGCCAAGCAGAAAAAAATGAAAAAAAAAAAAAAGTAACGTAGAAGAAGAACTACGGTGCCTTCTTCCGGAGAATGCAGAAATGAATTCTGCGTTCTTTAATCTATATCCAAGCAAATTTTCATAATTTTATCTCTATTCTTTAGGTTGGTAGAAAAATATTCCGTTACATGAAGAATATTGTACTTTAACCTGTCATTCGAATTTCACGTAATCCGGCAAAACTTACTGATATTCGGGACTTACACAAGGGTAGGGGTTCTTAAAGGAAGAGAGCAAAACAATTTACCAAAAGATTTTTGAAGTGTGTTCTCCTCAAGAAGTGTCAATTGGGAATGCCGACAAAAGAGACAGCTCACAAGATGAACTGAGAGGTAAAAAATAGGTAACAAACCACATTATGATTTGTACTAGCAGTTTATAATAAAAGTAAATGAAAATATAATAATATTTATAATTAACACCATTTCAATAATAAATGTAAAGTGTTCTCTAGAAGGAGGACCTATAACGCATTTTTTTACGCCGCGTGTTTGAAATGAAGGAAAATTTAATTAGGTTCTAAATTAAATGAAGTTAAAAAATAATTATAATAAATTAACACCATACGTAATTTACAATTAAATAGACCACTGTGCATAATACTATGATCAAAAACTTGCTATGCGTTTTTCTCAAAACACAGTTTTGGAGTATAGGCCCTTCTTCTACATACCGCCTCAATTAATCCGTAGCAGGTATATTGTTTATTAGGTTTTTAAGCATTATTGTTCATAAGATGATAAAGGCTAAGGTTACTGGGAGTTGCGGATCGCAGTTGTGACATTCGGGTGCACCAAATTCGCTGTTGTGACATTGTAAATTGACTCGTTGAAGAAAATGCGCTCGAGTTATTTTCACATTGCCTTGTAATTTACTTGTTCATCATTTTCGGAACACAGTTGATCAATGTTAGAGATAATTCAATTGTACTAAAAATGTTCGAGAAATTTTATTAAAACGAAGTAAGCTACTTTACAAACTGTTTCGTTTGCAATTTGTTTTAAATCCCTTAATTTCACAATGCATGAACTCAGAAATAATGGAATATTTTAATGTAATGTTGTTTAGCATTGGAATAACTAACTATTTTACTAAACAATTAAAATACGAACAGATATTAGAAGTAAAACTAAGAAATTAATTCATTATATCAATTGCATTATGGGAAAAACCCCTTAATGGTCCATTTTCTCGACGTCCAAAAGCCTGACCTCCTAGAATAACATTAAAATGCCCTTCAGAATAAAATATTTCCCTTTCAGTTGTTGACACAACCTTCTTACATTCTCAATTTGCAGGGTGAGAGTTGGTTAAGCTCACTGGATAAAGGGAAGTTGAAACTTGCAAAAAATTAAATTTTAGTACAGTACATTCCTCAAATTTTGTCGCACATTTACGTGTCTTTTCATTTTTAAAAAATCGCAATTATTCAGTTCAACTAAACAGCGACTACTAATCTAAAATGGAAAAACTAATGCTGTGAATGTTAAAGTTACCCGTGTCTTTTTCATTTCAGACTATAAACGGATTTGAAGTTTCAAGTTTTTTTCTGTGAAAACTATTGAGTTTGTCATATGGTGAATATATGTTTTTTATTGTTTTTCGACCAAAATTCACATACTGGAAGATTTTACGGACATATAGGGACATCTGTGTGTATATAGAGGATGGAACAACTAAGTGATAACACCCCTCATATATCCTCAACCGTGCCAGATACGAAGATGCCGTCTGGACAGTCGATGGCATAATCAGGAGCTACGTGAGTACAGCAGACTTCGTCTTTGTACTACTATTTGCTACGAAAATATAAAGTCAACTTTGTTTTTTGAAATGCAATCATATGCTAAATTTTAGCGTATCGTAACGGACTTAAAAACAATTTCAAGTATGTGTATATTTTCGTATTTAAGCGAATCGTTGATTAGAAATTTGTGTGTTTTTGTAACATGTTTTTCCATTGAAACAACGATTTTCCATTCGCCCTATCCTGCTGACTAAATGGAGAACTTCGCGAGTCCGTCCTTCAGACAAACGCTCATTCACACAACTACTTTCAGACAACTATTTCTTTGACTACTAATGTTGCCGAAAGATGACTTCGTCTAAGGAAAACTTAAATGCTGTATTCAGGATTCCGAAAAGTTCTCGTTTTGTCACGCAAATACTATTCTGTTATTTTGACAACTGTGACAACGTATTCTATAATAAATTTTAACAAAATAATACGAAAATAATTTAACAATATCGTATTAATCATAAGAACTAGAAGAAATAAATGCTCTAAGAAACTGGTGGAAGTACGCTATCATTACCCCAGTGGCGCATTTTATACTCTTGGCCTCCGCCGTGTTATCTACTCGTAGTGAACGTTTTCGGAAAGCAGGCAAAATCATTCACGATACATTTTCCTTTGGTTTCTCAGCGGAGAACAAACAAGATCGAATGCAAAAGTGCCATTTCAGTAGAAAAATACGTTACAAAAACACATCAATTTCTAAAAAAGATTCGCTAAAATACGAAGATATACACGTATTTCAAATCGTTTTTTTAAGCCTATTACGATACGCTAAAATTTAGCATAGTGATTCCATTAAAAAAAACAAGTTGATGTTATATTTTTGTAGTAAAAAAAAATGTACAAAGACGAAGTATGCTTTACTCAAGTATCCCCTGTTTATGCAATCGACTGTCCAAACGGCATCTTCATAACCTGTAGAGTTGAGGAGATTCAAGGGGTGTTATCGCTTAGATGTTCCATCTGTGTAGTCTGGTTTGTGTTGTTGCGGGTGGTAGACCAGATGTTGTTGTGGGCTGACCGGTTTGTGTAATTGCGGGTGGTTGACCGGTTTGTGTTGTTACGGCTAGTTGACCGATTGTGTTGTTGCGGGTGGTAGACCACATGGTGTTGTTGCGGGTGGTAGACCAGATGGTTGTTGTGGGTGGCTGACCTGTTTGTGTTGTTGCGGGTGGTTGACCGGTGTGCGTTGTTGTGTTGCAGAGACGCGCTGAGCGGGCTGTGCGCAAAGCGCGGCGTGGACCTCTCCAGCGCCCACGTGTACGTGGACTCCACGTACAAGGCGCCCTGCCAGTGCCTCACCACCGACGTCTCGCTGCTGGGGGGCAAGCACGTGCGCGTGCGAGGTGAGTACCCCAGCGGCTGCGATGGCTCAGTGGCAACATCCGTTGCTTCCACATGGTCCTTGATCGGGGGTGTTCTAGGCAGTGACGGCTCCAGAGACAATTTTGAAGGGGGGGGGGTCACACATTTTTTGAATGGAAAAGGGGATTCTGTGGAAAGAGACCTAGAGACAATGGTTAAATTTAATATACGATAAATCAATAATTTTTTGGCATTTTTTAAAATTTCAATCACACAATGCAAGTCATTAATTATAACATTTTAATTAGAAACATAATGTACAAATTTACTGTTAATTTTAAGACTAGATATACATTTAGAGAGGTTTTAAAACTAACACCTAATCATGGAATAGGTTTTGTGCAGTACTACACCCTGTAGGCGAATCGGAGGAAACGTATGTGGAGACGAATACAAACCAGTCAGTTAGGTAGCTCTGTAAAACCTGCTAGTACACGTACACTGACTCACAGTCACCGATTCCGGGCTGCATCCGCAGACAGCCGCCATTTGCAAGTCCTATGTTCCAATTTTCACAACTCCAAAGCATTGAGCTTACGGCAACACCATATTAGGGACAGTTCTCGAACGCCCCTAACTAATGAAGGAAAACGCTGGTTCTAGGGTTCTAGTATCGACGGTAGAGAATATTCGACACTACCCAATGAGGCATTTGAGGAATAGAACAAATTGCTTCTAAATGTTGCTAAGTAAAAATCAAAATAGGTCATGAAAGTTATAATTGCATAATACGCTTGAAAAAATATCAGAAAGGAAGGGAAGCAAAAATGTTATTTTTTTATTTTCTATTGCTTTTTATAGCGGAACAGAATGAATTGGGTTGCACCGGAACTAAAAAGACGCCGGAACTGTGGGTTATTTAGATGAAGCTTTATGGCCATAATAAAACAAATTAATACCCATTGGAACATGTATTTGAAATGACGTCCCTAAATGTGTTTTAACCACGGTGCTAATCAACACCGTGAATATTAATTTTTACTCATTCTGTTTAATAGTACATATTAATTGCTGTCTCTACACATTCCACAGACTCCACACATTAGCTAGTTAAGATATGTAGCAAATTTTAGTTGTTACTGCAATGTAAATTGATTACATAACAACGTTTAATAATTTACCTATGATTGCGAATTCACGATTAAATAAGCTATTGCCTTGGCTTTAAGCTTTTTGTCCTAATTTCTGAGTTATTCTCCAGAATTTGGCAATAGGAAATTCGGAACAAAAAAATGTCAATATGTTTGCTAAACGATAGTATCTTTCAATTCACCTTCTGTAATTGTTTCAGCCAAGGACGACAAGAGTCCTGTTCGAGGTCCTTCCAAAGGCACCAATAACCAGTTCCCAGCCCGCAAATCTGCAGGGGTGAGTTCATGTGTTTAGTTCATTTATTATGTGCACGTATTTGTCATTTTAGTGTCAGGTTAATATGACTTTTGCCAGCAATCACTGTTCCCACGTTTGGGCCGTGTTTTCATTTATTTTCCACGCCTCGGAGTAAGGGAGAGATGTGAGGAGGATCATGTGTTCCCACCTCCGCGGTGGTGGGAACACATGATCCGGTACACCGTATTGAAATAAACTGAGTATATTGATAATTTATTTCAACGTAATCCGTTCCAAATTTGTATAAATGGGAGAAGGGAAAAGATTACGCTAAAACTATCATACAAGTCAACCTTCAACTCTAATTATAAATAAATTAGTTTCCGGCTACCTGGGTCGATGGGTTTCATAGAAATAATTACTATTGTATGCTAATAGATGATTATCCGATCTGCCATCTATAGGTCGAGGAATCTGAAAAGCAAATATATGTCTATCTTGCTACTTCGTTACTAGAATTGGCTCAATGAGAATCATGTATTCATTTCACAAAACATGTAAATTTATTAAACAATTTTGGTACTTGATGATTCTACACAAAAAAAACCTTGGTAATGACCTGTTCCAACCTTATAATGTAGTATTCGTCTTCGCGCGCTCTTGGACCATCTTCATTCTTCTCCGACGTCGCTGTCCTCAGGTCCAGATACCATCTTCTCTCTTCTTTTCTTGCAGAAGCACACTTCAATCACCGTCCATCAATGTTTCCGAAGTTAATAAAGTCTAAGTCGTTCACGAATTTACGAATTCCAAGTTCATCCCACGCGTATGCTGAATATTCAACGATCAACAAACTATCTGCTGTTAGCATTCCAGTCCAGTTACTGATAAATTCGCCTAAGTCCTCAATGTCCTTCTAACTCGTTCACTTGAAATATTTTAAGTTTTACTGTCCACACATAGCATTCAAATTCAAAGTTCTACCAATATCTACTCCCAAGTAGATGCTTACAAGTCCCAAAAAACTCCTAACATTAATTGTGCACGAACCGTTCAACACCACGGCATCAGTCAGAATGAATGCCTATCATATTCTTTCAACCCTGCAAAACTCGGTCCTTCTTTTCGATTGTTTATTTACAGAAAACACTTGATGTACTTCCGTGCCTAGCCAATCCCTAAATTTATGCTGTTTATAATAAATATTGTACCATATTATGTCTCACATATTGGTATGTCACAGTATCATATGATCCGGTACACTGTACCACATGATCCGATACGGTGCACCGTACCTATCTTATTTGGCCTGCCTGAGATTTTTCTTTAGTCACACAGCTGTAGAAACCGAGACGAGAAAGCTACAGCTTCATTTTTGCCTCGGCCGAGAATCTAACCCGAGACCGCCTTACAAAAAGCTAACGCTGTCCATGAGCCATCCAAGGGGCATCTGATGTATTTATATTTTTGTTTATTTAATCAGGAGCAGGAAAAAGTAGTTAGCGATTTGGGTTAGAGAACTATATTGAAGATCCAGGAGCCAAAGCAGGGGTCACTTCAACGATCGGCACACAGACCTAAAAACTTTAATTTTCTTAAGTGCATTTTCAATATGAATACAATATAAAAGATAGATTTCCATGCTTTTAAACGCATCAGTGTCATATTATATGAATAGTATTTTCGTTTTTGTTATTAAATTGATGCTGTAATTTTTAAAACAATTAAGCAGCGCAAATACATTACTCGATTTTGAAATAGTGTAATTATTACAAGCCTTTAGTTTCGACTAGTAATGTGAAAAATAATGTAAAATAATTGTTTGTATTTTTTCTGCCTGCTTTTTGACCCTGACAACTAATTAGCATTATTATTGGTTATAATATATGCATGTAAAAATACTGTGCGTAGTCAGCACGCAATTTTGAATTCGTTCAGGAAAAAATATGCGAATTATTTTAAATAAAAACTATTTTTGAAAATTCGTTGAATATTTTTTGCAAAATAAATGTCAAGAAAATCGATAGAATAAAATAAAATGTTGCAAAATATAAGCAAAGTATGTAAAATATGTAAAGCAGTACAAAATATGTAAACACTTGTAACGAAAAATTTGGATATTGTGTTAGGATTTCCATGATTTGGCAATATCACAATTATGAGAATTGAACAAAGACAAAATACAGGCAAATTACATAAGAATCCGGACTCTAGAATGACCATAGTACTTGGCGCGCCAGGAAACACAATACGCAAACAATTTAGAACTAATGTCTGAAACAATTAAAGTTCGAAGTCATTTACTTTTACTTTTCACCAAATTTCTTTTTCTTAAGTGTCAACTGAAGGAATTCAAAAATACGTTTCTATCACTGTCACTTGTTATTCATTGGATGTCATCATAAACAATGCAAACCAAGATTTTTTCGCCCAGTTGCTTTTCACGCGATGAGTTATGTCATAGCTCGTGAATTCTTATAACAGTATCAGCTAATCTGTTAATGACGCATCACGTATTTGTCACGAGTTTCATAATTGCTTTCAAGTTCGAACACGCATTACTGTTGCAGTTTCAGAAGATATAACAGAAAGCTTGTTCATCTTCAGTTGATATTCGTCCTAAAATATGAAGATGCACAGAGCGTAAATTGAATTTCGTATTGAAATAAATCTTTTTTAAAGAAATGTTCGCCCCCATTATTTATGAATTATATACATTTCGAATGTAGTAAATTTTAGAATGTCAATAAAACACATTACATCTATTACTATGTAGTGAAAACTTATAAGGGTGGAATTTTATCTCTTTCTAATGTTTCTAAAATTTCGCAAACCTTAAATTTAATTTAATTATTAATTGAACTTCGACGAAAGCTATTTTCAATTTTTTTATGTCACAGAAATTTCGCTAAACACATTATCTAAGTTAGTTAACATGAAATCCACGTTTCACGCGTATATTCTTATGACGCTTTCCCACCACTCTGCCTTGAACTGGATTCAAAAATTGATTTTCTCATATGTTAAACGCCACACGAAAACCACAGAATCCTAACTTGAATTGTAAGTCTCAATGTGGACACTTTCCCTTGTTTGTTTTTTTTCGTAGCCATACATCGCTTTGGAAACTGGTGGTGCTAGAAGAGCATGTACTTTCTCGCCCATATTTTAATGCAAAATTACGCGAAAAGTACTCAAATTTTTGAAAAATTGTACATGACCTTATTTTAAAATCTATCTATCGGGAACAGATTTTATTAAAGAAAAATCTTTTTCTGTAATATTTTATTTGTAGGAAGACTCCGAAAGAATTTTGAACTTTTGCAGTTTTCAAAAAACCAGGGCTTTTAACGAACATGAAACCATTGTCTTAAACGTCCTTTATACTGTCTAACAACAAAATTTAATCAAATAACGACGGAGTCCTTTTTGGAAATTGTCCCAGGTGCTTCATGTAACCCATTCCTCCCAAAATTAAAATATCAGTTTCAAATTCAAGGGGCCGCGACGTCAGCCAGATCGTTTGAGGAATATCAATTTTGGAGAAAATCGGCTGGGCGGTTTAGCCGCTAGCGTTGTTCACACACACAGACGTTTTGCCGTCATTTGATTTTTCTGTATCAAGGACCCATAAAATGTGTATTCTGGCTACACCATGTGATAGAGGACTTTTTTCTCTAAATTTAGCAACTGGATTTTTCCACTTTTTTGTTACCAGGGCCCTGTAATAATAGTTTTTCTGTTGATAATTCATTTTTTTCGCGCAGCATTATATAACTTTCTCCCTACTCCGTAGCGAAAAGGTAATAAGCGTTTCAATTATTGTTTCCCCATTCAGAAATCCTTTCCAACCGTTGGGGTGGTCAATGGACTGCACCTGCCCCCTCGCCTCCCTCGTGATTAAGAAAGATTCCTGCAATACTTTCAGTAAACGGACATCAGGCAAAAATGGACTAAAGCGCTGAGGGAAGGATTTAGTGACATCTCATGATCCACGGAGTCTGAAAATTGATCCCAAAATCATCTCCTGGTATTAATGAATGTACAAGTGGACTAATTACCGCCAATATTCTATTTCTGTGGGAAAATATAAGGTTCAAATAAGACAATTGTTTCTCTTAAAAATGATTATTCTACCTTCCAATGAAAAGATTGTTTTTGAATTGAAGAATGTAAAATTTTTTGAATAGTTCCAGTTATGTTCGAGTGGTCACAGAATGGTCTTAGTAGTACTATTGCGCCCTATTGTTTTGTGAAAATAAAAGGAAAACTAAAGAAGCGCCGTTTGCCCACAACGAGTGCTCGTCCGTAGCGACGCGGGCCTGCCCGCCTCGGCGCGAGGTGAGGTGGTGATAGCAGTCGCTTGTACCTTGACAAATAGAGGGCGCCGTGCGCGCGCGGCGGCGGCGGCCCGCGGCGCAGTCCGTGATCGGGGCGATCGCGGCGATGCCTGTGGAGGTTGTGGAGCGACCGTCGCCCTTCCGCCGCCTGCTGGTAACGCGGCTGCGGGCCAGCGACACCCGGCGCGGTGCCGGGCTGCCCACGGCCGCTGGCAGTGGCTCGCGAGAGGGAAAATGCCTCGTTGAGGGAGCGCGTCCGAGAGAATCCCCGACATCGCGAGAAACTTGCAGCATCGATGTGCGAGATACTCTCGGACGCGTTAATGACACTTGTTTCCTCGTTATTGCTAGCGGACGCGCTGTTCGTAATCGATTTACTTGTGCCACCCGCGTTCAAGAACATAATGTTTTCAATATTCATTATTCAATGTTCGAAAATATCAGAGAATGTATAAATATTTTGTTGCTAATGTAATTATCGAGAAGTAACGACGTTGGTACAGATGGATCCACGAGTAATGAATGTGTTGTTTCGTGTTCGATATGCCGCTGTTTAACAATTTACATTCTCCCAGCGTGAGCTCGAGAACAGAAAAGAGCCTTGGCGTTAGTCTACTGAACACTGTGTGAACTCTCTGAACGCAGTGTTAATGTTTGGGCAAGATAGAAAAATGCAAAGTTTCAAAGAATGTTTCAATTTCATCGTATCAAACTGCCGAGTCGTGTCAGAGAGAAGTCCGCAGTTAATGAATTATACCGTGTCGATAAGCTCAGAACCAAATTTATGGAAGAAAAAAACTTCTCGATCAATCATTTATATATTTCTCTGAATGCCGAAAACTCTTTTTTTTTCTCTTTCATTGATATTTTAACCAACATTCCACGTTAATGGCTATATCGCATTAATTTTCCTCAAAAACTTTTCACGCACAAACAGTACAGAAAAAGGCACTTAGCCTTCACGTTCGAGGTTTATTGACATGAAGTGTCAGTGCTAAATTGAAACAGACCACATAGTAAATATTACATTAAAACAAACTTTTTTATCTAAAGTATAATAGTCGAATAATGTTTTTCATATCGATGTACACAATGTGTTAAAAATGTTTCCATACCCGTATGGTTATAATTTCAGCAGTCTTCTGACGAGAAATCGTAGAGGCCTTGTGTTTAGACGACACCAATTCTCTAACGTGTGTGTATTGTGCCTCTGATTTCAGAGCTATCGGGCTAAAGGTGGACGTTTCTTCAGCGCTAGCACAGAGGACCCTGCGTACACGGGCGATTCCAGTCACGAGGGCTCGTTCAAAGGGACCAAAACTTCCAAACAGCGATGGAGCGGCCTCTTCGGGAACAGCAAGGCAAGTATTCTTTTCTTGTCATTTTGTTGTTTTTCTTCAGAAATGAGAGATTTTTAAATGTGTGGATCAAATCTAGTTCTATTAAATTCAAACCTTATTCTTAAAAACGATGTTCAAATGAATTTTACTGACATTTGTAAAAAAACTCTTTAAAAAATTATTGTATTTTTTCTAATTAAATTGTATTAAAAGATTATAAAGGTAAGCCTATTTATTTCAAATTTTCTATCCAGTAAATCATTTTTATTCAATATTTCATTAACATTCATAATCATTAATAAACCATCCTGGAAGAAATGTTGTGAATGCTGTATAATGTGTAATATAAAATGGAAATTGTTAATAGTTATTTGAAAATGTGTTGCAGGATACGAAGATGGAGAGTCTAGTAGAGCTTTTGAACAGTTATACGAAACAAGGCATTCCTCGTTTGACACTTTCTGATCCAAGTGTTGAACACATTGATGAAAGTAAGTCTTTTAATTGGTCTAACATTATGGAAATCCATTAGTTTAATATTATTGAATATTACAATTAAAACCCTCATACCACATCTACTTGTTTATATCAAGTACTATACCTGGGGTCTTTTTGGACCCCAAGGTTTACTGACAAGTAAAGTACCACTTTACAGAGGTAAACAAGAATGTGTGTGGCATCATAGTGAATGTAAACAATTGATTTTATATAAGAATACCTTTTCTAAGTTATTTTCAATATCATAACAAATAAAGTTTATTCTTATTAAATATTTCATAAAAAGAATAACCGCCACCATACGTAGCCTCCAT
Source organism: Teleogryllus occipitalis (assembly GCA_011170035.1). Classification (NCBI taxonomy): domain Eukaryota; kingdom Metazoa; phylum Arthropoda; class Insecta; order Orthoptera; family Gryllidae; genus Teleogryllus; species Teleogryllus occipitalis. Next base: position 467,410 of record BLKR01000099.1, on the reverse strand, counting down.
TGTTGATTCATAATGCTTGAGAAATATGTATAAGAGTTCTTGAAAGTTATTTTGAGATAAATCAAATACTAGACAAAAATTGACAATATCAGACACATTTCATGAACTTCATGACAATATGTTTGAAATGAGAATGGGAAAATTAAAGACTATACCTGAGGTCAAACTGGTGCCATGGAATGAAAAAAAATTAATAACTCTAATAATATTTGAAAAATATGTGAAAATGGTTTGGTAAATGCTTAATAAGTGCAAGAAGGCATATCTAGAAGACTGAAATTATCCTGGAAATATTCAGGAAAATATTAACAAATTAATGATCATGGGGCCAAAAAGATCCCGTATATGGTACAAGGGTTAAAATATTACTGAAGTTTAGGCAAGAGTACAGTTGATTTTTTAGATCCATACAAGTATAAGAGAATAAAGACATCTTTTCAGAATTATATAATAAATTATTTCAGTTGTATCAAATGCAATAAATTGCAATGTTTTTAGGTCTGTTCACACTTGAAGATGACTGGCGGGATATTGTAACAAATCCAAATCAACTCTCTGAGCGTCAAATACACCAGCAAACTGCAATATGGGAACTTGTGCAGACTGAACATGCTTATATTCGTACACTAAAAGTAGTGACTGATGTAAGTTGTATTTTAACACATAAACTCATAGCTTTTAGTTTTTCAATTGAATTACTGTGGGTATTTGAATTTTCATTTGTGTGTACTAACAAGTTTGATATTTTTTGTTTTGTTTTGTCAGCTATAACAGCTTCATAATAGGCCATGTTTCATTTGTGATAATCTTGTATAGAAGTTATGTTTGCAGTTGTGAAAATGTCTATTTTCATATTGTATTTTAATTTCTTCATTGTTATTTTTATACTTAAAAAATTGTGTTTAAGTTATATAATTGAGGAATGAAATAATTCAATGAAACACATTCAGTACGTTTGTGATTTTTTATTAGGATATATTTATGCACATATTTTCTAGTGTGATTGACGGTTCCAAATCTTAGAAGTCTAATACTTAAAAATAATTTATGTTCACAACAATTCATTTTAATTATTTTTTTCAAAAATGCAAGTTAGTTTATTATCTATAGTTTATTTGTATTAGAGTATTTGTATTATATTATTTGTATCTTTATTATATTAAGTCAAAATATTGTACTAAATTTTGATAAATCTTTTGGTAGTTCTCAAACGTTCTTTATCATTAATATTTGAATTTATCTGGACTACTGAGGGGGAGTTTGATAGAAAACATTAAAAGAGATAGAACCATCTAATTCTACAGAATGATAATTGTATGTTGTAAATAAAATACATCTTCTTGTTCAGCTATTTTTGGCATGCCTGAAAAACCTCCAAGCATCAAACATTCTCAACGAGATTGATACATCTCGCCTGTTCAGTAACATCACAAATATATACACTGCTAATTGTGTATTTTGGATTGATGCAATTCTTCCAATGGTACGGGTTGCCAGAGAAGCTAATAATCCTTTGGACCCATCTTGCATGATTGATGGCTTTCTGAAGGTAAAAATCTTTCTATTAATTATTTTCACTTGATCTCCTTTAGACATACAAAAGTGTGAAAGGATGGAAATAGAATAATATTCATCCATAATTTGAGTTTCTGTTTATGATATAATGTAATGTCAAGTAGATAACAAGCAATAAAAACTTTTTCAAATATGGGGAAGTTATTTTTTTAAATATTAATGTTTATTCATTTGCCCATTAATTTCTATTTCAGTTTGATGATGTCTTTCATCCATATCAAAAATACTGTTCAGAGCAACTCCAATGTCAATTATATTGTCGAGAAAAACATCAGGAAAATGAGATGTTTACTGCATATCTTGCGGTAAGTTTCATATAGTGAAATGTAATTCTTTATTAAACTTTTGTATAATTTGTTTGCTAATTCTTGTTTTTTGTTATAGTGGTGTGAAACTCAAAAAGACTGTAATAGGTTGCGGTTGATGGACATTTTGGTGAAACCTATGCAACGATTGACGAAGTATTCTTTGCTTTTGAAGGCTGTTCAAAAAAATACCCCACATGATGAACAGCGAACAAACTTGGCACGAATGGTGAGGCAATTATAGAAAATGTTATTTGTGTGGGATTTTATGCTCAACTTACTTGAAGCAATATTACCTAAACTTTATTTGTGAAAACGTACATTAATTTGCTTAACATTTCTTGCAGATTCATTGCGTAGATGAATTTGTTCATAATGTAAATACAAACATGCGTCAGAAAGAAGATCATGAAAGATTACGTGGTATTATTGCCAGGATAGAGTCCTATGATGTGGTGGTAAGTAATCTGTTAGAAGAATGGGGAGAGAAAAAGACAGAAAGAAAAAAATGAAAACAAATATTTGTTATTAGAAAGAACATCACAAAATCTCATGTGTTACAGGACTCTAAAGATGATGAACTAGAAAAGCTTTTGAGGTCATACAGCGAGTTGGATCTTACAAGTCCAATGCCTGGGTGCCATGTTACACAAAGACGATACCTTCTCTTTGAAAGTGACCTTAAATTTAGAGACAATACTGGAAATAAGGTAAGCAATTGGCACAAAGTTTGTGCTAATTATTGGTGCTAATTCCTCTAGGCAGAAAGTCATAACATTAAGAGATACACTATCCCATCTTTCCAAAAAGTTAATTCATGAACTTCATTTTGACTGTTAGGGCAGGGGATGGGAGATAAGAGGCAATACCTCAGTGCTCCTGACTCTCACCCAGCACTGCTGTTGGTTGCAGCGCTCTGTATTAACTTTCTTAACAAGAATAAATAACTTTTATTTTTAAATTGATCCTTAAGTCAATGCCATGTTCTTATATTAAGAGATAAATCATTGTTACAGCACTAGAGCAAATAATTGTTACTAAATTGTCATATCTCTTTTTATTTTGCAGACAGATGTTCACTGCTTTCTCTTGACTGACATGCTGCTTGTTTGTAAGGCAGCCACTAAACGAAGTGGGGGTGAAGGTCGTATGAGAGTTGTTCGTCAGCCATTTGTAGTAGAGAGGTTAATGGTTCACGAATTGGGCCGAGACCCTCCTGGTTTGGGAGTAGTTTATCTAAATGAGTATCGTACTGCCACTGCTGCCTTTATTCTCACCTCAGGTGATGCCCAGCTTATCAAGGTAAATGTTTGACTTTGACTATCAACTTAAGTGTTTCATTTATATGTTTATTATGAGAACATCTTTTTGATATTTTCTGTGGTGTTGTATTAAAATTAGGCATGGGCTGACCATATTCGCAAAGCACAAGATTTGTATGCAGCAGCAAAATTAGCCTCTATGTCCACAAGTGTGCCTCCTACACAAGTTGTGACTCGACAACCCAGTGCTCTGTGGAACGATGAAGAAGCAGAGGAAGTAGAAGTTCTTGAACTAGATTCTCAAAGTTGTGCATCATTAAGCATGGGAGGTATTGCAAGCCGCAGTCCGCGTGGAGGCTCAAGTCGAGGGAGCAGAGTGTCATCACTTGCACACTCCCACAGGTAGGTATTCTTTTTAAAGATTTGTTTTCTCTGAGGTAGTACCCCATAAAGTGAATGTTCTTGCACTGTTAAATCATTGTTGCTGTGTTTGGAGCCTAAGTTAATCAATCAATGTTCTTGAATAAACATTGAACTAGTTCATACTTATAGCTGACTAAAAATATGAACACGTAGTCTTATAAAGCACCTAAACACAATGTAAACAATTAATTAGATTGATATATCATTAACTGCATGCTTTGACTTCATAACTCGATCAAATCCATTCCAACTAAACCCAAACCTGCATGAAAGCAGAGGGTAATGTGTGAATCTCCCACTTCCAGTGGTTCTATGGACATGAATGAAGTGTCATCTGTGAGCAGTGTAAGTCACTCTCGAGGAGTGAGTGTGGAAAACGAGCTAAGAGGTTCAAGTCTTAGCTCAGATGAAGGCATTCCTGGTCTGCCATCTCTTGCTGGAGGAGTAGAGGTGGGCAGCAAGCCATCACAGCCTCCTCCTCCTTCTGCATCTCCACGAACTGACAGGTGCAAAATATAGCCTTTCTACATGAATATTGTCAAATTTTAACGGTTCAAACAAATTGTTGACTTTTTAATCCCTTTTTCAACCTGTTTCAAGATTTTTTAACTGAATTGAATTTTAACATTTTTATTTCATAAATATCCATGCATTGAAATCCCAAATAAAGTTTTTGTACCCAAGGTTTGAATTTAAAAAATTATACTATTCATATTTTTTGCTTCTTGAATTTGTCAAATTACATTTTTATATTAATTTAAAAATAAAATTGTTTATAGAAAAAGGGTTTTTTTTCTTGAATGTCTTTTAATTTTTTTAATTGAGTAATCAATATTGTTATTTCCCTTTCAGGCGCTCTATACTCTGCAAATCTCCAACACCCAACACGTTGAGTGTACAAGTGCCGGTATACTCTAGTCTGGGTCAGTCTCTGCCAAATTTGAGTCTAGCCACATCTCCAAGCAGTGGAAGTCATTCTGGCCATCCTAATCCCCCTACTTCCTTACTTCTTGTTCCTCCATCCACATCCTCCAAAAGTCATCACCATCACGGAGGGCTCTTAAGCCCAGGCCATCGGGGAGTCTCATATCCTCCTCCGTCGCCACCTCGAGGTTCTCTTCGACGAGGGCTGGCTCTCTCCCAGTCTCGTAATCCTCCCCTTATTAAAACAAGACACATAAATTCAAGCTGTAGTTCAACAGTTGGATGTACTGCAACTAGTGGCCCTTTATTGAGCCCAACTCATTCTTCAGGTGCTGCAACCACAAGTTTTGATTTTGATGTTCCTGTTATTGCAGGTATATTTAACATGTGTTTTTGATTAAAAGTTTTGTTTTACTTTGTAGGCAAAATAAAAAGTGATCCACTTGATGTTCAACCTTTCTTTCTTGTGATGATAGGTGTTTCACCACCCAGTGAAGAATGCCCTACCCCAGAGCCTCCGCCAGAAATAAATTCCAGAACACACAGGCATCCTGTGATGAAACGCCTTGCACGGACTGAAAATAGACGCTATCACACGGCTGGAGCCATTGATGATCTTAAAGTGAGTAAAAAAAAATCTTTGGAAACTCCTCAAAATGAAATTCAAAGGGTTAAGTATTTTGTTGTTTTTGAAAGTTGTATTTATATGGACAGTGTGTGTTTGGGTTTTAACTCAACCAAGCTCTAGTAATGAATGTGTTATATGGAACTATGATTACTGCTGACATACCAGCAGTACACTCTGAGAAAGGCCACAACATGTTGGCCAAAACGTCAGCCAACACAAAAGTGACACAGCTCGTTCCGGATAACCTAGACAATAGTGTTACAGGGAGTTTTCTGTTGTAAATTTTTTATTGTAGTGTGTTAGCAATCAAGTTTCCAGTTTATTCAATGTGTCACATGATCAATGACAATACAGAAAAACAGTAAATTACAAAACACAATAAAAATATTACACGAATATGTAACTCTTACATAACTGCATCATGCATCATGTAAGTTACTTGGCATTCTCATGTTATGAACTCTAAAGGAGTAAAATACTAATAGATACTTCAGTTTGGATTTAAATATTTTGAGATTTTCCACACTTGCAATATCAGGAGAAAACTTACTAACAATTAACCTTACATTACTAATGAGAATCTACCTGCTCTGTAATTCATTGTATGTATATATTTTCTGCCTCTTGTTTCATAATTATGTACTTAATTATTTAGAGTGAATAAACTTCGTATTTGTGATTATATTTTCACCTCAACATCATAACATTTCATCAACCATATCAAACGTTTTTCAGCTTTGAAATTAAAAATCTTGCTTGCTTTTATAGAAGCAGAATAGCAGAGACACAAGTATCCACAAGCGATTGTCATGGAATTGTGGGCAAGGTCAGCACCATGGACAGCCTGGTTCTACGGGAGGTGCTGATCCAACAGGCAAATGTGTGAGTGTGGAAAGTGTCCACAGTTCCAGTGGAGTGAGTTCAACTGGTAGTGCACAGTTTGGGAGCCTTGCCAGTGGATTAGAAGAATTTGGATCTCTAGATTTAGAAGGTTGAAATTTTAGTTCATTCTAATTAGCATTAGAAGTAATTACATACATTAAGATAAAAAATATGAGAATATAATGATTGATTAAAATGAATGTTCCTGAAAATTAATGTGTTTTATAGCTTCATCCCTGCAAGTGGTATGCGAGAACCCTAATAGTTGTTGCTGTGAGGGTCCATTATCACTTCACTCATTTGCATCATCTCCTTCTGTAGAAGCAGTAAACATTGAGGTATGAATTTAAAATTATTTGGAGGTTAACATTAATTTTCAAATAAAATTATTAGTGTTTTTTTGTAGCGTTCTACATTTATATTCTTTTTTATTAATTTATTTTCAGTCACTTGCTATTAACCTATTTTTCTTTAATATTAAAATCATTTTAAAAAGTTTCTTTCCCAGTGTGATCAGAAAACAGGAATTTTAGATTTTATTGTTTTATGTTAGGTCAGAGATGCCTTACTTTACTCCTCTTCTGTACACAGTATTTCGTAATACAAATAGAATATTAAAACTTTTTATCTCCTGGTCAGTTCAGTGGAAATATTGGGGGGGGGGGGGGGGGGGTATCCTAAGTTAGGTCATTCAAATTGCGTATTTCACATTTGCACAGTTAAATTATAAACTTAATAGCTTATTTATTTGGAGCTTGGTGCAGAAATTGTAATTAGAACCAATCATGATTGTAAAAGTAAATGTTGGATAAAGATGATGAGACGGACAGTTTATTGTAGGCTTATGTTTTACTGACAAATACTGATAAATCCTTTCTTTTCTCTATTAGTTGTTTCTACAGTTAATTTTACATTCAAGGTTATATTATGATTAGTATTTCCCTTTTTCTCTAATAATTCTGAACTTTTCTATGATAATATTATAATCTGCAAACCAAAATTTAAACATAATGTTGGTGGCTTTCTTATTTACACATTTGATATTTTGTGCAGCTCCTTAAAACGCAACTTACTCCAACACCTGCTGACCCTGGAGGAGTTGATCAAGCAATCACTTTACCAGGAACTCCTTCAAAAGCACCTGAAAATCAGTCAGGTCAGCAAAACCGATCTGAAGGAAGTCGCTCTCCAAGCAGGGATGAAATGCTTAGAATTAAGAATTTAATGCTGAGTGATTCATCAATGGAAGCATCGTAAGTAGAATACTATTTTTATTATAGCCAAAGGTATAATTTGATAGAAGTTTTAATTTTATTTATTGATTCTTTCCAGAAATGTGTGATCAAAGGAGACCAGAGAGTATTATTGTTGGTTCAATTAGTACCCTGGTTCATTTTGACAAATGAACACAAAGGGAAAAATGAGTCTTCAGTGAGCAGGCTTCATCTTCATTAACATCTCAGAGTGAAAGGTCAGATCACAGTCCTGGCCAGAAGTCATCACTAAGTCAAAGGCAGCTAGCTGTTCACATCTGATGCAGTTCAACACATTCCAGTGTACTTACATTGTATACAAAAGAATTTTCATGGAATTGAATGTATATTGGTATAAATATCGATGTTCTGCAGCAGTTCAGGAAGTAAGAGAATGGTCCAGGTGTCAACTGAGTTTGGAAGCAAGGTGTGGGCAGGTGTAAATTTGGAAAGTTTATTCAGCCCACACTGAATGGAGATTGTGCAAAGAACTTCTTTTACTTATTTTATCTCCAAATGTGTGGATTGCAAATTGAAGGAAAAATAAGTGTGTTTTTCCATTTGAAGTTATTGCACTTAATGGATCCTTCATTAACCTTCATTAAATCCCTCTGTAGAACTAATTAGGCCAGATGTCTGGTAAAAATAACGTAGTTATTTCACTTTCCTTGAGAAAAAGTGTAATTTTAAGATATAAATTGAAGGAGTTTAATTCAAAGCAATTCATTCACACAAATTCTTTATTTCCCATACCAGAATAAATAACTTGGGGCCACTAAAAACTTTTAAACAATGTTTCATAGTTGCTTGGACCATTTTGAGGATTAGAAATAAAAGCATATTTGATATTTTTAGTGAAAATTTACAGTACATATTTTTTCTTTCATACCTTTTTTGAACTTCTATTTATGTAAATCAGAAATGACTATACAGTAAAGTATTCCAAAATATATGAAATATAATTATTGCATAAAAATATTAATTTTAAATGCAGCAGCATCAAATAATCTTTAGTGTGTAGTTTGCTGATTTTAAAGAAAATCTAATAGGTTTCATTAGGTAAAATAAAAATTAAAAATGCATTCCAACCATAATACTAGATACACTATATCTGGATTATAATTTTATTTTAATTCCTTGTATCAAAAGATAATTGATGTAAGGTAAATATAATAGTGCATAATCTTCTACAAGAAAACAGTGGGTATGGTTGAATTACAGAAAATTTTAGCCCTTTTTTGCAGTGCTCGTTTCATCTCTGAAAGTTAATTAAATTTGATGAAGTAATGTTTTGAAACAAAGGGACCATACTCGGTTTATAAGGTCATGAATTGATGTTTTATGAATTTTTCTTAGACATATTTCACTTTTTGAATATTGCAAATATTCTATAATTAAGTAACATTTCTTAATTTACACCTCTCATTTCTTCTGTTTCCATTTGTGATCCTTGTATATTTATTCTGTTGTCTATAAGATCTGTTCAAAATGAAAAATCTTGTGCATTGCTAGTATAATTTATCAATGGGGAAAATCATATTGCTGTTTGTTCATTTATATTTTAGAAAATAATGTATAGTTTAATTAATGTGAAACATTTTGATGAAATCGCATCAAAAAATAATGCTATCATAAAAATAAACTGTAAATATGTTAAATATATTGTATTAATATGAATGTTTTAATGTGATAGCAGATATATTTAGAAATCTGCACATTATGTTAATAATTGCATTAACTGCTTGGCAAGAGAAGACTACCAGTGTTTTATTCATGTACATATTGAGAAGTTGCATTTACATTATAGTTTGAAAAACTTGTGAAGTGAGAACTGTAAAGATGATAGATACATTTATATTATACAACTTCCCTTGCAAAAAGTAAGAATGCCATATCGGTAATGAAAGATGTGTTTATGAGAGAGATGGTTGGGTAAAGATATCTTATTGTGGTGAGACTCAGAAGTGTGCTATGACTGATATGGAATATCAGAACATAAACTCTTCAATGGTAATGGATGTTAATGGACACTCTTTTTAAATGGTAAAATATCTCTGTTAGGGATTACTTGTGAAAGAGTAGATGGGTAGCTATTTGTGTTAAGCAACTAAATTGTTAAATGGATACTGTGATGACCTGAATGGCTGAGTACGTGAGCCTACTGTAGCTTCTCTTATCAATCAGTAGCAGTTTTGAACACTGTTCTTTGTAAAATACAAGTAATAAAATAAAGGGGAGTACGTCTTACTAACTTACAACTTCTTCGGAAATGAAGTAAGATTTTTTATTGTAGGTTAATATCCAGCTGGACATGTACAGGTAGACTTATGTAGATGCCTTTTAATGTAAAATTTTTTTAAGCTATAAAGTAATATGCCATCTTTATATACTATTTTGCTACAACTTTCATGACGGCCTACATCTCAATATTGATGGATCAAGTATTCTATAACAAGTCTGTCGATACTTATACATTCTTCTGGAACACTTTTTTAATTGAAAATGTTACTTGTTCTACTTGGCGTAGATTTGCGAGTGTAAATCCTAGTTTGTGATGTTTAATATAGTTCAGCAGTAATGCTTTTTATTGTGGAGAATTAAAGGAGCATCAAAAATATATTAAAAAATAGTTGAATTTGTTTTTATACCCTTGCTGTCACTGTATATCAATTTAAAACAATTTTTAGTTGTTAATAATTTTTCATTTTTAAAAGATTGGTCTTTTCTGAGTCCAGAAACTCGTGCAATTCTGTAGTTGTGAATTTTAAGAAAAACTTGTAAAACTTAGTTTAAACAATGCAGGACCTGTTTTTAGGCTTCTTACCCTTGCTTTCTTCTATCTGATCTTTGCCTCCTTTGAGCCATGGAAGTAAATTAGTCTAGAATAAGAATAACAGTCATGCATACATTGACAGCAGTGAAGAAAATAAAATTACTTTAGATGTTCTGCAGTCTCTGCATATGCAAGTTACAAGTATTAATGTACATCCATTAAAACATATTCACAGAAATGGACTCGAATATATAAAAATGCTGTGAAAGAGAACTTACAAATTTTTTCTAAAAAGTTTTGGAAGTGATTTTTGTTGCTCCTCATCAATTTTAACACCTACTTCATTTTTTTCAATTTTTGATTTCTTTCTCTAGCCTGTCTGATGATGGGGCTTTGCAGTTGATGCTCAGGAAAAGATCATAGTTAAAAGTAAATGGTTTCCTTAATTGTTGTAATGTTGTGTATACTACAGCTTACTCTTTTATTTTAAGCTGAAAAATTAATAAGTGTCCTGTTGTATTGTTGACCATAGTTGTTAATATAGTACTTTCAGTACAATTATTTGAAATTGTCTTCTCTTAGACTGTTTGGTAATCTGTTGTTTGTGTAGCATACAAAGCCATTTCAGTCAGATAAGTTCTAGACTGAAATGGACAATAATGGTCTCATATTAAATTTTAAAATCGCCCTGAACATATCATAAACTGATAGTGTTCAGGTTAAAAAGCAAAGTGTTCTAAAAAGAATAGCAAAATCCCCACACAGTTTCAGACAGAGAATGTATTCCCATATTGTTGAGTAAAAATGTTTAAATGCTCAAGTACGTGGATATTGTCATTCAGTGTATTTATGAAAAAGTCTACATATTAAAGTTAATTTTGTAGTTCCAATAATCATCTTGGGAAATAGTTTTTTGTGATACTCCTATGTTCTGGGTAATATTTCATTCAGTTCATTTGCCTACATTCACATAATACACAATAAATTGTACATTCATACATGTTAAAATTGTAGTAAGTTTTTTCAAAATTATAATTTCTGTTTTTTTTAGTAGTATCCTTTTTTGGATCGATTCTTTTCCTTGTGTTTTCTTCATTCTTTCAAATTGTCCTTCGTTTCTTGTCCAATATTTTCAGTCTGCTGCCAACATTTTCTTTTTGGCCATTTTAATTCACATACTCTGTTTTATACTTTTTCATGTGCAACTTTGTTACATTAATGATTTTAAGTTCCCAGAATATCTTATAAACTTCATTTAATATTACACATTTGCACAATGATGTATTCTACACACTTATGCAATGTGTTAGACTGCTTATGTTTGTCTTTCGTATCTGAATTTCTGTTCTCTTCCTATTTTTCTTTCTTTTCTTCACTACTCTTCAATTTTATTATTTAAATTAGAGAAATAAAATAAAGTTTCTTTTTCCTCTCTTTTCTTTTCTTTTCTTTTTTTTTCATGGTGCCCATTTTTTACGTTAATTTCGTAGATGAAATTAATAGTTTCAGTTTCATAGGAAATTCTTTCAGTACAGTTTATTTTGTACAGTAGCCCTACATTGTGTCAATCTAAATTTTAAGTAAGGTCCAGTAAGTTCCATATCATATGTAGAAAAGATGTAAACATGTGAACTATGTGTTGTAATGGATAATTTGTTAGATTAGTGAATTAAGTACATTATTTGATATTATAATTTTATGTTCAAAAACTGCATCAACCTTCTTTTACAGAATATGTAACCACTCTGAGCTGAATAGATTCTATTATTCTTGTATATCATACTATGTTAATGTTCAATTACATACATACATACATACATACATACATGTCGCAACATCGATATTTCAAATTGTAATTTTGTATTGAAAAACTTTTGAAGAGTGAAACATTTTAGCATATTTCAGTCATATAGAAGTAGTAGAGACTGTTTTCACAATGTCTGTGAAAAATGGTGAGTACTCAATACTGCACAACAGTAGAATGTAAAACATCAATATTCACCTATTACTCACCTCCATAGTACTTGGCATGTCTGGTGTGATGTATCACTGATACCTGTCAAATTAGAAGAGAGATTTGCTTATTTGTTGACCATTTTATCACATTCAGCACTAAGAAACAGAACTGTTGGCATATAACACATTTAAGACTTTCTAAGCAAGCCCATGTAGTACTGAAAAGCACTCAACCCACATATTTTATAAGTAAATATTTGTAAATGCAGTAGTTTATGTGATTTGTGGTTGAATGGAGTGCTGTGTCAGTTGTCAGACAAGTTTGTGTGATTCATAGATATCAGTGTATATTCTTACATTTATTTCAATAATACATAATCTAGTGGGATCTCATACCCATCTTGTAGAAAAATTTGTTGCACCTCATCAAATAAAAGTATATTTTATACAACATTTGTTATTTCAAAGGTAGCACAAACTTACCAATAACTGAATTATTCCTAATAAGTAGTTCAATAATAAGATGTGCATATTGTTTCTAATGTAGAAAAAACAACAAAAACATGCTGTCTATCCCTAAATGACAACTGTGACTGAATCATGAGTTGCTTTCTTTAAAAAACAATAATTCAAATGAGAACTCCACATTACTTTTTATACGTGGATGTCTAGGAGTCAGTAATTCTATTAAACTAAGATGTTAATTTACATTTTCAATTTGACCTAAGTATTTTCATCCCTTTGTTTTCCAATATCTTTTAAAAATAAAATACCAATTTTTCTTGTTTGACGATGAAATGATTTGCCTATAATACTGCCTTACAGCAAAGTTAAAAAACTTAAATTTAGGTGTTTGGGTATCATGAGCTGTATAATTCATAATTAACTCATATTTTTTTATCCTCTTTTTCTTGTTCATTTTGTGCTCACAACTACACTTCATGAGGCAATGCATCTGAAATATTTAATTTCCGCCATCAAAGCATGTTCTTACTTTAGGAGATGGCTTGGGTAAGGAGGTACACAAGTATTTTTCTCAATCTTATTACACCAAGATATTGTAACACTTCAAGTCAATAACATGAGTAGAAATCATCCACTTTTTCTGAACACTTTGTAATAGCTAAATATTATATATTTAGAAGAAAGAGGAATTTTTCAAAATACAATAATTGTATTTAATATTATAAAAAGAGAATTTTACTTTTAGTTGAAATGGATACACAGCCCTCTCTGCAGACCTTTGTTGATTACTTCATTCACCTTCCTGAAATAAAATAGAATTGTATTATTTCTTACCTTTTTTGACATTAGGGAATAATGACTTGGGATTATGAAAATATTTAATAAGGCATCAAAAAAGTTATGATCTTATTTTTATTGAATAACTTATGTATGAAATTACATTGACTATTGTGTCATGAGATTCATACGTGTTTCTTACTCACTTTCTCGTGGATAAAATTACAGTTGCTTTTGAGAATTAAATAAAAATTAATTAAAAAATACAGTAAATGCTTGTGAATACACTGAACATCATATTGGGGGCGCAAGTCTACTATTTCGTGACTATAATTAACAATGTTTATTAATAATTATTTTTTTTTATTATAACGCGACACCACTGGAAGTTATAGGTCTGTAGAGATATACTCTTTGTGTAGAACAGTAGTACATCTAAGTAAGACCGCAACGCAATGACGTCACGAATGTCGCAGATACTACAACGACTGTGACAAAGACGTGAGTCACGGTCCGTGACAGACGTCTGCCGTACTATTGAGAACTGGCGTTTTGACAGCGAGTAGATTTTTGGCCCTCGGAGATATAATGCCATTATTTCGATATGAATTTTGTTAATTTTTCCCCGTAATAGGTAGTAAGGTAGTAACTAATATGTACTAAAAGTGAATGAACTTTCGACAGGCATGTGGCGATCACAGAATGGAAGTAGTCTACAAATAGGTAATCAGTGTAGTCATCATGGAGGTCAGTGGCATTTCGCAGAAATATTCTCAAGTGAAACGAATATTACGTACTAGGTAGGCTCATGATCATATTTCTCCATAAGGAAGCTTGGTCGTCACGTGATCTTTTGAGGCTATGGCAAGGCACATGTTTACTTTGTGTTCTCAACTTACTCCGGTGAAGACCTAGGAGATTCCAAATTATCAATTTGTCTTTCGACATGACCGCACAAATGCCTATGCTGCAAGACGTGTGATGTGAAAATCTCCAACAACGACTGGCTTCGTCGAGTTCGATTTCAATCCAGAATATCCCTGGGACGTTTCGGAACATCCAATTCATTCGTTAGGACTTCGATTCACGCAAATATCTTTTCTTGTTTAAACGTTCTAAGAGGAATGTGGTGCCTTCCCCAGAAAACCATCCGCCAAATTGACTGATGTTCTATCTCCAGAAGTGGAGACTGCAGTCAAGCGAGGTGGGGGTGTTGCCAATACTATTGTGCTCAGTATTCCGATGGTGGACTGCTCAAACATGTTCATCATTTTCAGGTAGGTGTTAAAATTCCTCTGGTAACATTACTAATGAGTAGGTTGTATACATTCAATATTTCAGAAACGTCCGCACTTTGTTTGTAATGAAGTCTCTTGAATTTTTTGACTGTAACGACGATGCGCAAACAGCAGAACTGCACTATTAATTCGGGTTTTACTATGAGTTTCGTAATGAAGCGCTTGTTCTTATGAATTCGTAGTAATATGGTCTTCTATCCTTTTGGCCAGGAATGTAAGAAAATCAATTGCATTTTTAAACAAAGCCCAATTTATTATAACGATTAACTTCTAATAGTTTAAAATGATACAATTTTAAATTGAACACGAACATTTAATATAACAAGCATTTATTATAAATATTAGTCCAACTCTGGTTTTTCCAAAGCTTAATGCTACTTTTAAGCGTCATTGATAACGAAACAAATGTTATCTATTATTGGTGACTGTTATTTAATATTATTGTACAAGCGTACCCGTGGGAGAACTCTCACATGTTAAATTCCACCCTCTTCCATAACTTTCCTTTTCCTTAATAAGAGGGGAAGTTGTTAACGAAACGTGTTTATTTGTTTAAAAAATTTAAAAAGGTACGCAATGTACTTATAGAATTTAAAATAAAAACAAAGAACAATGAAATTGATGTTTGGAGCAAATTTTTATTAAAGGTTTATTCAATATTATAGACATGTTCTTGGAACAATTCGCAATACTTCCTTAAAAATGTTTGAAGTAATTATACAATCTTCCTTGCCAGTTAGGTTTTCGCTTTCCTTAATAGTCACAAAAATATTACAAAAGATTTTTTACTCTCCGGAAAGCTACGTAAAGTTGTCCATGCGAAAATACAGAAATCGGGTAAGCACAACCCTACTCTTTGGAATATTATTATGGTACTATATATTATGGTGCGAGGATTTTTTTGGAGGTGAGTATTCCTCAACATTCCAGCTTTTAAGGCCCTAGAACGCTTCGTTTAGGAGTTATTCAACCAAATAGATTTTAATAATGCTGCATGAGTGTTGCATTTGACATGAATATGTAGATGCATTTTTTCAACAAATCCTTCATTTTTTGAAGTCAAAGTGCAAATCATCATGTCACTGTGAATTTTTATTTCTTGAGAGACCTCGTTTATAAAGATAGATTGCTTGTACGCAAAACTCATTTACGCTACTGAAATAATATAGAAGATGATTTTATATAATATAAGCAATAAAACATGAGATGAAGTAGCAGCATCATACGCTGTACCAACTATATTTCCACCAATTTTAATGATTTATAAATCGATCTGTTTAATAATAAATTTAACATACATTCGCGTAACATTTGCATCTTTTACTAACCTGCTCGACTGTGCATTTACAATACTAAATGTACGAGAATATTCCTCCTAGTTTTCTTGCAAATGCTTCAACTTGCATGAGATATAAATTAATTTGTTGAAATTTCTAATCACTCCAAGGAAAGTAATATTTTCCAGCTTTTTGAATGCAATATCATGACTGAACACGCGGACTTCAACATTTCACCGAATCACTGCTGATAACGAAAATACTGGCACAGGTAAATCAGAAAGTAATCCTAACAAGACACAGTCTTCACTCTTCACTGTAGACAATCTTCCTTTCTTTGCCAATATTGCTTTTTTACGAAGAATATCAAAAGATGTAAGAGCTCTCTTTCCATCATAGTTTGACGTAAGTTTCTAAGCTCTGTGATTTTGCCCCTCGCAAATTTTCTTGAGCTTTCTGCTTTCTCTCTTTTGGATTTACAGGTAGAACACCCTGTCAATTTCGCGGGGATGACTCTTTTTTGAGTTTAGGTCGTCCCATTCTGTAGCTTCTTTCGAGACTTGTCTTTTTCTTAGCATAAGGACTTGCAACGAATTTCCCTTTTATCAAAGTGAAGTGCACCCACCTTCAAAAAAATGAGATCGAATAAACAAGGTAAAAGAATTATTTCTCTTAAATGACTTATGTTAGGTCTTTAAAATCAACCACACCAGAAAAATAAACAATACTGCGAAAGAAATTTATGCGTATGCTTTCACCAAATTTCATTTTCAATTCATGTTTTTAAAAAACAACAATTTCAGCACTTTGAACTGTCTTTTCCATAAACGTGTATTGACTTAAATTAGCAGAGTTTGAAATTTGAGGGGTGATCGATAAAAACAAATAGGTTTTGAATAAGAATAATATGAACGTTTAGTGTTTAATAGATTTACATGGTGGGATACCATACCAAGTGTATGAGTAATGTAGATTGTCAAACTTTGCACAGAAACAAGAATGACAATACTTACATGGGTACATGCATGGGTACGAAATCCTGCCGATGAAGGCAGAGATCCAATTTTTCCTAAAGGTATCGTGAAACTGAAACATGTGGTCTGTTTTCATCATAGTTCCCTCCACAATTAAATACACGGCACTTGTAGATCATTGCAAAGTGATAAGTGAATGGTTGCACTACACGCATAAGAAACAATCTTTATCGTTATAAAGCAACTATTAATAGTACTTCTAGTTGTTGCTGCGAGAGCGAATCTTGAATTAATAATTATGCAAATAAACCTCGTCGGTCTGTGCAAACCACGGAGTACACAGAAAGCATAAATATAAGACGGAGGAATCTAAGCCTTGTAAGCGGGGCGTCACAAAGATGGCCACCAGCACCAACGGCTAAATATAGATGTTAATGGTATCGCTAAGCACTAAACCGGCAAAAATTTAATAGAATGTCCATGAATATTTCATCCTGTAGTCTACGGTGTGACTGTTTCTTTGAGGCCTAGGACATCAAAATTTTAGTTTTTAAGACCCTAGAACGCTTTATTTAGAAGTTATTTAACGATATAGATTTTAAAAAATGCGGACAGTGTTGCGGGATACATTTAACATATTTAGATGCTTATTTAAACAAATCCTTCATATTTTTAAAGTCAAAGTTCGTTACTTCTCCGTGGAATTCTCTTTCTTTAGAGACCTCATTTATAAAGATTTGATTGCGTGTGAGAGTCGCAAAAGGTATTTATACTCTTGAAATAATATAGAAGACGATTGTCCCTTCGATCCTCTAATTTTAAATTTGTGCAATTTCCGGACAGAAGGATGGGCAGACTGACAGAGAAAGATGAAGACTAATCAGCGGGACGGATGGGCACTCTAACCATAGACTAAAGAGGTATAAATCTTTACTCTATGCTCTAACAGACGAGAGGACGTAAAAAGGAGGGCCGACAGGCTACACAGACGGACGAGAAAACGAACAAGCGGACTGAGACACGGAATGCAAACTAAGAGACTGACTGACGGACGGATGGACGGACGGATGGACGGACGGATGGACGGACGGATGGACGGACGGATGGTCGGACGGATGGACGGACGGATGGACGGACGGATGGACGGACGGATGGACGGACGGATGGACGGACGGATGGACTGACGGGACTGACGGACGGACTGACGGACGGACTGACGGACGGACTGACGGACGGACTGACGGACGGACAGACTGACGGACAGACCGACGGACGGACTGACGGACGGACTGACGGACGGACTGACGGACGGACTGACGGACGGACTGACGGACGGACTGACGGACGGACTGACGGACGGACTGACGGACGGACTGACGGACGGACTGACGGACGGACTGACGGACGGACTGACGGACGGACTGACGGACGGACTGACGGACGGACTGACGGACGGACTGACGGACTGACTGACGGACGGACTGACGGACGGACTGACGGACGGACTGACGGACGGACTGACGACGACGACTGACGAACTGAGTGACGGACGAACTGAGTGACGGACGAACTGAGTGACGGACGAACTGAGTGACGGACGAACTGAGTGACGGACGAACTGAGTGACGGACGAACTGAGTGACGGACGAACTGAGTGACGGACGAACTGAGTGACGGACGAACTGACTGACGGACGAACTGACTGACGGACGAACTGACTGACGGACGAACTGACTGACGGAAGAACGGATTGACTGACGGACGAACTGACGGACTGACGGACGAACTGACGGACGGACTGACGGACGGGCTGGGTTTTTTGAAAAATTTCAAAACAAATTTTTTGAGAGTCAGTGATGTCATGCTCTAACCTTTTGCAGAAGATATCCCAACTTTCCTTGTGTGCTTTTCTGGATAACAAGCGTGTTTTAGCTCTAAATTGTTTATACTCTCTGTAGTTTTCTTTGTACTTAAATATCTCTGAAACGCATCTTTTTTGAGATTGATGATTACTTTGATTTCCTTATTTGATATTTTGCAGTCTTTCAGGTCTTCGATTCCATTGGTAATCAAAGCATTCAGATGCTGATTGTAACAAAAAATTCGTTAGTTTATTCCAATAAGCTTCTGTGTCGCCTGAGAGTGGTTTCAGAAAATCATTATCTCGTTTTTCGTACAAGCCTCTTACTCTATTTTGCTCCAATAGCTGAACTTTGTTTCTTGGAAGGGATACCCTGTCGAGGTGGGTCGGTCCATATCCTAACGGGGGGATGCAAGGAGCGCTCTTAAGTATTCCTTTCTTTCACCAGCCATTTCTCCATGTTCATTCTCGTTCTTTTATAACGTCCATTCTCTTTTCTTCCTCTTCTATTTAACTGGCCCTTTGTATATTGAACGCCCACTCACGTGTTTGCCGTGCATGGTGACCCGTGTCGGAGGGAATGTGTGCCCTGGCGGTTGAGGGGCTTATTTGTTTCCCAGCTATTTCCCTTGTGTTTCTTTCTGCTTTGCACCTAGGGATACGTTGTTTACGTATTTTGGAGAACATTCCTTGTAGGCTTTGCTTTGGCCTCGGACTCTTCTATTTTTATAGACGGACAGTCGGGAGCTAACACACTCCCGATCATTCGGATCGGGCTACGTCTTGTACTGAACTCCAGGGTGAGCGGGGGGATCCACGGTGGTGCAGTGCAGTGTCATCCCTCCCACTATATCTCCTTGTAAACCCTGGCACTCCTATAGTGCCCCCTTGTTGGGCTCCGTGGTAAGTGGAGACCACGGGGATGAAACTGATATCCTCTTTATGGACACCAAACCTTCCCCCTCCCACCTTCTTCCGTGAGGAAGAGGAGATTAGTGTGTGAAATAGTTGATCTGGAAAGTTTTTCTGCAAGGATGCCGATAGACCGATCAAGCCAAGTTTCCTCATTATATCCTGTAATGATGAAAAAAACGTGAAAAGCGAGCGTGCCGTGAGACTGGCCAGGGAAGTAGAGAAGTTTGGTAAATTTCAGGCGGTGATTCGCCAAAGTAATGGCACAATCCTCTTCGAAAACCGCACTGACGACCAAATACGAAAACTGACTGAATTGAAGGAAATTGCCGGCCTCCAAGTCCATGTGTCCACCAATCCAACCTTAAACCTTTGCAAGGGTGTTGTGAATTATGACTTCTCTTCAGAAACTGATTATCTAAAAGTCTTCTTCTTGGCTGAAAGTATTACGGACATCTACAGGATCCATACATCAATTTTTATAATTTGTTACTTTATTTGATATTCTATAAGTACATTGGAAGTTACCTTAATAATTTTTTTAACAAAACAAATAAATACGTTTTGTTAACAACTTTCTCCCCTTAATATGGAAATGGAAGGATAGAAAAGGGTGGAGTTTAACATGTGAGAGTTCTCGCACGGGTACTTTATTAGTCTATTCTTAATTGTACTAATCTTGGTAAAGGAGGGGGGGGGTATCCCGGGGCTCAACAAAACGAGCGCGTATGATACCACGAGATGCCTTGGCACGTCCCTTAGATGCCGATAGACGGCAACCGAGAAGGGGGTGCGGCAAATCGAGAAAGTACTCCTGACTCAAAAAGAAATTTGGACTATTACGATAAAGTCTGTACTATTGTGTAGCTGCTTTCGTCGTAATAAAATAGTTGATATTGAGAACTTTGTTCAGAAATATTCTTTTATTGTAATATTGACTTTTTAGTACCTACTTACATTTTTATTATTTAGTTTGTTGCATATAGTGTACATATTTCTTGCAAAATATGTACACTACATAACAAACGCTGAGATGCAAATAATTCTCTGAAGTTGATAGTTTTTCGATGAAAGAAACATTGACCAGTATCATGTGAAAACCTTTACCTAGGGAAACATTGACAAGCAAAAATGTAAGTGTCGCTTGTCAAATAAAATACTAGAGTGTGAACACTAGAGTGAACACTAGACTGTGAACAGAACTGAAATTTCGAAACAAGTTTCTTGTGGACACTATTATTGTTATCGAAATCTCGTGATGCTAAACGAATATAATGAGTTTCTAGGCGAAGTAAGCAAAAGTGTGTTAACCTCAAAAAACAAGAGTTGTTAATTTCTCGACGGGGAGATATTAGTGGAAGAAGTTAGAAGAATTTGAAAAACCTCTTGTAGCAAAATATGTTTCATCAGGTATCTGCAGGTTATGCCCTAAAAGCACTAAAATATACTAGCTTTCAGGAATAATTACTAATTTTACACCAGAACTGCCAGTTTCTACATCTCCATGGTACCTTCAAGTTTTTGTTTTGTGTGATGTCCATCTTTTGAGTGTCAAAATGGGATATCAATTTTTGTAATACACATTTAAATATGTGTTCAATGCTTCTGTGGTAAATGTTGCTACGACAGGTGAAGTTGTATGTTTCTGTTTGCATTGCTGATTGGTAAGTTATGAAGGAAGGGAAATGAAACTAAAATAATTTCTATTTAATAACTTTTAGAACAATTCTAAATTTATTTTAACGTCTATTATGTGTCCTTTTCCTAAAAGCCTGGAAATTTGAATGAAAATCGTGAAAATTCCACTGTACTTTTCCAAAATACTAAGTTCACCCGATTCCATGCATCAGAGATATAATGTAACAATCTGTATATTAAAAAATAAGATATTCTGCCAAGGCTTCAGAGCTTTTACTTCAGGCTTTCCTGATTTTACTGAGCTGATTTTATTTCTTTTTCCTTTGAAAGAATGTGATCCCTAGATGTGTTATCGGATACTGTTTGTGTTGATTTACTATCATTTACGGTATAAATTAATTAAATCATTATTTAATTGTACGCTTATCACTATTCAATTGTTTTCATATAAAGGATGTCTGATTCAATTATGGATAGATATGAATACATCGATAGATGTAAAATCGCCGCTTGATGCCGCGTATATTGTTTACAATTCGTCAAGGTTATGTTTCAGGAGTAATAATTGCATATTGGTACTGTGTTTGTATGTATTTGTTTTCGAGGTGATTTTGTAGAGAACATTCGGACAGTGGGTTTTGTTCGGTTTTACTGACGTAGTGAAGTTGTCCACAGGTTATGACGCATTCCGAATCGTTGCCCTCGCCACAGAATAGGTACTACGCCGAAAAGAAAGCTACCCACAATCCGTGCGCCGATATGATGCGCTGAGTCGCCATATTGAAAGTGTGTAAACAGCTCTATTGTTTAATTCACCTAACAGCAATGACTGAATTTTCAATGTGGCGTCTACTTCCGGCCAGAACAATCAACTTTGAATGAATCCGACCGCCACCCGATTGATAGAATTCGTATTCATCATTCATGTTTTAGTATCTGTCGATGTAGAGAACAGTAGTGCATTAGGAACAACATACTAGTGAATGTTGAACTAGTTTTTCCAAAAAAGAACGTGACCATCTATGACCGCGCGGAAAGGATCACAAATACATAAAAGATTCAATATATGTACTCTAGTGCTGTAGCTCAAAAAGAAAACATTTTAACACAAACTCGCAGAAAATTATTGTAATGTGTTAAAAATGCATTTAATTTTAGTTATTAATTATATAAAGTCAGTGTTTTAAGATACTTAATGGGAGCGCCTGACAAATTAATTCCTCTGTAAGTGCGACTCCTTTATGTAAACACCTGACGAGTTCTGTTAATAAATTGTCCAGGTTTGACCTTATTTCGAGTGTTGTAGCATAATCCGTTCATATCTGTTTTCAGATAAATGAATCTTTTACAGTGAATTTCTGATTCCTTCCAGCACCGAAATATAACATATTTCTTACAATTTGTTTCTCAAAATTCGTTAAATACCTTCAAAATTACGGAACGATCTTTGTCAGTTTTAGCATTAAAAAATTAAGATTTGATTAATCTTAATTTATGCCCAGAATATTTTCGATTGATACTTTTGATTGATTGATACTTTTGATTAAAAAGTGTGTGTGTGTGTGTGTGTGTGTGTGTGTGTGTGTGTGTGTGTGTGTGTGTGTGTCAGGAACAATTTTCGTTCTCTTTTCATTTTGAATTCAGTTTTCGATTGTCAGAAATTTTAGAAATGGTTTCACTGATAAAATTTTAGCCAATAGTATGGAAGATTTCGCATCATACAATTCAACAATTCAGTCAAAACCAAATAATTATAAATACAAGTTATCACTTTTTAATTATCGCCTCGTAAGTGAATTACTATAGCATTTTGTTTATAGACTCTTGATAAAATTGTGAATACCAATTATTGAACAAATGCCTATCCTACATTATTTCTTCATCCTCCTCTACCTTCTTCCTCTCAGCCTTCTTTTACTTCTCCCTCTACCTTTTCTTTTTATTTCTCTCGCATTTTCCTATTTTTCTTCTTGTTTTTTTCTTTCCGTTATCCCCTCCTTATTCTCCTTCTTCCCATGTTTTCGTTTTCTCCTTACATTTAGTTTGTAAAATAGTCTTACTTTGTAAATATTTCTCGTGCTTTGGAAGTCCTCAGATAATTTCACTTGTCGCTTCTTAACTTGTGAATTTATCGAGTATTTCCAAAATGTTTGTGGCATTCCCAAAGATAGAAGTAAATTACTCACCACTTTTTATCTTATCGAAAAATTAATATATTTTTTTTCAATGTTTCAGAGAAACGTGCGAATATAACATTCAAACATTTGATTTCGACATGACCTCTATAAATGAATTACAGCAAGGAATACAGAAGGAAAACCTGGAAATTAAAATTCTGAGGTAAATAAGTCTTTGATCATTGGATACAATATTATTTTTTCTAAATATTTCCTGCTTTTTATAAATGTTACATTTGTGCCGAGAAGATTTAGGTTACTAAATCAATATGGGTAGTGAAATGTTTTCGATACTCCAGTATTTGCCTGTGTTTTGTGAACCTTCAGCATGTATTCGTACGTTTCTTGCATTTCATATTGTATTTGTCACCCTCATAATCTCAACTCTCAGGGCCAAATTTAAGTATTGTGTGGCCCCCAAGCACAAAATTGTCTCCCCCCGTAAAAGCAGGTCCATATTCAGTAGATAAAAAAATCTTAATACTAGTACTTTCGGTACAAGTAGAAATGAAATTTAATCATTTTTATATAAAATTTTACATATATTATATTTATTGCATTTAATATATTTTTTTACAAAATATGTTATGCATATTTTTCCGAAACGCGGGACCCTTCATGGATGGGGGACACCAAGCAACTGCTTATTTTGTTTGTAGGTAAATCCGGCCCTGCGTTCTTTTGTTATATAAAATTTATCAATTAAATAATTTAAAGTTACCTGCCTCGTGCGTGTCTCTTGTCTCCTAATGTTATCGTAGGATAACAATGGAATTCAAGACATCCGAAATATATTTTTGAGCAAATTGTTAGTTTTTATACAACTAAATAGTATATCAAGAAAACAACTAAATAGTAGATGAAGATAAATTACATTGCAAATTTCGAAGAATGACTGGATGACCACTCTCTTTAGGACGAATTTATCTGATATTTTAAAGGTTATCAAGGTCATTTTCTTATTATTCCACGACAAACTTTGTGAAGTATTTCAGGACATTTAAATAAATTATTAAATAAAGTACGACTTTGGTCGATATTACAGCACTTTTATTCACTGAGCCCTTTTCACCTTTGCATTCCAAAATCTCTTGCGCTATCACATTGTGAGAGATACAGATCTACTTGGCTTCAAAATACAATACTAATAAAATGCAGATAAAATAACAAAACATTTTAATTAATTATGGAGATGAATGAAATGATAGTATTATTAAAATAAAGGAAAACTCAGAAAACATTTTGTAGTAATTGACAAGCGAAGGCGATGTTTTAGACTTGGTGGTAAATTATAGTGAAAAAAAAACACAGACTTGTTTTAGAACGTGTGTGGAATGCCTGGCCGATGAAAGCGGGAGGCCTTGTTTTTCGAATGCTGATTTCGAATGTAGTTTGAGAAGTATAGTGTTGATTTATTCGAAAGTATGTATACAACATATGCATAAAGGAAACGTTGATGTAGATGTGGAATTCTGATTTGGAAATATGGTAAATTTAATGGTAGTCGGCGGGGTGAGGGCGGCTGATGATAAAGTGAAATTATAAGAGAGTTGATAATCGTTGTTACATCGCTGCACACGGGGAATTGCAACCCTTTTGAACTATTTTGTCGCGGAAAATATAAGAAGGCTAAGAATGTTTAGTAATAAAATATTATGTGCATATATTCACCCATCACCCACGTATGTGTGAATGATTTTTTTTCTGTTCGTGTGATTGTGAATGAGCACTAAAGTATTATTTTCAATAGGGTATAATTATTTCGTATATTTTTTTCTTTTGTTATTGTCTGTGTATGTAATAGCGATTTAGGTGGAGTGGAAGAATCACGTTATAAGCTAACAATTATTGATGGTGAAAATAAAAGAACTGCGCCGGTCATTGTTCTTGCAATATTAAAATTCGAAATTTGTTTTCTTTATTTCGGATGTTAAGTAACTAAAGATAGTAGTCTCTATCAACAAGCCACGCATTCTATCCCTAAAATATTAGTGAGAACATCACGATTCCCTTATAGGATGGTTTCGCGGACTCACCCAAAAATAGAACTTTCTGAAATCGTTGGATTTGTTTTGAAGCAAAGGAAATGTAAATATTAGGTGTTAGCAACTATTATTGTTTATTTCTCGTAATCCTTTTAGGAGAACCGTTAATGTGTCGTCCAGCGTGGGGCGAAGGTATCAAATATCAGTAATGTAATAACTATATTAGTATTTCTTATTATTTATTTATTATTCCAACTAAAACCTTTTCATATAAATTTCTTAATGAAATATTTTGTAATGGAAATTCATATTATCTAGACCTCGGCGAAATGTACTGTAATGTAAGTCGATCAAGCCTGCCCTGGGGGAATTCAGAATGTGAATTTCTTGTCAAGGTTCTCCGATTCAGAATCTTCTCCCTAAATAACAACATCGCCGTCTTTATCATTGAAAGTTTTACTTATTCAACTTCGTTTCGTAAAAATTCTTAACGAAAGCTTCTTTGCTCTCAACGTTATTACAATATTTAATTTTTATTATTGACCATAGCTTCCTCTGCTCTGATATGCGCTGATGTTCTCGAAACAAATACAATAGACGCAAACCATAAGAAAATACCCCCCTTATATACAATTGATTTTCGTTTCCACTTGTAACACATTACAATAATTCATTTATCACCTGTTATAAGCCGGGAGCGGTGAGCATCAACTGATATCACTACAGTGCCTCTGACTGGGAGGTCCTAGGTTCGAGTCCCGACTGCGGCAAGATTTTCGACACTAGCTTTTCAGCTAGATCGAATTCAGTCTGGAGGAGAATTCTAAAGGCCGGCTGCTCTGATCGGTAGTTTCCCGTGGTTTCTCCGATCGTCACCAGGCAAGCGCTGGAACACTACCCTAACAAAAGCGCCACGGACCGCTCGCGATCTTTCCTTCCTCTTCCTTTCTCTATCCTCACCCCTTACACACACACACACACACACACACACACACACTTACACTAATATGCACTACACTACCTCACATGCCGGGAGATCAGCCGAAGTCTTGTGATAGAACTTGTCCGGGCTGAGGCGGTGCCCCGCTGGTGGGAGATACCTTGTTGGGGAAAACCCCGCTAGTCAATGCTCGGTCGGCGCCGGATCTCACCATCCAGTGGAGGAAGACCGACACCTCCCAATGAAAAACATGCACTACACTAACGGGACTAATTACCTCAGTAGTTGACGCGCCAGGAATCACTAACAATCAATCAGTCAACCTGTTAAAACTTTGCTTGACTATATTTTCTGTTCATTTCTTTCTTTCTATTACTTTGACTCGTCAAATTTTATTGTACAAAACTTCGTCCTTCTACAAATGTGTAAGAATGTATTTACACTTCCCTAGTTGTTGTACTGGTCTGCCCTCTTTACTGACAAAAATTATAGTTACTCCATCAACATGGTTTCCTCTCGTTAGCAAAATACCCTTACCGCGATTTTGACTCTTTTGTCCATGTCCGAATTTCTGAAAATCGTACTAATGTTTATATTTGGTAAAAAAACTCTGTATATTAATTTAGCAAATATTTTACCACTATTCGGCTACAAAATTTAGAACTATAGTCCACACAAACTATTTTTCAAAACTTCGAATTATAATTTCTCGACTTTCCGCATCGACGTACTAACACAACTCTTCGTCATGAGCGCTAATGCCATTCTCCTCTGTCCACGCCAGTACGTTTGCCTTCAACTATTTCCATTTCCGTCTTGAAAATTCACAATTTTTTTCTAGTTCCTTCTTTCGGCGCTGCTATATTAATTTGTTCTCTCCTCTTTTTTTCTAGTAGCTTTTTATTCCACGTCACTAAACACATTGTTTCTGTCAATTACACTTTCATTCTACACCTCTGCTTGCCCTCACACGGAAATCAAAACGATTCCCAATTTTTCTAAATTACCGTCTCATTATTTTATTACTTTCGTAATTGTATCTACATGTTTCTATATTTATTGTATTGGTAAGGCATTTATCTGTCCCAACCGTGGTTCACTTGCCTTTCTTTATTGCCATTTTCGTAATAAAAACTAAATATTTTAAATGTTTTCGTCTTCCTTGAGATAGTCATAAATTACTCACCTCAATAGTAAAACAAAGTTAAGAATATTTTGAAATGACAATCGCAAGTAGAATCATTATGTTTCTGCCCAAAACGCATCTCCAATACAATACAATATTTCGAGGCATATTTTTTTATTTCTTTCAGCTTGATGGTGGCAGAATGTGAGAGAATCATAGAAAACGTTTTGCCAAGAGCTGAAGCAGCACATCAACTCTTTCAAAGTAGGAAAGAATCTTTGATTACGAAATGTGCCGACACAAGTAAAATGATACAGGATATGAAAGAAGAGACAATTCGCCTATCGAAGTATTTAAATTTTAAATATATTATTTTATATTATATTTATATAAACCAATAATATTTTAGAACAGAAATTTGTTAGACTTCCATTTAGGTTTCTATAAGAATCATGACAAAGGGAAATTCCCCATTTTCATGTGTCAATTTTGCATTTTTTGTGAATTTTGCTTAACTTATTTTTTGCCTTTTCTCGTTATTTTTAATGCATTTTTGCTGATTCTATCTATTTTAATTTCATTTTAATGATACTTGCTTCAAATATTTACGAGATGCAATAAGTGTACTCCCCAGAACTTCTCAATAGCCTATTCAGTTTCTTCTCTCCGAAATTGTAATGACAGCCAATGTGTGTATGGAATCTCCCTAATATTCCTGTGACCTCCATCAGCACCATTGTTGGTTTGGCCGATTTCGATATATATATATATATTTCCAATACAAAGACTTCCTGGTAGAGAACGAACCAAACCAAAAGTTTGCAAGCTGCGTTTTCTTGAACGAATGGAAGAAACCTCGATTGCATCAGCAACGTATCGGACAGCTTAAGTTGTTCATTCAAACTGGTCTTGATAAATATGATCAACGTTTTAACGTAACGTATTTATGTATAAAGTAATTAACTTATAATTTAACGTTACGTATTTAACGTAATTTTTCTTTGATTTTTAGGGCATTTTAAGTATTTTATTTAGACAAACAACAGTAATTATAAAGTCGTACGGCGTAGTGATCGTATACAAAAAAAAACGACGGCGTTGGCGCCGTGATGCAGTCGAGGAAGTGTGGAGGTCGTCACGTCAGTGAAGGGGTCTATGCCAGTCGGTAAACGCTGGCCCTGGCCACGGCCGTGAAGGGCCGGCGGCGATGTCCCGCAACCGGAGAGGCGCAGGGCCTGTTCGCGACGTGGAGGCCAGTGTCCTACTCGCGCAACTTTTCTTGAACGATGGATTGAAGAAATGCGGGCGGAGTGGGGGTATTAATTAAAGAGTCGGCCACTAGAGAATTTACAGTAATGCCAGCATCTGGAAAATCAAAGTCAAACCTGCCACGTGTGCGGCCAGGTCATCGCTCTGGGTAGGCAACAGCAGGGACACTAGACAGAAGTCTTAGGTGCCTCCTTGAAGGACCTGGACCTACCTCAGATATTTCTTTGGATAACGGTAATAACGCTGAACAGAAGTTCTCTTCTATGAAAGCAACTACCTTTGGCTAGCTTATGTGTCAAGCTTCTGCGCCAACGAAGTTTGAATGCTTGGAATGTGGTCAACAGTGCTCGCTGCGAGCTTTTGCCTTCAACTGTTTATTGCTCAAGGGGGGGGGGAGAAACAAGGTCATCGTTCAAGAAAAGTTGCGCGAGTAGTACGATTGCGGCGAGACCGGGACCGTTACGCCACAGAGAGGCCCCTGCCCCCAAGCGAGTTCCCTGGTAGGCGAAGGGAGGAAGATGGTTGGCGTCGCGGGGCGAGCAACCGGATGCGGAAGAGCGTACTTTAGAGATTAGCAAGGTTGAATCACTTAATCGCAAGTATGATCTAGGGACATATAAGCAGGCGGTAGTTTACCAAAGAGATCTCCACAGCAAGAACCAGAAGAATGATCCAATGACGTGATTCGTTGTAGCTAGGCAGACAAAAGACAGATATTACTATACTGACGACCGTACTCGACTAGTATTGGCAAAACGTAGGGGGTAGCCGATTGGCCGATAGCCGAGGTAGCCGATTGGCTGAACCGGTGGTACGATTGCTTTTCTGACCGATTGAATGAATCGTTGGAATCTTTCCATAACTGTGGCGGTATCTGCGCTGTGATTGGTGGAACGCAGCTATCAAAAGCTTGAGAAAATGTATAATCATAAATAATGTAATTAACATTTCATGAATTTTCAATGCATATTCGAAAATACGAACATAATGTGCCTTCATCAATTGTTTAATCCATCAATAATACGTTAATAATACGTACGTAACAATAATACGTACGAAACTTAGTTCCTTCTTTGCTGGTGTGACGGAGGGCCAGAGAGACGTTTTGCCGATCCATTTTCGGTGTCAAGTATTCACAAAATCTGGACTACCCAACGTATTAGAGGAAGTAATTCATTATATGCATCTCATACACATTTCCAGTAGCAGAAACTCACAATATGAGTTTTCATTTCGCTTCAGCTCTGTAGTTCTTTCTCTTTACTATGTAAGTACATAGTAGGTGAGAAAGTAAAATTGAACATACGGGATTAATGTATTTAAAATTTTCAGTGGCAATGGAAATGCAAGATTTACATGCTTAATAATTGTTGGTTAAGAAGTAAGCTTTACTGAAAGTTTTGTAGGATTAGTTTTTGGAATAATTATTGTAAATATTCTAAAATAGGGTTGCAACTTGCCTTGTGCGATCGAATTTTTATTCAGTTTTCGTCATAGAGGAGGTATTCCATATTAATTTGTACACATCTCCTTCATTGAAAGTGAAATAAATAATGAGTTTAAGACATACGCGGAAATACAAACGCTTGTGCAATAACCGGTGTCAAGAAATCCAGTGGCTCCCCCCATCCCCACATTCGTTATCCATTATTCGCCTGCTGACTTGGAGGGGACACCACAATAACGGCTATTATCGGTATCGTTCGTTCTCGATAATGGCTGTGCCGGAACTAGCACTCTCGGACATGGCGGTCTCAGAACATTGGTCTCGCCCCCAAGAACAGTCAGAACTTTTTTCCCGGCTCTTCATTACATATTCATTTGTTAGAAGTAGTATTCAAAGTTTCGGAGTAATTTTAAATTGAAATGTTTGTGTTAATGTTTATTGACAAATCTCACATCTTGAAAAAATTATATCCACGTAGCTCGGCTTGTTGTGTCTTCATAGAGAAGTAATTACGCTTCTGAATAGCAATACAGTAATGTCCAAGTTGAAAATTGATTCTCGATACCAAGGTAATATTTTTATTTCTGAAAATGTTTTCCACGAGTGAGCAAAGTGCGCTTACAGATGTAATAAATGTTTGATTTTCACCCAAAATTGTGAACTTCAGAAAGTTTCAAATTTTCGAAAATTCCAAAGTTGAATATCCCGCGCTTCTTTTACTGAAGAGAGGGATGAGAAAAGTTCACGTTTGCAATATTATCGTATTACTTATGCGTACAGATAAAACAAAAAGTGCGGACTATTTTAGCACCACTAGTTTAATGTTGTATCCAATTAATTTATCACAAAAATATTCTTACTTCTCTTCGGATTACAGATGTTGAATTGCCTCATCATCAGAAATATCTGTGGCAACATATTTCTGAAATAAATGCTAAAATCAAAATATAAAGTTACAGACGTGTCATAGTATTAAATTAGACACGTTTTCATAGCTCATTAAGGAATAGTTTTAGTATGGCTCCAAACCATTTTGCAGTGAAATGGAGCCTCTACGCGCTCGTAATATGGAAAAAGATGATGCTATCTCACGTTTGAAGGAAAATATCAAAACTGCAGAGAAAGAAGCCAAGATGTATCGTGCCAAATACGACCAATTAAAAGTGCAAGTAGAAGCTCAGCTTGAAGGGTAAGAGATTTTTAAAAGCGTGAAATGCATAGTATGTAAATTAAAGATTTGCTGTTTATGAATATGATACTATGCTGATACGTGTTTGTGACAGTTATTAACCTATATATGTTTGTGGGAGAGACAGTTCATAAATGTGTGCGAGAAAAAGAGAGAGAGAGGGGGGAGAGAGTGAGTGAGTGAGAGAGAGAGAGAGAGAGAGAGAGAGAGAGAGAGAGAGAGAGGTGGTTGTGATAGTTGATATATGTCTGGAGAGTTAATGTGTGTAGAGGTAGAGATGGTGTGTGAGTATGTGGAGGTAGAGATGATGTGTGAGTATGTGGAGGTAGAGATGATGTGTGAGTATGTGGAGGTAGAGATGATGTGTGAGTATGGAGGTAGAGATGATGTGTGAGTATGTGGAGGGAGAGATGATAAAAGGAGTATGGAGGAGAGATGATGTGTGAGTATGTGGAGGGAGAGATGATGTGAGTATGTGGAGGGAGAGATGATGTGAGTATGTGGAGGGAGAGATGATGTGTGCATGTGAGGAGAGATGATGTGTGAGTATGTGGAGGGAGAGATGTGTGAGTATGTGGAGGGAGAGATGTGTGAGTATGTGGAGGGAGAGATGATGTGTGAGTATGTGGAGGGAGAGATGATGTGTGAGTATGTGGAGGGAGAGATGATGTGTGAGTATGTGGAGGGAGAGATGATGTGTGAGTATGTGGAGGGAGAGATGATGTGTGAGTGTGTGGAGGGAGAGATGATGCGTGAGTGTGTGCAGGGAGAGATGATGTGTGAGTGGGTGAAAGAGATCGATGTGTGTGCATGTATGTCCTGCCGAACGTGTCACCTCTCTTAAGCTGGAGCTACCATAATGTGTTACCATAAAACAAATCGTCTCCTATATTATTTCAGTAGTATAATACCTTTTTCGGCTCTCTCACACAACAAATTCCACCTACACTTGGAGCAATATAAAATATATTTCTCCATGACCTATATTTCAGCCCTTGATGCTGGTGGACATCATTGTAACGTCACGCTTGGAAGGTTTATATTCCTCCATCTTATATTCACACTTTCTATGTACACCGTGGTTTGCTCAGACTGACGAGGTTTGTTTAGACAATTATTAATTCAAGATTTGTTCTCTCGGCAACAGCAAGAAGTAATGTTAATACCTTCTTGATATTTACGAATATTTTTTCTTATATGTGTAATACAACAATTTATTTAACGTTTTGCCGTGGTCTACAAGTACTGTGAACCTAATTGTGGAGGGAAGTACGAATAAAATGGACCGTGTTCTCATATTTCAGTTTCATAATGCCCTTAGGTAAACTTAGGGTGGGGTTTAACATGCGAGAGTTCTCGCGCGGGTACGCAAGTATACCACTATTTAGATATTGCCAATTAATTAGGCAAAAATTAATTTAATTGCTCTTTAAACGTCCGAATAATTCATAATGAACTGCCGTGTGCGCTCGGACGGACGGGGGCTGGCTGGGTGCGGCAGATTTTAATGAAACACACGAACTGGCCGAAAGCTGT
Source organism: Teleogryllus occipitalis (assembly GCA_011170035.1). Taxonomy (NCBI): domain Eukaryota; kingdom Metazoa; phylum Arthropoda; class Insecta; order Orthoptera; family Gryllidae; genus Teleogryllus; species Teleogryllus occipitalis. The sequence continues at coordinate 434,558 of BLKR01000099.1, read as the reverse complement.
CTTCGGTATTTTATTTTCTTCGATCTGCAAACCCAAATAAGTGCCGTATCACCCACCATTTGTTTACATTTTTAACATTTTTTTTCTGTATGCAAATGCAGCTCTGAGTCGCCAGAAACGTAGGAGAGGCAGGAAGTTAGAATGAGAAAGTATTAGGACGACAAAGAGGGTAATACGCTTTGGTAATACATTTCTACATTGTGATCCCTTACACTATCGCGCATCGATAGGCGTGGCGGTTTCACAGCCCAAGTTGTATTTGACAAGCAAGTCCGTGTTTGTTTTATTAGAGGTGCAGGTGTTTGCATTGTTGCTATAAAAATAAGGTACAAATTTAACAGTTAGTGTTCAGTCATGGCTTAGAAATGTTGTTTTTCATATTTCGGAATTATAATTGGTGATCAGGACAAATCTTGGCCGCCACATGATAGTTATATTTGTGTAGAAGACCTTAAAAAATGGTCCAAAGGAGAAAGTGTCCTTTAGATTGGCCATTCCAATGGTATGGAGGGAGCCAAGGAATCATTCAGAAGATTGCTACTTTTATTGCATTGATGTTATAGGTTACAACTCAGAAACAAAAAAGTAATTCAGCACTCTAACCTACCATTTGCTATTCGGTCAATAGGCCGTAGTCCGGATCTGACTGTTCCTGAACCATCAGTGACTATTCAACTGTTAATCTGGATAATATGCGAAGTGATGAATCTCCCTGTGATAATGATGAACCAGCTAAAGACGAGTTTCAGAATCCCGAAAACAGTGTGAAACCTCAGTGGTTTACGCAAACTTAACTAAATGATTTGGTCAGAGATTTGGGCTTAACAAACGAGAAAGCTGAGCTGCTTGGCTCCAGACTCAAGCAAAGGAACTTGTTAGCTGCTGGAACTTCAATTCATATATACTGGAGACGAGAGCAACTCTTCGCTCTATTAGCTATTATTCGTTCTACAAGATCGCATACTTATTTTTGTGGTAACCGATTGTGATAGCGTCAGCTTAATCGTAAGCTAGCTCTCCATAATTACACGAAAGTTTGAAGAGCAATTAAATTTAATTTTGTTTAATTAATGAGCAGTTAAATAGTTCTAAATGATTGGATTCGTGGTAAACGATATGGTAGTGCCATCTTAATGTGACCCTAAAACATTCAAGATGGTCACAAATTGTGAGGTAATATTTACGTGGCCTTGCTGATCCATGCATCAGGTCGTCGACAGTCGAGGGCAGTTCATTGTTTCAACGGAACGAATCAAGCGGTAGGTTCACCTTCCCTTGAATGATCTGTGACCATCGTTTCTGCCATTCTTCTTGAGGTTTCAAGCTGTCATGGGTCCCCTCTCCTTAACCTTAATGCCTCTGTCGTTCACGAATCAATAGGAGACATTCTTGCGATGACTGTATGTAGGTTCATTTCACTCAGTGCGGAATGCATTTGCTACCCTGAGCGCTGTTAGCTGATAGACTGACGCCATTACTCGCACGTAGCCTTCCGTATCTCAAAAGGAGGCCCAGACTGGGGTGTCCAGTGTTAGTCTGTCTTGCTGGCATATAACTAGTTGTCTCTAAATAACAAGCGTGTTTGGTCATGTGGCTGAATTATTTGTAGGACGGTCGAGATAGGATTTGGTGATACCGAAGCTTATGAAAGGTCATCAGTGATATTGGGTACCATCAAAACATCATCCTTATTTTATATTAGGATACTGTGACGTGATGTTTTCAGCTATTCTCAGGTACATAAGCACATTGATTCGGCAAAGGGTCTTATGTGATGAGATAAATCATTCTTAATGACCAATATTACCATCGTAGAGTACTTTTTTGGACCTTTTCTGTATCTGCTTCCCTTAATTGTGTGTCAGTTAGTTTGAACATGAAGCGTAGCAGTGTCTATCAGGTTACTGTTGAACAAGCATTGTGCCAAGAGCCAAACTGGTTTCCTGAGAGACGACCTCCTTTCGTTCAATCTGGTGCTAATGATATGCTCGAGCATTTTATCAGCTGTTTTGAGAATTCACAGGAGCCAGTAAGACATATCTTCATGAGGTTTTCCCCCTTTAGAAGTACCAATTATTGTTTCAACCAGCTCTCAGGAAATATTCCTTCTCTATATTTACATGATGTGTAAATATTCCCGAAGACTTCATTATGAGGGGACATCGCAGCGTTGAGGGTAGCGTGGAGGGCAGCGTTAGAGTCTACCATCTGATAGCTCATCTTCAGTGACTAGTTGTATAATTTCTGACTCAGTTGACATTATGATGTTAGCTCGCCGAGATGGTCACGGAATGATCACAATTCTCAAATTTAGGGCAGGTCGGAGACTGATTGAGGGATTTTACAAACTTGCTCGTGTTTCTTTCGGCTTAGTCCACTTCATCATACGGACTTTTAGCGCAAAGGAGCTTACTTTATCGAATTGCGATCTTCATCTTTGGACCTCTCCACCCTTTAGATACTCTCTTGGGATAAGTTTGTCCACACTTGTTGTAGCTGTTCCTCCAGGTCCTGCAGGTTGACACTGCGACGGAGTCCCCTTCCAATATCATTCCACATGAATTCAATGATGGAGAGGTCCGAGGACCTTCATGTTCACGAGAGGGCCTCAACATGCTCTAATAGTCCATAGACACACGTTATGTGTGTGGGTGTACATTATATTGTTGGAACACTGCCCGAGGGTGCTGTGCCAGAAAGGGTGGGACTTGCAGAATGACTGTGACTTATCGCTGTGTCGTCAAAGTCTGTCGAAGCACTATTAGAAGTGATTTGAACGCATATCCGATGGCTCCCCACAGCATGATGCCCAAATTTAGGCCTGTGTGTCTCACCACAATATGGCAAGGATGTGCCCTCTGCCCTTCACTCCGCCACACTCGAACACGATGGTCATCAGTGGTTATGGCGAAGCGGGACCTATTACTGAACATGATGCGACTCCATTCATCCTCTGTCCACGTCTCCCGGGCGCTCCCAATCTAAACGCCGACGTCGGTGTTCTGGTGTCGATGGCAACAAACACATGGGGCGGTGAGACCTCAATCCGGCAGATGCGAGTCGTCGAGCCACTGTGCGGGAACTCACAGGATGTTGTAGAGTCACCAGTACACGTTCGTTGATGGCGGATGCCGACGTCATGGGATTTCGCACTGCTTGGCGCACCGTAAGACGGTCCTCCCTCGGGATGGTGTTTCTTGGTCGATCCGAGCCTGCACGGGGCCAGGGATGCCCTCATGTACCCATTGATTCAAACATCGGGCCACTGTACCATCTCAATGTCCCACATGCCGGATATTGCAAGATCGGATCAACCAGCCTCAAAAGTCTCACAATGCGACCTCTGTCAAATGCTGTCAATTGGTGGTTAGGCTGTTGAACGTATCCGCACTGCATCGCAGGTGCTTCGTACTGTACGTAAATGTCGTTTTTCACTGACTCGCAGCTGTTCACTGATAACAACTACACAACGACAGGGCGTTGACATCACGAATGCACTCTGGGGGAAGTTCTACGAATTACAGATACGTGTGGATCTAATCATTTACTCAATGGTATACATGTATACCGAAATGGGATAATATTGGACCACTTCTTCTGGGTGCAACACTTGTTTTTCAGGCAATATATGGGCAATGTATTTGGATGGCAGACAATGTATGGCAATGTTAGACAATGTATTTGGATGTGTGCGTGAAAGAGAGGGAGTTAGAATGTGTTTGGGTGTGAGGCAGTAAACGTGTGTTTGTGGGCGTCAGAGTGTGTGTATGTGTGCGAGAGAGAGCGAGAGAAAGAGAGAGAGAGAGAGAGAGAGAGAGAGAGAGAGAGAGAGAGAGAGAGAGAGAGGAGTAAATGCATGGCAATGTGGATGAATATAGATGTCCTAATAGTGTCGTCTTAAATAATATTTTCTTTCTACTTTATTATTATATCTATTATTATTATTATTTCTATTATTAATATTATTATTATTATTATTATTATTATTATTATTATTATTGATATTGAAAATTTCAATGTTCATGTACCAATAGGGCCAACCAAGAATTCAATAGGTTTCAAGAACAAAAAGTCGAAGAAGTGAATACGCGAACTGAAGAAATTACAAAAATTCGCGAAGACCTTGATGAGCTGAATACTCTCAGAGCGCGGTGGCAAGCTCAACGCGATCTACTGCAGGCCAAAGCCGATGAGATGCAGAGAAATTATATACTGACCCTCCCGCGCTAGAGCAGCCCTTTCAGGTAAAGCGTTTACAAAATTCCACCAGAACCATAACCGGACTCAGGGAGGGATATATATATATATATATATATATATATATATATATATATATATATATATATATATATATATAAACCGCATCCAGGTGGAACACGTTTTAACCCGGCTTCGCGAAGGAATGAGTTTTATATCTATCACTGTGGTCTTTCTGATTTCCTTCCAATCCTAGTAATCTTTCAGACAATCAGCGGATTTTGATAATAGAAATGCCCAATTATCTAATGTCAGTAGTATAAACTCAGCTATGAACTACTTAAAAACAGATTCGGCGGACACAAACATGTTCAAGTTCAACGCGTATTGATCATCGTCATCATCAACAGCAACAGCAACAGCAGCAGCAGCAGCATGAATTAGGCTGATATACCCTGTTCCGGCAAAATTGTCTAGAGAGGACCATTTCTTCCTTGACATTCCTACTTCTCTTTTTCCTTTTGGAAGATAGTAATAGGCCTGCCTGGACAATCTCTCATTGTTTGATCTTTGTAAATGGTCTATCCAGTTTTTTCGATATGTATTTATCTTTTCTTGTTAGTCGGTAATTTCCACTTCTTCTCTTATATCTTCTTTTCTGATATGGTCCATTAATGTGCATCCCTTTACATACCTCAGGAATCTAATTTCTTCTGCGTGAATCCTTGTTTTCCCTAGATGTTGTTACCTATATTTCGCATCCATTCAGGGAGTAGGTTTGGCTATTGTTTTGTAAAGCTTGAGTTTGGTTATTTTTCGTCCTTTCTTTCCCAATGTTATTTTGATAGTGTTGCAGATAAACTAAAAATTTAGAGTTTTACGTCTAATTTGATTTTGGGTTCATACTTCACATTGTCATATATCGACAACAAACATTTCAAAAAAAGGTAATGATACTTGAACTGTACGCAACAGTCATGTTCTCGCAATTGTTCTTTCAATTTACGAGCTACGGTTTGAATTGCGCGTTCTCATTGACAGTCGCCACTCCTCGAATGAGTCTCATCTCCACACTTCCGGTATGACCGTATTTGCATTCAAGTTGTTCGCACGCAGCTCCCGAAGCCCGTCATATAGGTCAGGAGCCAGCAAGAAAAACCACGTATGATAAACTCAAAGCTCAAACTTCACGATGAGTTAGTGTTACGAGAAACAGTGAAACGCAAGTATGGCGGCCTGTAAGTGTTGGTGTTGCGCCGCACAATGTTGGCGTTGCGTTTTGAATGCGTAGAATGTATTAGATAGCCAAAGTGTGAAGGAGTTGTATGCCATACCAATGTGGCGTCTCAAACTGAACGTCATATTGACTGCAAAGTGTCATTTTAATGTCCTCTTCTATTACGAGTTCAAAGCTAATTTTTTGGTCTAATGGTAGAAACTTCTTTTTTATTGCCGATTATGACCACGCCATACCGTTTCGATGTCTCTAAGTAGCCGCCATGATTAAAAGATGCTCATTTTGTCACTATGTCATGTGTAATAGATACCCAGCCTATGAAAATATTTTTTCATTAATTTTAATATCTACTAGACGAGTCTATAAGTGCCATACCGATTGGATATCTCGAACGTAAGAAATTAACTTCTAAAGTTGTAAAATATTTACAAGTCAAAATCAAGGGAAAAACAGGAATAAACAGAGATGTAATGTGGAAGAAACTTCAAGAAATGAGTACACTTACACAAATAAAGAAAAACGGAACATATCACAATGTATAAATATGTGTATTATTATTTTAGACATAAAATTGTCATAAATGTTTGTACATAAATTTGATTCCAACATGGCATTAATGGTTTTATGTATTTTGATATGTAATATCTCAGAGATTAATCTTGAATATTTTCTGGATTCATTATCCAAACTGGCAGGGAAGTTAAAATTAAAATAATGAAAATATCAAGGGTATGTCAAGAAATTGAGTTTAATTTTGTGCCACTCTCCTTAATGTTATTGTTAACATGTCCTTTAATTCTTTGTTTGAAAGCACCTTTTGTCTGTCCCACAGGCAAATAAAGAGCAGAGATATCACGACAATTAAGGCAAAGTTCATATTCTTTATGTGCAAAAGAGACATTTTTTGACAGCCCTACAATTTTGGATAATCAACCCAGAAAATATTCAAGATTAATCTCAGAGACATTAAAAATAATGTAATGTAATCTATGTAAAAGTACTACATAAAAATACCGTATAGTATTTCTTTTAATAAATTATATTGTTCCTAATTTGTCGTAAAACGTTGCAAGTCTACCATTCACTTCAATTTTTTTATTCTTGTTAATATTATAAAATATATTTCCAGCGCTTACCAATGATTTTATGAAAAGGTTGAAAAAATAGTTTTTTTCAGTATGGTGGCCATTTAATGACGTTATCAGTACGGCATTGCATCTATTTATCAAAATGGATCCCGGGGCGTCCTAAAAATGTACCGCCATACTTGTTCCTATGATACGTACGTACTTGACCAAGAGACAAATTGGACATCTTTGGATCAGTACGACGGCTTCTTAGCGACGCCGAAACGATATGGCGTGATCATAATCGGCAATGAAAAATAAGTTTCTTAGCTTCGAGCTCTTAATACAAAAGGGCATTAAAAAATTACACTTTCAATTCAATACAGCGTACAATTTGAGATGCCATATCGGGATAGCATACAACTCCTACACACTTTGGCTTTCTAAGGAATAATATACAACAAGAATTGGCTGTGTACTGATTCCCCAAAGGCATCGTTTTTTTGACATATTCAAAACATTAACGCCGACACTTACAGTCTGCCATACTTTCGTTTTTCTGTTCTTCATAACACTAACTCCTCAAAAGGTTTTAACTGTAAGCTTATTATACCTGTTTTTTTGTCGTTGGTTCCCGGCCCACAAGTTCAAAATGCTGTGCAGTCCTGCCCTAGATCCACCATTGGAGAGGGACCCAGAAAGAATATCATAGGAACGGCAATCTCAAATTGAGCATCGCCCCCCCCTTTTTACAATAATTTTTGAAATAATACAAAAATATAATTGTGGGAGCTACAACGACCATACTTTCTGGTATATTTGGTAAAGGTTATATATCTAATACATAATTTTGCATCTTCCATCATACTAACACTTCAGGCATCACTTAAAAAACTCAAAACGATATAACAAAAAATTATGCAAAGACTACTAATGTTTTGAGAAAAGGTTTTTTTATATAATTCAAAGATCGAACATTTATAATTAGATTACCTTAAAGAGGAAATCTCTTGCTTCAATGCTGAAGTTGAAGGATTGGTTCAAAAAAACCTTTTTTATTGAATAAACATTCAATATTTAGTATGGTTTAACATAATACAAAAGAATACTTTCTCCAATTGTGGAATACAGAGAGAGTAGAAAGAAAACTAATGCTTATAGAAATGTTGGAAAATTAAATAATTACAAATTTGCATTTTAAAGAAAGAAAGAAAGAAACTTGATTAATTTTGAGATTTAACTAGAACTGAGGGAATGACCTTTAATTCAAGTTTTTTTGTTTCAAATAATTATTCACGTTTCATTGACATTTGTTTCATTTTTTATTCTCAATAAAGTACACATTTTCTTAAAAGTATGCAAAATTTCATTTTATCTGGATATGGTTTACAATGAAAAGTAGCAATGTATGTTTGGTTTTTGTTAGGAATATACTTCAGAAAACCAAAGGCATCGTGCCGTAATGTTATCCGTGCTGGGGGCTTGATTCGCTGATAAGTCAGCCACAGTATTGAATTGCATAAGAATCACTTCGTAGGTGACAATTGTCCCCGCAACCTGTGAAAAGAAATAATGTTTTTAATTCAAAGTCGGTTGCAATTTAAAGAAAGTAATATTTGAACATATTAAACACTTACTGCCATTACAAATTCTCGTGTTACTGAGAAAAAATTCATTCCTGTGAGAGCTACTTGATCTGTTGTAAGTTGAAGAAGGAACCTCTGCACCTAATAAAATTCCAAATTCGATTATCGAATTCGTTTTGGCATTTGAAATGAGTTTCCATTTAGGAGAAACTTACCTCAGGGCAATAACTCTGGGTCGGCACAGCATAAAGGAAAACTTTTGGTTGCAAACTCTGATCGTGTACATTGGCTGTGCTCAGAGAAACTGCACAAGTTTTTAGGATGATATAGAATATCGACCAATAGAAATACAGAGCCTCACTGAAGTTTCCAAGCGGCCTTTTTATGCAAATAAGAGAACAAGTTTGTATTACAAGTCATAGTTGTTTTGGTTAATTGTAAAGACACTATTGAGACAGGATGGTGAAGGATTTTAAATCAAGAAAATTTTAATTTTCTCCCTGAAACATTTTCTATTAGAAATCGATTTCAAAATGTGAATATGAATTTAAATCACAAGAATTAATTTACTGTAAAAATAATTTTGTTGTGTTCTTGAATTTTCTCTTGTTGGTTTGTGTATTATGCTATTATTTTTCGTTTTTGGGGTATATCATATGAAGCCTCTGGAACGTCTTCAGACTTTTCTCAAAATTGGTTCAAAATTATTTTTTAAATTTCTTACTAGGATAGAGTTAAACACACTTGTAACAATGGAGCAGGACCAATTTTCATATCCTCTGAATTTTCGAAAAAAATATAACAATATTGTACAAGCACTGAGAATGGACGAAGGGATACTATGGGCAAATATGCAAAGGTGCAAGACTAAATTAGGCCTCTGTGATGTTCCGGGAGAGGGAAAGTGCACTTCACTATTAGGAATGTCTCCAGAGGAGCGGTAGATACTGCAAAAGACCCTGTTTTTTTTTTAAAAAAACTCCTATAGAGAGCAGGAGTGCTGGAGTGCTTTATGCATTTCACTCCATCTTGCCGAGTTAAGGCATTCTTAATGTCCAAAATTACAACCGTACGGTAGGTTTTAGTTGTGTCATTTCTGTATCAAGTGGCATAATTTTCGTCAGTTTGCCGGGATGATTTGGGAATAAAACCGTCACAATTCTTAGAAGAATGTTAGGGCAGATTGGAGACTAGCTATGTGTCTTCATAAACCACTTGCCGTCTTGTGGGACTACCCCATACATCTTTATCTACTTTATCGCACATGTTGGCGCAAAGACGTATACTTTTCCGGACTGCGGTCATCAACTTATATTGTTCTTGCAATTGAACAACGGGATTTTTGTAAAGAGTTCGCTGGTACAGACTCCTGGCTGGGAGGCAGTGACAACGCTGTTTTTTTTTTTTTAAATTTGTTGCGTCTACTTCGACGCAACGCGTCTCCAACAAGCCCCTTGGGGGGCGTTGAGCGCTTTGCGCTTCTCAGAGTAATCCTCCCATTACTGCGCTGTTGAGATATGTCTTCGTTCAACCAGTAAACTGGTCAACGTCGGTGGTTTGTTCCTCTTGTGGGGTTAGCTACACCACAAGCTCTGGTTATCAAGTTCATAATTTGACTAACTTTTGTCTCTGCCGTCCCTGATTGTACAAATTTCTCCAAAAAAAAGCAGAATACTTCTTCGTCAAACGCTTTGACTTTCCATACCCTCACCTTACATCCCAGCCCGGCGTTTCCTTCCATTCTTTGATATTGTATCTCGTATAGAATAGCCTAATGGTCGCTGTGTGTGTGTGTGTGTGTGTGTGTAATGATCACTGACTTTCCATGATACTCCCATTCTCAACAAGTTACCTGTCATAAAGGGTATGTCCACGACGTATCCTACACCACATCTGCCGAAGGAGTGTGTATCTCCGGTGTTAGCGTAACGGAGTTACGTTCAAGAGTGTGCGTGTGAGTACCTGTGTGAGTGCTTGCGTGCGTGCGTGCTTGCGTGTGCGTGTGTGTGTGAACACGAAATGGCCTATTGTGCATATGAAGATTCATTCTCTGTAGTATTGAGAATGTGAGAAAGGACCCAGTTTGGTTTCTTTGCCAATAAAGCAAGATCATTTTATAAAACATGGAAATCCTGACTATTTTGTAAGATCAGACTCGTAAACAGAGAAAAAATTCAGTACATGGACGAATCAGCAATAGAGGCAAAATAGGCCGGTAATGTTGTCTTTTAACAATGTGCCACTGTAATATTATGAATTGACTGTTGATTTTCTTGGGTATGCATTACTTAATACAATGAGCTAATGCAATAGTGCAGTGGTTCTCAAACCTTTCCCTCCCACTCCCCATGACAAGGGAGTATATCATCCCCCCTAAGCTTATTTCTTCTATTAAATATAGAGGCAATTTTTCGTTTTAAAAATTGTTACAATTCAACAAAACGTTACAATTCTCTCTATTACCTAATTCAGATCAACAGAATTCTGCGTGGCCGTAATGGATGCATTCTATTATATATTAAAAATACATGAAAATTATTCTTCACATTTTCGTTTATTCCAAAATTACGAAATAAGACAATGTTCACTAAGAAACTAACAAGAATTTCAAGAAAATTAAGAATTTAAATTACAAAATTCAGTGTGATGGATGAGATTTCTTTTGACAATAAAGTTTATTAAGGCGTGGCGTTAGAGTAGAAATGACTACTCGAAGTTTTTTATTTACATTTAGCTTTAAACGGTACTTAAATTTCGTAGCTGAGAAACCTCTCTCGCACAAGTAAGTTGTTGCAAAAGGAATTAGGTCTTTATCGCAGTTTGGATCAGCTTTGGGTATTCCTTGGAAATATGAATCCAGAATTTAAAGAAAAGTACTTCATTAAATTTAATCTTCAATAGCGTATCACAAAAAGTGAGATCAATGAGTTGCTTTTGCTCTTTTATATCAAAAGATGACGATGGTTCAGGAGCATTTTCGAATGGATTTCTAATCCGGTTAAATTTCTCAAAATCATCGTAGAAATATTTGTCTAAGTTATCTTTTAGCATTGTAAGATGATGAAGTCAGCATTTTATCTCCATTGGAAGAACCGGATTGTCGGTTTCCTGTAACAGTGACAATAGAGTCTGAAACATTAACGTGTCATTATCTATTCGATTACGCCACAGCTCTAATTTCTTTTCTCTAATCCTTTACTTTTTCATTCAAAGATAGTACAGTTACCTGATTCCCTTGAAGTAAAGTATTCAGAATATTTAGTTTCTCAAAAATATCAGTGAAGTAACCCATTTTCAAGAGAAAATCTTTGTTGCTGAACCATCTGCCACAGAGTGTCCTTTCTCCTTTAAGAAACAGAATACCCCGTTCAGTTTATCAACAATTCTCTTTAGCACCTGACCTCATGAAGCCATCGAGCATTACTGTAAAAGAGCAGTTGAGTGTGTTCAGAACCCATCTCCTCGCATAACACTTGAATTTAATGGATTTTTGTTAATAATATTCACCATTTGTATTACCGTCTGCAGCAATTCATGAAGAGGTAGACTAAGTTCTTTGGCAGCCAGAGTTTCTCGATATATCATGCAGTGCGTCCATATTGCATCGCGAGCTACGGCTTTAACTTTCGCTCGTAATCCACCACGAATTCCAGACATTGAGCGAACTCCGCCAGTGCATATCCCAAAGCACTTATTCCACGATATCCCCATTTCATTAAAGAAATCATTGATTATTTCAAAAAGACTTTCAGCCCTAGTTGTTCCCAGTATTGGCTCACAGAAAAGAATTTGCTCCCTAATGTTATACTCGTCAACGAAACGAACATAAACAATCAAATGACCATCTTTGTGAATGTCAGTCACTTCGTCTACTTGAAGTGCAACCAGTTATCATGCAATTTGTGAATCAACTGCTCGAGTAAATCGTCAGAAATATCTACAATTCTTCTAGAAACTGTGTCATTAGGCTTCTTACTATCATCAACTAAAATGATTAAACAAATTACACATTGCAAATGTTCTTCACCATTTACCGTAGTTTTCGTGAAGCCTAGCGACAAATATTTTTCATCTTATCTTTTCGTTTTTGTCTTCGGAATGGAACCCTCGTTTCCTTCGGATAATGGAGCACTGGTGTCTTCATTTCTATCACTAATCAGGAACCGCTTCATCCTCGTGTCACGTTTCCTAACTATTTACGAAAGACAAAAGTGTTACACGAGACAAAGTTTGCTTTGCGCGCGATACGTTAATTTTTGGAATAATTCAAGATAACGAGTGACAATTGCAGAAGAGAGAAGCGCAGCTGAACGACGTCCTGTTTGTTCCGTTACTGAGAAATCACTTTTTCTCCTTTGGTATTTTCCATTAAGCGCCGACGATTTTACGTTTTCAAGAAAGTATGCCACCCCCCTTTCAAGACCTTCGCCCCCCACCACCACCACCGGGATCGCGTCACACTGAGAACCACTGCAATAGTGAATAATTGTAGTGACAAAAACAAAAGCTGTAAGGTTAGAGGATCCTAGAGGTTTTGAATGTATTCAAATTATAAGATGTAAATGTGAGAGTGAATGAACATGGATACTAGTATCTCAAGATGAATAAGAGTTATTTTATTTCCATTCAAATAATAAATAACTAGTGGTGCTATAGAATGGCATAGACTTTCTCATAGTAAAATTTTCTAATTTCCTTGATGTGGACTGGCTTCGAAAAAATTTTGAAAATGTCCGGAGGGCTTCATGTAAAGTATTAAAAAAAACTATGAAGAAATATTTTCAAAATTTCAAAGCTTTAACTAGAGTCAGGTGGACAGAGGTTTCTTAAATTTCGAAACAATCCTTTGCATAGTTTAAGCGCCAGTAATGTTTACAGACTGACGGACAGAAGGACGGATGTTTTGGAAAAAACACTTTTGCGGTATCAGGGGACCCAAAACGTGAATTTCCGTTGAAATCTCAAAATCGATTTTCCGTAGCATTACATAACTTTCTCTATACTACGTATGTTACTCCGTATATAGTACGTATGTACGAGGAGAAAATAACTAGAGGTGCTACAGAATGGCACAGACTTTCCCGTTGTAATGTTCTCTAATTTCCTTAGTGGGGACTGGCTTTAAGGTCTTGCTCCATTCTCTGGCCAGTTGCCATCTATCGTCATTACATTTTCTCAACTTTTCGATTTCCTAATAGTAGAACCGAAATATTACTTTCAGAATATTAAAGAAGAGTAAAACCTCGTCCTAAATAGAAATTTTCATTGAAAAATTAGAAGCCGTTTTTAAAAAAATGGCGATTAAGGATTATCTCAAATTCGAAATTTGAATCTCTTTTTCATAGGAATCTATTGAGTTTTCGAAAAACTTAATATAAAGTCATTTGAAGTACTTCCATTCTCAAATTGCAATAATGTATACAAATCGATTGGAAATGTGCATATTTACGGCGTGAGAGATATTAAAAAAAACATTTGTGTAATTTTAAAAATACAAAGGAATACACCAAAATGGATTTTACGTCATATTAAACAGTGCAATTAGCACTTTTTATTAAAAAAGTTTGGAGAAAAAAATTGTAGCCAATTTTTAGAAAATGGCGTTTGAGTGTTTCTGAAAATGCTGAAATTTGAGCTCATTTTAACAGAAATCTCTTCTTTTCGAGAATCTTTATATGACATTATTTAAAGCACATGTACTCATAAGAATGATTAAGTGAAGTAATCGCCTCTAATGTAAATATTACCGACATGAGAGACAAGTCAAAAAAAATAATTTTTTTTTAATTTTCGAAAAAACAAAAGCCAAAAATCGGACGTTTTTTCGCGCAGCATTACATAACTTTCTCTGTACTGCGTATATTACGTAAACCGTATATACATATGTATACGTGAAAGTAAAAAGTATGTTATAAAAGTAATAAGTACATTGTAAACTATTGTTGTAATTGAAAAAAATGACCTAAATATCTTAATCATTTTCAAGTTTTCTGTTAAATTTATGATCATAATGGAGTTTTAATTTTTCAGTGGTGTAAAATGTGGGCAATGAATGAACCTTATTATTAAAAGATAATGTTGCAAGATATCAAGATGCTCATATTTAATGATTCTCTTGGAGAATGAAAAAGCTTTCCTTTGGGTAGGGCCCATGTTGATGAACATGAATGGCATGATATGTATGATAAAATTGTCATGCTTGTAAATGACAATGTTCAGCTCATTAATTACAATAAATGCACTTTCCTTTACTTCTTGGTTGTAACTATTTACTTTAGACCAAAACTATTATTTTTATCATTAGTATTTCTTTGTCCTTGCTGTGCATTTTTGACATGCAAACACTGAAATCATGTTCTAGTGGCTCACAGAAAATAGTGTACTTTCTAAAGAAGGGTTACACTTCAATATTTCTGAATGTAAATCAGTGTTACATAATGTAAATGAAACTATTGACAGATCTGCATCACATGGACTTTGTAAAATATGCCCATGATTAAGTAACTTTTTTCTTTGTATATGAGGTATGTATTCACTATGGTGAATTGGAAAAAGCATTTCCAATGATGTGGGATGTTTTAAATTCTCAATTTCACTGTGTTTTGAATAGAACTACTTCATCACTACATATTCTGCTTCATCACATTTGAGTAAAACAAAAAGCTTTCTAATTCGAGTATTATATAAGACATTTCAACTTTTCATGTTGGCAATTTCTTAATTTTAGCATATCTATTGTGATGCTATCATCATACCTCATACTGTTCAGCATTTGATAGCAGACGAAATACAAATTGGAAGCAAATGAGAGTAAAATTATTTTGTTTACACATGAATCCACCCTTCTTACTAATTCTGATAGTAAATTATAGTCTTCTCTGAGAGTCTTCCATAATGAACTTGGTAATGCCTGCAAATAAATTTTTGTTTGTTTTTATCGTCACTTTAATTAACAATGCTCCATTAACAATACACTACACTACACTACCTTACAAATTCATTTTGCTTTTGTTTGGCATGTAGGCTAATCAAATTTTAAATCTTTGACTTTCAATATTACAGTTTTTAACAGGAAAATGACAGAGTTGATTCACAATGAAAAAGCAATACTAAATTTATAAAATAGAGATTTTCTTAGTACGAGAACAGACAAAAAATTCAAATTGAAAATCAAGTTAACAAAAATTCTGCCAAAATTTCTTGTTTGTGGACAAAGTCAACACACTTCAGAACATTTGAAAGAGTGATACTTGAATACTTTTATCCCACTCATAAAAGATTAATGAATTTCCAAAGTAATGTTTTAATGTTCCTATGTCACAAAGTAACAAATTCCAATTTAACAATGTAATAATTTTCTATAATCATTGTGTCATTTCAAATTTTCATTTTTCATTTTGAAATATTGAATTTAATTAATCACCCATCTTTTTGATATTTTGTCAGTATAGTCATTTTAGAAATATTTTTTTAATAATTACTTTGATTATTTTTGCTCATCAGTCATATAATAGAATTTTTTAATTGTAATTTCAATGTTTCAAAATCAATAAAATCTACATAAGTAGCAAGCTCATGGTCCATAAGAATTAAGCAGAATTTAAAATTGAAAATGTACAATATTTATTTCATATAATATAGGTGCAAATTAAATCTTTGTAACATGGAATTTTATAAATGATCGTCCTCTCACATCCTTTTCAGTTTCAAAGCTGATACAACATACCTTTCCATTTATGTTCCTGAGCCTTTCATTCAGAGCAGCAAAGTGATCAGCAAGTGCATAGCTTATGAGAACAATAAACAAATCTGTGAAGTTCCAACAAAATGTTTTGATAACACTCATTGCACACAGAAGTATGCCTTTCCAATGAGCATAGCCTGCCATATTCACCACATAATCATGGCTCTGTAAAAGGAAAGCATGAAATATGCTTGAAGGACTGCAGCAAGCACAGTCAAATGCATTTTCCATATAACGTAAGTTAGAAAGAAGATGTTCCACTGAAAATATAAATACATATATTTAAAATAATTATCAATAATTTTCTAGCAATTAACTTTTTAAACCAGCTTTTATACTTGAATTTGAGTTATTTCTATCACATAGGCATTGTGGAACTACAATATCTTTAAGAGAATTTACATTTTAATTTTTTTTACATCCTTCTTAGAAGCTTCTCAGAAGTCTTGATAATGGGGTAACTCTGTAACCGTTGTTCTGATTGTACTTCTTCCCATGGACCGAACAGAGTGTTTTCATCTGTTTTTTGTCCTTAAGTAAATTAAACTATGGGTGAATTGTTTTCACGGAGTTCTGCATATTAGGATATAGACATTTTCTCATTAAATGAACCATGTGGCTTTGCACATGAGGAATAAACTGAATTTCTTTCATTTTAAATCAATTTGTTTGGAATAAAAAAAATAGTAACAAAGAGAAACTATTATATCTAAAGACAAAAAATGTAACATATACTAAATATACGTATTGAAATAAAAATACCTGTCATTCATATCCCTTTAGATTAATTTTGAGAAACTTCAGAATTTGCTTATTGTTAAGAGAATATTGCATTTTCCTGCATTTCATTTAAATCCAGAATATAACAAGAATAGAGATGCGTTTGTCTAAGTAAGTTTCGCATTGTTTCGTGTCACATCGAAAAATATAATAAAGATGTAAAATAAATTTTATCATTTCAATTTTAAAACATGTCCCAAACATTATCATGCCATGGTTCATCGATTAATGACAAAGCTATCTCTACATTTCCTGTGGTTCGTATCAAACCTGTAAGCCTTAAGCTGTAGAATGGATTAAAATTAAAATGTAATCTGATCTAAAAAGAAAAGTAAATCATACTGCCTACTCACCTAGAGCTAGCAAGAGCAGAGAACTTGCAAGGCATCGAAAAGGTATTTTCAATCGAGTTGACCTGTATCTTGAACTCATTGTCACCTCAACTTTTCGCCACTCAATCATTAAAGAAGGCCACTCAGCTGACAACTTCAGAAATAATACCAGAGATATCAAGGAAGTGAGTGAAAATACTGTACATGCTGTTAAAATCAATTATTTTATCAGAAAGTATATAAATATTTGATTGGAAATATAATATAATTGATTTTTAAGAAAAAAGAATTTTTAAATACTTCTAACTTCACAGTTCAGATTTACAAATTATTTAAGTAGATTTGTTTCAGTTGTTACATACCTGAAGAAGCAAAAGTTAAGCCAGTATGAGTTAGATGAAGAAGACAGAAAAAAGCAGTTACTGATGCTCCTAGTATTGTTAAACAGGTGTAAAAGATTCTTGCATTTAGCCAAGAAAATCTTTATGTAAAAGAAAAAACATATTACTAAGTAGATTCTACTTTTTTTTCTAAAATTAACTTAGGGTTTTCACATGTGAATTGCAATATTATTGAAGTAGTCTTACTTACTTTAAATTTGTTACCCTTGAACTCGTGATGCCTTTGACAGGCAACAAAGCAAAACACTGAGCTGCAATTAAAATTGGACTAATAGATCTATGAAATGAGTTGGATAATGTATCCAATGCAACACCATTTTTGTGACTGTCACCTGTAAATAAAGAAGTGTCGCTTTAACTGCAACTTAAATGTAAATAAAACAAATGTATTAATGGAAATTAATTTATTATTATTATTAAAAATGCAATCTAAACCATAGGATTTAGAGCCCCATCAAAATGTGGTATTGCATTTGTATTTGTACGCCCCTGAAGATCTATTGAACCGCAAAATATTTTGGTTTTTGTTGACTAATACTTGTGTTCTTTAAATTTTAGTGGATATGATTTATTAAAAGTGTAATTTTATTTGAACCAATGATTGAATTGTGATAAATAAATTTAGAGTTGTTGATATTGTAGGAAACGTTGGATGGTTTGGCTGGCTGTTCACATATTTGAAGGGTTTCATTATGAATCCCAAAAGCAATTTGATACTTAACTTTTCATTGTCATCTTCTCTTCTTTCTTCTTTCTTCTTCTTTAGATATTTATAATCATGTTAATTATAAATTTGACAATAAACACAATAAAAAAAGAATGATTTTCTTCAGCTCACTGCATTGAAATGTTATGCCAGAAATCATTCAAAATAATTGAATAATTACTTTAATTACTTTCTTCCAAAATAAATTGCTCAAATAATGGTTTTAAATTGATCACACAATTTTAGAAGCTTTTATTATAAATATTATTTCCAATATCAAATATCTTGCGTTGTTTGAAGACTTATTATTTTCACATTGATTGAATATGCATCCATAATTAGTTTCACTTGTGTAAGCAATTCATGCAAAACAATCAGAAATTCATTGATCCCAAGCACCAACTTGCACTATTTTTACCACAAACATAAAATAAGAGACAGTGTCTTTGATATACATCATATGAAACAAAAAATTGTTTACCTTTCTCAAGGGTATGGATTGTAGCAGCTCGAAAATGAGAGTTAGGCATTTTCTTCCTGACACTCATATCTATGTTTCTGGTAACTTCCATTCTGCTACTACATGCCAATGTTAAACTCTTCTCTGTCCAAGAGTATTCTTAGGAGATAAATCAATATTATCAACATCAGGAAGTGTCAATTAATTTTATTTGGCCTACTCTGGAGGGAGAATAAGAAAACAGAGGAAATAAGCTTCATTAGTACTGCTGGAAGACATCCTGGACTTGAAGGAACACGAAATGAAGATTGAGAAACATAATTGAGTTACAAAATGAAAAAATTAAATGAAAACAAAACTTATCTGGATTCTCATTAGCACATAATTTTCTTTTATTTCTAATGGCATTTTTAAAGCAATTTTTAGTGACCTACCTGTGTTTTAGTAGATGTGGTCTGGAGTCAACATAATAAGTAAATCCCACATCTAATGAATGTAATGAAGAGTAAGGAAGGCTTACTTACCATATGGCACTTGTTCTGCATAAGCTAGTGACTGATATTGTTATGTAAGTTTGTACATTATTATACAGACCCTGTAGGAGTTTGTGACATCGACACAATTGTATTGTTCATTAAGGCTTCATTTGAATATGCTTTCAATTTTACATACGAGTACAATACAATCCTTTTTAAATGTACTGTCTTGTTAAATGTTATTAGATAAGTCAATCTGACAAACATCCTCCAGTAACTGAAAACATTAGATTGCATAATTTGATGAGCAACTTTGCTTCAATTACAAACATTTTTTATTGCATTATATAGATTTAACAGTGAATGAGGAGTGATTTTCTCTGTAGCATTCTTGTAAATTGATATAGAAACAATGACAAAAGGATGTGATTAAAAATGACAAATTTGTAACGAAGTGGCATGATTAACTATATCTGTTTGGATGGTAATTTTTTGAGTTATAAGTGAGTTAATTATGATTAGCAATTAGGGAATGTTTTGTTTATCTGAATAAAGATCATGATACATTCTTCCCAAGAATTTCTAGGGAGCTTGACAACTTTCTTTTGGTGTATTTTTTGACTATGAATTAAAGTTGCCTCATTACATATACAAATTTTCAACATTAAGTATGGAGGGTATTTTAATTCTCCACTAGAATAAATCTGCAAAGATAACCATTTCTTTCTCATGTGGTTAATATGCGCCTGGAAAAAATACTGATTTACGCAAAACATCGATATTTTAATGATTGATTGATTGTTTGATGTTTCCGGACACGTCAACTGCTATCGTCATAAGTCTCTATGGTGTAGTGAATGTTGTATCGCAGAAGGTGGCAGTATTCCTTCACCGCTGGGTGGAGAGATCCGGCGCCGACCTACATATTAGCTTGCTGTCCCCAGGTATATGAACCAGCAGGTTGATACACGGCCCCAAGCGGGGCAAGATCTAAACTCCCAACCGCTTTCTTGACGTGTGTGGTAGTGTTGTGCAGGTGAGTGTGTGTGTGCAAGTAAGAGGTGAGGATAGGACAAGCAAGAAGAATAGATCACGCACGGTCCACGGCTCGTTTGTTAGAGTACTGCTCTAAAATTTTCCGCCTGGATACGAACCAGCAATTTAGCTGACGTAAATCTACCATCGACGAGACTCGAACCGGAGGACCTCTAGTCAGATTCGCTCCAAAGTCAACGGTAATGGTACAACTCAGCCGATCGAGATTTTAATGTACCTGCAAATAAAATAAGAGTTACGTATTGACAAAACGAAACGATACGAGTAGGTACCGTAAACCGTACCGTAAACCGATTTTTACTTTCTCGTCCTTACGAAGGTACTTCGTGAGAAGAGAAAGTTATGGAATCGTAGATCAGAAAGCGGCGAATTTTCGACAAAAAAATCTTATTGCCGGGCCCTATAAAAAAAAGTGGATAAATCTTGTGACTATGAACAGTAAATTACTTCGTCTAACACGTGGTGTAGCCAGAATCCATGTTTTGTGAGTCCTTGATGACACTTTGTCATCTGTGACGGAGTCATCCAATCTGGAGTTTGAACGACACTTGATATTTAAGCTCCTAATTGGATGTCAGCGTCACATCAATCGATGCGACGAAACCTGCCTGAACGGGCTTGACGTTTTCAATGAAGAATAGCGGCCGCTCCGTCCTCAGCGCCGGTGCGGAGGAGTGAGGTCCATTTCCCTACTTCCACCTGGCATTGCGGGGGAGGGGAGTGTTTAAAGTTGCTGTGACGGTGTCATCCAATCGGGAGCTTGAACGTCACCTGTTATTCAAGCCCCGATTGGATAACAGCGTCACATCTGTCGAGTTGTCAACGGGCTTGACGTTTTAATCGAAGAATAGAGGTCGCTTCGTCCTCATCGCCGCCCGGGGGTCCGGAGTGGAGTCCGTTTCCCTAGTTCCACTTGGCATTGCGGAGGGCGGGGGGGATGTTGCCAGTTGCTGTGACGGTGTCATCCAATCGGGAGCTTGAACGTCACTTGATATTCAAGCCCCGATTGGATAACAGCGTCACATCTGTCGAGTTGTCAACGGGCTTGACGTTTTAATCGAAGAACAGAGGTCGCTCCGTCCACATCGCCGCGCCGGTGGTGCGGAGTGGAGTCCGTTTCCCTAGTTCCACTTGGCATTGCGAGGGGGGATGTTGCCAGTTGCTGTGACGGTGTCATCCAATCGGGAGTTCGAACGTCACTTGATATTCAAGCCCCGATTGGATAACAGCTTCACATCTGTCGAGTTGTCAACGGGCTTGACGTTTTAATCGAAGAACAGAGGTCGCTCCGTCCTCATCGCCGCGCCGGTGGTGCGGAGTGGAGTCCGTTTCCCTAGTTCCACTTGGCATTGCGGGGGGGGGGGATGTTGCCAGTTGCTGTGACGGTGTCATCCAATCGGGAGCTTGAACGTCACTTGATATTCAAGCCCCGATTGGATAACAGCGTCACATCTGTCGAGTTGTCAACGGGCTTGACGTTTTAATCGAAGAACAGAGGTCGCTCCGTCCTCATCGCCGCGCCGGTGGTGCGGAGTGGAGTCCGTTTCCCTAGTTCCACTTGGCATTGCGGGGGGGGGATGTTGCCAGTTGCTGTGACGGTGTCATCCAATCGGGAGCTTGAACGTCACTTGATATTCAAGCCCCGATTGGATAACAGCGTCACATCTGTCGAGTTGTCAACGGGCTTGACGTTTTAATCGAAGAATAGAGGTCGCTCCGTCCTCATCGCCGCCCGGGGGTCCGGAGTGGAGTCCGTTTCCCTAGTTCCACTTGGCATTGCGGGGGGGGGATGTTGCCAGTTGCTGTGACGGTGTCATCCAATCGGGAGCTTGAACGTCACTTGATATTCAAGCCCCGATTGGATAACAGCGTCACATCTGTCGAGTTGTCAACGGGCTTGACGTTTTAATCGAAGAACAGAGGTCGCTCCGTCCTCAT
The DNA here is from genome assembly GCA_011170035.1 of Teleogryllus occipitalis. NCBI lineage: Eukaryota > Metazoa > Arthropoda > Insecta > Orthoptera > Gryllidae > Teleogryllus > Teleogryllus occipitalis. Next base: position 412,578 of record BLKR01000099.1, on the reverse strand, counting down.
CGCCGCGCCGGTGGTGCGGAGTGGAGTCCGTTTCCCTAGTTCCACTTGGCATTGCGGGGGGGGGGATGTTGCCAGTTGCTGTGACGGTGTCATCCAATCGGGAGCTTGAACGTCACTTGATATTCAAGCCCCGATTGGATAACAGCGTCACATCTGTCGAGTTGTCAACGGGCTTGACGTTTTAATCGAAGAACAGAGGTCGCTCCGTCCTCATCGCCGCGCCGGTGGTGCGGAGTGGAGTCCGTTTCCCTAGTTCCACTTGGCATTGCGGGGGGGGGGGAGTGTCGCCTCCTCAGTAGCGCCTGCCGTCACGCGCCGTTGCCTTTTGCCGTGACGCAAGTGTTGACGCTCGCTGAACGCTTACTCCCTCAGGAACCATCCCACCTCTGGCGAAGAAAAGGGGAATCATCCCCAGCGTGGTGTAGATAAACCACATTACTCTGTATAAGTATTACGTGCCCTATAATACTTGTATTCTTGTAGTCGAATCATACTACATCAGAGGATGGAAAAATGGATAAAATGTGAAAAATTTACATTTTTTTGATAAAACAATTTTTTCAATATAAATATTACAGGTAAGTAAACTGAACCATTGTGTTACCATGTATGTGTTGTGAATGTTATGGTCTACAACATTTTCTATGGTGTTAGCAAATTTTGAGAAAATTGTTGAATACTGAGTGCGTTGTTGCTAGATATTAATGCTACAATAACATAATTTTGCACTGTTGCTGTGGAAATAAATGTTTTCAGAATGCTTCAGATACGTAGATTCAATATTACAAAAGCACATTACAGGCGCCGTATACATAAGTCCTCCCTATTTAGTCTCCACTACTTGATTTACAGCTTTTATCCTTTTTTTCCTACCACACTACAGTTTTTAATACTTTCTTAAAGATTATTCGGCTTCCAAATACTTTGATCAAAATTAGGTTTTCGGAATATCGTAGAGAATTGAACCCTTTTACAATATGGGGATTTTTGAAAGTAAAATTTCTCCTATTTTTTTGAGGAAGTTTGAATCGAACATTTCAAGAATGTCACTTTAGCCCCCATATTGTAAAAACATGTATTTTTGAAAAACGATCTTTGTAGATATTTATGTCAGGTTATTCAGTGAATTTAGCACTATCCGTACACAAAGTTTGAAGAAAACAATTGAAGCCATTTTTGAGAAAATTTTCTTTTTAATACTGCCCGTGATTCTCACAAAATCACGTGAAAACTACTCAGAATTTTTTTAAAACTTTTTAGATTCCTACGTACTAACCAAGGAAAACGTTCAATAAAAATTAGAAGCTATGTTTGAGAAAATTTTGAAACTGTTGTTGAGGCTTCACATAAAGAACCCGCCAAAACCAAATTTCCATTTCAAATTCAAGGGGCCGCCATTCCAGCTAGACATATCAGGGAATTTTATACTGGCTTTTCCTAACGTGGCCGATGACAGCTGATCAGCTGTTACGGTGTCATCCAATCGAGAGCTAAAACGTCATCACGGTGACTTCACTGTGGTGATGTTTAAGCTGACGATTGGACGAAACCGTAACAGCTGATCAGCTGTCATCGGCCAGGTTACAGAAACCCAAGTATAGTGATAATCCTCCTTAGGGTTTATACGCTAAGTTGTTCACAGACGTTTTGTTGTAAACAATTTCTCGGTGTTAAGGATACCGAAAACGGACAGCCGAAAGCACCCAACAAGCGCTCTCTGCGGCGTCTGGAGCTCTCCCAGACAGTGCACCGTCACTCCGTTGTGCTCTTTTGAATGCGTTATTTTTTGTTTGGGGATTTTATTTTCCATTTGATGTTACTATTGATTCAAAACGTATATTTAGTGCATTCTTGGTGTAAAGGTGGCCGTTCTGGAAGAAAATCTCTCTTTCTGTCCCCCAACTGCATAGTGTATGCAGTGACCTTCCTGGAAGAATATGCAGTTATTCTGAGTTATTCTTTGAATACAAGTGTAAGGAAGATCTTCCATTAATGCAAAATATACCAGGGCAATGAAATTTTCGAAATAAAAGAACTTTTATTTCGTTATCTTCCCGGCCAGTGGCAGTAATAACAGCTAAGAAAAGAATATGAAATTAGCTGGTGTAAAATATATCCAACAATAGCACTTGTTGTAAGTGCTGGAGTGCGATCTCTTTTTCTAACCCCGGTTCATTTTAGTTTTGCATGAGGTTTATTACCGACCTAGGAAAAGTAGATTATGTTCTGTGACGCAACCAGTGGAAGGGGACTCATTTCCCGCCCCAGAAACAGATGAAACATTCACTAATATAGTTTACTTATTTTCTATAGCAACGTAGTAATTCAGTATCGCAATTGAATACGTTATAAAAAACTATATCTGTAAATAAAAATAAATTTAAAATTTAGCATAAATGAAATTCTCATTATAAGAACAAACTCAAATCGACTACACCTATAGCCCCCTCGTAGACAAATCGTGGTTGCACCATTATGTAGAAAGACGATTGCGTATATTAATTATATAAGTCGATGTAGGAATTCATATTTTATAATTACACATTTTCAGTATTCATTAATTGGCATTACTTTTCTTTGTTATTGTTAAACGGATTATTCGTAATCATGTCAGGATTATTCACACTTTCTTTTGTAGTCTTTCTTGTGTAGTAATACAATAGACTAAAGAGGTATACATCTGTACTCTATGGTAATACTTTCATTCTTCAGTACTTGAATTATTCTTCTTCCTCCTCCTCCTCCTCCTCCCTCTGCCTTCTACCTCCTCCCCCTACATATTCCTCTCCGCGTTCGCATAAGGGGTAAAGAGTGGGACAGCGTTTCCGAGACCAACTATTACTGGTGCTCGCGGAACCGGGAGGTCTCAGGGTTCGAGTTCCGACGGTGGCAGGATTTTCGATACTAGCTTCGTAGCTAGGTCGAATTCAGTCGCTCTTTGGAGGAGAATTTTAGCGTCCGGCTGCTCTGATCGGTAGCTTTCCGTGGTTTCGCCGATCAACACCACGGAAATGCCGGAGTAGTTCCCTAGAAAGTGGGCCACGGACCACACGTGATCTTTCCTTCCCCTTCCTTGCTTTATCCTCACCCCTTACTTACACTCACTAACACTTACATATACTACACTACCTCATATGTCGGAAGTTTAAAGAATGTACCAACTGGGGCGGTGCCCTGCTGGTGGGAGATATCCGGTTAGGGAAAACCCCGCTCGCGAGCTGCGAGCCCGGATAACGACCTGGAATATACAAAGTGCAATGAACCACATTTTTTCATGAGAATCTCGACATTGCTCATGAAAATTCATAGTATATTATGTTAACATAGCGTATCATGACCTTTCAATTGTATTTCTCTACATTTCTCGGCTAACCCCATTGTTGGTCGTTCCAGGGGAGCCACGGCACTGTCACTGTCCGACGGGCTTATTTAGAGCATTTTCAACCGCAATTTGTTATGCGAATCTTGACATTGCTCGTTGAAGACCGGTTTCATGCTGCTACCTACTGCGGCTAAAGAGATGGCATAGGGAGATACTCGTATTTTCACGTTTAGGTTCATTCCAGTCCTGTAAAAATACACTGAAGTTAAATATTTTAGCATTAGTTCTACCTAAACAGAAGTGTTTAGGCCTTAATGTAAACATGTTTTCATAAACACGTACCAAGTTCGTAATATTATCCTTGCTAAATAAGTTCATCTGGATGGTCGAGGTGGCTAGAGCGTGTGCCTACTCAGCGCTTCGATCTGAAGGGTCACGGGTTCGAGCCCCAACGCGGGCGTGGTTGTTTGTTCTTTGTCTGTCATGTATGTGTGTTGTCACGGAAGGCCTTGGGAGTCTACTGACCACAGACCGAGGAGCCCGCAAGTGTGTCAATGTCTAGTGCAGGCACGTCAAGGTCGCGGGCAAGGTAACAAGATTTCGCCTGCGCTGTGTCCAGGGAAATTGGCGCGAGATTTAAAAATAAGGGTTGTACAAATTGTTCCGGAGTGGCGGTACTTCACCGGATGCCTGATCCATGTCTCTGGATGTCTGATCCATTCTTCCTTAAAGCAAAGAAGTGATCCATTAAAATGAAGTAATACATCAGACAGATTTCAAATTCTCAATTGAGAGTAAAATTAAACATTTTGAATCGAAAGTATCTTTATTTTACTATCGTGTTTACTTAAGAGTGATATCATAGCACTAAGTTTCTGCGTTCATTTTACGAAATTGAACAATGATTCTTGTCCGTTAAAAACGTTACCCGTCCATAAGCGAAAATTGATAACTTACGGAAACTTGTTAATTTATTTCACATTATTGCGAAATACAATAAATAAGAAAGGAAAAAATTCGTCATTCAAACATATTTTTGCCGCTTGGCAAAAATATTTATTACATTCAGAATTTAAAAAGAAAATAAGCATGAAATAGTAATAAATAGTGAAGAATCTATACACAATTAAAATCTCGGTTGTTTGATAGAACAAATCTGCGAAACATGTTCTCTTATGAAGCCTCTATTCTCCACCACGCGCCGCTTCATCTTGCGTCCGTTTACCCCGTTGTGGATTTGCAGAGAAGGGAATTTGAAGGCAGGTGAAGTTGCCCATGGTCGTAGGAGTACCGAGCTTCCCAGGCGGGCAAGTAGCTCGTGCGGGCGCGTTCTTGTTTCAGATGGTAGATTTTATTATTAATTCTGCAATTAAGCGTAGTTATTTGGTGGCAGAATATCTTAAATTTGAATGCATTAAGCTCACATGACAAATAGTAAGTTACAAAAAAGTAGTTAATTAAAATAATAATAATAATAATAATAATAATAATAATAATAATAATAATAATAATAATAATAATAATAATAATAAATAGTACATAATATCACCGCGCATGCCTTACTCCACTTCACTTCACAGCACTGCACAACACTTGACTGTGACGTATGGCTTCCGCATTCCTTTCTCTCCACTTCTTAACCCAACACAACACTGCGCTGCACTACACTTCACGTTCTGATGTCCATAAATAGTTCTTTCATTAACGTCATGTAGATTTTTTCTTCATTGTAGTAGTTGTTGTGCAATAGTGCGTGCAATATTTGCAATTTTTAAAAACAACAAAAACATATTTTCTCAAAATGGCTCCAAATTTTTTCTTTAAATTGTTGGTAGGGTTAATGCCAAATATTCCTTATACGATGACATAAAAGCCATATTGCTCTATTATTTGTTGTTTTTTTCAAAATTACAAAAATGTAATATTCTTTATTTGTCTCTCACATCGATAATATTTACAATAGTAGCGATTTCTTCACATTATTATATTTTTAAATATATGTGCTTTAAATAATGCTGTATAGAGTTTCTCGAAAACTCAACAGTTTTCTTTAAAAATGTGCTCAATATTCCGCATTTTCAGAATCGCTCGTACGCCATATTCTCAAAAATGGCCTCAATATTTTTCTTCTAACTTTTCCAATAGATAGAACAAAGTGCACTGTTTAATATGCCGTGAAGTTCATTTTGTTGTATTTTTTTAAATATCTCTAACGCCGTGAATATGAACATTTCCATCGATGTATACATTATTGCATTGGTGAGTGGACGTGACTTCAAATGACTTCAATTGAAGTTTTTCGAAAACTCAAAAGATTCGTGTGAAAAAGAGCATCAAATTTCGAATTTACAATAGTCCTTAATCGCAATTTTTCTTAAAACAGCTATTTTTCAATGTTAACTTCTATTTAGGACGAAGTTTTACTCTTCTTTAATATTCTCGAAGTAGTATGTATAATTTAAAAAAAAATACAAGAACATTTTCTCAAAAATAGCTTCAAATTTTTTCTTCAAATTTTTCGTAGTAAGTGTCGATTGTACCGTATACGATGACAAACGCCATATTGCCAAATTTTTTGTTTGTTCAAAAACTACAAATTTTTTTTTTTTACTTTGAAAACTCAACCATTTTTGCAACAATTCTCATGTTCTTTATATGATCTCACATCAAGTTTCTGGAAAACTCAACTATTTTCTCTGAAAATAAATTCGAAATTTCGCATTTTCAGAAAGGCTCAAACGCCAGTTTCTCAAAAATGGCTCCAAATTTTTTCTTCAAACTTTTCAAGTACTTATTGCTAATTACACAGTTTAATTAAATTAATCTAAAAACTAAATTAATCTATATGACGTAATGTTCATTTTGTTGTATCCTTTTGTTTTTTCAATTACTACACAAATGTAATTTTTTTTAAATTTCTCCCACGCCGTTAATACGCACATTTCCAGCGATTTATATACATTATTGCATTTGGGACTTGATGTGCTTCAAATGACTTTAAATAACGTTTTTCGAAAACTCAATAGATTCCAGTGAAAATGGTTTCAAATTTCGCTTAAACTTTCAAATTACACTTAAACGCCATTTTCTTAAAAACAGATCCAAATTTTTCAATGAAAATTCCTACTTTGGACGAGGTTTTATTCTTCTTTAATATTCTTGAAGTAATATTTCGGTTCTACTATTAGGTAACCGAAAAGTTGAGAAAAGTTTAATAAAATGTATTTGGGCCACGATAGATGGCAGCTGGCAAGACGATAGGGCAAGATTGTAAAGTCAGTGCTCACAAATGAAATTAGAAACCGTTACTACAAGAAATCCTGTGCCATTCTGTAGCACCACTAGTTTGGTAATTGATTGAGCTTTACATCTAGATGATTTCGGTTGTACTGCAACTTGTAGAATTTAGTTTAGTTCGTTCTTCCGTGATCGTTCTTCCGTGGCGTTGATCGCCTGGCTGATACGTCACGGCTAGTGACGGTAGCAAGTGCCGGCGGTAGTCTGCAGTCACTTTGTAGCGCGCCACAGATGGCGCCTTGACCAGGCGTGTAGCGAGGGCGGCAGTAGCCCCCGAGGTCTGTGCTGATCGCCCGGCGGATACGTCACGACTGGTGACGGTAGCTGGTGTCGGCGGCAGCAGTCTGGAGTCCTCTTATAGTGCGCAGCAGGTTACGCCGCGGTAGGGCGTGTAGCGAGTGCGGCGGTGGTAGCTACGCGAAGCGGTAACTGAACGGGAGCGCCCTGCTCCCGACCATGCCTTTATACCCCACCGCCCGGTGAAGGGGGAGGGGAGGGGCTGTGCCCCTCCACTAGCGGCGCGGCGGAGCGTAACTCCGTTTCGTCTTCTGATTGGGGGGATACCACAGTTACCCTAACAAATAGGCCACGGACCGCGCGCGATCTGTCCTTCCTCTTCCTTGTCCTATCCTCTCCCCTTATACACACACTTACACTAACATGCACTACACTACCGCATATTCCGGGAGACCGGTCGGGAGATTATAGCTTGTCCCGGCTGGGGCGGTGCCCCGCTGGTGGGAGAGTCCTGGTTAGGGGGAAACCCCACTAGTCGACGGTAGGTCGGCGCCGGATCTCGCCACCCAGCGGGAGAAGATCACCGCTATCTCCCGAGAAAAAACATGCACTACACTAAGGGGACTAATGACCAAAGCAGTTGACGCGCCCGGAAACACGGAAAAATCAATCAATCAATCGGTAGCCTAAAGATGTAGGAAGTGGGAAGACGAGATGGGACCTCCGAGTCGCCCGAACCTTAGTTCGGGTAGCCCCCAGTAGGGCTCTCGGTTTTGTCATGGCAGTGGCCCTACTCTGGACAAAGAGGAGGGACTTGTTCCCGATACATGTGAGTAGCAACTTCGGTTCTAGCCTGGATAGCTAGGAGCTCTGAACTGGCAGGGCAGTCCGACCCAGGCGTTGTATGGGGAGATTTCCTTAGGGTGAACTGCGTTCTGGCGGGACCCAGATGCCAGCCCAAAGGCGTACTTGTACGTCTGCGGGGGGGGGGGCGGATAGAGGCTGGCACGTAGGTGCCCACCCAGGGGTGAATTGCCCCTGGTAAAGTACAAGTGCGTACTGCAAAGCACAAATACTGCGAAGTTAGGAACTCAAAATTTTAATATAATTGAATAGCTCTCCATTTTTGCTTGCTAGATAGACTAACCGAGAGAAAATTAGCAGTTGAATTAGACGACCGTGAATTTCTCAAAAGTAAAACATTTGTAAAATTATAATAAGAATCAATTTTGGAGGAGAATTTATGTAAATTTAGTGTAAGTGAATGGCGATGTAATTGTGAATCTTATGATAAAGTATTAGCAAGGTTTAATTTGAAGGCCCGTTAATTGAATACATATTAATCGAGTCTTAAGATCTTGCTTGTAATTTTCATATGGGATCCCATTCATAAGGAGAAGTAACAAAATATTTAATTACCAAATGGTAGAGGAATGATTTTCTTGTTTCAAGTGTGATTTCATTCATGATTAACTTTGTGTGTTATACTTTCCTTTTTTGTTTGAGGATCTAATAAATCCCCAGTTATATTGAAAATCTGAGTAACCATTTTCTTCACATGTGGTCTCCATCACTGACTTCTCCCTACCCCTGTGCCTTCAGATTCCCAAATCTTCATTATAATAATTTTTGTGGTAGGTGATGTTGTATGTGACGAAATACCATCACATTACCTTTTCGGTAGACTCACTGGAAAGCACTAGTTAATTAATTAAATCCGTGCGAACATTCCACAGTTTGTACATCGTTGTTTTAAAAACGAAAATAACTTCATACTTCAAATAACCCAAATTCGAAGGTATCTGACGAGCTTTGCAATTGAGTAAGTCCCTTTCCCAAAAATGTAATATAACATCCAAAAATACATCGTTTTCGTAAAAAACATAAAACTCGAGTCGTAAGAAGCACGAAAATCGGGTTAAATGCATCATTTCCGAGTTACGAGCGTTGCAAGCGGCACGTGCGTGAGCTGTTTTTCGTGTGAAATAGTTTTCGAAAATTCTAATTTTTTCGCCTTAAACCTATTTAATGCTACCCTGGGGATGTGATACTCATTTCCTGTCCAGCAGTAGCAAACTGGACGAGTTTTATTGTCCTTGGGGCCATAAATCGGATAAAACCTTCATCTTTCCTTAACGTAACGTTCCGTAACATTGACGGGATAGGTAATCAAAATGAATATAAAAAAAATTGTGTAACCGTTACAATTTTAAAATAAACTAATATTAAAATGTTTTACATATGAACCGATGTAAAATTTTCTTTAAAAATTAATTTTGGCCCACAATTGAGTGTGAACCCTAAGCGAATGATAGATCTGCTTATGTATTAAGCCGTATATGGGATCTGTGATTCTTTAAACTTTAATATTGGGAACTCATTTCTTTCATAATAGTGAGAGGCTATCTACGGTATGGCAGAAATGGCATGTGCCATGGGCGCCCCTCACAATGGGGCGGTATTTAGAGTATACTTACTAAAACAAATAACAACAACCCTATTTTTGAAGTATCCTGACAGGGACGCAAATTCTATGCTTGTCATTGGCGCCTGACACCTCTATTGATAGTACAAGTTACTGTGAAAGGAAACACAATGGAAGGGCGTAGCACATACAGCATCTTTAAGTACGCCGATTAAAATCTCTTTTCTCGCAAAGATCTTGGCGTGCGTTCTGCGAACCGAATCAAAGCATAATTTCTCCTCCAGCGCCGGCGGAATCCAGGAAATCGAGCGAAAGACGTTATAACCTCCCTGTTAGGAAACTGACAACCGCGCGGCGACGGCCGTCGCCCGAAGCACTGCGAAATCGTGGGGGGCTCGCCATTGTCGGTGCACGCGCACGGAGACCTGGCCAGTGCGCGCGCACCGGCCTCTCGTGAGTCACAGGGAGGCGCGCGAATCCGCGCTCTTATAGAGGCGCGTTCGCGGGGCATTGCCCACAAGCCGAAGCAGCAAGGTGCAATACAAGCTCATCCAGAGGAGTGCTCTCTAATAAAGATAATGATGAAGTTTTAACGTGCGATTTTTTGTAAAGAAGAAAGAGTGAAGAACTGTTGTTGCTTTTTCTTTTGTGAAATATATTATTTAATAAAAATAGCGATATGTTCGCGTCACTTATCGCAGAGTCTCTGCGAGGAGTTTTGACATTTAACGTTAACAGCACCCACATTTCATCTTCAGAGAATTCCGCGTTAAAAGTGAGTATATCGCTGCAGCATTATGATGGTGTAGAATTGTATTTGATGGAACGTGCATAAACTCTAAGATGTGTCAATATTTAAGGTGCGAATACGTTTTCTGAGCTCAGAAGACTGTCTAGTTAGAAATGGGAATTCAAATTTTCTTCTGAGGTGAAAAATCCAATTATTTGGAATTCTATTTACGCAATTATTATTATTATTATTATTATTATTATTATTATTATTATTATTATTATTATTATTATTATTATTATTATTATTATTATTATTATTATTAATAATAATAATAATAATAATAATAATAAAGTGCAATAGGCATTCTTCATACGTAGCGCTCTCATATAATGTTTATTTAAACGTTCGTTTCACTTTTTGAAGAAAGAGCAAAGTGTCACGATTTATCGTGAAGTCAATGAAAGAAACAATATTTTCACTTATCGCAAGACCCTTGTAAGTCTTAGCCATTTATAGCAAACGTCGCCCCCATTTCAATTCATAGTATACCTCAATTCATAGAAACCTTCAATCCATAGAATACTTCAAAAGGGAGTGTGTGGCAGCAGTATTATAATGGTGTGGAAATGTACTGAATGAACTCAGTCGTAAAATCTCATCCCAAGATTTCTGTATTAATATTTGGAAGATTGATATTATGAATACAAATATTGTATGTATGCATATATTATATTTGAAATAAATACAGGTCAGGGGTCAAAGGATAGACAAATTCAAAAAGGGAGTTTCATTTTTTTCGTGAGCCGAAATATGCAATATTTAATTTCATAAGCTACAAATGTGGATATTGGCATGTTGTATTTTTCACAAAATAGTTTAAGTTGCAGGAGTGATTGTTTCCAAATTTTGCTCTAATATTTTTGAGTGTCCGAAAGATAGCGGGCGTGTTTAAAATGTTATTACAGAATGTTTTTTTTTTACAAAAATAATTTAATGATACCTGCAATGCAGTTGTTGCCGGTCGCCTTTTGTCGCCGGTCGTGCCGAAAGAGACGGGACGGACGGACTGGTAATTAAAAACGCCGAGTGATCATCATCTGGGAACATCCCGTCGTTTGTCATTCATTGTTTTAAAAATTGAAAATTACTTTATACAGACATTCAAATAGCCTGGCCCTGAACTGTTCATTACATCGTATATATATTCATAAACATTATAGTAATACGTTCGTCACCTTTCTTATCTATGTTGTGTGCTAATATATAAAGACAAGTGCATTGAGTTACAGCGCGGAAATCTCTTAACCAATAGCGATGAAAATTTTGTGCTAGCTTCCTTTGAAGGTAGGCTGTGATTTACAACCATAAACCTTAATATATTTACAAAATAATTACTTTGTGGCCTTTTTTCGCCTAGCTTTACATACAGATGAATAATGTGCAATAGTTAAGTTGCACACCACCAGAGGATTACGACCAGAGATCTACAATTGAGTTCATCAATGCACAGAATTATGTATTTATAGAAGAGGACAGTGTGTTTATTTCCAGTGTCAATTGTCTAATCCAAAATGATTCTGAGTTTCTCTCCGCTCCATTCATAAAAGAAACTTGGATATTGTTTTTAATTACCTCTAGGCGTGATGTACTAAGTGTACTAGAGATATGAAATTATTGGAAGAAATAGTTTTCGGATAGATGAGATTAATATTGTTGAAAAACGATATGAACGCACGCATGTTTACTTGTAAATCAAGCATAATTGTTATGTGTTTGCGGGTTGCACGAGCGACAGAGCGAGCGAAAACATATTATGAATGCTTTACGTGCTATGCTGAAATTGTGACGGATGGATGAATTTTTGTAGGGAAGTTTTATAATAGAGGAGAGGAAATGCGTACCTTTGGGAGGTGATGGAGTAATAACTTACATTGATGAAAGTTCGGAAAAAGTGTAATTGAAGTAAAACAGTAATGGTAAATGGGCATTTGGAGGAATTGAATGTGTATCAACGCTGGTTTTCAAGGTTGTTGAAAATAGAACAAAAGAGGTTATTTTAGGTAATAAAGAAAACTTTTGTCAAGCTGACATCCACTGCCATCTCGGATTTTTGGAGATATTATAATTGTCTGAGTGCTTAATGTCTCCTTTCCATCAGCCACTATTTATCTAGGACCCTTAAACGCGTACTTGAATTCAATTAAAATTACTTTAATTACATTTAAACGTCAGTTGCTGCAGCCTGGCGTTTAAGGTCAATTTCAAACTTTTCTTTATAAATATGTGGAAGGAAAAAGAGTGTGAAAAAGAGTAAGTTTTACAATGTGACAATTGATGGTACAATGGACAATATTGGTATAACATTTAAAATACCACTAAAGGAAAATACGTGAATACATGTATTTTATTTTTTTTAGTTTAAATTTATTTAATATTTTCTGTTATAAAGGGAGCGAAATTTGTGTGCTTGAACCCCAATAAGAAAAAAATATAAATATTTGTTTAGTGAGAAAGCGTTTTAGTGAGTTCGGAAGACCGGGTATTTCCAGATGGGAGCAAGGCAGAGAGGAGCGAGGTAGGGCGGAGGGGAGATACAATAGAATAGGTAGAAGTAAACTCCGCCACAGGGCGGGAATAGATGGAATTCCTCTTCCTATCTAATAAAATTAATATGATAAATCCCCGGGAACGCGGACTACTTTAACTAGTACTGTATAATTCTAAAAGAATGTAACAACTTTTATAATCGGCTTCTCTATCAGTGACGTCAAAATAAGAGTTTCTCAGGAAATGTCACAAGTTCAAATCTCGACGGGAAACTATTAGATGAAACCTGCTAGCGCATGGCACGTAGAATGTAGCGCATCCCTTACAGTTCGCGTTAAACGCCTTCGACTGAACGAGCTATTTACGATAAAAATATCGTAAAGTATCCGTTAATACGAGATTGAAAATTTTCCAAACAAGGCCGTCAGGCCGGTGACCAAGTGAGTATTGTAATCAGTGTTACTACACAAATATCGTACTACGTTTTATCCACTTTGAAGAAAATTGCAAGAATTTAATGTAAAATTTCGTCCTACGCCTTCATTTAGTATTCACGTTTTTTTTTACTATCAGTGGCGACACTTTTCTCAACAGGAAAAACAATTGAAATATTTTCAAAAGAAGTGGCAAAGTACGCCATTACTTAACCGTCCTTGTGTCGAAATGAAGTACATTACCACACTAGGGCGCTAAAGCACTTCATTACGAAACTGATTATAAAGGCATAAAGTTTGATTTTACCTAACCAAAGTGGATAACAACCTTAACAATGCTCTTTTTTAGATTACAAAGTACCACTTGTGTTGTATGAATATGTAATTCTCTGTTCGAAGAGGATTTGTTTGGAAGAAGTATTTTGTTTAAACTGTTTCGGCCGGTCTACAAAGATTTCCGGATCTTTAAATTCCATTAGGTGTGAGCACTACGCCTGTAGGAAGGCAGTTTATTTTAACACATTGTCTTTCATCTCTATTTAAAATGTGTAATCAAATGATTTTCTTCGAAGAATACGTGTATGGATTTCAGTAATTTCAAAGATCTTAGAAAAAATCAAATTCTGGAGTGAAGATAAGACTCCATTAATTCAGTAAATTCAATATTGTTGCATAGGATATTGTCCCTCGCAGATTTGCACACTATAGATTTAATTGTAGTTTATAATTACGAAAAACATAGTTTTGTTTAAATCATCAGTAAGCACACTCAACTGTTATGTTTCTTGGCAGTTTAGGTATACTAATAACAGACGTTTTTGGAGATTTGTTTTTATGGGTACTCCCTCTCCCTAGTACGGTTTTATTGATTTGTGATTCGAAGCGCGTCAACGGCCAAGGTCAGTAGTCCCGTAAATGTAGTGCATGTTTTCCCGGGGGGGCGAGTGATCTTCCTCCGCTGGATGGTGAGACTCGGCGCCGGCCTCCCATCGGCTAGCGTTTTTTTTCCAAACCAGGTATCTCCCACCAGCGGAGCACTGCCTCGGCCAGGACAAGCTCTAGGCTCCCGACTGGTATCCCGGTATGTGTGGTAATGTGTGGTAGTGCGTGTAAGAGGTAAGTAAGGGGAAAGGATTGGTCAAAGAAGAGCAAGGAAAAATTGCCTATGGTCCGTGGCCAGTTTGTTAGGGTACTACTCCGGCATCGCCTAGAGTTGTAGAAACCACGAAAAAAAAAACGATCAAAGCAGTCGGCCGCTAGAATTCTCCTCCTCACAGCAGTTAACTTTGACGAGTGTGTAGCTAGTGTCGAAAATTCTGCCACCACTGCCGATTTTCTCCAAAATTGATATTCCCCGATCGATTTAAAAGAACTCGAGGCCACTTGAGTCTGAAACGGGTATTCTGAATTTTCGGAAGTAGGACCTACTTTATATGCAGCTTCAATAGCATTTTCAAAATGTTCTCAAAAACGGGTCAAAATGTTTTATTAAATTTGACTTTTATTAACATAAATGAAAATTGGACAGGTCTCATTTTCTTTGAAATCCCTGATTTTTAGAAACTTGCAAAAGTTCAAATTATTTTTTTCGCCGTCTTCTTGTAGCTACAATATTGAAAACAGAGATCTTTTCTTCAAATGTAATTTGTCCTCCGTATATAATTTTTTCATGAATGTCGTGCACTTTCTTTGAAATGTTTAGTAGCTTTCGCGCAATTTTTTAAAATCAAATATGGGCAATATGAAAAATATCAAAAAATAGAATTTCTCAAAAACCAAAATTTCCAGTTGCTATCAAAACTGTCCAATTTCTCCAAAATTGGTATTCCCCAATCGATCTGACTGATGTCGCGGCCCCATGAATTTGAAACCCATATTTTAATTTTAGGTGTACTTTACATGAAGCTCCGGGGACATTTTCAAGATTTTCAAACAAATGGCTTCATCGTTTTTTATTAAATTTTGTTGTTGGATAGTGTCAAGGATGTTTAAGAGAATGGTGCATAAATCATTTTCGTTGATAACCCTGATTTTTGGAAAAATAAAAACGTACAAACTTTTCTCGGAGTCTTTCTACGACTAAATATTAAAGATAGTGTTTTTTTCTGTAATGAAATCTGTTCCTTAAAGATATATTTTAAAATAAAGTCATGCCAATTTTTCGAAAATTTGAGTACTTTTCTCGTAATTTTGCATGAAAATATAGGGAAGAAAGTACGTGCTGTTTTAGCGCCACTAGTTTGAAAAATATTTTCCGCCGTTAACATTTACATTACCAGTTATTTGTATGATTGGAGGTAAAAATGTCTGATGGAAAATGTCTATTTAACAAATGTCCACATGTAAAAATATCTTAAATACGTAATCGTCTATTGAAATAATGTCCAATTTATTGTTTTCCATAAAGTTCACTACAAAAAGTCGACAGTACTTCTATTACTAGTTTGTACTTCTTTTGAAAAATAATAATTTGAGCCATTTAACTACAGAGATATTTGAACTACTCCTGCTGAAAAATTTGGATCTTTTAGTTTTTTAGCAACGCTAATAATATTCCTCTTTAGTTCAATGTAATTATTTCCTTTTCCTACATTGTGAATGCATCCTAATATCATAGAAACATTTTTGATGTTGTTTGTTGGACATTTTTATTGGACTCTTATGTTATCGGACGTTTCTGACTGGACGTTTTGTAGTGAACCTTGTGTTCTGAACGTTTTTCTAGGTGGACCTTTATGTAGGTGGACATTCTGAAGTGAACATTTTTACCTGGAACCATTTGTATACATTATTTCATTTGTGAGTAGAAGTGCACGATTTCCAATGAAGTTTCTCAAATATTCCAAAAACTCTTTTGAAAAAAAGCTTCAACTTTCGAATTTACAGTAATCCTTGATCATTTTCTCTAACATGTAACACATCTACAGGCTCTCACATCCATGATATTACTAGGGCACCTACTACCAATTTACATATGATCTATCTGATTGTGTGTCACCGCGTCTGGAGATCTCCATGATTCTAGATATACCTTCTTGTAAAGAAAGGTTGTAGTGCTTATGACTTTTTTCTGAATAGATGCAAAGTCACATTCCATCCGTTTCCATTAGAAATGTGATGGGGTGTATCCCATTCTACAAACTGGCTCATCATATAATATTCACCTATTTCGCATTAAAATCTCCTACAATGAGTCTGATGTCGTGTTTTGGACTTTTTGAGTACCAAATTATTTAATTGACAATATTTTTTCCATCTCTTCATTGTCTTCTGTAGGTGCATGCACACTAATCATTAAGTAAGGAAATCTTTCTTCAATTCAAATGGAGCATAATATTTCGTTTACTGGATTAAATTGAGTGATAAGATGTTTAAGACATTTGTGTATTAAAAATCCTGCACCAAATTCTGCCGAATTCATGACCATTATAACTTACTTCGAGTTTTTGAAGTTTCGACTTTTTCTGGAGAAGGGGTTTTAGCGCATCGTCAAACACTCAACTTGGGATTAGTATTGAGTTTACCCCCTAGAAAGATTGGATTCACTAAGCCTTACAGAGCGCTCTCTACCTATGGTTTTCTCTCAGTGCTTTCTTTCCCTTAGCATTTGGGCTAATCCCAAGGAAGCAGCACTTTTCTGGCGGTGCTAACTCGCCATGTCACTAGGCTGGCATAGAGCTTTTGTGGTTTTTAATAAGGACAATCCCGCCATGGACTACACTCCCACGCTCTTGTGGCCAAGCCGCTTCATTACAAACCTTTCTCTTATACTACATATATTACTCTGCATATACTACCTACGTATACGAGAAAGCAAAAATAAATAAAAATATATTATTTGTTTTATACAATTCTTTTTTTAATATATTTATTTTCTATTCAATTTTATACAATTTTCAGGCTGTTGAATATAATTATACAGAACTTTTTGGGGATGCTAGATTTCATATTAAAATTATTGGTAATTATGATTTTATTTTACTAATATATTGGGGTAAAATTGGATTTTAATAAGTATTTAGTGAATTTTATTATAAACTTAGAGTTTCAAGGGAAAGTATTATTTAGTAATAATGTAGAAAATCATTTACGGAAGGTGAAATATATATTTGGAGAAGCGGAAACGAATTCGTTTTATGTGTAATTTTTTTCCCAGATCGAAATGTTGATAAGCAGGATAATTTGTTAAAGACAATTATACAATTATTATACAATTATACAGTTATACAATTTTGAATCTCAAAGAAGTTTGAGACGTGGGCCTGAATCGATGTAAATTGCCAATTTTACTCTTCTGTATCATCATTGATACTAACATTGCGAAAGACTGGTGACGTAATTTCCCTAAGCAATAATTCGAATGTGACGTGTGCTTATAAATTGTTGTTATTCCCATTTTTTTATGCATGCACTTGAGAAACACGTTTTAGCAACAGTCAAAAAGTCGTAAATTATGAAACAAACGTGAAGGTAACGTATTCGGAGTATTTGTTTTCCAATTGCTTCCTATTGTTTGTTACATTTTCAGATTATCAAAACATCAAAAACTTCTTTCCCTGCAGATTTTTAAAAATTATTTGTCAACATGTGGCATACTTAGATTAAAGTATAAGATTTGATGTATAGTTTTATTGATAAAAATAGTTACAGGAAATGAATTAACACTTTCAATATCGGTGGTGTGTTTACATTGAAATAGAATAATTGATTAATTTCGCCTTTGTCTACATTGTAAATATTATTCAAATTGTGAGCAGCTTAGTAGCTATTATTATTTCTTATGCAATGTAATGGTCGACATGCAGTTTTGAAAACAATACTTCGTAGATTTTCGAATTGAAAGGGCTTCATTTTAACTAAACAATATGTTGATTTACACCGTAGAACTTCACTTATTAAATGTTGTGTAGTAGTCTTTTAGAAGGTGTTGATCCCATTGAATTCTCCTTGAGAGCGTGCATTTCTATTGATGCGTTGACAATATTCACTACACCTTCACTGGTTCTCCTGATGAAGATAACCATTTGACATATTTTTCTCTGTCTTTATTGTTCTAATCGTTAAGACATTCAACATATCTTAATAGAGAGGTCTATTGTGAATGTTCCTATGATTTTCAGAGGTTCGATAAGGAATGTTGTGCATTCTTACTAACATAGTCAATTGGAAACAAGGATCTATTCGATTCGAAAAGAGCTTTATCGCTGATCGTTGTCATTGCATTCAAGAGAATTCAGAGAATTGAAGCGTCCATTGGCCATAGTCGATCTTTTTGTTAATTTCTCTGGTCACTAACAGGCTAATGCAGCAGCAGTACCCTAAAAAACTTACCACGGACGGCGTGCGATCCTCTATTCTCGTCCTTGTCCTGTCGTCTCCCCTTAGACACGCACATATAAGTATTTACATGAACTACACTATCACACACGCCGAGAGACCAGTGGGGAGCTTAGAGCTTGCCCCGCTGGTGGGAAATACCTGAAAAGGGAATGTCCCGCAATCCGATGTGTAGGTCGGCGCTGACGGATCTCACCATCCATCGGGAAAGAAACGCCACCACCTCTAGACAAATAAAACACTTACTAAACTAACAGTACTAATGACCGTAGCAGTAAACATGGCCGAAAATATCACTCAGGGCATCAGTTTATGTCATTGCAGTGCCTCCGACCAGCCTTAGGGTTAGACCCCCGACGGTGGTGGCAGGATTTGCGACACCAGCTAGATAGCGACGTCGAGTTCAGCCGCTGAATGGAGGAGAATTCTAGCGGCTGGCTAGTCTGATCGGTAGTTTTCAGTGGTTTCTCCTATTAACACAAGGCGAATATTGAAGAAGTACCCTAACTAACGGACCGCGCGTGATCCGCGATCTTTCCTTCCTCTTCTTTGTCGTATCCTCATACCTTACTAACACACACTTATACTTACATGCCACGAGACCAATCGGAAGCTTACAGCTGAGGCAGTGCCCAACGGGTGAGAGATACCTGGTTGAGGAAAACCACGCAAGCCGACGCGTAGGTAAACGTACCCCACACATACAAGACTAATGACCTCAGGTGTTGACGCGCCCGGAATCATTAATCAATAAAATAACCGAAAACTTCAATGAAGCAACCCATGCATCAATGGTGGCATACCGGGAGCGGTGGCTCAGTGCATCAACTCATGTCACTGTAGCGCCTCTGACCGGGAGATCCTAGGTTCGAGCCCTGACAGCGGCAGGATTTTCGACACCAGCTTTTCAGCTAGGTCACATTCAGTCACTGTCTGGAGGAGAATTCTAGCGGCCGGCTGCTCTGATCGGTAGTTTTCCGTGGTTACTGCAATCACCACCAGGCGAATGCTGGAGCTGTACCCTAACAAATGGGTCACGGGCAGCGCGCGATCTTTCTTTCCTCTTCCTTGTCCTATCCACACCCCTTACTCACACACCTATGCTAATATGCTCTACGCTATCACACATGCCGGGAGACCGGTCGGGGACTTGAACTTGTCCCGGGGGAGGCGGTGCCCCGCGGGTGGGAGACACCTGGTTTGTGGAAAATCCCGTTAGCCGACGGTAGGGCGGCGCCGTACCTGGCCATCCAGCGGGGGGAGACCACCTCCCAAGCAAAAACACACACTACACTTACGGGAGTCATGACCATAGTAGTTGACGCGCCCGGAATCACTATCAGTCAATCAATCATGAATGGTGGCAGGTTCCGCGCGAGGCGGCGGAGGCCGACGCGGCGCCGGTGGCGTCGGCGAGGCCGGAGGGAGGCG
Organism: Teleogryllus occipitalis; assembly: GCA_011170035.1. Classification (NCBI taxonomy): domain Eukaryota; kingdom Metazoa; phylum Arthropoda; class Insecta; order Orthoptera; family Gryllidae; genus Teleogryllus; species Teleogryllus occipitalis. Next base: position 392,815 of record BLKR01000099.1, on the reverse strand, counting down.
CGGCGCTGCTGAGAGCGCAGAGCCGCGAGACGCTGGCGGCGGCTCTGGAGCGGCTGCGGCGCGCGGGGCCCTGGCAGTTGGAGGCGCGCGCCGCCAACACCGACGCCGGCGCCAGCGCCGCGGAGATCGACGCCGTCGTCGAGAGCTGCCGCCTGCCCGGCCGCTCTGGGAAGATCTTCCGCCTCACGGTGAGTGGTTTTACAGCAACTACTGTCGTTAGGCCGTTATAGAGGAAATAACGGACGCGTGTGAAGGTTGTGACACGAGGCGAAACCCGGCCAAAGTACTCAAAGTACACATCATCTGGTTTGGATGTTCGCAACGGACGGCTGTAAAACCTCTAACAAACGTAAACAATCGTTTTTCGTTCTTCTGATTAAGTTTATTCAACAGTGCAATGTTACCAAATACTTATTAACGCCATTAGGTTAATGTAGAGCATTTAACGGTCGCGGTTGAAGTTCGTAAACAACCAATGCAAAAGTCCGTTCAACTTATCTGCTTCAATTGCTCTTAACGGACGGCGGATTGTTAAATCCTTAATGAACATCGCCCGTTAAGAATGGCTATTCGTTCCTCTGATTGTATTAAGTTTTACAATATTACCAAAATCGTCGAGAGCTGCCACCTGCTCGACCGCCCTGGAAAGATTTTCTGCCTCACGGTGAGTGGTTTCGCAGGAGCTGAAGTAATCGTTAGGCGGTTATGAAGGAAATTACGAACGCGGGTAAAAGTTGTGAACTGAGGCGAAAGTCAGCGAAAGTTCTCAGAGTCTTTCTGCATTGGTTGTTCTTAACGGACGGCGGACTGTAAAATCTCTAACGAACGCTGGAGGTTAAGAGTTGCTTTTCATTCTTCCGATTAAGTTTATATAATAGTGCAACATCTTTAAATGGTTATTAATGTCGTTAGGCTGATTAGAGCAAATAACGGAAGCGTGTGAAGTTTGTGAACCGAGGAGAAAGTCGACGAAAATTCCTATAGTTCATCTGCTTTAGTTCTTAACGGACGGTGGACTGTAAAATCCCTAAAGAATGCTAGACGTGTAGATTCGCTTTTATTTTTTGATTATGTTGTTATAATAGTGCAAAATTACCAAATAGTTATTAACGTCATTAGGTTAATGTAGAGCAGTTAACGGTTGTGATTGAAATTCGTAAACCGAGGCGAAAGCTCATACAACTTATCGGCTTCGATTATTATTATCGGACGGCGGTTTGTTAAATCCTTAATGAACACCTGCCATTGAGTGGATTTTTGTTCGTCTGATTGCGTGAAGTTTTCATAATAGTAAAATATTACCAAAATAGTTATTAGCGTCATTAGAGAAACAAACAACACAGTTGAAGATAGGAAACCTAGGCGAAAACAGATTTTTATAACCAAGTAAGTCTGTTATTTCTGCTATGGGCCATGTGCCTTGTCTTTCAAAAAGTCATATCACTTTTTTAAAGTAAAAAGTTATATAAATAGAAAATACCTATTCTTCTATTAGGAGTACTCATACGCCATCTCAAGCAATGTATTACTTATTTGTTTGATCGTACTTAACGGATGGCGGTCTGTAAAATCTGTAACGGACCCGGAACGTTCAGTGTGACTTTTTGGTTCCTCTGTTTTAACGGTGTTCCTCTGTTTTCCTCGGTATAAGAATGCACTATAATGAAGAAGATTAATCGCCTCGGTGTTCACGAAGAGAGGCATATGTGAAACATAGTCATTTTTGCAGAAAAACGGCTACAAGAGCAAAGTCGTTCCCATCCCGGAGAAAGACAAAGTGTTTTCTTTTATGTATATTTGTTATATTGGATACTATAATTATAAATGTTTACTTGTAATTATGTATATTTTATAAATATATATTTGGTCGGTCTGAGGTGTAGTTGCCTTCCACACCTGGGAGCGGAGTTCGAACCCCAGTTGGTCCATGTGGCATTTGTGATGGATATACCTCAGCGGGTTCACGACAGGCTCTTCTAGCGTTCTCCAGGTCTTTTCTCTCCCATTTCATCAATAGTCCATCATCATTATTATCAAGTGTTTATAATAGCCTATCCATCAAATCATGCAACCGTTTCGGGAAAAGCACCGGTACAAGGTTAAGGTACTGGCATCACAACAAAGAATAAACGTATTGCTTCATTTAACTAAAGTACTGTGTTTTAGATGAGCCAGCGTTCTAGTGCACCGACAATATACGTTCAAAATATTTGCTTGGAAACATCTTTTTGGTATGTACTGCAACCGTATTTTTGATTCAGGCTTCCTTTGAACCTTTGGAGGGTGCGAGGGGATCTTTCTGGCAGGCGTGCCTCGAAATTTTGCAGTTAAACTATTTTATTTCTCTAATCTCATTAAACAGTGAATAGAGAGGACTGTTCTTCTAACTGCCAAATCACCTTCTAGCCATCAGAATGATTTTACTTATATTTATTCTAAATATCGTTGATGAAAATTTTGAAAATAGAAAAATAGCTCTGACGTCTGTGTATATGCATATAAACCTTCTTTTGCTGTTGAAATTTGGTATCTGCTTTTTTCCTTGATCGTAATCGAGTACTGTGTACTAAACTAAGTTTTACGGACGTGATCCTGGCAATGCAAAATTTGTATCACCTATAAAATTCTCCCTTCCAAGATATAAAGCTTGAGATTTTGTGTTGTAGAATAACAGTTCGAGAAAGCAATCGATGAATCTAAATTTGCGAATCTAAATTTTATTTCGCAAAAAATACGACTGTGCCCTTAAATCTATTGAAATTCTTAGCAATTCACAGCATTTCTTAGCAAATGGGCCTAAATAATTTGTTGGGAAATTGTTGGATATCGCTCAATAGCTATCATAACTCTTGGCCGGGAGCACACGATTGCAATTGTGACAAACTGACCTATCTCCACGAAATCTCAAAGTGCTCGGAATCTCTTAATTACTGGGTTGCCCACTAATAATCTTATATATATATATATATATATATATATATATATATATATATATATATATAAATGTATTTACGTTCCGTTTACTTTAATTATATGAAATAATTTAAATACTTATTGGATTAACATGAATTGAGAATTATTGCGAAATAGTAAATTGTCATATCTATTCTGTAAATCTTTCTCAATGTGGAATTTCATCTGTTAGTCTGCAGAATTCAACTAGGCGTTTTTCACATCTACACCTAGGCTGGTTTCACAACTTTTGTAGTTAACTGAATCAATTCCGCTCGCAACAAACTAGTTTCGCTTGTATAATTTTCTACAACCGGTTTCATTTACTCATTACAATGAGCTGTATGTACTGGTATGTCCTTGGCCGTACTCATTGAATCGGTAATGTTCAATCTTAAAGCAAGTAAATAATATCCAATACTATTTTTCTTTCAATTTGTAAAATGTATATTAAATGTCTTCCATATCTTGAGCTGTCAAAACTAGGTCACCTACAAACAGAAAACGTTCTAGGGTCAAAAATAAACAATGTTTTAAATATATATCATCGTCAGGTCCTAAATGCGACTTAAGTGATAGGATTAATACAAGAGTTATTTTTATTTGTAAGTCCTTATGGCGCATAACATGCATTGGTGATCGTATGTTTTGATGATCATATTCTATTTGTGCCTAAGCTCATGAGTTCTACTTTGAGTGACAACTTTCATGTACCGAATTTCTTTCCAGAATTTACTGAGTATTATGGGAATATTTCTTAAGAGCTTCAAAACTTGTAACTTATCACAAGAGTTTTTTTCTTAAGTAATTCTTCAAGGCACGAAAACTATTCACTATCACAAGAACGTTACCTACCCACATATTTAAGATACGCGAAATAATTGTAGTACTGTTATCACAAACTGCGATAATCTTACGCTAGTACTTACGCAATTAGAAATGTCGTGCTCGGCCCCATCTAGTTACATAAACAAGAATAGAGCCCCTAACGCAGGTATACATTTTTCTTAATTTACCATAATAGAAGGTTACAACCTATTCGCTTCATAATCATTAAGCAACTCTTACTCGGCCTCCTTGGACTTCATATTTCTTCTGGTTCCACAACCCTGATGACTCCCATCATTCTTCGTTTTCATTCTTGACATCTACCCCACTCTCAATTCTTCTATTCACTCATTCGCTTATCTTCTGTTGTAAATTATTTTATTACTTCACTACCGTTTTCTTCCATTCTGAGCTTTCTAGAAATCCTCCTTACAAATCCATCTAAGCTGTTTCAAGTATTTCTTTTCACTATCCAAACAAGTTTCTGCAACGTATGTGATAAATGGTCTTATCGCTGTTTAGTAAATTCCAAATTTCATTTCCATTTTTAGATTTTTAATTTTCAAAACGGTGTGTTCTGAATACCGAGACTTTTGTCGCTTGTGTAACTCGATCTTTAATGCTGTCTACCTTTCCTACGCTTCCCCCTACGCCGTCTCCGGTGGTTTGGGGTTTAACGCTCTGCCTTCCGAAATTCAGATTACCGTTTTCAGTCCGAGCTGGAAGAGGTGACTTTTATAAATGCCTAAAAATCCTCAGTGTGCTACTGCACGCTTTCGGCAGCATCTAGTGTGGCAAATATATTGGCAGTATCCAGTGTGGTATATAACTGGCATGTAACTAACTGAAACCTAGCAGTTGCCCGGCAAAATTAAATCCTTCCAGTTCTTCTAATTTCAGCAAGATATCATGTTTCACTAACTAGGCAATTTAGATAACATTAACTGAAAGTGTAAGTCACATCCAGGCGTCACATGGGAAGCCTACAACGCAAGCCTACTAAGACCCCCTACACTCGCACCGGGTGGTTGGCTTCAAAGGAAGCTGGGTCAATATACGGATGCAGAATTCGGGCAAATGGCCGTCTCCCCGCAAATATCCAGAAAATAAATAAACGTTCACAAATACACACAAACATGCACTAACAATTGCAAAAAACACATTACAAGCAAACACAACGTTACAAAGAAACAAACTTCATCATTTAGAATTCCTGAACTTGCTATTTCGTATTGTAGTTAACCGTAAGAAGAAAAAGCATCGGAAAGTCATGTTTTTATGTTCATGTGTGTTCGCAGGCGACGCTTCCGGACTGCACGCCCAAGCGCGTATGGGAGACGTTGCGTGGTGACTGCACCAAAGCCAGCTGGCTGCTTGCAGACGCCACCTCCCTGCAGGTAGCCTCAATAACTACTTCTCTGTGACTACGTCCATTTACCACTTTCTATTAATCACCATTGTAGCTGCGGAAGGCGTTGAAGCGACGCCGGTGACCAAACGATCGGTTGATTGGGAGATCGAGAGTTCTATATCCTCATTGTGTATCACCATAGTGACATCCTACTAAAAGAACTCCGGCAGGAGGCCAGCGGAATTAAATTTTCATTCCTAATCCTATTGTGTTCGCTCTCTCAGGGACCGACGCAAGAAACGGATAATTTGACTATGACCGTTATTGTGTTGGTTCCAGTCGGCGACGAAATACGGGAGTTTAAATCAAGAAGAAGCCATTCCCGGCATTATCTCCCATATTACCATGACCTATGTTTTGAATATATTTCTGTAAAATCTGGTGACGCTTAACACAGTAATTAAAAAGAAACTTACAATTCATACCATTCAACATAATGAACATTTGTTTTTGTAACAATAAGAATAATTGCAACAATATAATATATTTGATGCTGAAAGGAGAGATGTATGTAACGAAAGTTAGGAAAATAAATACCTCTAGAACCGAAATCGTGCTTGCTCCCGTGCACCGCACTATTACACAATGTAGGGAGGAATGGTCACGGAACCCACAAGCCCTGGATTTAGATCACCTACATTTTTTGGGTAGTAATGGATGACATCTTTAACAACGTAAGTTATTATTATTATTATTATATAGTAAAGTATTAGCAGATTTCATTGACTTAACCACGCAGATCTGCCATTCGCGAATTTCGACTGGTCGACTTCTGACTTTCGGATGGCCGATGTAAAGATGATAGCTAAACCATCCAAAGCAGTTTATCGTTTTAGTAATGAAATGTCAACTTTTTCATTACCACTCCCATTCCATTGCCCCCTACTTCGTTGTGGCCTCGAGCTGTGTCCAAGCTCGTGGAGCAGGTCGCTGCTATTTCGTGTCACATATAGTGGTTTCGCGATGTTGGCATTCTCGGACTCTCATTTTATCATCTGAACCTTTGTTCCATTCATAGTTATACGAGTCATCATCAAATCAACTTTAACTTGACTTTCGTCCGTGAATTGAAAGACCAAAAGTGCGAACATCTGTCAAGGAGTTGGGAAGGCGTACAGGCGTAAACCGCCTTCCCCGCGTACAATTCACAATTGAGTACACCCTCAACATTACCATCACCGTAGTAATCATTTCAATACCGCCAACAGGATCGTTAAATTTAGGGAACCCCTTCAATCATCCCACTTCATATGACCACCTCTGTCCAGTGCTTCCTTCTACTGGCTCCTCTTTCCATTGGCGCTCCATGCTACTGGCGCTTTTTTTTCTGATGGAGCATCGCTCTACTGGTGGACCCTTACATATGCGTTTCCTTCTATTGACTCTTTCTTGCGCACCTTCTTTCCACTGCCGCTTCCTTCCATTGCGCATCCTCCCTCAGTCTCTTGCTCTTCCTCTTCTACATTCTTCACTGGCTCTTCCTTCCACTGGCGCTCTTTCCTCCACTGACGCTTACTTCCACTGGCGCTTCCAGCCTCTGACGATTTCTTCCACTGACACTTCCTTCCACTGGGTCTTGCTTCCAGTGGCGCGTCTCTTCACTGACTCTTCCTTTCACTGGCACTTTTTTCCACTGGCTCTTAGTTCCAATGGCGCTTCTTTCCACTGGCGCTTCCATCCTGTGACGTTTTCTTCCACTGACACTTTTACTGGCGCTTCTCTCCACTGACTCTGCCTTCCAGTGGCCCTTCTTTCCACTGGCTCTTACTTCCAATGGTGCTTCTTTCCACTAGCGCTTCTGTCCAGTGGCACTTTCTATCACTAGCACTTCTTTCCACTAACTCTTAGTTCCAATGACGCTTCCTTCCAATGGTTCTTAGTTCCAATGGCTCTTAGTTCGAATGGCGCTTCTTTCCTCTGGCTCTTAGTTCGAATGGCGCTTCTTTCCATTGGCTTTTAGTTCCAATGGCGCTTCTTTCCACTGGCTCTTAGTTCCAATGGCTCTTAGTTCCGATGGCGCTTCATTCCACTGGCCCTTAGTTCCAATGGTTCTTTCCACTGGCTCTTAGTTCCAATGTCGCTTCTTTCCACTGGCTTTTAGTTCCAATGGCTCTTAGTTCCGATGACGCTTCATTCCACTGGCTCTTAGTTCCGATGGCGCTTTATTCCACTGGCTCTTAGTTCCAATGGTTCTTCTTTCCACTGGCTCTTAGTTCCAATGGCTCTTAGTTCCGATGTTCCGATGGCGCTTCATTCCACTGGCTCTTAGTTCCAATGGTTCTTCTTTCCACTGGCTCTTGGTTCCAATGGCGCTTATTTCCTCTGGCTCTTAGTTCCGATAGCGCTTCATTCCACTGGCTCTTAGTTCCAATGGTTCTTCTTTCCACTGGCTCTTGGTTCCAATGGCGCTTATTTCCTCTGGCTCTTAGTTCCGATAGCGCTTCATTCCACTGGCTCTTAGTTCCAATGGTTCTTCTTTCCACTGGCTCTTGGTTCCAATGGCGCTTATTTCCTCTGGCTCTTAGTTCCGATAGCGCTTCATTCCACTGGCTCTTAGTTCCAATGGTTCTTCTTTCCACTGGCTCTTGGTTCCAATGGCGCTTATTTCCTCTGGCTCTTAGTTCCGATAGCGCTTCATTCCACTGGCTCTTAGTTCCAATGGTTCTTCTTTCCACTGGCTCTTAGTTCCAATGGAGCTTCTTTCCACTGGCTATTAGTTCCAATGGCTCTTAGTTCCAATAGCGCTTAGTTCCATTGGCGCTTCTTTACACTGGCTCTTCCTACCACTGGCGCGCGCGTTGCAGTCGCTGGACGAGGGCCGCGCGGGGGCGTCGGACGTGCAGCTGCAGGTGTCGGCGCCGCGCCTGGGCGGACTGGTGGCGCAGCGTGAGTTCCTGCTGGTGCGCCGCTGGTGCGCGCTGCCCGGCGGCGCCTTCGCCCTCGTCACGGCCTCCACGGAGCACAAGGCGGCCCCGGCACCCTCGTGGCACTCGCCCAGGTAGGCCCAGCGCGCGCCTCGCGCTCCAGCTGGCGTTCAATTTAAGATGAAATATCTAAGCAATATTTTTATAAATATTCATATTTCATCTACAACTTTTTACACTATATTGATTGATTCCCGGCGAGTAAACTGCTAAGGTCATTGGTCCCGTAAGTTTAGTGCATGCTTTCATCTCGGGAGGTGGTGGTGATTTTTCCCACGCTCGCTGGTTAGATCCGGCCCGACCTACGTCGGGTTGCGAGGATTTTCTCCAACCATCTCCGGGGAACCAAGCGGGGAACCACTCCAGCTGGAATAAGCTCTAAGCTCCCGACTGTGATAGTATAATGCATGTGAGTGTGTGTGTGTGTAAGTAAGGAGCGAGGATAGGGAAAGGAATAGGAAAGAAAGAACGTACGGTTAATGGCCCATTTGTTAGGGTACTGCTCCGGCATTCGCCTGGCGTTGATCGGAGAAACCCACGAAAATCTACCGTTCAGTGCAGCCAGCCTCTAGAATTCTCTTCCAGACAGCGACTGAATCCGACTTAGCTATGTCGATTGGGTCGAAAATCCTTTCACCGTCGAAACTTGAACACTAGGTCCTCGCGGTGAGAGGCATTGCAGTACATGCCCTGAGCCATATTTGTCGGTGTTTTACTAATTCATAGTTGATACTCAAAATAAGTTCTTAATCTGATTCACAAACAGACTTTACTATCTAATGATTGTCATTCCATGTATGAAATATGGACCACTCTTAGTAGTCTAAGTGCTTGAAAATTAGTGAGTAAACTCTCCGAACTGCTGCACCTGTGAGCGATTGCTTGTACTGCTGAAATTACAATTATCAATAGAAAAATATTTTAAACCATTGTTAAACAGTGAACATAAAATTTCAATACATGTTCTAGGTACTTTTATTACACAGTCGAGGCGCACTCGGAAAGCAAGTTTCCTTTAATAGTAAACCTACTTTCTGGATGTGCTTCATGTATCATCATCTTCAAAGCATATCATTTGGCGGAAATATTTAAAACTGTGCATAAGAATTACAATTATTTCCCAAACATATCAACTAACGAGAAGTAAACGGTATGAGGTCGTTGAGACTGGCCTGTGGGTTACACCTATCCTGTATGTTTCTTTATCAATCTTCCTCAATATGAGCCGTGGTAAATACGCTCATGTTCTCCTGAACAGATCTCGCCCCTGAAAACAAGAAAAAAGGAAACCTAACCGGTATGATAATGAGCGTGAAGCAGACATCTGCTAGGAAACGAGACTATGAAATACAATAGGTGAAGGCTGCAAATAGCTGTGAGCGCCGCTGTGGGAAATTAATGGTGGGACCCACTGGGCACCTACGCAGGTTGACGTAATTCAATCTCTCGTGGAGCATGACGAAATCTAACGCCAATTTCATCGTAATTGTACATGGCTGTGTGGAAGGCGAGCATTTTTCGAGAAGCAGGTAATGAAAATAGATAATAGGAATACGTGAGGAACGCGTAGTATAGATGGCGGTCATACAAAATGCTGTTCGAGTTTAGGTGGTTGGATTAAGTTGGCTGTTTATTTTTGTTTAAATCGCCAAATTTATGAAGCAATTGGACTCGCTTTTGTGTCTTATTTCCAAGCTAACGTCGAGATTCCTGTCTTCGCCTTCTGCGCTTGGCATACAGTATTGTGGGGAGGAGCGAATGCAAACTTTTGACCAAAATTTAAGATTATTACTTAAATGCTTTGATAATATGTTACAATCTTATATACAGGAGTTCTTACTTAACTAACTTTATGTACTATACTTAGACTCTACTTAGTCCTAGACTTGCGTCTACTACATAATTCTACAATTGACAAATCAAAATGGCCTTTTTTAATATTGACCTTGCGCTCAAAATTGCCCGAAAACTACGTGTATGTCTACTAAGATTTTCCATAACAATGGATATGATATTAATTAAAATAATAATAGTGCAGGACAAAGAACAGTTTGAAGAACAGTTTGCAGGACAGTTTGAAGAAAAAAATCGCAAACTCCAAAATTGTTGTTGTAAGATGATGCCGAAATAATTCAAACTTTTGCAATTTCTTAAAATTTAGAGTTAACAGTGCAATTTGGAACTATGCCATCTTTATACATGTATTTTACTCTATTCTTACAAAAAATTAAAAGAAAAAATTTGCATCCATGTTTGAGAAAATTTTGAAAATGTCGCAGGGGTTTTAGGTAAAGTACCCTCAAAATTTAAAAAGTTATTTTCAAAATCGCTGGAATATAATCCGGATCAGATCGACCGGGGAATATTAATTTTGGTTAAAGTCGTACGAATAATTTACGAGATAGTGTTGTTCACAGATAAATGGACGCACAGTTAAAAAAAATTCAGATTTCATTATGAGAGACCATAAAACGAGTATTTCCTTTAAAATCTCGAAAACGATTTTCGGTAGCGTTACATATCTTTCCCTATACTACGTATATTACTCTGAATATGCATAGGTGTATGAGAAGGTAAAATGGTGATGCATGTTAGGCAGGAAAGTCAACCATGCCATAACCCACAGGTGCTGATACCTTGCAATACCTTACGTGTTGCTGATACCTTACGTGCTGCAAGCCTTACCGGTAGCTACTGTTTCAGTCGGCAAATATATAATTTATTTTATCTCTTGTAAAGTAAGTCATGTTACATGTGGTGGCAAAGCTGCTAGGGACTCCTTTCCTTGTACCTACTTCCTCGCTCCTTTCCTTGTACCTACCCCGCACACATACGGCACACAATACGGCTGACTCCATTGTTTTCTCCTTTCCTCGATCTTTCTGAGAAAGCATCCAGGTAGGTACAGTGGAGTCGCAATAATTCGAGGCAGTTGGGGCTGATGGTACCTCGGATTACAAAATACTCGGATTACACGGAGAAAAGGCAAATGCATAACTAAATTATGAACTACAAAGTCAAACGAAGTCGAATTTAATGTGCTGATCCTATTAAAGTTTCAGATACATACATACATACATGAGCGCAAATAGGTCACAACAATGTAGAGACAGACCTTTTTTTATTTATTACTTTCTGTTTGAGAATATGTCTTTCAGAGTATTGAAATTTACAAAAACTGACAGTCATTGAGGACACTAATAGCAACCTCTTTAAGAGAATTTATTAAGGTAAAATTTGAGAATTAAAAAAAATGTAAAAATAAGAAGATTGGAATGGAAACATGAGAAAATAAAACTACAGAGAATGAAATTTGTCTTTAGGACTGACACTGACACCGACCACCACACCCGTGACGCAGTGTTGCCAACCCGTCAAGAGCTCTTGGTTATAGCCGCTTGTTTGGTGACTTGATGCACTTTAGGCCATCTGGGATGCGCGGAATCTCGGATTAGCCAGGCTGGGACTATCGCGACCCTACTGTACTCACGCGTAATGTACGCGAGAACAACCTCGCCATTGACAAATCAAGGAAAGGGAAAGGAAACCGGTACGACGATGAATGTGCAGCAGTCAGCTAGTGAGGAACGAGCGGTAGCCTTTCGAGGCCGGGGGCTCGGCTGGCGCCGCCGGGCACGTGGGGTGACGCAGTAGGCCGAGCCCTCCTCCGTCCACGAGTACCAAGGAAAAGTGCGCACAGGATCGAAATGTGCTCTTTTATTCATTGTATGAGAGCGCGTTTTGTTTCTCCCACATAGGAGACAGCTTGTTAATAACATTAAGGTTAAAGAACGTGATAATAGGATTATGCAGACTAGCACGAAATTAAATTCAATTTCTCGACATCGCCTTGATTTTACTCATTGTTTTAATTTTGTCAGTTCTACCGTTTTGGATAACGAACCAAAACGTATACGAAATTAATCTCTGAAACACTACATACAAAACACCCATAAGACCATTTTTGAATCAATCTTTTAATCAATATTTATGACAATGTACTTTCTATAATAAAAAGACCATCAAAACATGTTATACATTGTAATAGGTTCTGTTTTCCTTTATATTTTTATTGGTGTACTAATATTTAGATCTATCCCTTCCCCCTTGCCCCTCTGATTGTTCTTTTAACTTCCACGTATACATACGTATATATGGGAGTAATATGCGTAGTATAGAGGAAGGTATGTAATGCTGCAGAAAATCGACTTCGAGATTTCAACGGAAATACACGTTTTGGGTTCCCCTGATACAGAAAAAGTGTTTTTTTTTTCAAAATGTCTGTCCGCCTGTGAACACCACTAGCGCCTAAACCATGCGTACGATATTTTCCAAATTGAATTTCCTGTTCATCTGTCTCGAGTCGAAGCTTTGAGATTTTGAAAAACATTCTTTAAAATTTGGGAGTACTTTACATGAAGTCCCCCGCACCGTTTCAAAATTTTCTCAAAATCGGCTCCTAATTTTTCCATTAAATTTCTTGTAAGAATAGAGCAAAATACCCATATAACGGTGGTCTAGGTCCTATTTACACAGTTAACACTGAATTTTCGAAAATTGGAAAAGTTTGAATTTTTTCGGCCTCTTCCTACAACTACAAAATTGAAGATGGAGATATTTCCTTCAAGTATTTGTTCTCCATATTTAGTTCTTACATTAAGGCAACGTTCATTTATTGAAAATTTTGGTAGTTTTCGCGCAATGTTACGTGCAGTATGTACAATTAAAAAAAACAACCAAAACAAGATTTTCTCTGAAACGGCTCCAAATTTTTTCTTTAAAATTTTGGTAAGGATAGTGCTAAATGCACTCTATAAGATGACATAAACGCTATATTGCTCTTTTCTTTTGTTTTTTTCAAAATTTACAAACATGTATTTTTTTGGGGAAAGGGAAAATGTGAATATGAAAAAGACTTCTGGTGGACCGAATATATAAAGAACATAATTGAAGAAAATAAAAAAGTTATATTTGAGGTAGCTTTCAACAAAATATTTAGAAGACAGAAATGAATATAACAAAATGAAGTATTTGGTCAAGAAAGAAGTGAAGAAGGCAAAATACATGTTTTGGGAACAAAAATGTGACAGATTAGACAAGTGAATTGGCAACACCAAATCCAGAGAGGCATGGAAAATGTTACATTCCATGAAATGGAATATTACCCAACAATGGCATTTAGTTGACCCAATTGGTATTGAAAAATGGCAAAAATATTGTGAAAATCTGTTGACAGAAAATATAACTAAATTTCAAGGAATAGATTATGAACCACTTCAGGTAAATTCGATGGCACCATAGGTGACTTTGGTAGAGGTAAAAAACGTTTTAAGAAACATGAAAAATAATAAAGCACCTGCACCTGGAGGTATAGCCACAGAGCTTGTCAAATATTATCCTATTGTAGGTTTGGAGTAAATTACAGAAATATTCAATGGCATTTTAAATGAAGGTAAAATGCCAGAAATCTGGATATTAGCTTATATAAATACAATTTACAAAAAAGACAGTAAAAAAGATTGTAATAATTGTAAAGTGCGACTTCATCTTTGATTAGACTGTATGGACGTGTGCTAAATAATATAATTGAAATGCAAATGTCAGACCCAGAAGAGGAAAATGGTTTTAGATCAGGAAGATCCTGTATTGACAATATTTTCTGTCTCAAACTACTGGTACAAAAAAAAAACAAAAAACAAACAAACAAAAAAAACAACAAAACAATAGAGCGAGAAAGAGAACTTTAAATCATTTTTATAGATCTCAAAAAGGCTTATGATATTGTACCAGTAAAAGAAGTATGGGGGACAATGTAATAAAAAGGAATATCAATAGCATGCACACAGTAAATGCATTCAAATAACTTTATAAAGGTAATAAAAGTCAAGTAAAAGTGGGAAAATGTCTATCAGAGGACTTCCCAATAAATAAAGGATTACGGCGGTATATCTCCAACCCTGTTTAAGATGTACATTGATAAACCCCCAAAAGAATAGAAAAGAAAGTTTAGAATTATGGGTGTGAAAATAGGTAATGAAACAGTGTTTAGTTTACTACTTGCAGACGACCAGGTGATAATGGCTGAAGATGAAGATGATGTAATTTGTATAGAAAATTAGTAGAAGAGTACGGAAAATGGGGAATGGAAATAAACGAACAAAAAGACTGAATATATGGTGGTGGAGGATATGACCCATGATTTAGAGAATAGTATAGGAATAGTTAAAGGTAATACACAATACAAGTATTTGAGAGTCACGCTAACAGCAGATGGTAGAGACGAATAGTATGTGAAAAATAAAAATATAAGAGGAAAAATAGCCGTATGAAAGTTGAATCCAGTGCTGTGGAACTCGATTATTTCAATGAAGACAAAGAAACGCATATATAGCTCCTTCACAGAGAGTACAATACTGTATAGGGCAGAAGTCTGGACACTAACAAAAAATATGAGAGATGAACTTCAAGCAACAGTTCTGGCGAAGGTGTTACTCTGTTAGACAAAACAATAAATGATAAAATTAGAAATAAAATGAAATTGCAAATAACTTTGAACGAGACTATCGAAATGAAACAACTAAAATGGTATGGACATTTGAGAAGACTGGAATCAGATAGACTTCCATAAAAAATGTGGGAATGGATATCCAATCGAAGAAGATACAAAGGAAGGCCGATAAGGACATGGTACATGGCAATTACTGAAGCCATGGAAAAAAGAGAAATGGAGGGAAAAGATATATGGGATAAAGAGGCGAGGAAATTGGGATGCGGAAAACGACCAAAGCTGTAAAAAAACGCTAAATAGTAATTTTTTTGACACGTCTCTCACGTCGTTAATATTTACATTACCTGGAATTTGTTCACATTACTAAATTTATGAGTAAATGTGCTTTAAATACTGTCAAATAAAGTTTCTCGACAACTCAACATTTTTTTGTGAAAATGAGCTGAAAATTCCGCATTTTCAGAAAAGCTCACACGTAATTTTCTCAAAAATGGTCCGAATTTTTTCTTGAAACTTTTCCAACGGATAGTGCTAATTGCACTGTTTAATATGACGTGAATTTCATTTTAGTGTATTCTTTAGTACTTTTTTATACATAATTCATTTAGTACATTTAAGTGTAATTTTTTCAAAAATTTCACAAATGTATTTATTTATTTATTTTACGTCAAAAAACAGTTAAAAAGCTGCGTATGACGTGCTATGGGGAAAAGTGAATTGTGTGCACATTTTCAAAATTCTGTGATCCCTACACTAAGTCATATACTACTTAAATTTTGAATTTTGAAAGGGAGAAAAAAAATGTAATTTTTTTAATATCTCTCTCGCCGTTAATATGCACATTTCCAGCAATTTGTATACATTAGTGCATTTGTGAGTGGAAGTGTTTCAAATGACTTCAAATGAAGATTTTCGTGAACTCAATTGATTCTTGTGAAAAGAACTTCAAATTTTGCATTTACAGTAACGGTTAGACGCCATTTTCTTAATAACGGCTCCGCATTTTTTTTGAATGAAAATTGCTATTTAGGATGAGGGTTTACTCTTCTACAATATTATTAAAATAATATTTCGGTTTTACTTCTAAGTAACCGAAAAGTTGAGAAAGTGTAAAAGAAAAATATTTTTGGCGGCGATAGATGGCAGCTTGCAATAGTATGGAGCAATACCGTAAAGGCAGTTCACACCAAGGAAATTACAAACTTTTACTACGAGAAAGTCTGTGCCATTCTGTAGAACCACAAATTTTACTTGCTTTCATTGTTATCTATTCCAAATAATATCTATAGATATAAGATCTATAGATAAACAATAGATTGTTTACGTTAATCTGCGTCCTCTCTGCCCATACGTGCCTCTCTCTCCTTAATGCGAGGATGTATGTTCTTACAATGGGAATTCCCCTTTTTTGTGTTTGGAATCATCCTTTTTTAATCACATATTTTAATGAGTGCTGTAATTTTTATAAAAATATCTGCTTCATTTAACATGTTTTGTAAATTCTCTCCCATCTATTTTATATATTTTGTTCTTAATACTTACATATTTTGTCACTTTTATTTGTTTTTTTATTCAATTTCACCTCTGCTTTCTGTGTAACTTTTATTTTTTGTATTCAATAACTACAAAATATGTTTGTAATTTTTTTAATTTTCATACGTAAACATGTAAATTATTTATTACTTCTATAACCTGAAGATGCGTATAAATAATACGCGAAGCTTTGTATATGGAGAATCAATACTATTAAAAAAAATCATTGATTGTCAAAAACAAAAGGATACTTGTGTTTAATAATGAATATTTAAATGACAATTATACTTTTCTCACAATTTTATCGTTTAAATTCATGAGTGTTATTTCCAAATCTTTTCATCTGTTCTCATTGACTCTTTACTGTAAAGATTCTTCGGTAGCTGTAATGCTTGAAATGGGAATTCATTTTCGATATTTTTTGTATTATTCCCTTCTGCAACTGTAATGTTTTGTGTAATTTTTTTGATTTTGCTTTGCGTCGTTCTGTTAACATTTTCGTCAGTTGATGTTATTTGGAGAGGATTTTATTTATTACAGCGCCTGTTAGTTTCCTATCTTTCAACAGTAATTGTATCCATTTCCGTTCGCCCACGTGATTTATTCATAAACAAGGCTTCAGACGGATGGGAAAAAGACTTTCCGTACTGATGCGTTGCTGAACGTCTGCCCATTTGTTCCACGGCCGAAGTTCAAGGGTGTCTTGAATGCCTGTTATCTTTACCACCTCTGACATCAAAACATGAAGAGGAAAATGAATGCAATAGAAAACTATTTCTGTCGCCTTAGAAACATAACTCTTGCTCAGGATATATTAAAATATAAATAGACCTCAATTCTTGAAAGAATAAGAACAAACATTCAGGGCCAAAAATGTTCTGGTTATTAGAGAAAAAAATAATTGGAGACTAGGGTTATAGTACAGGTTACTAGTATGCACAGTAGAGCCTAAATCTATTTCAAATGAATGAATGAATGTCACTGACGACGAGAAAAAATTGAATGAAGAGGCATCGAGCTTCCTAAACCCGAATTTGCTGCTTAAAATCCACTTTAGGCTGCGAATTCACAAAGGCTGGAATGTCCTCAGAGTGGAACTTATAATTTAAAAAAATGAATCCTGGTTAAAAACTTGGCAAGACTAAATCCTAAATGCAGCACCCTAATAAGGTCCTACAGGGATATTCGCTCAGGTAGGGAATTATGTAAGAAACCGATAAATATGACTGAGTCCGTTGTTATGTCTTACCCTGGCGGCTTGTCCCTCACAGTGCATGGAGTCGATGAGGTGCGAAACTAGAGTCATAAAAATTTAGTAAGTTAGGAGAGTCGTTTCAGACAATGAACATGATTCCAAAGCACGCACATTAGACGACGACGAGAATAACAACAAGACGAAAACAAGATATTAATTTTTATTTTAATTACCGGTCGAGTGCACTTAGTTGATATGAATTGGCTCTGAATAAGAACGTGGTAATATGAAGCAAATGTTGCCAACAAGACTACGACGAGGAGACACCCGGAGAACCGAATACTGCACTTTTTCTTCGTACTCCTGGTGGCAGGATTTTCGAGGTCGAATTCAGCCGCTCTCTGGAGGAGAAATCTATAGCGGCCGGCTGCTCTTATTGATAGTTTTCCGTGATTTCTCCGATCAACACCAGGTGAATGCTGAAGCAGTATCACAACAAACGGGTTACGGATCGCGCGCGATCTTTCCTTCCCCATCCACGTCTTATCTTCACCTTTTACTTACACACGTACACTTACATACACTACACCATCATACATATCGGGAGACCAGTCAGGAGTTTAGATCTTGTCCCGCCTGGGGCGGTGCCCCGCTGGTAGGAGATACACAGTAGGGGAAAACCCTGAAAGCCGATGTAGGTCGTCACCGAACCTCGTCATCCAGCGGGGGAATATCACCGTCGCCTCCTGCGATAAAACATACTCTACACATACAGGATTAACGACCCCAGCAATTGCCCGGAATCATTAATCAATCAATTAGTGCTCCGAAGAGCAAGAAGCCTTCACCTACGTAGCATCAAATACGCGACTACTAAATAATGCTCAGTAAACGCGGACTTCTAAATAATGCTAAGTAGCTAGTTAAATATTGTGGTATTAAGATTTTCCCTCAATTATTCATTTGTAACTGTTGGGTGTTATACATTTGAATCGTAAAATCAGAAGGGCAGTTTAAATGTGCCGAATAAAAATCACATTTGCTCTCTAGAGTAAAACGAAAATTGGAAAGTAATAGATGTTGGTATTCAGGTTACCCCAAGAACCTACTGATTCAAGTTATGAATGGGTCGTGCTGAATTGAGCCATGAGTTCGCGAGCTGGAGAAGTGTCAAACTTTGAGTAGCACTTCGCCCTGTTTCAAATGATTGTGAATGTCGTAAAGGGAAGGGCGGTTATTTCTAACTGATAGTCAACAAACATAAACAACATAAAGCTTGGCAATTAAAAATAATAAGACCTCGCAACAGTAATAAAGAAACAGGCTTTGTAATGTGGTTACCGTTCATTACTTTATTGACGTGACGTAGTAGTACATCTTCTAGAGCTGCGACAATAAAAAAAACGGCTCGATGAGCATAAAGCTGTGAACTGTAAACTGAGAACTGAATGTGAAATTGGGTTGACTTTTGACAGTTAGAAATATCAATTGAGAGTCAGATATTTCTTATTGGCCGACACAAACTGAGGACAATTCTGGGTAATTAGTATTCAAGAAAATTATGCCACTGTAATAAGGTAGAATTATCTTTTATAGCATAATTGAGAATTATTTTACTAGGAAAAATAAAGTTAGTGACTGCGTTGAAGCGTATTTAGTATTGTCATAATTTGTTTGCAGGGCTGCGTTAATAAGACCAGCTCACCCTCGCATGATAAACAAATGTCTTTCAGAAGAGCCATGTTTTTTTTTGGTTTCTGAAGTCAAACTTTACAAAATGAGATCAGTCTCGTCATAACAGTTATTAGTACACAAAAGTTTAATAATCCATGGCTTGGCTCACTATTAACGACAATTTATCAGTTTCGTAACAATATATTAGAATAAACGTTTTTTAAAAATCCATGGCTTCCTATTACCTGCACATTAACCTGTCTTCTTTCGCGGGTAAATATGTAAATATAACCGAAAATATTATTTTACATTTGAATTTTTGCAAGTGGATCAAAAAGGTGTACGATATTTGCATCATAACATCTTATTACAATGCCAATGTTCATAACTATTATTGAACTTCTTCTATTGAGCTCTTGTTTATTGTCTCATTATATTTTAATAACGTATTTATAGTTCACTAAACATCCTTCGCGCTTTGAAAAAAAAATCAAATTTAAAGTAAATAAATTGCAATATTCAAGGATTTAACTTACTTAGATTGCCAAATTATTTTATTCCAGCTAGACTAATAAAATAGACAAAATGTCACAGTGCTGAAGTTTTTTACGGTGTAGTTACATTAAGGGTATCATTTCTTCGTGTTTTGAGCTAAAAGAGTAAAAACCAATTAATCTTTTATCAATCTCGTCCAAAAATAGAAAAATTTCGGCTTTATTACTATTTTATCACTATTTTTCTCATTTCACATATCTTCTATTTCACTGTGCGCGGTTTAATGTGAGCAATCTTGAAATCCATATTTCAGTATTATATGTATTTAACCTTTTAATCAACTATAATTTGTGAGACACAAATAAAGTGTTCGTAAAAAATATGTACAAAGAAAAAGAAAATTCTATATTCATTTTTATTATCATAAAAGCTGACATATTTATGACATTTAATCGAACATGTGAAATAAAGATTTATTCAAGATTATTATTTATTAAAGATTTTTCGTTTCGTTCAGGATTTTCTGATTTTATTTTCTTAACTTTTATTAAAAGCAATAAACTATTCCTACAAATGTGTTTCTTAAAATTAATTTGCTCATATATTTTTATGACTTGCATTCTTTTTTTGGGGGGGTATTTTTCGGTGTCACATTACAAGCTGAATCTGATATTTGCTAAACGTTCCGGGATATTTCTTCGAATTTATAAATAGATAGTTCGGATCCAATTTGACGAAACATCGCAACTGAGAACTTGATAACCCGTGCATTCATTAGATAACAATTCTGACGTATTGGTCTAAACTTTCCTCTTGTTATTGTTTTGATATTACAGAAATTATGAAAGTGTCACAATTTGAATCCGCTCATATCTGGCACAAAAACAAATAGTAGCCTGTGTGTTCATAATGTGGTTATATAACGCTATTTGTCTCTGCTCATGTTATTTTTACAAACAATTCGTTATATTGCTATTCGATTGTGTTGCACATATTCTTTTTTTTCTGAAGATGAGTTTTGTAACAAGTACGTGATGAAATTGTTTATTAATTATTATAAATATGGTTCATTCATTAAGTCGTTTGAGAAGTTTAATTTTAACTTCAAATATCGTGATCATAATGGCAAATAAACAGATGACTGTATGAAAGAAATGAAATCTCTAAAACATATCCCAATAACATATTTCCCCGGTAATATTTGTTACGTTCAAAATATTTTGCGACTTCTAGCATAGAGCACTCTTAGACTCTCGTTTCTAACTACGGTAAGTATAGAATGAATCGAAGTGATGAACCGTAATTGAATTGACTTACTATTTGAAACTATAAAATTATATTACTTTTCAAGATTTAAAAACTAGTGAAATATGTATTACTATAAAATGGTATTACTTTTCAATATTTAGAAACTAGTGAAATATGGCTTCCAATACTCTACTGATCTCTGGTCCTTCTCCAATTTTACTGTGAAAAGTCTCACCATTAACTTCGCTCGCGTGATCGTTCAGTTCAGACACCAAACCTAGACTTACAGCTTGACGACAGTTAAAAATTCTCTGAGAACCTTGTGACTGAGACCTTGCAAAACGGGTCTAAAATATTATGGAAAGTGATACAGGAATAAAATAGCAAAAATAACTGGTAGATCTACTGACGCATTAGATATACGATAAATCATCGTGGACGCTCACACAACGCAAATCTAACGCACGTAAACAACGGGGCAGTCTTTCCTGATCCGGTCGCTCGGTGCTCCTGCACTGAGTGCGGGTGTACTCGGCAACCTCAGAAAGTTGTTTTCGTCCGTCCTTCATGTCCGTCATGGTCGTTGCCTTCACCCTGCCTCCCCTTCTTCACCATCTCTGCCGTCTTACAGGAGCACTTACCATACACAACTTGCTTAATGAGGAAAGCCATTGAAAAATTGTTATCTGATAGCCCAGAACGAAAAGAGGGAAGTGTTTTTTCGAGTGTATATATAGTCTGGTTACTAGAAAAGTGGCACATCTCCAAAAACGTCATTTTTCATATAGTCCGATTTTACGGGTAAATACATCACGAAGATAGTTATTCATGCAGCAATAATTTCGGGAAACGTTTTTTACCGCGAAATAAACGGGTTCGTTTAGGACAGGGATTCCCAACCGTATTCTTACTTCAACCTCTTTTAAAACAATGGTTTAACTCGTTGATCCCTTCAATTTTTTCTCTAGGACACAGTCCACAAAATTATCATAATCTAATTATGTCTAAATAAATGACTTAAATATGTCAATTAAATTAATATGAACACGATTTGGAAAAATTGTTAGATTAATTTTTAAAAAATTGTACTATTTCTATTTCTAAACCTACAAATATAAACAATTTTTCAAAAACAAAATCGCGGATTATATTTACGCTAAAGTTTTATTTTATTATTGTGAAAGATGTGACATTTTAAAAGATGAGCGAATATTGATTCAGTGGTGAGTTGTAGTTGACATTCACATAATTGAAATGATTGAAGGTAATATTGTTGACAATGACAACGCCTTAAATCATTTCAAGATGAGCGAATTTGTAAATTAATATTGTTTTGTAGATTTATGTAAAAATAATAATAAAATTTATAAATATTTTTTTAATTAGTGAGATCTTCATCTTTATTATGCCAATCAGATTTCGATGCGTATGCGGATATCGACCCCTTGATCATCGACCCCCTTTAAAATGACATCGACATGACCCAATAGTTAAAAGACTTTCGACTGGGCTGTGAAAAGAAGATAAAATAGTTGGCGAGATCAATTCGTCGTCCAAGTGTGCTGCGTGAACTTCAGAAAGGGAAGTGAAATTTTGATACAGAAAAGAACTTTCTAAATTTTTGTTCAATCCCAAGAATGTGGTAATATTTAAATTAATTAAAATAATAGGATCAGTTAGTAAATTACCATTAATGGGTATTGAATTCAGTAAGAATTCACAGATATGAGCACGAAAATGATGAATGGTTGTTGTATGTAAATATAGTGTGAATGTGATTGACCAATGTAGAAATCGCAATAGTGTGAATGTGATTGTTTATTATTCGTTATCCAATAGTTTTAGTAAAGGTTTATACGTGTGTGTATCCATGTTAACTCGAAATATAAACCGAATGTGACTTTGCCAGAGGAAAACATTTTTTTAAAATGAGAATAAATAACGTAGAACATTGTTTCTCAACAGTAATTAGCATTAATCTAGTGTTATTATTTTAATAATAATTAAAATGTGTCTCAATTGATCCCAAATTCCCCAGAGTAAAGATTCTATCAGCCGAGAACTCGTTATGAGAGGTGAATTTTCAGGCTCACTCTTTTCATTAATTGGTACTCCAATATATTATCAAACTCTGAGATTCATGAGCACTGCGAATACGAGATTAATAACATTTGTTGTTTTTTATTAATACAAAAACGGGTAGCAAATGTAAGTAGAAATCAGGAGAAATAGGAAAAGGGAAGGGGAGAAAGAAAATAGTAATTTCAGTATATAACTCGGTAAATCCTTACGTAAACGAGGAAATAAAATATAGTATCGTTGCCGATAAAAATATGGATAATGTATTTTTACTTTTCTCCCAGTATTATAGTAAAATATTGTACTCGAATCACCTCAACAATGCCATCTCAATTCTCTGTTGTAAAATCCATGTTTAAAGTGTTTAAGATTATTTTAAGCTGTTACCCTGCACGCACGCACGCACGCGCGCGCACACACACACACACACACACACACACACACACACACACATCAGGATTAAGGTAGATTAGCGCTGTTTCAAAGATTATTGGTACAGATGGAGAATACGCTATTTTCTACCCGAAAATCGGGATGTATACATGGAAGAATGTGTCAAGCATGACTCTGTCAGATTATAATTTTTGCTCTGAAACTTGATAAATATGTCAGTAGTGTCATAGTTTCTATACATCTATAATAAATATATATCCCCGCAACCACTTCTAAATATGCCTTCCTGAAATTACACAAATAAATAAATCTGTACGTAATTATTTACCCATGGGTTGCGAAGCACCATTCTAACAATTTTTTTCTGAAGTCGTCGGTACGCGAATCGACCCTATACAGGGAATCGAAAATAATAATAATATTACTGCTTTGGGAAGATGTATGAATTCAAATTTATTCGTATTTTGCTGGGATAATACCGTCGGAAGTAACTCATAAGTTTTCTAATAAAAATAAAAAAACTTCATTCTGAATTTATTCTGAATTTTCTATCTTTTTTTCTGAAATGTTGGCGAGAATCTTCTCGCTACTTGTAACTAATTTAACAAATAACATCAGACGAAATACATGTAAAATCCTTTCCTCAATATCCTAACAATAATATTTACAATTAATTTTCTTTGCTTTCACCAATCGAAATTTTCATCATTAAGCAAGTGCACTTTGTCAATTTATTAAAACAACAATTAATTTAATCCTTAATAAATTTATGCATAGCCGTGTTCTCTCAATACCTTAAAATAAAATGACATTATTGGCCTTGTTGTTATCTGGAAATAATAGAATAATAAATTTTTGTTTACACTTCCCTTTGCTGTAGTTCTGCGTCCTATCAATCTTCACCGACCATATCCCAATACACACTAATTGTAAACAGGAACATTTTCCGCTGCATTTTAACGTTCGAATTCCAACACACTTCCATCGTTCGCGATTTAACCAGCAATCCTCCTCATAACTCGGCTCGACTGCATCTGAAGAAGTTATATCTTCTGACCACGTTGTTTTTTAAAAATAAAGGACAACTTGATCATGACGATGTTCTTTCGTTTTTCAACTTTTATTTGTTACTCACTCAATAAACCTCGCGGTATTGTCACAATTTCCACAAAATGTTCCCAATTAATGATATTGTCCATGGTTCATTTTAAAAATACTGGTTTCCTTTTATTTAATAAATAAATACAGTTCTGTTCGTCACCTTTTTATAACATCTGACGGTCTTCTTCTAGTGTATAATGTTTCTTATCATTACGAATTCTATTTCCTATTGAACGAGACAACTTGGTGACATGTTTTTATCATCAAGAATTGCCATAATTTTATTTGTTGCCGTCGCCATAGTCTATTTTATCTTCGTTTCCGATAATGTGAATAATTGCGATTTATTACATTTCGACCGCGTTTTTAATAAATTCTTTGTTTTAATATTTTTAATATTGCCCATTCTTCTCTGAAAATTGCGTGGAAACTACTAATATTTTCAAAAAATGTTTGACGTTAAGTAAATAACAATAGTCGAGAAAAATTTTAATTTGAAGAACAATTGGAGAAAAAATCATTAATTAGCAAAGTGAATCTAGTTACAATAAATAAAACTTATTAAATCTTTGGAAAACGAATGAGCATGAACGAAGTTACACGTAACCAGGCAAAATTGGACTCCAAATCGTTAATTCGCTTCGTAACTAAATGGTTCGTAAATGATATTGGATATAATTAAAATGATAAATGGCTCGTAAATTTCATTGGATATTATTTAAATGATTCGTAAATAGGTGTAACATTTTTCAGTGAAAGGGGCCCTCATGGCTTCATGGCCAGCACAAACGCCATCTAACAGTGAAGCCCTGGTTAGATGCTCGGCCAACCCACGGGGATTAGTGGAAGCATAAAGAAAAAAAATACCTCTTTAGTCTATGGTGGAATGCAAAGCAAATTCTCCTCCCATTTTCCCTGTCTCTCCGTCCATCATTTATCCATCAACATTCGCCTCATTGTGTTATCGTCATAGACGTACACAGTGGGGAGTCAGGGAGTCATGACCCTCCAGAAAAAAAATGAAAGGGGCGCACAAGTCCGTAATAAATTATTTTATTTCCGTAAATATGTTCATTCTCTGATTTTCCCATATTTTCACCTGACAATTTGAGGAATTGCTGCACGACAAGACATTTGGCAACTTGTCAATGGTTCAACATAAAATGAACTGATTTACTAATTGTACTATCATTAATGTTGTTGAACCGGGGCCGATTAACAGTCTATGTTAGAATATTTGCTAATCACGATTTTAGTGGAATAATGGTAAAAAAGTAGGCCTACGTGATGAGAAAAAACATATTCATTAAATAATGGTACATGTTACCAGTTCAATAGTAAAATTCAAGAGAGGAAGAAATATGTGGGAATTTCTATTTGTATTCTAAAATTCATAAATCGCAACCTAGCAATTATTTGGCTCAACGCTTCAATTCTCTGTCATATGTTTTATTTATTTACAAGTAAAATATGACATATGTAAGTAAAAAAAATTGAATGGAAAAGGAGACCCAGAAATATAATTGCCCCCCGCTTCTTTTATACTGCGTTCGCCTCTTAATCGTTATCGTCACCTCATTAGATCATGAGTCTCAGGCCGCAATGAACTCATCGGCTGAAAGACCCCTAAACCTGAATGAACGAATTGACGAATGAATGGATGAACGAACAAACGTATGAATAAATAAATGAACAAACGAATAAATAAACTAAGACATTTATAATTACATTGTCAATGAATACATTTATAATTACATTATAAATAAAAACATTTATAATTACATTATAAAAGAAAAAAGTAAATTGTGTTGGCCTGGATAGCTTGGCTATGACTATGCCTATATATTGCATAGCTATGGCTATGACAAGGCCCTACCTGCCTTGTGCCTGAAGGATCGCGGGTTCAAAACCCTCCCGGGGCATAGATGTTTACGATAGATAATAGGGCATAGATGTTTACGTAGATGTTCGTATGTGTGTCTTCTGTATACAGTATGCGAAATCCTCTACCGTTACCCCCAAAGTTCAAAAACAATGTGATTACAGTGGTCCCTGTATAGCCTATGAAAAGCGACCTTTAATTTTCTTTAAAAAAAGTCAACGTGAAAACCATAAATATCAAATCTTAGTTTAAAAAATAAATGTGGTCCCTTTATGGTCTAGGAAAAACGACCTTTATTTTTTTTAAATGTCAACATGAAAACAATAAATATTACATCTTAATTTAAAAAATCATCATTATCATCATCATCATCATCATCATCTCTTCAGTGTTTAGGAGAAACTCCTGTTCCGTCTTCAGCATACCATCTCAGTCGTGGACGGCCGACATCCCTTTTACCATGAGATCTGTAGTGATATATATGTTTTGGGATGCGGCCACTATTCATTCTGTGTAGATGTTGGGACCATCGTGTCCTGTAATCTTTTTCTTTATTTATTAATGGGAGTACTTCTAATTCTTCTCCGATTACCTCACTTTTTTATTTTGTCTAATAAAGTGCAGCCTTTGACTTGTCTCAAGAACCTCATCTCAGACGTCTGAATTCTGGTAAAATCTTTCTTTTTCAAGGTCCATGTCTCGCATCCATAAAGAAGTATGGGGATAGCCATTGTTTTATAAAATTTAAGTTGTGTATCCTTTATCGTTTTCTTTCTCAGGTATTGTATTATTGTACCACAGATGTTTTGGAATTTTTTGTTTTTTATTGAAATATCTTTATTGAATTCAAAAGTAATATCACATTCTAAATATCTAAAATGGCTAACTTGTTCTATAATTTTATTATTATTATTATTATTATTATTATTATTATTATTATTATTATTATTATTATTATTATTTTACTTCGTATAGGATGTTTGCCTCTAAACGCCATTAGTTTGGTTTTCTGAGTTGAGATTCTCAAGTTATATCGTTCACATACGTTATTCAATTTATGGAGATCTCTCTGAAACTGATCCTCACTTTCTTGGATAATTATCTGATCGTCTGATAATAAAAATTTAAAAAAACAAACATTTTAAACATATTTTAAAAAAATGAAATGTTTTTTCTATGAGTGAAAGTGTTGTTAAGGACGCATTTCGCAGGGCGGCGTGCGGGCCGGGCGGCTGGCTGCTGGAGCCGGCTTCGGCTTCGGCGCCGGGCGGGGGCACGCGCATGCGCTGGGTGGTGGACTGCAATCTGGGCGGCTGGCTGCCCGCGCGCGTCTCGGACGCCGCCTACGCCGCCTACATGCTCGCCTACACCGCCGACCTGCACGCACGCTGCCGCCAGCCTGCGCCCGCCATCTCCTCCTCCTCCTCTTCCGCCACCCCCGCCTCGGCGTCGTCGACCTTGGCCTCGGCCGTGTGAGCGTCGGGACGGCTGCGACTTGGCGGCGCGGTGCACAGCGCCGCACACGAGAAGTTATCGCCGTATATTTCGGCAGAAAAGGTGACGATGAAGAGAAGATGAATAACAAAAAAGACCATAAAAATATGGTGTCGTCTTATGGGACAGATACAAAAAATTAAAATTTCTCACATCCGTCATCTGATGCAAATAGTTTCTGAAGTGCTTCCCTACTTTCGTCATATGGGTCCCATTCTGTATTCGTAAGACCATTTTCTCTTCATCAGTATTCCAGAACAATAGTCCTTAATGCTACCTATGGCATTAGAAATATCATACTTTTCGAAGGATTTGATCACTGACTGCTCGTTCATAGGCCGTTGATAGTTCGGGGGACAGATGTATGCTAAAAATATAAAACCTTGACGAAAATGTATACTCTTATCTGAAAATCGTCTAATCTGCAGTAATATACGGTGTTTCATTGTACCAATAGCTGGAGTAATTGGATACATGGAAGATGTGTGGAATTCACTGTGGAATGGATGGTGATTCAAAAAGTTGTGCGCAGTAGGGTTAAGTTCGCTTAGCAAAAATAAAATAGAAGAAATCGCCATTTGGATACTACGAGTACTAATTTTACTGGCATCGCTCGCGCCTTTTCAAGTCTACGGCGTGGCTCTGGCCTTTGGTCTCCGCGTTTAACACACAAAACATCCTCGAGTCCACCAACTCAAAATTTCCAATACCTTTTGCACCAAAATATGGCTTATCTTGACTCACTTCCATGTCGTAACTACAACCAAAATATTTCTTCTTAATGTAATACGCACATTCCATCTATCCATCTGCTCTGGGTGAGTGTCAAAAAATAGAATTCACAATGAAAATGACAGAAAAATAGAATAAATACTCGCAAGCCTTTGTTGCGACCGTGAAGCATATGCTTTTGCATGCATTTCTGATACGAATGTTCGCCTGGTGTGTTGGTATTCGTTATTTTTGTATTGTTATTAATACTATATCATTAAATGATGCATCCAAAAAATTGTGACTCAAGAAACTGTAAAGAACTTATTTGCATCCAGGATCATCCTATACCGATTACATTCCGATGTAAATGTGCTACGTCCTCCTCGCCCACGCAGCATGTATACCAATGACACAACTTCGTGGCTGTTCTAATAAATTGGGCCTATTTCGCGCCGTATTAGATACAATGGTCACGTGACTAAAATTAGTTGTTTTTTTATACAAATACAACTGTTTCGATGAACAACATTTTTGGGGAGTGTGATAGTTACATGAACGAGTTTTGTAGTTCATACAACAAACCTCTAAAGAAATTAATGATTTATTATTCCGTTTTCTTGCCATCATGAGATATATGAGTGTCTCAGGGGACAAAACATCACTGTTTTTCACATCTCCAAATCTTGTCGAAGATTTTTTTGAATATTAATGGGAAGGGCAATAAAAGAATAAGTGATCGGCCCTTTGATTGGACGTAAGGAAGGAAATGAGGACAAGATAGGGAAGTAAGGATCACATGGTCCGTGAGCCCTACTCTTAGGGTGCTGCTCCGGCATTTGTCGGGAAGGATCAAGAAAACCCCTGCTCAGAGCAATCGGCCTTGGAATTCGCTTCCGATTCGTCAAAAAAATTCTGGCACCCAGCCGGACTCGAACATGTGGTCTACTAATCACTTTTTAATTTTTTTTATATACTGATCAGCTCTTAGGTTTTACACATGATGGCTTCAGAGTTACAAAACAAACATACACAGCATTTGTCGGACAACTTTACATTTGCGGTTAACCTAAATGGGCTCCTGCAGAGTTTGTATTTATTTAAGATATGTAACATCTTATGGCTGGCATTTGTGGAGTCGGGATACAGGAAAGAGGAACGAGTTAGTGGATTGAAGAAAGTTTAAGAAAACTCGTGGGTATTATGACGTTACTTAACATTTGCGAGAGAGAAGACATTATTTGATTCACGAAATCAGTCAACAGATGCTCAATGGTGTTTTGCAAATGAAGTATAAATGGAGTTTAGAGAGATTCAATGTTAAGGGTATCCCTATAATGAATAAGAAAACATTTTATTTCCCTAAATATGATATATTTAAGCTGACAATTTGGGGTAGAGGCTCTCTAAACCATCTGCAAATTTTGTAAATAGTTTCAACATAAAATCAATAGTATTTATAATTTTTAACATTAAAGTTATAATTAAATTCTTTGTATTATATTTTATTTTTTCTAGTAAAATATACCGCTTAAAAAAGTTTAATGGTCAAGGGGGCCGAGAGAGGCTCAGATATACAGGATGACTTCAACCGTTCAACAAGAGGTGGCAATGTTACGTGAAGAACTTTAGCACCTCTTGTTGAACGGTTGAAGTTATTGCAATGCAATTTTCACGAAAGTACATGAGGGAATGGTTCCATGTATTCGTTTCGATTTTATCACTTGTACTTTGAGAGATATTGAGGTAACTTTGTTTTTTTTAAATATAACTATACATTTTTTTAGTCTATCATGACGGGCGTAAAAAGACGAATCCAATGATACACATATTGTCATATGTTGGATAAGAATTTTTTTGAGTAATTTTAATATTTTTGCTACTAGTGTTAAACGTATATTTTAAATGAAACAGTCCACCAACCAAGGTCGCGAATCGCTCGCGCTCCCTGCTAGCACGTGTTCGGGACGTTACAATATCGGTTAAACACGAGTCGCAAAAAATCAAAATTACTCAAGAAAATGCTTATCTAACTTATGACAATATGTATGTCATTGGATTCGTCTTTTTACGCACATTATGATAGAATAAAAAATTGTATAGTTCCATTTAAAGAAAAACAGTTATCTCAATATCTCGAAAAATACAAATGATAAAATAGAAATGAATATCTGTATTAATTAGTCCCATTCCCTCATGCACTTCCGTGCAAACTGCATTGCAATAACTTCAACTGTTCAAAAACTGCAGAAAGTGCTAAAGTTACGTGACTCGCCCTATATTGTTGTTCCTCCTGTCGTTTCAGGCTGCACCCGTCTATGATTATGCAGCTCATGAGTTTCTCTTGGCTGCACCGTTGGAAGATGTACATTGCAAGTCAATGCTCTCTGATGCATGTATGCAATCTGAGTCGACAGGTTCTCTTGGGTTTCGACTCTCAGCACTGTACAAGAAATGTCATTCGAGGCAGCTTCACATACCCCGTTGATCTTGACCTGGGTTTCCAAACAGTGGAATTTTTAGTGGTTTATTTTAATTAACAGTGGTTTTATTCTTTGAAGTCAAGGGGCCACCTTAAAATGAGCAACATGTTAATAGATAGTGCAGAGTTCGACATCAGTGCAGTAGTTATAACAAGATAGGTCTTGATCCTAGGCTGTCCGGGTGACGCTGCGTCGCAGGCTGAGGTGCCGACGTTTCGACCGACATCGCGGTCCTCTTCAGGGTTGTACTGCCTTTTCTAAAAAACGTCTCCAACTTTTTTCTTTAAAATTCTTGTAAGAATAAAGTAAAATACACTTAACGGTGACATGGGTGCAATTTTCACGGTTAAATCTAAATTTTCGTAAATTGCAAAACTTTGAACTTTTTTCAATGCCTTCCAACAACTATAAAATTGAAGACAGAGATTTTCTCTTCAAATGAAATTTCTTGTCCATAAATAGTTATTTCATTAAGGTAATGTACATTATTTTGAAAATTTTAGTAGTTTTTGTGCAATAGTGCGTGCAATATTTGCAATTTTAAAAAATATCAAAAACAATATTTTCTCAAAATCTGTTCGAAATTATTTCTTTACATTTTTGACAGGGTTTGTCCCAAACGAACCCTATACGATTACACAAGCACCCTATTGCTCAATTATTTTGTTTTTTCAAAAAATTTAAATATGAATTTTTTTGATTTGTCTCTCACGTCGGTAACATTTACATTTGGCGATTTCTTCACGTTATTGTACTTATGAGTACATGTGATTTAAATAATGTCAAATAAAGTTTCTCGAAAATTCAACAGTTTTCTGTTAAAATGAGCTCAAAATTCCTCATTTACAGAAACGCTCAAAGCTATTTTCTCAAAAATGGCCTCATATTTGTTTTCAAACTTTTCCAACGGATAGTGGTAAGGGCACTATTTAATATGACGTAAAATTCATTTTGGTGTATTCTTATTTTATTTCAAAAATTACGCAAATGTGATTTTTTAAATTGCTCTCATGCCGTTAATATGCACATTTTCATCGATTCATTTCATTTGCATTCATATCATTGCATTTGTGAGTGAAAGTGCTTTAAATTACTTTAAATGAAGTTTTTTGAAATCTCAATATATTCCTGTGAAAAGGAGCTTGAAATTTGGCATTTACATTAATGCTTAATCGCCGTTTTCTTAAAAACGGCTTCACATTTTTCAATGAAAATTTCTATTTAGGACGAGGTGTTACTCTTCTTTAATATTCTTGAAGTAATATTTCGGTTATACTATTAAGAAATCGAAAAGTTGAGAAATTGTCCAAAAACTTTACTTTGAACGACGATAGATGGAAACCTGCCATAGAATGGAGCAAGACCTTAAAGCCAGTCCACACCAAGAAAATTAGAAAAATTTGCTTCGAGAAAGTCTGTGCCATTTTGTAGAACCTCTAGTTTAATATTATTTATTGTCAGTTGCCCCGAAACAAAATTCTAGTAACTGCATTCAGTCCCTTCGAGCAGAAATATCCATCCAGGATGTCTACCTCTTGGATTTCTGCCTTGGTAGCTACGCCTGCATCCTTTGTCTAATACGATTTGTGGCCTTCAATCCTGAACAGTG
This sequence comes from Teleogryllus occipitalis, assembly GCA_011170035.1. Taxonomy (NCBI): domain Eukaryota; kingdom Metazoa; phylum Arthropoda; class Insecta; order Orthoptera; family Gryllidae; genus Teleogryllus; species Teleogryllus occipitalis. The sequence continues at coordinate 360,295 of BLKR01000099.1, read as the reverse complement.
ACTGGTATAGATGTCGTCACAGCAACAGCTAGTGGTTGTCGCAAGCAACCTTCAATGCAACAAAGAGCAGGAAATACGTGCTCTGTAGCTATATTCCATCTTCTCTCGTTTTGAACTTCTATTCCTGTTGTGATAACACGAATACTGGCGTGTGGATTATCGGTTCTGGAGATTATCATCCATTGAATTACGAATTTACTGAAAAACTTGTTAATCTATTGATAGATCCGATTACTTGACGCATTAGATGATAATCCTATGTGAAAAATAAGTTATAACTCAACGTATATCGTGAAAATGAGATCTTATCTTTTTGATATGGGGGGAAGAAACCGACGTATTTGTATTAGTATAGCAACCTTTGCAAATAATGATGGAGACTTATTGTTAAATGAGGAAAATTGTCACTTATGATTACACGGTATATCATCGTTTGTCATCATCATTCTTGGAAGCTCTGCATTATTACTTTTTTGTATACGTACGTAGTATATACACGTAGTGTAGAGAAAGTTACGTAATGCTGCGGAAAATCAATTTTGAGATTTTAATGGAGATGCAATCCTGGTACCAAAAAGTGTTTTCGAATTTTCAGAAACGCTCGAAAGACAATTTCTCAAAAATGGAACAACATTCTTTCTTGGAACTTTATGTAAAGATACTGCTAATTTCACTAAATGATATGACAACGCTATTTGATTGATTTTTTTGAATATTTCACGAATTTAATTTTTTTTAAAATATCTGTCGTCATTATTTACTTCACGGAAATTTTGTTTTTCAACATTATTGCATTTGTGATAAGGAGTGTTTCAAATGATTTCCAATGATGTTTCCCAAACAATCGATGGTTTGTTTTTTGTTTGTTTTGTGAAAATGAGCTCAAAATTACGTATTTTCAGAAACGCTCAAATGACATATTTTCAAAAATGGCTCCAATTTTTTCAACAAAAATTTTCGTATAATATTAAATATTACTCTTCTATATTTTCTTAAAGTTATAATTCAGTTCTATCGTTATGGAACCGAAAAATTGGTAAATAAATGACCTTTAGACAGCAATGCAGTTGGGAAGAGGGTGGGGCAAATCCGAGAAGCTTATTCAGACAAAACATATTAGAAAACAAGAGAAAGTGTGCCACAATTTATTACATAGCACCACAGTGTATTATATGTCATTTGACAAAATCGTTGACATTACAAGCTCTCAATTTCATGCCAATACATTATCCGTCTTTTTAGTGTGTTGCGTGAATTTCTTTCAAGTACGTATTGATTGTGTTAACGCCACGTTTCGGTCTAGAGACCATAATTTTCCAATCATTTGAGGTCATAGCTGAAATAACTAAAGTTCGTTCCATTCCTTGTTGTTTCGGATATGCTAATGCAATGTACATTACACGATAATGCCTACACACTAAACATTTTATGAGCAAAACAATGGCCAAAACAGGCTTGAATCTTGCAAGAAAACAATTTCTCGACTTCTACGATCTATTGTTATTATTGTTACTATTATTATTATTATTATTATTATTATTATTATTATTATTATTATTATTATTATTAGATTCTGCACAAATGAGGCCATAGGAGGCAGTCAAGTAATAAACTCATTGTTGGTTCGATGGAACATACACACCCTTTTTTCATGACAGGGAGTAGAAATCTATCTTTTGGTTTACCAAGATCAGGAGAAAAGTATTTATTCCCGAGGGAAATACTATTTTCCTTTTTACTTTATACAACGAAATAAGGCATTGATCATCAGTTATTTAGACCCAATGTAATTAAACTTCACTGTAACAAAAAATTATTTCAAATTTTATACAGTGGTATATTATCGTCTCCTATATTATTTGACTTGTAAAATACCTCTTGCGGTTCTCACACGCAACCAATCTTTATAAATGATGTCTCTAAAAAAGAGAATTTCACGGAGACATGACGAATTACACTTTAACTTTAAAAACATGAAGGACATGAACATTCTATTTACTTTTGCAGGTTCGACACTTCTCTTTCCTACCCCACCTGTTCAGAGCCTGTAGATCAGGAACTGTATGTGAAATTAAACTAATTACTTCATATTCTACGCGATTTAATTACAGGTTGTACCTCTCTGCTCGGTAATAACATTAAATAAGAATAGTCTCTATTGACAGTGTATTGTATTGTTATCAATTACAGGGAAACATACACAAGTGACGGAGGATAACGGGGTCTTAAAGAAAAATATATATTACAGGCTTAATATGGAAATGGAAAAAATAGGGAAGAGGGTTGAGTTTCACATGAGAGTTCTCGTACAGGTACGCTTTTCTTTAATTATCAAATATTTTAAACCTCTTTTTCTCTTGTTAAAAAAAACTCATGAGCGTCCCCTCTGTGTAAAACGGTGATTTTTTATCGGTAATTTTCAAATTTAAAAAATGTAGTGACCTTCACATTTTCTTTTCTGTTAGCGTTTCTATTTACCAATTTTACCCCTTTTTACTTGCTTGTATTACTCCCTCCGTGGAGGATTTGTATTCCGTAGCGTCTTCGCCAAAATATGGCATTATGGTAATATGACGTTCTCATTATAGTTTAGTTTACCTTAATCTATTCACCTTTCTTTAAATATTATGCAAGCTGAATCAGAAAGACTTTAAAATATTTTCCAGCAGTAAATTTTTGATTGTTTCAATAACAGCATCAGCAATACACTGTGGATTTATTTGTCCGTTGTGTCACTTATTGACAGTCAGAACTATTTAATGTCATGTTCGAAGTTAGGAATATTATATTTTTAAATGTTTTCTATCGATATTTGTAGCATCATGATCGTTAAAAAATTGCACATACACTTTACAGGAGGAATTCATTAATTCCACAATGAAATTGTAGCCTTCGGGCTTCAAACGTACCCTACGATGTAATCAAACATTTATCTCCATTGCTATATAAGCTATTATATAAGTTAGACATTGAGTAAGGTGTGTTTATACATTGTTTTATTTTTAGTATTTGATATTAATTCTTTACTTTAATGGTTAAATTATGAATGGGAGTATTTACTGTACTTATGTTATTTGTTCAATAAATATTATATATATATTTGTTTAGTTTGATAAAACCTAATTTTCCTTTTCAGAGAATTAACTGGTAATTTTTGAAACATTCTGATTAATTGTGTAATTTGGGGAAGAAATTTAAACATTTTGAAAAGAAAAAAGAGATTTAAAGAGTTAAAAGAGACGAGATTAGATTAAATGAGTTTTTACTACTTTGATGAATTGTTGGAGACATTTTAATTCAAACGAAAAAAAAAATCTATCAATGTTTTCGATCAGTAATTGCTCTAAATACTGGTTTTCCGTCACACTTCACTGGTTTTTCAAGAATTTATGTATTCTTGAAACATATTTCAAGAATGACACATGACATAGTTCTCGTCAGAAGCGACTGAAGATGACAAATTGTAGACTGTGACTTGGTTTAATAAAGAACCGCTCACAAAGATGATGACGATCATCTAAAAAAGAAACAAACTATTTCTTGTTGAAAATCCCTTTCGTCTGATGCAAATGAAATATAATTAAATTACTTGTCATTCCATCACCGACTTAACGGATTAGAACATCGTATAATTTCTGAGACGGAATGATTGATTGATTGATTAATAGGTATTTATGAGCACGTCAACTAGTCATGGTCATTAGTATAGTGAGTGTCTTTGTGTCCGAAAGTGACCCGTGTTCCTCCCGCGGTAGATGGCGAGATCCGGTGCACATCCTACACAATCTCTCTGATTAATTTCTTTACTTTAGTTTCTTAGTATTAGATACTCGTAATATTTACTGATTGAAAAAGATTTGAAGGACAAATGTAATTATTTAAAAAAATTACATTTCATTGTATTTACTTTTTGTATATATAGTTTACACGCAAGTTTTGGGAAATTAGTGATTTTCGATTTCTTTTGGAGTATTTTCATGGTATCCGTGTTTTGAGGGTCTGCGTGCCTTTCCAACAATTGAGAATCGATTCTTCTCGGTCAGTGTTGTTATAAATTTTGTGTATATTTTTCCCGAAGACATACATTTTTAACATAACATTTCATTAAATGAATTTAATGAAACCATCTCTTATCTCAACACTGAAAGAGACAATTTTGTCGATGTTTTCAATTGATCATTGTTCAAATTTATGAGTGTTTGTTTTAAACTTTTTAAGTGAATTTAAGGATTTTAGGCGTATTTAAGAATTTAATTTGAATGAATATTAAGTTTTTAAATTAATATTGGAACTAGTTTATAATTATCTTGTCATGAAATAAGAGGTTTTCAGAGTGGAAAAGAAACGATGACCAAATGTTGTTTTCAAAAATACCGCTTAAAGAATTTCAGGCACGCCGGTAGGATCGCTGTTGTACGATACGGAATACGGAAGGAAGTGTTCTGCTCTGTTGGTATTTTGCACGCATCTTGTCCTGTGTGGTCGACATTCTTTCCCTTGTTTACGTCAGATATGTGACCTTGTCCGAAAAGATCAATGGTTGACACTTCCAGGTAGGCGGGGTTTGTTGAATTATTGACGCACTGTAGAAGATTTTAGAGCAGTGGTTCATTATTTTTTCTATGCGTGAGATAATTCATTGAATAAAACGCACTCAGACGCTACGCGTAAGGACAACAATGGCAGACGATGGTGGAGGACCTCTTCCACCAGGTTGGGATAGAAAATACGATCATCGCACGGGGCGGTAGTAAGTATCAAACCACTATTTAGCGAATGTGATATCCATTGTGTCGTAAATCTCTTCCAACTAATACTTTTGCAGCTACTTCATTAATTATTTCAATAAAACAACAACATGGGAGGATCCAAGATCTCGGTATCGCCAGTTGAATCAAGTTACACCTCAGCATGTACCTGCACCTACCATGGTAGAAAACATACCTCTCCAGGTATGATGTCAAGTATTACCGAGCTTTAATTTTTTGTTGGAGTGTGTATGGGAGTGTGTTGTACCCTTGTAGATTTTGGGATACTTGTGCATGAAACTATGCTGGTCCTATTAAAATGTGAATGTTAAATTCTACTAATAATTATATGTTCTTCGAACTCCCTCTATAAATATGTTGTTTCAAAATGTAACTCTTTATTTTAAAATTGAAATGTGTGATATTGTGAGAAAGAAATTCCTATTTATTTTGTAGCTAATTATTCATAGTTACAGTATTTCGTTACAACTTATAGTAAAAGTGTTGATGTTGAATAGGTTGGGGAGTGTGTGAAGGTGAATATTCGATAAGAATTACTTGTATGAAATTGTGAAAGCTAATGTGTTTATGGACAGTGAAAATAGTGAATGTGGTACATTTTCAAGAGACAGGTTTTGACACTTTTTTTTGTTTGTTTTTTAGTAAGAGAAAAATATTAAAAGGAAGGACATACAGTATTTTTTCCCCTTTAAAACCAATAAGTGTTTGGAAGGAATTGATATTAAAATAGAGAAATTTAAAAGCAGGTTTCTTATTATTATGTCATTTAAATTTATTTTTTGATAGTTTGTGTGGTTGTGTCCTCATAACAATAATAATAATAGTAGTAATTAAATTAATTTGTAACATGACTTCTCCAAGACATCTTGATTTTTATTGATAGAAATATCGTGTTAGAAAGTCTGTCTACAATGCACTTCTTAAATTAATATTTCTTAGAAATAAAATAAAACAATAATTGTTAATTGCAATGCCCATGTGCATATTTTTAATTGTTTCTTACAAAAGAGGTTACATTTTGATTTAACAACATCTAAAATATCGGTTAGAAATGTGTGCTCTAATACCTTGGCTTTACATTTTTTCATTCTTTCTTCTACCTGCATACTGCAGCCACTACGTGGGGCAAGAAGCTACCCCATGTACTCTGACCTTCCCAATATTTCACAGCCCAAATTTCCTCCACCTCCACACAGACATACAATGGTTCACTTTCAGGTAAATACACGTTTTGTGTTGTATTTTAGTTTTTGTGTATGTAATATAATTATATTTTTGGTATTTGGAGAGAAACCATACCGCACTTCATTACAGTGCTCTGACATTACAACTCAATTGCCAGTCTTTGTGATTTCTGTTGCAAATTATTTTGTAGAATATCAGTGAATTGTTTTCATGCATTTGCATGATAGACTTTTGAGGTGGGAAATGTTAACTACTCGGATAATACAAGAGAGATGAGAATACCTCAACTGCTTTAGATTTTATTTTTTCTATTATTTTCTGTTTTTATGCACATTCAAGATAGAACTTGTATGTTCTCATTTCTTATATCTGACAGTTATATTGATTACATGAATGAAGATCCATTATATTACTGATGTATACTTAATTTTCTTAAGTTGAAGTACTTCAGCTGCAGGGCAGTTATGGAGTATGTATCACACACCTTACATTGTTTTAAATGTAATATTTCAAAAATGAAGGGGAGAAAAATAATAGCATATGTGCACTGTGGTAGTGATTAGAACAAAAATTGTAGTTCAGTTCTATCTTCAAGCCATTTTCTTTGCAAATGAAAGGATACATGAAAAAGATGGAGATCTGTACTGTATTAACTGAAGGACTTTCTTTAGTATTACAATTTCAGTGATAAATGTAAAGAAAATAAACTTGAATTTAAAAAGGAGAATGTACATACTTTCTTGTAGGGTAACCAGATGTGTTTTTTGCTGTTCTTTTCTGCATGTTTTCCTCTTACATTCTAAAAATTATAATAACAATAAAAATAATGTTTGTTTATTTATTAGTGAGTCACTTACCTACTACTATCTATGTATTTGTACTAAGCACAAATACCTCTTAGAACCTGGGGATACCTGCTTTTGCTTGTAGAATTTCTGGGGATGTGCATGTTGTTTATTCAATTGTTTATGACACTTATTAATACTTTTCCCTTAACCTTTTTCAAAATGTTCTTGCTGTATGCAACTTCTCTAATTCTTTCTAATAGGTCATTTTCTTCTCTTTCTTTTTTTCTGCTCATAAGATCATAATCTTTTTACTAATGTATGATGAAGTATTTGTAGTGTGAGTTGAACCAATTCATTGATAATGTGCTTTTTTAAACAAAAAAGCTTGCATTGTAAACTTCACTGTATTTAACGTTGCAAATCTAGGACATGACAGCAGTACGACCAAGTCCAATTCCGGGCCGTGTGGCAGCATCAATGGGACCAGCGAGGGGGACCCCATTCTCATCCCCAGCGCGTAGCACTAATGCCACTGTGGAGAGTTCTCTGAGCACGGATCCTGATGTAGCAGTTGCCAAAATTGGGGCCATGTTCCCTACAGTCAGTGATACTCATATTCGAACTCTTCTTATGAAGTGAGTTCATTTAAATTTGTTTGGAAATATTTCTTTAAATTTTTGTTTCAGAGTTATAATATATTGTTATACAGAAGGAATAATTTCAACAATTTTCTGATTTGAAGATGTTACCTATTAATATACTTGTGTGTTGATGTTCATAACCATATAATATTTATTGTTTGTATGGCATCAAATGGTCACCCTTACATAAAATATATTGTGAATGAATGAGTGCACAGATGTTGAAATGTCACTTCATTTATGTGTGTTTTGGGGTTTGAGCCCTCCTATTATAGTATATATTAGCTGCTTATTTTGGAATATATCTGCAATAAAATTTAAAAATAGTATATTAATGTAAGTCAGATAAGTGTATTTTATTAGTGTATATAGTAAGTTGTAAATGTTAAGTTCTTCATAAGTACTCTTCAAATTTTAATGTTTATTTTATTGCAATAAGTTCTTACAATTCCTATACATTACTGTGAGATGAATATTTCTTTGAAGAATATTTGTTTAATGAGTTAATGATTGCAAATATTGTTAATAATTTTTGTGTTTCTTTGAGTAATTGCTGTATGTGAATTGCTTTGACTTTTTTTCTTATAACTAACTAGATGGCATAAAAGATTTCTTGTAGGCATTCCCTTCCGATGGACTTGACAGTGTGAGCCATTGCAGGTACCACAATCGTGAGGCAGTGGTGGTGAGTGCCCTGCAGGTTGAGAAGCATCCCCTGAGCACCCCTGGGCCGTATGCCACACCACCTGCAGCTGCGCGCCGGCCAGGGCATATGTTGTGGGAAGGGCCAGGCTCTCGCTCAGGCAGTCCAGCGCCTCGCCCCCCACACTCCTCGCCCAAGATGAAGCTGAGGTGGCCAGAGAATAATATGCAGTGGAATGGATTTATACCTTCTCTGGAGTAACCTGGCATGTGTTCTTCTTATGCTTTTAATTTTTGTTAGGTTTGCTTTGAAGTCATTACACAGAACCATGAATGTGAGATTTATGAATTAATTATCTCAATTTATTGTAATAAATTGATGGCAATTTAAACATTTATCATAAAATTGGATATGAGGTTAATTTGCTCTTAATTAGGTATGCATTTTATTTATTATCTCACACTCTTCTGCAACTATAAAGGTTTCTTGAAGCAAACTGAAAATTCATAATGAATTGAAATCAATGCATTTGAAGAACACTTGTCTGTTTCTCCTGAGAGTAGTTTTGTTTCAGGACCCCATAGCTCTGCATGGAGCCCATTCCTCATATCGTGTCTGCCTGCTGCCTGCCTTCTGTATTGAGTGTGGCAAACTTTCAGTATTTCTTGCTCGTATAGAGGATAAATATTTTTCTGGTCCATATAGTTTGATGTGTAAATTTAGATTGTGTTGTAATTATAAATTCAATGAAAGTTTGTCACATATTGTAGATATTAAATACTTGTTATTTGTTCCCTCAATGTAGTCTGCAGACCTTATTGTCCCAGAATGTTTGAATATTGTATCAATTATTATTTATATGGAACTTTGTTTTCTATTATTTCTCCATGATTTTTCAGTGTTTTGTTGTTTTTGATTCAGGTATATGCTGAAGTTAATAAGTTAATGTCCCAGAGCACTACATAGGTTAGTAGTGGTTTTGTTCTGATTTTGATTTTGTTTGCTTTTATATGAATCTAGAGGTTCAAAGTACATTTTTGTTGTGGTAAAAGGTGACTTGAATAGACTTAATAGATATTGATCTTATTCTGTTTCAGAGACCATTTTAATTTATTTGAATCAATTATTTACAAAATATTATTTGTCCTGAGCTTAGAGCATGGATGTAATCAGCATGTACTGCTTATGTTTAGAAAATTAGTTAGAATAAAATTCCTAAGTATGTGATGAGGTAGATTTTAATGAAACATCAGTTGTTTGCATTTGAGTGATAAGTGCTTGTTTATTTCAAGATTGGTTTTGGTATCCATGAATTACGATTCTTCAGTCACAGAATGCTGATCTATGAGATAGTTTGCATGCTATAAAAATAGTATTATAACCTTTAGGATAAATAGATACATGTAAAGTTTGACTATCAAAGGTAATATTGATTTTCATGGAAAACAAAAGTTGTTTGTTATGTAGAAAAAATAATTGTGCTTTTACTTGTAGAAATAATTTGATCATTCCTGAAAATATATGAATTTATGTACTGTGACATTTGAATTTATACAGTATGTAATGAGTGTGGGAAGTTACAGTTTTTCATTTATTATTTTGACTAGATTTTATTGATAATGAAGCAATTTTAACTGACAGAATGTGTGACAGTTTTCTTGTACATGAGGGTGAGAATGGGTGTGCGAGTGTGCATGCTTGTTTATAAGAGTACATGTACACTCCATTCCGCTCAGGTGTGATACATGAGTACTTTTGCATCATTGAAATTATTTTTAGGAGCAATAGCTATTTAATGTGGGAAAACATCCATACTTCATTAAAGATAGTTGTGTGGAAATGGCATGCATTGCTTAAAGGATAGTGATTACTTTTATCTCCACAATAAGAACACAGATGTTTTCAGTTTTCCTTAAAACATAATCGATAATTTTATTTTCAATTTTCATTTTATTAAAATTATTTTCAATTTTCAATTTTATGTTTCAAGTTTCATGTAATAAAGTATACAGCTCAAACAGAAAGAGAGTTGTGAATTATGCTAAAGAGATGGGTATCTTGTTCGTGTTAATTATTGTAATAAACAAAAAAGTGAATGTTTGAAGTGTGGAATGATATTTTGTTATAAGAGAGGAGTTCAATGATGACTTCATTGTTCACTAAACTTACTAATGTGATATAATTATTTGTCAGGTATCTGAAAAGCGTCTTCCCCAAAGTTGAAGAAACTTTGCTCTTGGATATTCTTAGCAACTCAGATAACAATGTGCAGAAAGCTACTGAGAAATTACAGACAATGGGCTTTGAGAAGAGAGATACTCCACCCCCTCGTCTCACTCTGCGTGGTAAAAGCGAGGAGAGCAACACAAGCCAACCACGCCCAACTGCACAACCGACTCCACCCCCACGAATGAAGTCTGTGGAGGAGAAACAAAAAAGTTAGTGAATGGATAAAATTTGATATGATTATGAATGTCACTATAATATTAATAATAAAACACAAATATTCTGTAGTTTTTTGATAATTAATAAGAATGTTTTTCATAAAAAAAAGTCTTTATTTTCCATAAACATTTCATGTGTTGGTTACATGCATCATTCTGATGTGTGCATTTAATAAAAAAATAGATATTTGTACATTTAAAAATAAAACTAACAAACCGAATATTGAAGATATTGAATAAAAAATCTAAAATGAAAATTACAAACAAAACAGAATGAAAAACATTAAAAAATCAAGAGTGAGTGAAAAAGTATATAAATAGTAATTACAAAGTAGACATTAGTGCTCTCTTTGTTATCAGGATATTTGTTTTGAGCCCAATAGTAAATAAGAAACAAATTTTTTATCTTTTAATTCTTCATGTTGTGCAATTATGATTTGTAAAAGAACCTCAAGCTTTTAAGGGTTGCATGCCAATGCCATTCTGGTAGTTGGAGAACATCAGTGTGAGGGGAAGGGTCAACAGGGGACTCCAGAACAAATTGCTCTAAAATTGAAGAGAGATGTTCTGTGCTTAAGAACTAATGTATTTAACAATATTTTAAAATAATTTCCTACAAGTTTATATTAAAATATTTTCAGTTTTTGAGGTATAGCGAGGACATGTGTATTTTGAAAAGGGGGTGGCAGATTAAGGTAGGTAAAACTGCACCTGAGGATAAAAAAATTTTATGTTGAGAAACATAATTGAAGTGGTAAAAAAAAGGGTTTTCCTGGATTTAAATCAATTTATCTGGAGTACTTTGTAAAGATGCCATATTTATAAAGAATTTTTCCAGGTATTTTGTCCCTTACAATAAAAAAAAAGTTCAAAGTTTCAAGTTGAATCAAAGTTACTTTATTCCTTTCATTTTAAAGAATATCTCATTTTGTGACATAGATCTTAAAAAGGGCGAAACACAAATTGTACTCTGTAAATTCTGTACAATTTCCTAAAATTTCAACTTTGTATCTTATAATTTGCACCTGACTGCTCAATGCAAATAAAACACTAATTTAATAGTTTCTTATTTATTTTCTTAAAATTAGATTGTTTTTTATTAAGTTTTGTCGTTTTTTTGTTTTCTGTTTATTAAAAAAGATTTTAACTAAAAATAATGAGTTCATAAACAAAATAGAACAATGTTACAAATAATATTTAAAATTATTTGTAATGCTGTTAAAATATATGTTAAGTAGTCACTACCTGATGCATTCACCCATGTTTTTGATTGAGACAGTAGATTTTGGAAAGAAGCCATTTGGTTCTACATCACAATGTGCAGATTTACAGTGTACCTGTAAGGTGCAATATTTGATACTTGCTCCATCTCATTTAACGTCACCAGATGCAAAAGTCTGCCTTCCACATCTCGTCACACATGAACACACAGAATGTCACACATGTCATATCTACATCAGGCACATTGAAGGGGATAGATTGTTTAGCAACTACTTCCATGCAGCATGATTCAGAAAGCTGTAAGTAACAGAAATGCATGTCAGAACTATGAGAATCTGTATCGATAACAGAACCATCATCTCAGTCAAGTTACAATGATCCACCTTGCACAGTACAGGTTAAAAGGAAGTGGAAATAGAATTAACCAAAATGCCTTTTCAGAGAACTGTTGCTACATTAAAAATATTGTGTTTGTGTTTTTCAAATGCAGAAATAATTAATGTTAATTAATTTTTATACGAAAAGGAAATCCCAATTGCGGTACACACATAATTTGAGAACTATTGTTTATTGAACATTTGTGTGATTTCAGTGGCTTTTCATTCATGTAGAGAAACAAGAGTTAGCATTATTATTAAATAATCAAAGCAATGAAGGTATTCTGGTAAGGTGAATAAAGTATAAAAACTCATTAGTGTATTTAGTTAAAATCTTAATTTCTTCAATATTCAAATTTCAAGAGGTTGTAATATTATTCTTACAATTTTGTTTTTCATTATCTATCTATTGAGCCGTCAGGTGCAAATTAAAAGATAATAGGTAGATATTTGGGGTAACTAGAGAATTAACAGGGAACAATTTGTATTTAGCTCTTTTTATGATCTGCGTCAGAACATGAGATATAAAAAAAATGAAGGAATAAAGTAATGTTTTCAATTTTTTCCTCCTTTTTTGTGGATTGTAAGGGTCAAAATTGAACATAGGACATGCAAAATTCTCAAAACAATTTTACTATCTTCAGAAAATAGCAATTAAAGTAAATATTTGTCCGAATAATGTGGTTAAAAAAATTTTAATTTGTGTAAGAAGCTAAAAAACTTCAGTTATCTACATTATCAAACGTCAGTTATCTATATTAACAGGCACTGAAATAAGATTCCGTTGTGTATATGGGACTCCTGGATGTTCCATGAAGAAATTATGGATGGCAATAGTTTTGAGTTCTTTTGTAAACATTCGGAAAGCATTGAAAGATGAAAATATCACTTATGGTTAATAACAGTTCTAATAATAGAAGTCTTAAATATTGAAACAGAAACTTACACAAAGAACTAGGGATCTGTCATTGACCCCTGATTCATTGAGCAAATGCTGAGATGGCCCCTCGTTTTGCTTCTGGACATAGATTATTTATTCATTATCTGTGCACATCTTCTACAATTCATTGGGAAATATAGTTATTCAAATTATCGTTTCCATGTTGCGGCAGGAAATATTATTCCTTGACAAAGGACATCATGGATAAGAACCCAAAATTTATTGCTTATTTATCCTTGAAAATAGATTTTATTACATGAGAGTTTTTTAATTTTCAAAATTTATGTGGTATGTGACTCAGTGTAGGGATCACAGAATTTTGAAAATATGCACAGAATTCACTTCTCCCCATAGCACATCATACGCAGTTTCAACTGTTTTTTGGTGTAAAATAAATAAATAAACCCCCTCCACCTCCATCGTTGTGCAACTGTTAACCTCTTAACTTACTAAATATAAAACAAAAAATGGTCCTGCAATTTCCAAGTTTATTTTATAGTATAATTTGTGTTTCCTGAGAAAATAGATAGCTGGCTTTTTAAAATTGTGCATTTTAAGACATAGGCGGTTTAAGACATTAATGTTATTTTAAAAGCCTGAGCAAATTCATTCATATGAAAATGTTTGTAAGCACTTACAGGGTATGGAAAAAATGGAAACAAATATTTCTTTTAGTATGTAAGATTATTTTTTGATTGTCAAATTTATTAAATAATATTAATATAAATTATTTATTTATATTATATGTAATCCCTTATATTTCATTCAATAACAAATATAAATTATTTCCATGCCCTCTAGTAAACTCTTTTGATCTGTTGTTAACAGGTGTACTTTTGCTTTTACATTAAGTAGTTAAGATGTCTTCAAGTTTGAGTAAAATATGAACGAAATTTTTTTGTCCTATGAAATACCAGTTTTTGACCACTCAATATTGCATTGATAGGCCCTGTTGCAAAATATTTTGATACTATGAAATAAGTGAAACAAAAAATTATGAGCTTGAGGATTGTTTTATTTCTGTCAATGCACATTTACAAACAATCATAACTAGTTTTAAGTACGAATCTCATCCAAAATCTTTGACCGCAGTGAATTGTTATTATGTGGTTAAGTGTAATGTATATTATGTAAGTGTGGTGTATATTAAGTATATGTAGTGTATGTAAGTTAAGTGTAATGTATATTATGTATTAAGTGTAAGTATATTATGACGTTCAACAATTCTGATATTTGTTTGCTTGCAGTGTTATTAATTGTTGACATTATGTTTCAAAATACAGTTTGAAACTTTTGTAAGGTATTTGTTCTAGTATTAATAAGAAACAGGAGTTACAATGTTTCATTCTATGAGACATTGTAATGTGTTTTTCTGAAAATTTCCTAGGAAAATTTTGAGAAATTCTTTATTCCACTTCATATGAATACATTTGACATGCTCTGTACATTGGACATTTGACACGTGCTGTTGGATGGAAAAATATCAAACCTAAAATTTGCAATTCTGGAAAATCAAAACTTATGGAATTTTAGAAAGAAAGAGTGTTACAAATTTTATTTATGAAATTAAGTTAAAAATATTTTTAAAGTGTGTATGATATTTATAAAAACAAATATAATTTTATCAAAAAGTGTACTTTTTCAGAAAAACAACAACTTCTAATGTGCCTGATGATGACAGCAATGACGATAAATAATTTATAAGCAAATCTATTTATCTCTGTTTTTATGTGTACTATATTTATTTTCAGTGAAAGTTCGACTGCAGGAACGTCACAAGGATGTTCCAGAGCGTGTAATTGGGATTGCTCTAGATAGTGTTGACTATGATGAAGATCGAGCTTCTCAGATATTACAGTTCATGGTTCAAGAGGAACAGCGCTCACAAGCATCTTCCAGGTATTGTTAACTTTATAGTCGTCTTAAACATTGACATCAGGGGCAAATCCTCTGCAAATATTGACTTCTGATCATGGCCTCTTGTTGTTTTTTTCTTCTTCTTTTTTTCTCTTCTTCTTCTTCTTTTTTTTTTTTCTTTCACTTTTTACAAACATGTGTCATATAACAAAACTTACTAAGTTGATTGGGGTAAGAATGATGTGTAAGTTTTGGGATCAGCAAATGTGTTCTTTCTTCGGGCCATGTTCAGGAAAATGGCTAGAGATAAGTCACGCCAAATAAGCTTACTATCTTATCTCCATTTCCTTTGCACTGTCCTGGAAGTATTAATGTTAAATGTGTGAGCTGTCAGTAACATATAATAAAATAAATACAAAAGAATGAATAATATAAAAGGTTTTCATGAACATTTTTTATATTATTTATAAACACTTCTTAATAAATAACAGAAACAACACTTTATTCATAAACCCTTGTTGTATTATTTATGCTTTCCAATTTTAAAACTATGATGTTTTTGTGTCAGATCTATTCAAGAGAATGAGGTTATGTCGAATAATGCAATTTTGCTATCTTAAGAGTATTTTTTTACCTTGAAGAGTTGAAGCATCATTTATAAGCAAGGATTATCTTTTTAATTCAATTGTTGAGCAGCTAATTTGTGTGTTTGTTGTACTTCATAATTATTTTTTCAAATGAGTTGACTTCCTATGTATTTAGATAACCTTATCATTGTAATCTTATACTTAATGTTGGTAATACTGTAGCACATATTTCTGCAAGGAAAATCTCATCAAATTATGTATGTGACCTTTTGTTTTATAGTAGTTTGTGAATTTATAAGTTTAAATATTTATTAGTTTTGTTACATTCATTCTTCATCTCAATAAAGAATAACAGTTAATGAATAATTCAGTTAAAAATAACAAAAGTAGACTTTTGAAATAAAAAAGTAGTAATGAAAATTCTTTATATAATTATAGTTATAATATTTATTTGTAGATGGTATTTGTGAACTTTTTTAATGACCTGACTCACATTTATGTTTATCTGATTCAGTCAGCAGAGAAGTGGATCAACTGATTCTAAACAAGAAGGTGCCTCAGAGGGTGATGTGAAACCAAGTCCTGAATCAAGTGCATCACGATCTACTCCTCGTAAAAGTGAATCTCCAGCTCGTAAGCCTGTGATTGAGAAATCTCCTGCACACACTGTTCAGAAGACATCTCCTGTGTCAGCCACTGCCCATGCAAAACGCCCGAAGAACAAGAAAGACGTGCCAAAGTAAGTCATTGCAATAACTTTAAAACGTGTGTGTATATATTACTGAAAAAATATTATTTTCCTAGAACTTGACTTTTTAATATGCTAAATAATATTTAATGTTTGCTTAAAAATTGAAGATACCTTCCAAATATGGTTTCTTGCGTATGTTATGTAATGCTTAGGAAAGGTGTAAATACAGATGGGGACAAATTATTAGCAAAACGGTATTTAATAGGAAAATCTCTTCATCATCTCAAAACATTAGAACTAAATTACAGAATTGAAGAAGCAACAAACTTGGTGAGAGCACCTTTAGCCTGAATGAAAGAATTAATTTGTCTGGGCATGCCTTGAAGGAGTTTTGACAATTTTGTCATTTTCATTCCAAGTGAGTGAGTACTCCATGAATTATTCCCTAGTTGTAGGATGTTTTGCCTTCACTTTCGTTTTAAGAACACTCCATAGTGATCCTATTGGGTTCATATCCAGGTTATTTGCTGACTAGTGGAGCACACAAATATCACTGAAATCCAAGTCACTCTTCATAGTTTTTTATCGCTGGCAAGGAGAACTATCGTGCATGAAAATTCCATCCCAGTTGGAATCTGTCATTCATTGCTGAAACAAGGCATCTAAGATGACTTCTTTATATTGTTTCCTCTTCATGCTGCCTCTTACTATGTGAAGTTTGTACAGTTCATACTCTGAAATAACCTCCCAAATCATCACTTTAGTGTAAAGCTTCTAGTTGCACCACGCATTCTTTCTTGAAGGTTTCCCCTGGCTGTCTTCTAACAAAAGGGGGGCTGTCATCCATAGAACAGATGATGGTTTCATCACTGAACACAACCTGAAACCGGGAGTGGTAGCTCAGTGCATCAACTGATGTCACTGCAGCGCCTCTGACCGGGAGGTCCTAGGTTCGAGTCCTCACGGCGGCAGGATTTCCGACACTAGCTCTTCAGCTAGGTCGAATTCAGTCGCTGTCTGGATGAGAATTCTAGCGGCTGGCTGCTCTGATCGGTAGTTTTCCGTGGTTTCTCTGATCAACACCAGGCGAATGCCGGAGCAGTACCCTACCAAACGGGCCACGGACTGCGCGCAATCTGTCTTTCCTCTTCCTTGTCCTATCCTCTCCCCTTACACACACACACTTACACTAACACGCACTATACTACTACATATTCCGGGAGACCGGTCGGGAGCTTAGAGCCTGTCCTGGCTGGGGCGGTGCCCCGCTGGTGGGAGAGTCCTGGTTAGGGGGGAAACCCCACTAGCCGACGGTAGGTCGGCGCCGGATCTCGCCATCTGGCGGGGAAAGATCACCGCCATCTCCCGAGAAGAAAAACATGCACTACACTCACGGGACTAATGACCAAAGCAGTTGACATGCCCGGAAACATGAAACAATCAATCAATCAATCACCTGAAGCAAATTTAGTAAAAAATATTTTATTTATGTGCACATTAAAACAGTAGATGTACTTCCTTATTTCAGCCACAAATGTTCTAAAATTGAGGAAGAATGAAATTTTATTTATACATTATATAAAATGACCGATATACCTTCTACCACTGCTGTGTTGTCCATCCTTGGTGCAACTTGGCCCATTGAAATGGTTTCTTGATCATAGAAACAGCCAGGTTTGGTTTATTGTGGATTGTCGTGCCTTTAAGTCACATTCAAACAAGCTCCTTCCCTCAGTTCTGAAGGATATTTGTACTCCGTCCTCTAGGACAACCCTAGGGTTGAGACATTGAGTATTTCTTTATAGACAATTTTCTTAGCAAAGACGGACAAAAACTTTGGTTGCAGCCGTCTAGTTCACTTTTTCACTTCCTCTGAGATGAGGTCCGCTTTTCTTCCATTAACATCTTCGCAAATCTGGCATACACTATACCGACTCCTACAATACGATTAATATCAGTCATGGTATTTTTACTTGTTTGTAGTAACACTTCAAACTCTGGCATGTTTTCATGGAGATATCTCTGTTGCCTTACCCATTTTCGCGTTTACACGGTCTCTCATATTGTGAGCAACTCTGATTCCTGCTACCCACTCCAGGTGCCCCCACCCCTCTTTTACGGATGGGGGCAGGTTTGGAATATGGCCTAGAACTGGAAGATGGATTGATGAATTGCATTGCAAACATACATCCGCTGAGAAAAAAATTATGACACCCAAATACTCTTACAAGAAAACATAAAAATACTGCTAAAATGTCATGGTTGTTATTGCAGTGGATGTATGTGTTATAAAACACATATATTTGCATAAATCAACATTTCCATTGAGAACTAACATGCCCATCCGTGCATGTTCATCAGTCCCTCTTTGGAACAACACTATTCTTTTAAAACAGGAAGTCGTTTCAAAGTTATGAGCTGGCAGGGGAGTGGGACACTGTCATCCATTCATGAGCTTTGTTAAGAGTTCAATTTTTGGTATTTAAGCTCTCCTTTGGATGACATTGTCCCTCCCCTCTTTTCAGCTCACAACCTTGAATGAACTTACCATTTTAATTCAAGTGTAGCATCCACAGTGACCTGAATGGTTATTACTTGATCAGTCTGGGTGATGCTGAGACCCTTCAAATTTTAAAAAGATCTTTTAATTTTTGAGGTAACTTTACATGAAGTCCATATTTGGTTTTTTGAATTTTCTCAAACTTTTCATATTTTTTCAAGAATTTTTTTGTTTAAAAAAGTAAAGTATTTTTATAAAAACAGTACAGCTTCAAGTTTCAATAGGCCATCTGAAATTTCTAAAATTGCAAAATCTTTTCAACCTCTTTCAAGAAGTACATTGTTGAAAATAAACATTTTAAATGAAATCTGTTCTTCAAAATTAATCTTTAAACAATGTCATGTATAGCGTTTTGAAACTATGAATATTTTTTATGTAATATTGAGCAAAATTATGACAGTCGATAAAGAGGTATGTAAACTAGATTTTCTCAAAAACAGGTCCAATTTTTTTTTTAAATAGGTCAGTGTTTGATTAACACATTCAGATCGCTGCCCACGGAATGTACAGGCACAAGTTTCATATTGTTGGTTTGCTTATATATGCAGTTTTTCCAATTGCTGACTTATCATAGAGGTTTCTACGCCAGTAAAGTACCTCAATATACCGCTACATTTGGTTTGCTACCATTTAACTTTACCAACAATCAAATACACTGATGAGCATGCCCTCTGCAGTGACACCTAAGGAGCACTGTACAAAATTACCACACCGAAGTCAATTATTGGGAATAAAAAAGAATGTTTTCTTCATTATTGCAATGTAATATGTTTAATGTTCTAGTATTAACTGAATTTGTAAGAATTTCATTAAAATAAATATGTTAAACTTTTTTTTGTTTGCACTCAATTTTTTGTTATTTGTATTAAAAAGTTTGTAAAATTATTAATGTAAACATAAAAGTTGGAACTTCATATAAAAGTACAAGATTGCTGCCTTAAAATAAAAAAGAATCTTGCTTCTAAGATTATTAGTTTAGAAGATGTGACCTTTCTAATGTACCCCAAAACCTTATGACCTGTGATGGAAAAAAAAATTGAGGAGAGGCTATGACATGAATGTGTTAATTATACAGTATTAGACTGATTTTCTTTTAAACATCCAAAATTTTAGGAATATATCTAGAGTTTAAATAGTGTAGTCTGGGAATGTATTTTTGCAGGTTCAAAATAGGTTCAACTAGTTCATATAATATTACGCAACCATTACAAATAATACTAGAAAATACAAAGTCTTGTAGCATCATGAGTTTATTTTTGCCAGTCCACCTCCCCCCTCCCCTTTTCCTCAAATGGTGCAAATTTTTCCTTTTACTGTTTAAATTTTCTGAGTACTTATTTGACTGCCTTGAGTGTTTTGAGGGTGAATGCCCTCCACTAGGCAGAGGGGAGCCTCTCACTACTCAGATCTTCCTTGCAATGTGGCTATTCAGTTCCTAATTTTTTTTGATTGCTTCCCTTCTAGGATGTCTCGAGGAACATGCACAGCTGAAGATGCTGAATATCGATCACCTTATCTTAGTAAAGCTTCTGGACCAAACCCTGATCTTCATCTTGGTGCAAATGATGAACTTCTGTTGTAAGTAAATTCATTATTCTATTAGATGTGTGGTGTATTCTTCCTGTTTTGAAGATAATTATGATTGCATTGATAACTTAAATTGAGAGTAATAATAATGTACAATTTGTGTAATAAACAATGTATTTATTGGAAAATATTGAGGGTGATATTGAAAGCAAATGATTTTGAAGTATAATCAATAAAAAGAGAGATGATCTTTTGCTGCTGCAGCATGAATTTTGAGTTACCAAATGATTTAATTATTTAGCAGATGACGTATAACAAGTGAACACTGGTTAATTTATTATTTATCACAAGTTTAAGCATTCCAAAAAAATTGTGAATTAATGTGAGTAAATGTAACTATACCTTTCCAATTTCAAAGTGAGACCAATCTCTTTCAAATTGGGAACAAGCACTTTGAAATTGGGAATAAGCTTGTTCAAATTGAGACCAAACATACTACTTAAATAGAGAGTAAACAGGTTCAAATCAAGACAAATCAACTTTAAATTGAGAAAAAACATTTAACTCTTTCATTTTTAGATCCATGCAATTAAAATGAACAAAAAAGAAAATTAAATAAAAAACAAGAAAGGAATGTGAATTAGGAATATATTTTATTGAACTGCATGAAACTTAAAAATAACAATATAGATTAAATTAATTTCATAATCGTATCAATTAAATTTAAAGCATCTGGTATGAATCTTTGAATATGAGCAATGAACTTTTGCACAGTTATTGACATTTATTGAATTGACATTTTTATTTATATTTTTTCTACTTTGTGGAGCTGAAATTCTATTTGAGATATGTTTGTTCTTTCTTCACCAGTGAATATATTTGGCAAAAGCTATGAAATTGCATCAAGTTCCTTACTTACAATGTTCTTGCTTTTGCAAAAGAAATAAAGTTAGTTTCGTCGATGTATAATAGAAAAACACATTCTCTGCTTGATTACTTAAATAACAAAACATATTCGCCACATTTTGTTTTTATTTCATTGCTTTTGTTTTCTCAGGCTCTCTTTGAATATCAGCAACTGTGAATAATAAACAATCTAAATGTTTCTGTAAACATTCTGTGGACACAATAATTTCATGATTTTCTTGAAATTAATGTTGAAGTTCCTTTAGTGTAAGCCTAAGACTGTGGCATGTACTGTGGGCTTCCGAGGCTACCTGCGGTAGCCTGACAAAATTACGAGAACAAAAATCTGAAATTCTTCTCATAACAATCAATAATTAATTCGCAATGTTCTTCCATAATGTTCACCTTTCTCCTTCCACCCCATAGTTTGCTTTTCTTTTGGTTCTTCATCCGCTGGTAAGGAGTAAACTTTTTTACTCCAAATGTATTCGCTAGACTTCTCCAATATATCCATTATTGTTAAATAAAGCACATATTTTCTGTTTGGTGCTTTCTGCCTCCCTTTTTTAATAAATGACATAATTAATCAAGGAGAAAAACTGTCTTGAACAACTAAACAGAACACGAAGACGTAACCTGTTTTTGTCTACTAAAACAATTCCTTGTTTACTTCTTATTTTGAAGTTGTTTGGTCTCAATATAAAAATGATGTCTCAATTTGAGTGTGATTTGTCTCAATGTGAAAGAGTTTGTTCCTAACATGAAGGTGTTTGTTCCCAATTGGAGAGTGCTTTTTCTTGATTTGAATGTGATTGGTCACATTTTGAAGCTGGAAATGAATAGAAATGTTTTAAAATAAATATTTTATAGTGTTTTTGATTTTTTCAATTTTGAATAATTATTTAAATGAGTAATCATGTGCATTTCAACCTTGAATATATTTCTCCCTTTTTTATCTAGCCATTCAGTTCTGATCACTCATTTTTGTGATGATAATGTCATCTTTCTTGAATGCAAAATGCACCTTTTCATTGATTGTGGATTGAAACTCTCATCAAATTCTTATCTAGTTAGCGTTGTTATCATTTTTCTGCTAATGAGAAGACTTGAAAACTTAAAAATATTTCATGGTACTTCGGTGATTCTTGTTAAAATAAAACAAACGCTCATGTATGAACAGTTGGGCATATTGGTGTTAATATGATGAGGTTATGGTGGTTAGAGCAAGATATTATCTAATAGATAGTGTCCATATTACATTCAGAAATAATTATTTATAGGGCAAGTGGCTTTTGTGAGTAACACAATAGGGTCTCATATGGAGGTTTTTATGTAATTATAAGGTTTAATTTTTATTTTAGATACAGAAATAATGTATTGTAATACTACATAATCTCTACTAAAGCTACAGTTGACTCGTTTCTGTACTCGTACCAACAGATCGTGTGGCAAGAGAAAGAAAAATTAAGACATTACACTGAAATGTATACAAATTATTTACTCAATTAACATGTGTCAAATTATAAAAAAGTAACATTAAGGATATTTATTTATGATATTTGTACATTTATAACTAATAATATCCATAACTTCAGGTCTAAGTAGTAAGAAAACGGGTGGTAATTTGAGCGACGTCATAATGTCAATGAGATTGGCACTTCTGGTCACTACTCATGTCAAGAGAGTATGTTACTTCCTCTTGAGTTTCTAATACTCTTGAGTTTCTAATACTCTTGAGTTTCTAATGCACCTATGGGGTGGAAGGCAGTGACAATCCACTGTATATCTCATATAATTGAACAGTTCTCATAATGAATAATTCTCTAATGAAATAATCTTTGTCCTGGAAAGTCAAAAATCTGACTTTCAGCACAATACAATTCTTCACAGAATGTATAAAAAAATCTGTAATCTCTCAAGATCACAGATTTGCTCAATGAGTGAAGAATCAAAGTGATTCATTTGGAATGTTTATAGCTAGTTGCACCTTATTGTCCCGACCTTCTTGGAAGTGTGCGAACATCTGCCTTCTTTCTTACTTAGGCTTATTGTTTTACAGAATTCTTTTGTTTGAAATAGTAGATGTTACTCTAAAACTAGTCAGTGAAAACAATTCAAACTCTACCAGTACTTAGAAGAATGGTTCACATTTCAATTAGTCCTTTAAAGGGCATGTTAAATATGTTACATGTTTTGCTGTAACCATCTTAAGGAATAATGTTTCAAACTTATGAAAAGTATGAAAAAATGAAACCACAAAACGTTAAAGAAACTGAATATATGTTCTCATTACTCCAAGTCTTTCCGAGTTTTGCAGTGTATTGTAAACCTGATGGTGATTTGACTTTTCAGGGCGGACTATATGACCTGGAGTGGTCCCAATCCAGAATTATTGCAGACACCAAGTCCTCGTTCATCTCTTGCTAAGGGACCTGATCCAACATTATTGGGAGAACGCACGTATAAGCCACGAGGCCCCAATGCTGAGCTGAGGAAAGGTCCATTGCGAGGTCTTGCAAAGGGAAGCATTTATTCTCGACTGACTGCTTCTGCCACTGCTCAGGTGTGTGGTGAATCTCGAGGGAAATAGCAGTACCCTTGCTGCCTCTCATGACAGCATATGTCTGTCTGTTTTGCAAATGTAAGAACCATGCTAGGATTTTAGGCTTGAGATTATGGAACATGACATTAGAACACTTTGTACTTATTTTTCTGATTGTCAGTGCCTGTCAATTGACAGCTCAGGGAAATAGGTGAGGAGTAGGGCTAGATCTAAATCTTTTAGGTTATGTCCTGCATTATTTTCTTAAGAGATTATACATTGAGTCCCCAATAATTTCAACAATTTCATTCACTTTCACATTAAGCCACAATAAGTAGCATTATCAGTTTATTACAAATTAGTCAATGTTGCTGTTGCATTTTTCTGTGTATTGTTATACATAAACTGGATATTTGTTTAAGTTTTGTTGACATTTTACTCCTCGATTTCCTTGAATGTGGGCTTCCTTTGAAAAATTCACGATTCAGAAACTCCATGAAGTTTTTTTTATACATGGCATAATTATGGAAGCACTAGGCACTAAACTTAATTATTTAATAATTTCACTAAAAACTATCAAAAGTAGCGTTCTTCAATATATCATATCTGCTAATCAACTTCTTTTAATACTAAAATTAGATCTACAAACAATGTTAAAATCTACTTAGTTTCATATTGGAAGTTATATAATTATAATGCTGTGGCTATATACTCATAAGTGGTATAGTTTGTGAATATTAATTATTCTAAACAGGAAGTCTTATTTCCCATCATTTTTGCCAAAGATTATATATTAATTGCTGCGTTGAACTATTTGAGACTTGTAAAACTATTTCTATTGACATTTTATGAAAACTTATTGGTCAGGAAATTGTATTATTTTAAAATGTTGAAGATCTTCATTGATTATCTCAAGAGTCAGTAATATTTTTTTTCCTATCTACCCAAATGGGAGGCACATATCAGAATGTAGCTTTTGTACTTTTTATTTTATTTTTTTGATCTGTTTTCTCTGACTGATCTCTTATTCTGTTACCTCTTTGTGTAAATTTTAGTAGCACACCTAGATCAGAATTTGTGTTGTAAACAAAAGATAAATTTAATTTTTGACATAATATGCTGTTCCTGTGTGTCCCAATTCAAAAGTTGGTGATCATTACTGTGAAGTTAAAGAAAATGACCAAAGAATAGTTGTTTAAAATGTCTTGCATTTGCTGTACCATCTCATTCCTTGTCTTAATACCCGACTTACTTTGTTACCATTGCAGTAATAGTAAAATATGAACTAAATACCTCATTTTCTTTATAAATGTATTTATTTATTTGTTACAATAGAAAACCTTTATTTGTATGTGACAGTAAAAGTAGAAATTAGATTTTATGAAGCACTATCTTTTGTGTACCTGCTTTATGTTAATAAGCTATTCAAATGTAGGGTGTTTGTAATGAATATAATATTTGAATGAAGATCTAGTAGTGACCAATCCAGGATTCATATTGTCAAGTTCAAAAACATCCATGCTCTTTTTCTAGATAGATATACTATTTTAAATTCACTGACATTCTGTAGCCTTTAGGAAAAGGTAAACTGAGTAAGAAAATTGAGAGCTGATGTTATTTGCCCCTCTTAAATAAATGTGAGAATTTTTGTAAGTGGGTTAATTTATGTTATTGTTTGTTATGGACAAATGCATTTACAAGTATTTAAATGGTTATATTGGGTGTGAACCTCGATTGTAAATTTTTTTTTATTGGACAGGTAAATCCATATTTTCAAGAAATGTTGATGCGTTCTAAGTTTTCGAGCAAGAATTATTCAGTGCAATTGTTCAAATACTGTGTTAATCTTGAAAGAAACTATTTCCTGATTGGTCTATATTCTGATGGCCAGTGTCAATATTACAAAATGCAAATTTACATTATGAACACCCTTGACATTTTGCAAGCTGATAAGCTTAGTAATATATTATATCCTAAGCCAAATTAGCAGTTATATTTACATCTTTACAATAAATTCCAGTTTTTGAGTAGCTATTGAAGCTGAAAATTAGCGTGGAATAAAATTGTAATAAAAATGCACGCATCAACCAAAACCACTGTTCCCAAATGTAGGAGACTAACGATGTTAATGCGAGTGCATAATGTAAGCTTTGATGTCTGGTTTTCCTAATGGATACTTGCTGACATTGCTTGTGAATAATGATATACCCAAAGTGTGGTGTTACATTTGCTGCATTTTTGTCACATCTATTCACGTGTTGGCAGTATTAAATCTTGAGAATAATTTCTTATATTCATAAGTGACAAATAATGTATTATATATTTACAGAATACATATAAATATATTTATTATCTTTATTGTAATGTAGCTTGAAATTGAATTTGATTGAAAATGAATGAGGTGGAGAACATTGTAATTGTTCATGCAGTGGTATTTTACTGAAGATGGAAAAATATAGGATTTTCCTTACAGCATATGAATACTTAAGAATATTTATTCCTATAAGCATATTCTTTGGTAGTGTTAAGTTTGTAAATTTTCCCTCATGAAGTTCTCAAAGCAGTCTCAAAGAAAATTTTTAAGATCATTCTCAGTTTTGAAGTATTAATAATTGTGTGTGATATTTTGAATATGAGAGGTATATGATATGAGGGGAAAAACTAATTGAATTTTCTGAAATTGCTTGCTAAGTTTTCTTTAATGAATAGTTACATCAAACTTAGCAATCTTTTGATGAGAAAATGTAAGAATTACTTTTTTGTAGGTTTTATTGGCAGTTATCAGGAAATTTTGTGTCTGTTTTTGACTTGAATTTGATTAAGCATTTATAACAACTTATTACATGTTTTTTGCCTTTTGACCTGAAATTCAATATTACATTTTACTTGATAATGTTGAAGATAATTTGTTATTTTGAATTTACTATTTTATCCCTTTTTTGTCCTTGCAGTTAATTTTGACTTATTTGTAATTGTACTTATTTGATAAAAGGCAAACAAAAGCTTTTGAATTAAATGTAATGTGCTGGAATATAAGAGTAGCTTGAAGAATTGTTTCAATATAAACTTTATAGTTATGCAGTACCAAGCACTTTATTGGAATCACAAATAAAGATAAAATTTTTTTATAAATGAAATACAGATTCATAAATTGGCTGAGATAAATGTGATTATTGTAATATGTAATATGGAGAATTGCATAAAAATCATTTGAGACTGAAATTAACATGAATGAAGGACTATGTTACCATATTAGAGAATCTTGGGTTTATTTCTTGCTGTGGATAATAAAAAATCTTGTCATGATTTGCACATATCAGTATTTTTGTGTTAAAATGATTTTTGTTGAAAGTTGTTTTCTAGTAATGGTACCACATTTCCTACATTAAAACAAAGTGCAATTTCTAGTTCATGTTTGTACAAATATTGCCTGCTTGTTGAATATGTGAGTTGTCTATTTTGTGATGTACTGTTCTATTTGTATTTGATGGCCACTTGTCATAATATATAAAGCCTAATCATTAGTGATATTCATATGGCGCTTCAATTTAATGTATCTGGATTGTAAAGCCCAAAGACAAATAAATATTATACATTATATTTGTTTTTTCAGTATATTCTTAACAATGTGCTCCAGTGTCATCTTGGTGTCATCATTTCAATTTGGGATGAAATAACAATAAATGTGTAGTGTAGGTGGAAAGAAATACAATTTGCTCAATCTAATATGAAACTTTAATTTTGAAGTTTGTTCCCTTCATTCTAATATCTTGAGAGTAAATAGGACTCTCCATGTGCACCTAAAAGATGGAGTCTTCAGGTATGTTGTTATTTCTGTAAACAATGTTTTGTCTTGAAAAAAAAAAGAAATGTTATGAATTTTCTAATATTAATGTAATTAAAGCATATATTTTAGTTACACATCATTACGAAAATGTAATATTCACTATAAAAAGTTATTTTCTATGTCTCTTGATAGTTTCAGCTGAGATTTTGTGATAATTCAAATTCATACATAGGCCTACTTCATATAAATAATATAATTTTACTTTCGGGTTGCCTCATGACTACATTTGCAAGATTTTACTCCTTTTGCTGTCTCTGGTGGAAAAAATTTAAAGAAGAAATGTGGAGCCATTTGTGAGGAAATGTTTTTTTAAAAAACGTTTTTGAATTAACTTGCAGAAATAACACAAACTCTACTTGCTTTTTCAAAAAATTGAACGTGACCTCTTTTAAAGATTGATTGTTTAGAATATATTTCGTTCAGGATAAAAATCTCTACCTTCAGCATTATAATTTTGCATTAATTTTTTAAAACATTTTTGAAAATAAATTCACCAAAAATAGGACCAGCACCAATTTGTTTAACTCTCCTACACACTAGGATAAATTTTAAATTAAAAAAACTCCAGTCATTCTTGAGAAAATAATTGCTTAAGAATGTCCTATATATCACGCAAAATTATGTGAGAACTCATATTTTTGATACATTGTACATGACTATTTCATGATCTGTTTTTAGACAACAGAATTCATTAAGAACAAAAAATCTATCTTCAATATTGTCTTTAAGGAAAAAACAGAAAAGGTGAAAAAGATAATTTTTTCAGATGCACTTAAAACTGCTGAGGCCTTTCTAAATCTACAGGACGAGATATTTTAATAAGTGTTATTGATAGTAATATAAAAAGATGTCATGAGTCCACCTATGATTTTTTTATCATGTACTATAAACTTATTAATAAGTTACTATATTGATGTAATTGAATTGTTATAACTACTAGTATTCAACTATGCATGCTATTGTGCAATAGTAAGTTATTACAATTGTTTTCTAGAATTAAACAACTAATCGAATGAAAAGAATTACTATCTGAATTTGTATCCCAACGAGGACTGAGCGCAGGACCAGCAAATCTTATGTAATGACGTACCACAGTTTGCGTTGATGATACGTTTTATTAATTTTACGCGATCATTTCTTTTAAATGCCGTCCCGATCCGTGAACCCAACCGCAAATAAGAAAACGCAACTTGCAGGAATAAATTCGCGTTTCGCAAAAAATTCGCATGTCTTCGGCGAACAGTTGGTTATTGAATGTTATTGTTTGTATTTTCATTTTGTATGTTGGTGGACTTGGTTTTCAAATATTCTTGCGTACCACAGAGTGCGCCACTAGCACTTGACGTTTGACATGTTTTGAATGGTATGCTGGGTTTACTATTGTTGTGGCAAGATTTATGACAGAATATAAGGAAAAACCGTGAAAAATTAAAAGTAAAGTGTTCAAGATTTGGGTTAAAAAAACAATAGATTCAGTGTACAGTAAGAAATGGCTGAAAAGCGGAAACGTAATTTACCGATCGTATCCGGGAGGAGGGGGGAGCGTGAACGATTTGAATTGAGGAGGAAAACTCAAGAGGAGTTGAACAGAACGTTCAATAAAATCACTGAACTTAAGAAAGGAGTAAGTATGCTTGTTAGATACGAATTACTCTTTCACTTCTAGTTCTTTGAACTGGTGCACGCATTCGCTGGGAGTTGGTGTTTTCTTTGGAATGTGTTGTGTCAGTACAATTGTTAGGTTATGTTGTGTATCGATGAAACGACCGGTAGTGACATTCCTGAACATTACGTATTGTGCATAAAGAAGTGGGATACTAAATTTGTTGTCATGTATGTTAAAGAAAATGTAACTTAATGTGGCAGTTATGGTTTCGTGTCTTTTTTGTTATTTTTTTTCCTTTTAATCATCTTCTAATGAAACTATTTTGGAGGGAATAGAACATCGCTTTAGTCGGCAGCAACAGTTTAGTCATTTCTGTTATTTTATTTGTAGATGGTGTGGGTTGACAAGAAAATACGTCAGTGTCAGAAGAAGGCTGAACCTTTAAGTGTGCTGCTGAGTGAGGAATTGGCAATTTCAGGTAGGTCAAGTGAAAAAAAAACGAGGCTTACTAAAAAACGTACTTTATACAACTTAAATGATATGTACAAAAATTCCAGACAGATGTCTTTGAAAACACAGTATGATCAGAGTTTCTCAGTCACTTAATTTCACAGAGATTTTTTAGATTTTGTAATACTTAAAAATACCATTTAAATATATGGTTTGGGTTCCATGCAATCTAACAGGTGGATGAAGATATTGTATGTAGCAGACTAAGAGTGCTCAATGCCGTTGTGTATAATAACTGATGAACCATTCAACCAGAATATACTCTAACCTGTAATAATGCTGAAACACTACTCTATGATTTCTGTGAATTGAGAAACTCATTGTGTTGGAAGGGTGTATACTCCCAGTACTACAGAGAACCCTTGCACCAAAATTTTAGATAGCTTTAATAGATTGTTACATAGGTTGCCAATTTTTCTGAGAAACATTGTTTGTAGAAATGACATGTCTGCCAATTTTTCTGAGAATCATTTATAGAAATGCAAAGTCTGTCCAATGATTTCATAGACTTGTTTGAGAATTTGGAATTTCAAATATTTCAATTTAATTGCTTGCAAAAGTAAAGAAATTTCTTTCTGTTTTTTAAACTGGCAACTTTCCTCAGTAAAATTACAAAAATTCATTTTCATTGACTGAAATATTTGAAAGTGTAT
The DNA here is from genome assembly GCA_011170035.1 of Teleogryllus occipitalis. NCBI lineage: Eukaryota > Metazoa > Arthropoda > Insecta > Orthoptera > Gryllidae > Teleogryllus > Teleogryllus occipitalis. Next base: position 330,001 of record BLKR01000099.1, on the reverse strand, counting down.
TTTTCTCAGAACCAGTGCCAACCTTGCAGCAATTGGCTGTCATGTCTTGTCATCAGTTTAAATAGTGAATTTTTGTCTTCAGTACAAATCTAATTATGAAGATATTAGTAGTACTTATTTTACGGAGAAAGAAAATAACCGTCCACTTCATTGAAGTTAAATAAACAACATGTTTACAACTAGAGTGACATTGACATTTAACAGTGTGGTTGCCTATTTGAACCAATCTTTTTGTTTTCAAGTGCCAAATAAAGAAAATATAACAATATTGGAAGTATGGAAAGTTGAAATTCCTCTTGGGAAATTATTGTACTCCAGTTTGAGAACAGAATGTAATGCATAAGTGTAATTTATTGTTTACTAGAATAGAATTATGGTTCAAAGAGGCATGTTATTAAATTATTTGCATGTGACTCTGGTCGTGTATGTAGCCTCTGAATGAGTAGCCTGCCTTGTATCTCCGAGCATCCTGACAACATGTGACTCCTTGTACATAGCTTCCCCTAGAATTTGAACATGAGTGGGCATAAATGCAGTACATAATATGCTATATAGAACACCCTTCATTAATAATACTGATTTGTAATCATCCAGCAGGAATTTTGTAATGTAAATGGAAATGATAATTCTTATTAACTTGCAATAAAAAAGAAATGTTATAAATAATTTAGGTTTTAGCTACAATGAGGTTTAAGAGGGTGAAGATCAATGAGTGAGAGTTATAGACAAAAGAAAGGTGATTCATGATTATTGAAATTTAGTGTACCAGTTCTGCTATTTAGCATTGCTCATCCTCAACAAAGTATTTCAACTCTTGCATTTACATTCATCATTGAAAAGATGCAATATTTGAAAAATGCTTAATTTTCCCCTCTCAATTAGTTTATCAAAGTAATATGCAATTATTATTGGACAAAATGATATGTTGAAATGTAAATAAATTGAATTGTATTAAAATTTTATTCAGATCTTTTACCTATGAGGAGAAAATATGAGAACTGTCATAGAGAGACATTGTTGAGAATGGAAGTTAACATTTTATAGCAGACACAAGTTTAAGAATTTCCAGAATCACTAGCAAATATCAGAAAGAGGAGATAGTTTTTGTTTTCATAATACCACATAGAAAACATTAAATGGTTTCAGTTCACAGGACAGGGATTGTGGGTTAGAGAGCTAATCACAAACACACAAGGGGTACGTTCTGAACATCGTGTTCTATCGGCCAGAGTATTCTTGCCGTCATTTTAAATGAACCCATTACGGGAATGGAGAAGACTTTTGTGACACGTTTCGAAAGAAATGACGATCAGCAACGATTTAAATATGATATGACGGCACTGAATGTTCACTGGCAGTTGGCCATTTGATTCGCTGCTGTGTGCTCGGCGGCCAATCAAGATGCTAGGGATAGGGTCGCGTGCTTTGTCGATTGGCTGCCGGGCTAATTGTTCCGGTCGCGGACTCATGGACACGTGGGCTATCTTCGTAGACCAACTCTGGCGAACAAGGCGATCAGAAAAGTCGACGGGGGCCAGGTTAATGGCAGGATTCGCGTTACTACAGAAAAACAATTGAGCGAAATGAAGTTTCGAATATGCTCAATGTCGTGGAATTATATTATGTCTTTAACGACAATATCATTGTTAATTGCGTTCCGTCTTTGTCGAGCCGACAAGAGATGTAGAAAATTTGTAAATAAAATAATTTCAGCTGTACATCGTTGTTACTAGCATTACCCCCGCGAGTAAGAATGGGATGCGTCTATTCTTTGCAATAAATTACCAATTTTGTATTTTAATGTAGGGGAAAGATTTGAGTATTTACTCGTTCACAAGAAAGTGAATCAATTTTGGAACCGTTATAATATGTATAATTTGTTATCTAACTATTTATTTGATGTGGATTTCTTGACTGTAGGGGTTCATAAAGATAAACCTTAAAATGCAGACGGTTTAGAAATTCCATTACTTTTTTTTCTTCAATGATATCCAGCCACTCATGACAATCTTACTAACAAAAGAAACAGTAGTGCGAAAGTCACTAAGTTTGGAAATTAGTACTTCGTTTGCAGCTGTTTTATTTTCGTCTCGAATCATAATGTTATCTTGATAAGTAATGTGCTGGATACTGACGGAATAGGTTCCTATTGACCTCTTTATTGTGGCAGCAACAGGGTCGCCTTCACTACTATCAAACGAAGGCCTATTCATTTACGCGCACTGCTACTTCATTCGAAATTCATGTGAAAAGAAAGCAACAGAGAATGAAGGACGCGTGGAATAAATTTAGTTAGTGTATAAAGTTAAATTGGAATAGGGATGTTCGAAATGGCACTTGTCAAATATAATTGAATAACTTTTAGGATTTGACGTTGATCGTGAGACTTCACGGTTATGAGATTATATAGTCTACGAAGGAGACTTTGTTTTACGAGTTCCACGTTTTGCGGTACACCATTTATTCGCTATAGAAATCCAAACTTATTGGTTCGTGGGATTCCATCTTTCAGTTTAATATTAGAATATTCACATCCATAATAATTGTCGGTATGTCGAAGACGTCCAAACCGATGAGAGGGGGTTGAAAGGGCAAGAAAACGAACGTTTGCTCTCGGTGACGACCCCTTGTCGAGCGTTTTCAGGCGTTTTGAGACTCGTCGGATTCGGGCGACGAGTGCAACACGAATTCTGCCATTGGGGGTTCTGTGCGCCCAAATGGAAGTTGCACAACAAAGACGAGACAAAGTTCACCGTGTAACGTGACCTCGTAAACATTTTGAGCACTTGACATGTGTCGTTTGAGCGGCGAAATACGGAAATGAATGCCTGTGTGTAAGTTTGGGTTTCGTTGTAATTGCCTGGGATTTTCGATGACTACTCTCCAGGACTAGAGAAATCGTTTGAAAATAGGCATTCGGAGACCGCCAATGTGTGCTTGCTGTTGGAATTGCTTTCGAGAACTATTATGATCCCGGATTACGCGTTCGCAGAATCTGGCGAATCCGAAAAATCCAGGTATCGTCGTGCAATTCGAGAATCGATGTAACACGCGATGGCGCTCAAGCGTTCTCACGCGACTAGTGATTTCAACGTGCTCAAAATATTTATTTCGCCTTCGTTGCTCAACCGTGCTATTTGGCCGCTCAGTAATGTGCCGAGGGGGAGGGGGCGGGGCGGTGGAGCGGTACGAAGGAGGCTACTGCTGCGTAGTCGTGCGACCCGCCGACGCGGCGCGACGGAGCACGGCGTGGGGCACGAAGGCGCGCGCCGGAAAGCGGCGGCGCCGCCGACTGTCCTCTCTTGTCTCACTCGCTCGCACGTTCACACACATTCTCATTCACGCATTCGCTCGCGGCGTGGGAGGGGAGGGTCGGAGGAGGTGGTGGAGAAGGAGGAGGATGGGTGGGTTCGGGGGAGATGGAGGGCGAGGGGGCGTGGCCGCGGCGCTGGGGGCGGCGGGCGGCGTGGCGCGGCGCGCGTGCTGCGCGGGCGAGGCGTTCAGCTCGCCGCGTTGGCCGCGCCCTCGCCCTTGATGTTGCCGCGCGGCTTGATCATCATCACCGCCTTCTTGAGCGTGTAGTCCCAGCCGCGCCAGCGGAACCACACGATGCCTGGAACAAGAGAGGTTTTAAAATGTTTGTTCGCTTAAATGTATACATACGTGTAGGTACAATATTTTTTAATGAAAATTTTGGAGAGATTCTTGGGAAAAAGAGGATGGTTCAGAAGGAAGATGGAGGAGAGCTTCAAATTGCATTGGAATAAATTAGCTACGAACACAAAAAGAAACATAAAAAGGCCTGCCGTCAATAACAAGTCGACACCCTTTAGACTTGCAAATACAGATAGATTAATTCATCATTCTGAAAACTGTTAACTGTACGAATATTAAAACTTTTAATTTCTCTTCAGGGATACCCGATTTAACTAGAAGAAGATAACAGTAAAATTGAGTTAAAATCAATAAATACTGCCCAGGACGGTTGTGATGGTTAACGCGTGTGCATCTCAACCTTCTTTGTAAGCGTGCGTGTGAGATTTGACGCAGGTGTCCTTGCGGTCTGTTCATCCATGGTCTCTTAGAGTGGTAACTGAAGCCATGGCTGATTCATAGTTTTGTGGAGCCCCACATGTGTGTACTGAATGAAGATATCCCCCATAGGGGTAAAGAAAGTAGAGAGATCTTAGCGTAGATGGAACCAAGTGACGGTTACCAGCAGTTGTTTGGCCACTGCTGTGAACATAATTGAAGATTCTGGCCATTCGCTCAAATGGTGCTGCTTCCTTTATTCGTTCGTTTACATTTGGCTTCGACACTTCGCTAAGCGAATTCGTCTTTCAATGAAAATATTGTATAGGGTGCCACCAGAAATAATAGGACCCGCGGTGTGCTATTATGTCCATTCCCTTTTTTACAAACATATTACACATTTTTGTAATACGTTTAGTTCACAACTGAGTCTTTAGTGTGAGATGCGTATGTTCATCACGTGATTCCTTGATATCTTCAAGGGAGTCATTAACAAACATGAACGTTTTACGAAGAGGCGTGAATGCAAACTGTCGCGGCGGAGGGATACTTCTGTGAAGAAAATACGACGTTCGAATGTTTTGCATACTGTCCTAAGTAAGCCATCCGACTATACCTACTTACTAAGATAAAAAATACCTGTCCTGATAGATTAAAAGTGTGTACTACTCCGTGGCGGAGGCGATTGCACTCGCTGCCACATTTTCCTGGTAGTTGAAAAACTTTGGCGTTGAAGCACGTGGGTTGAGTGCACGTTGTGCGGCTCAGCAGGACAGCTAACGCCAGTTCTCTTTCCCACTCGGGGGGGGGGGGGGGAAGGGGTGCCTAAGAATAGCTGCGAGCGCGGTGGGGGAGGTGCGGGGCGGAAATGAATGCTGGAAGGCCCAGCCGGCGTTGCCGGACACGCGGGGCCGATCGACCGCCGGTTGGCCCGGTTTCCTTTCGCCGCAGTGCCCACCAGGGCATCGAACCGATATCTGTTCCTGGTTGCGTTCCGTGTTTGGAGTAGTCGATTTCGAGTCGGGTATGACATGGATTCCCTTCTCGATGGCGCAGGGGGTTGTCATCAGTGTAAATACGTGGAAGCGAAGGCAGTGAATTTCAGTCCCGTGTAAGGTTTGGGTGATATCCCCGATGGGGCATGCTATCACTTAATTCGTGAAAACTACCACCTGCCATAATTTCTCTCCTTCTCTTACGGTTAATCTACCGGCCTTCATACAGTGCATGACCCTCCTTGCCCATGCCCAAAAATAAGTAGCATGGCTCTCATCACAATCATGGAATGTAAGCAATACCAGAGGAAATTGTAATGCGCTGAGTGTATTATTCCCTGGTTCGTAAACTCGAGACTTCATTGTAGGTTTTATTAATGGAATTGACGTGACAATTATTATTCCCCTGAAATCCAGAACGCTTATTGCTTTTAAATTCGTGAAAATGCACGAAGTCCTCTCACTCTAACCCTTGAGTCCTCGAAACCTCACGTCACACTCTATATCGACCATCCAGCGGGTCGACACTGGGTGCTAGGCGCCACCTCGTTCGCTTCCTGCCCCCCTTGCTCTCCCTTCCCCACGCCCCTATTGTCCTACACACTCACACCCACGTGCGTGTCATACTTTTTTCGCTCCATCAGGGGTCGGCAAATTACGATATGTGGCTTCGGGAATCAACATAAGTCTTCCTACATTCCCTCTTGGTGAGGGAAGGGGGCGGATGTACCGGTGCGTCTAGCGCGTTAGCATTCCACCTCTTGATACCCGAGTTCAAATCTCGAGCCACACATGTGGATTTTGTGGTAAAGAAATAGAGTCCGCGGCAAGTTTTTTCAGGATTCTCCCGGTGCTCTTGTCTCTTATTTCACCATTGTTCCATCATAATTGATTCATACCAAAAAATATCATCTCCCATCTATCAAGACGTTCGTTAATTTCACATTTACCGAAAAGCTTAGTGCTAGGGTTATTTAAACTATCCATTGGTGCGTTGTCACTGGATGACGTACTATAACGATGGTTTATATTGATGTGGTTATTGTATGGTTAAACGAGGAGAATGATGTTTTCTTTCTCTACACTACTTGTTACGATCTAGAACATTGTATTCTTGCTCCCCAGAACAGTATTTTATATCATTTCGACAAGAACTAAGAAGTGACTTAGTTACTCGTGTGGTGTCTCAAGCTCTTTCTTAGTCTAAGAGTAGTTTTGTGTTCTAGTTTTCCCAAACCCGGAGAAATGTTCCGTTTTTCTCGTGTAAGTGTTCAAACAGCGCGCTAAATACAACTCCCAGGTGTGATCCTAGATGTCATATTTTATTTGAAGACGTCCCTGGTTTTAAAATAGCATTTTGGCGACGTTGCTAACAAATTTTGAAAGTGTCAATTCTTCTGAGCATTCACCCGCACAACTGCGCCCAAACACGTTCAACTACGTACAACACCACGCGTGTCTACAATCCCTTTGTTTCGTACTCATTTGAGCATGAATAAAGAAATGTTACAGGTATTCGATCAAGGTTGTTTGTCTCCTGTAACTTGTATAAGCTTACAGTGTCCTGGGAAGGTTTTAGTGACTTGTGTCACGGAACGGCTGCGAAATTGTCTCGTGTTCTTCAGTGTATGTACTTTCGATCTCCGCTCTTATGTATTTTTACGAGAACGTAAAATAAAGGATCAAAAGGCTTTTTTTTTCAACAAAGAGTCTTGAAGTCGAGATAAATAGCCAGTCCTGCTTTTCGATACTTTGACGCTCGTGGGGATTTTTCCCTAATGGTTAGGGTGAAGTCGGGAAAGGTTTGCTGTCGGTCTTGAGTTGAGCATGTGCAATATTACTTCATCATATTACAGGGTTGTCTTCTTTCTTTCGTTGTACATTTCGATGTATTATTTGCACATGGTGAATTTATGTTGTATAGCATCACAGTATTTAGTGATTTTAGAATGTTAGATTATTCGGTGTTACTTATAAACGAGTTTAATCGACATCACAGGTCCCGAAAATAGATAATTTAGGTTAAAGGAACTCAATGCCCTGACCATGTATCACGCCAACAAGCCTTTCCCGTAAACAGAAGGTAACCTGTTCGAAATGCCCATACTTTAAAATGTGTAAAATATCGTCTTGTTTCGCTGGTAGGTAGGGTAAAACAACATTCGCGGTTATAACCGCAAATGGAATTTTTAAATTACATCTTGTATAGATAACGCCTTAGAAGCACACGAAAAAGGCTTTTAAATGATAGAACGTTGTAAAAATCTCACTAATGAAGAAAAATTGCGAGTATATTGAAGTGAAACAATGAAATCCTGTAATACGATGAAGATATTGTTTTTAAATACAAGTCTGTCTAGAAAGTGACCCATACGTACACAGTATTCGGATATGAAAGTTTAACTTTTTTCAACACTGGCCTTGAAAAGTACCGAAAGTACTTTCCGTACTTGTACTGAAAATGCAACAATTAGAAAACAAAATGCCTACCAACCCCCGGAAAGAAAAATACGTAGTAATACGTAATCAATTAAATTTGTGTATCACACGGACTGATGGTCATAAAATTGAGGACTGGAATAAGATATCGTACATCACACAGCAAAAGTGACTTTCCATTACACGATGGGTTTCGTAGACTCGGCTTATCGGCCTCGTCCAGGGTGCGATGGGCCGAGACCAGAAATGTATAGGCCGGACTATCGCAGAGTAGTTGTGACATGATTGGTGACGAGGAAAACGACGATAAGGATGGAGATGAAATGTCTCAACGACCGTAGTAGGTTGTAGCGAACAGGTTCCTACCTTGCCGGGCGGTGAGATCCTGCGGGTCGTTGAGGTAGAGGCCGTTGAGACCGCGACCGCATGACTTCCACCACCAGCCGCCCTTCAGCATGGACGCGCAGTTGAGCGACGATCGGTCGTTGTCCCTGAAACAAACCACACCATTGAGATCGTTCCCAATGGGGTTGAGCGTTTGTGAAATGATTTCTTTATTTGTGAGCATGACACGCTATTCCATCTGTTCACATGTGGATAGATGCGAGCATTTTGATTTCTTGAGATTACATTGAATAACATTCGGTATTTATGAGTTTTGCTCTAGTTAATTATTCACTTTAATTTGCAAATAAAGCTACGAGTCTTTTATTCTCGTTTGATTTGTTAAGGTATTCATCTGGACAACTTACGACACTTTTATCCCGATCATTTTATCACGATCATTTTTGGTGGACTTTATTTCATTGTAGAGATATTTGATTTAACTTAAGATTTTGAAAGTAATACCGTCTAGTTTTATTACACTTTATTTTAACCTGCCTTTTTAGAAACGAAGAAGGATATATTAATTGTCTCATTAAATAAGTATTCGGGCAATGATGGCCATAAGTCATTGTTGTGAATGACTGGATTATATTTTCGTTAGGTTAATTTAAACGCTTCAAAATGGACTTTCGTGTTGTTAATTAATTACACTGTAATTCTCACGGCAAATGACCTCGTTAGAGCTCGCGGTAACGAATGCGAAGTGTCGTAGAGTAGGATCCTTTCGCCTTGAGCGGCGAACGAGCCTGTACCACTTTCTCGTAACTCGCACTCCATACGCCTGCGCTCTTTGGGAGCTTTGTGTTCGACCACTTACCTGTTGTAGGTGGAGAAGGGGCTGTTGTTGGAGCCGTACCAAGGATCATTCAGTGAGTCGCCCGCGTTGCCATCGTAACCATCGATCTCCAGCTTGTAGTACTCGGCCTCGGAGTAGATTTTGAAGTGCGTGTATTGGGCGTACCTGCGGGAGGAAGATACGACGTGAATGCGAGCGCCCAATGTGCGTCATGCTGCTCAAGGTGTAGATCTGCAGCTCGGTATTGATCTTATTAAATGAAGGTTAAGAAAAGGAATTTAGAGACCTGCAGTACTTTCGAACAAGCTACGAATATTGCGTAATTTGCATATGTACAATCAGATCAGATGTACGAGAATTCGAAATTACAATCGCTGACAGGATCCCTTCAATAAAAATAAAATCGAATACATTAATTGACTACGGTGTATTGTTGAAGAAAAGAGTGAACCCAAATCAACTACAAGCAAAGCAGTTAGAAAGCGCATCGTTTAGAAATTGAGTTTTGAAAAGTGTGTGTGAGCGTGGGCATATTTAATCCCGCGTTTATATTTATACAAGAGTGATTAAGTTTTGTGTAGTTTAAGAACATACAGACAGCAGAGAGTTTCTTTTGGCGAATAAGGAACAATATTAGATTATTCGATGTCATAATCATACATAAGTCGGCGTTATTTTAATTGATGACATTCCTGTTGGGCAATCCTTCTCTCATTCTGTTATTTGTGAATAATAATAAATTGTTCCTATTTAAAAAAAATCTGTTACATTTTTTTGTGCCTATTTAAATGTCTGTTTTTGAATTTTAAGTGCCTATTTTGCCTACCAAGGTTTACTGCTTTCAGTGACTAAAAACTGCGTCTTCTTTATTACAACGCAAGGAATACTGCATAATATGACAATTAAGAATATTTTTTTTATTATAAATCGTTTGTTAGCCCTAATCTACAACGAAACTTGGGCCTGCCGGATCAGAACGCTTGATTTTACGTACGCCTGCAGCGTGGCGGGTATGCTACCCGTTGTACACTTCCGTGTTTATGGTGGACGTAGCTGCCCCTTTGTTGTTGATTTAGTGATACAATCTTGCTCTTCATGTCATCTTAGAAAACGAATGCATTATAGCTGCTTTCGTTACGCAGTTTATCATGTACATGCGGTCGATCAAATTTCAGAGAATTTAAAATAAAGGACCGGAGAAGGAAAGAAGAAAAAGTTGATCTAAACTTTTTTGATGCACTTTATTTTAGTTATAGTTTCTGGAAGGGACTTTTATACGTTACATGAACACTGAAATGAAGAAGGGGTTTGTGGGTAAAGAAAGGAAACGTTTTTCGTGCTATTTTGCAGCCTCGGCGTTCTTACTTTTCAGGATGTAATTTTCTTGTGCGTGACAATAGTCCTTTCTACAATGCGAAGGTTATAATTGGTTAAATGCAGTTATCAGGGACGATAATTGTGGAAAGCCTCAATATGGGGAAGATTATGTAAATGACTAGAATTATAAGGGCCGGAAGAAAATGTGAGCTTCGATTTTTCCCTTTTCTTTTCGTGACTCGTTCCCGTGGCTATTTGCTCCTCGCCTTGTGGTTAATTAATGTTTTCAATTACGTGCGTTTATTTTTAGCGACTGTCCTTGTGTTTCTAGAGTCGTTCTTTGGCGATTTATAAGAAGAACCCTTCGAAACTCCATAGCGGTTGAAAATCAGAATATTCAAAACGTGGGTTATTTGGGCATTGCATTCGAAATGTTCGTTGAGCCATGAAAGTTGTATTATAACCCCAACTTATTTGCGATCAATACTTTTAACGATCTTGGTATATGACTCCCATTTGGAACGGATCGAAAAATTCTTGTTAAATGGCAATATGTATATCATTAGATTCGTCGTTTTGTTGCTGCTATTACAAGCTTAAAATGTGTGTATAGTTTCTTTTTAAATATTTTATTTCACGATCTCGTAAAGTACCCGTGATAAAAAAGATGCAAATCTGTAATAGCTGCATTGCCTCATTGGCTACCGTGAAATCTGCATTGCAGTATTGTCATTCTTTAAAAAATGGCGGAGTTGTGCGAAAGCCTGTGTATAAACACTTATACTGACAATTTCTATTGGGGTGCTCCCAAATCAGTAAGTGTATTGTGTATGATTAAATGAATTTAATTATAGAGTAATAACATTGTTGTCAAATCACTAGAGTGAACCCTTACAGAAAAGAGTGTTTAAATGCCAAGGCCAGTTCTGTGTATGTTTGTTTTTGTAATAACAATGTATCCACTGGAGGGTAAAAATATTTAGTCATTACAGATTTGTAAGCTGTATTTTATCAATAACCTTATTAACATGTATTTATTAACATTATCATTATAACAAAGAACGTTTTCCATTTGCGCATACTTGTAAAATGTACATATTTAATTTTAGTTTTGTTCACTTTCGTTTGTCTAGTTGTAATGGATAAGTAAAGTATAACACGTGAGAGTAAAAAGATTTTTATTATTCTGGAAATTAGCTATCTACCGCGACTCTTAATGTATGATCTCGGGGAATTAACTTTGTCGCTCGGAAATAAAATCTAATATACTATTACTCTATTATTTTATAAATTGTTATTATTTCAAAAAATTATCATAGTTGTTTCATGAATAAGATTATATATCATAAATAAGTGGCGGATTTTGATGGTCTAAAACATTGCCAAAAATAATCAATTTTTTTCAAATCATTTTTTTAAATGCCCTAATAGCAGAGAAAAATGACGTAAAATGTGATGAAAACCAGTTCAAATGAAAAACTGAAGGTGGATGCCTTACTGATGTAATCGAGACTTCTATTCGTTCAAGTTTACTCAGCTTATAAACTTTTGGTTTGGATTGTTATTTGCCAGAAAATCTCGGTCTACAGTTATCCCGAAATCGGCTGAACCGACATTGGCGCTGATAGGCATCACAGGAACCTTAGATTACATACATCGCCTGACATTACAATTTCTGAGCGAAGAAATCGAATAGGCTACTCAGGAATTCTGTGGAGAACATTTTTTGCATCTCGTAAGTATTATTTGAAGTAGGTACCGTTAAAACGTTAAAATCGATGAAATCAGCGGAAAATGCTTTAAAATTACAGGAAAGGGTAAAAAATGACTCATTAGTCGACGAAAAAAGAAGGGGGGTACATAAAATGGGTCATTTCATTTTGTCATGACATAAAATTGATTTTTGTACTAAACGACATTGTTCTAAAGCGAGAAGAAAAAAAGATGTTTCATTAAAACCGCCCCCTAGACATGATATACTTTTCGAGCAATCTTTATTTCTATTATTTCAATTTGTCGATCTCTTTTATACCTGTGTACCATGATTTACGGGAACGCGTATGCGAGCGGCGTGCCACACCCACCTCTTGTTGCCCTCGAAGTCCTCCAGCTCGACGCGCAGCATGTACTCCTCGTTGTTGGTGAGCATGTAGATGTTCTCGTTGCCGAGCCAGAACTCGCGCGCCGGGTCGCCGAAGCCGTTCTTGTAGTCGTTCCAGTCGCGGTTGAAGTTCTCGCGGGGCTCGCCGAAGTCGTCGCGCCGCTGGATCACCTGCGGACGCGCGTGGCGCGAGCGCGCCGCCCGGGCATGAGTGCGAGGCGCAGAGAGTTCGGCCAGAGGGCCGGCGAGATTGCGGGAGAGATGTGTAGGAGATTGGTTACGGTGTAACAGGATCTTTTGGTTAAGGATGCGACATCGATGTCGGTGTTGATGTTTTCAAAACATCGATGTTTTTACAAAATCATGGTTGTATTTAACATCGATATTTCGATATTATTGTTTTTTTTAATATTAGTGTGTTGTGTTCTATGTTTTTACGTGGTTTATATTTTATTTCTGAATGAAAAAAGTACCGTCATAATAAAAACTTGTAATAATTTCAAGATAACGATAAATTGCCCATTCTTCAGACCGAACGGACTAAGAGTGAAAATAATTAAAGTAGTTTTCGTGTAGAAATGAAGTCTACATTATTTTTGAAATATCCAGTCAGATATTAAAACTTAAGTTTTAATATCTGACTGGATATTTGTTAATTCTTCTGGTCTTTTTTCACTTTTTTTGTCAGTTAAATCCAAATTAAACAATAAACCCGACTACCTTCAAATTCCCCCGCCTATGAATATTAATAGTTACTAATATAGTTGTAAAAACGACAATGGTTTTGAGGCGATGTTTCATTAATAAACATGTTTCAATTTTGAATATTGATGTTTTGGTGGCGATGTCGTATCCTGCATTCTCACCGTTGTAATTACACTATGGTACCTCACTGCCTTTTCTTGCACAACCCTCCAACATTTCTGTATGCGTTAAAAGAAATTCTAGGGAAAGGTGTGCAGTGTTTATTTGTAATTAAACTAATTGGTGCCACTAATGGTGTTCTTATCGGTTTAAATTTAATAAAGTTTCGTGACTTCCTTGATATTCTTGCAATAGCGAATAAAGCTGTATTCATTACTGCACCGTATGACTCTTGCACCACCGACTAATCTTTCCTTGTAATGACCTATCATTAAATCTCCGTTGGGCCTCGTGATTCTTCTCTGCTCGGTTCTCGCGGTCTTCCTGCTCGTGCGGCGCACACGAATTTTCGCGGCACTCGGCCATTGGTCGCGGTCTCCCCGGCCCAGCCCGTCACGACGTGCAGTCTGCGTGCTCGCGCGGCCGACCCTGCTACGAGGATTAAGTAAAAGCGGCGCTGCGGTAAGCAGTTGACGGGAGATTCTCCATGCCGCGTCGTGTCCTAAATCGGCAGGATTGCCATCGTTTCGGTCGGCATTCAGCGCCCTTCTTCGGGGAATACGGGCATTTACGTTTCCTCAGAAAGCACGATTTATGATTGAAAGGGCGAAATGTTGGCAATCCTGACGTTTTGCGGCGACTTCTGGGGTATTGGTTTATGGGTGGTGTGTTGTCATTATAAATGTTTAAATAAAATGTTTTCTCACACCATACATTTTTATTTCTTTGATTATCAAGTTTCAAAGGCTCGACCTTTATCTTCAGATTCGTAGTCTAATTTTCAGCTCCCAGACGCCTGATCTGAAGATAATGATTAAGCCATCGAAAGTGCTAATGAAATGGGCTGGTAAAGAAAAAACTTCTCCCGGTCAGCCAAAAATCTGTTTACTCCAGGGTGGCAGTTTGTCTTCCTGCCTACTGTAATTCTTTTTCATCGTACTGTAGGTGCTTCTTACTGTTGCTCTCGCGTTTTGATATTTCGAGCAGATCACTGTCTCGTAAATTAAATTGTCATTCGTAGTTTTATCGCTCGCTCCTATTTATAACACAATTTCAAAATTACTGTTACTTTACGTTTTGTGGTATAAACCTGCTTTTTCTCTATTTCCTTCTCTTCTCCCCGCGTAGTCCTTTTTCTCTTTCCTGTTTCCTCCAAAACAATTTTGGCAAAGCGTGTATTAAGGTATTCAATTTTCAATTGTGTTGTTTTAATTTAGAAAAAGCTTGTACTGGTTGTTGGTACTCTTTTTTAAATGCGACATTGTTCAGAACTTTGAATAATTTCGATTTCTTGCGTAATTTCAGTTCCTGTCATTATCATAGACAGTCTTCTGCAAAATTATCACTTTTAATTCAAAACATGAGCATTTTTTAAAACTAATAATGTGTCAAGAAGGATGGAGTTTATGTGTTTTGGATTTATTGGACAGGTCCAAGTGTCAGGCGTGTGATTTCGAGTGTTTATTTCGAAGGCAAACTTTGATTACTTACGGTCCAGCCACCATCACCAGCGTCCTGCTCGCAGAAGACCTTCAGGAACCAGTAGGTGGTGCCACGGATCTGTAGGTAGTAGACACCAGAGTCCCGCATACCCGCGTTCTGCAGGTCGAGGCATGAGTAGCCCTGCAACAGAAGAAGCAAATAATGTCATGCGTGTCATGTCATGGACCGCGAACGGTGCGCTTCAGCATCTTTCTCCACGTAGTTTGGCCTTCCGCCGCTAGGTGGCGTTGGCTTGCTGCAGCAGTGGCGTTCTCGTCAAGCTCTCCTGCAGTCAGAGGCGTTGTAGCAAAACCTGGTACATTTAGTTTTAAAAGCAGTTTCCCTTTGCATCTGCATTGCTACTAAACAGTTCCAATACGAATTATAATGCACATTACATGTGAACTGCCATAATGCAAAATCATTCTTTTTCCTTTCGGGTGAAGTTTTTTCACGAGAAATTTTAACGGGTATGGCGCTCTCGGCGTCGAAAGAAATATCTTCGGGCCTTATTAATTACGAGAAGCAAGTGTTAAAAGATATCACTTGATACTCGACCAATTATTCGGTAAAAACAGTGAAATGAAGGATATCTCCAATATCTTGAATTCCATCGAGAAAGAAGAGAATACGGACTCCTGGAGTGCGAAAGCAATTTGTCACTTAGTAAGATGGAACACATGACTTGATGGAAGGGGAAATACTTCGCCGAATATGGATGTGTAAAGTCTCTCTGTTTGAGCTGGATAGTTAATGATATGTAAAACAAGCTCAGGAAGTCTACTCGCTCTGTCGATACCATCCTTTTGTTAATTGTCTTTTATATGAGTTTATTTCATTTATTATATTTTAAAGATTGCGGTGGAGTGGGATTATTTATTGCTTTGCTATGGAATTGTACGTATGTGCGTTAAATAATCTTAAGTGGTTGTGTGTTCATTTCCACTTCCAATAAAAGTCGTTTAGTTACGCTTGTGGTTGAAGTTTAGTTTCGAATATAACAATCAAATAAGTTGACGTTATAATCCGCATTCTACCGACCGAACATTGATTTATAACAAATTGTAATTTGTTAGAATGAATACTTTCATTAATCTTGAAATATTTTCATATTTTTCTCTGCTAGACCTAATCCCCTTTCAGTTCCGTTTTTACATTTACCTCCTTCGCTTGTGTCACGAAGTAAAGATGTGGTGCGGCTCAGATAATTGGACTTGCTCTTCTTTCTGATCAGTTTCATATATGAATTTAAAATTGGCTATAATGATCATCTACCTCTGATATATACTCTGCAACTGCCTCTGGATCTTCCGGAGTCTTTTACCCGCAAGGGATTGTACGTGTTATAATAATAATAATAATAATAATAATAATAATAATAATAATAATAATTTTAAATTAGGTGTGATTCTTCCTCCACCGTGTGCCTCGGAGCTGTCGCGCCGGTGTGGCGGCGGCGGCATGGCGCGGTGTAGTGGGCTGGGGCGGGGAGCGGGGCGTCCGCGACGGGCGTATCACGGGGATCTTAAATTACGGCGGCCATTCACACGTCATTCAGCGGGCGGCCCGGCCCGCGGGCGGGCAGGTTCGTTCTCTTTTTCATTCATTTAATAATTACTTCCCGCGTGTGCCGTATTTCTCCGGACTAGGCGCGAGCGGCGACGGCGGCAGCGGCGCAGTCGCCTCGGCGAGGCCCACGCCAATCATTAGCCGGTTGCCCCGCCCCCCTGAGCCCCCCCCCCCCCCCGCCGCCGCACGCCGCCGGGCCCTTCCGGCCACTCCCTGCGCCGCCCCCGCGCCTACCCGCCCCGCCAGCCGCACCTCGCCCCGCCCCGTCGCCACAGCCGAACGTGGAAAGCGTGAAGATTCCGGCTTGGTGGGCTGCGGGCTGGAGCACCTGCTGCTCCCGCCGCCCACCCGCTGTCGCCGTGGCCGTAGTCGCAGCGAGTTGGAAATGTGATGAAGTTGGGTTGGAGTTGGCGAATTGGCTTGTACACGTTAGGAAAACGTACGAAGTTCTCTCCGACCATGTTTGCGCGTTTCTTGATTAACTGTCTCCCAAAGTCATTTACAGGCACTCATTTTTACGCGTCCGGGTTTGCGTGTATCGTGTTCCCACCTCGGCGATCGTCTGGTGGCTTTTTCCGCGCACAATTCATTGCTCCCTTTTGTCTGAGTGAGGGTTGCTACCTACTCTGTGTGTTTTTGACAAAACTGAGCCCTGATCATGTGTGGACGCACGGCTGTTCAGAATATTGTCAACCAGGGCGCAAAACCGGAAGAAAATGAGTAATCGATAGATTTCGTTTATGCCAGTTCTACCCGATGGTTGTGCCAGACGCTCCTTACCAAGAGGAGTAAAAATTGTTACATCCCGAACTTGTATGAGTTCTTGATCATTTGAGACGTCTCTTTTTTTGTAAGTACAAGTACTTTTAGTTACTTTTGTAAGTACTTCAAGTTACTTTGCAAGAACTTCAGTTTGATTGAGATATTAGTATTATCTTCTTTAGAACATCTCTCTGTGTGCGGTTTAACAGTTTTTCGCCTAATAGGTTTTACTTCTTTACCTACGTTTAGCTGTCTCTGTATTCAAATAGTAAGAACCTCCAAGAAATTAATGACTACATAAATGAACCATTGCGATGCGCGTAATTTTAGATTTTATAGCGGTTAATGCTTGAAGACTTGATTAGAAAGAAGAATTTTTAATCACCATTAATCCATAAAGCATTGATGATGCCGAATTTCCTCACCCAGATCTCCTCCAGAATAAATAGCGGTAGAGCCACTCTCGAAGCTCTGAAACTGAGTAATGTGCTTAATTTACTCGTAAGGCATTTTCTTAGCTTGGTTTTAGTTTGAACCGACTACTTTTCGTTGTCCTCTTTGTTTTCCTTTAGTCGTGGGTAATGTATAAAAATGTCATAAATAATGACGTACTCAATTATATTGGCTTATTCACTATTGTTACAGAAAACCCTTCATGGTAACTTGCGTTTTGTAATTGTAAAATGTATTTTGTAGGGTATTGTACTTTTGAAGTCTGAAAGGCCTTGGTCAGCGATGTAAAGTGAACTTCGACGACAGATCTGTTTTTCCCTCGTAATAAATTTGTTAACCAGGAACAGAAACGCTGCGAGAACGTGTTTGCAGAAGTAGCTGGTCACGCATCACCAGCCATAAAACCAGTATTACACGCCGCGAAAATTTTTTTCAGCCGTTTCCCTCTCAAAGACACGCTCGTGTAATTTAGTGTCCATTCTCTCCCGCGCTCTCGGTAGCTACCGGCGGGCTTGCTGTCTCCAACGCGGGTGTACGGTGGAGCGTGCCGCGGCCAGCCGGAAGCGAGTCATGAACGTTCACGAGGACCGGAAAGACACAGCGCCGAGACGGTCGGGGTCGTGTAACACCACACCAGAAGGTAGAGTTCGTTTCGCTTAGAGCGTTGTGGAAGACTGGCCTCGGCGCTCGGTTTGAGATCAATATTGCATGATGCGCCAATTTCTGCGTGTTGTACGGCACTTTTCCATGTTCTATCCGCAATCCACATTGTGCCATGCGGTTTAGTCACCAAATCTACTTGGTTCATTTTGCGACTGTGATTATTCTAGTCTTAAAAGTAACCAAGAATTTTCTAATTAGATTTAAATAATTTTGCTTGTTTTCATTATTTTTAATTTATTGTAATTTGTATTTTAAATAGACGTAAAACATTTATGTGAGGATATTACAGAAATATTTCAGTTAAAACGTACTTATTATGAGATTAAACGTCGAATAAATTTCTTTTTAACTTTCTAAAGATAAGACAAATGTAACATTTATAACATCAAATAAAATATTGAAGTAAAAATATTAAAGTAACTTATTGGTTTTTCAAATATGGATAAAATCTTCATATTTGCGCTTATGAATTTACTTTTTTATTCGGCAATATTGCCAAGAGGGCGGTCTTCGTTTCGCTTGGCGGGTTGTGCAAGCTTCGGGTCGGCGGCGCTCGGTTTGCGCTATGAAGCCCCGGGATGCCAGGGGGCATGCGGAAAGCCAGGCGCCACCCGGCGAAGCGCCTTTCCGGTGGGCGCGGCGGCATTGTTCGCCCGGCATGCCGTGACGCCACGACCGTCGTTTTTGAAACGGCACGTTTCTCTGTCCGCCTGTCGTCGCATCGACCCCCGCTCCCCCTCACGCCTTCTTTCGTCTTCTGAAGAATGACGCCAATTGATATTAAATGTTGAAGAAACCGCCCGGCGTGCTGCATGGTAAAATGAGGGGCGGCTGTCTCCGGTTTCGTGGCGACGAGTTTTATGCGGCGTCCGCCAACTGGAAGCTTTCGTCTCGTTCGTCTTTCTGGTTGGAAGAAGTTCGTGTCCTGCGGCGTATTCTATTGTTATTTGTTTTTGATGTGTTGCGTCATTGGCGATTAAATGATGACGTAAGCGATTTGTTGAGAAATAATCTGCTGGTGTGGTTTATTAATGGTTTGATTGTTGTAAAATGTGCAATGCATTGTAATTGATCATTCGAAAAAAAACGTCATTTGAAAAAATTCAAGATTGCGTCATTATTTTGATTCCTCGAACGGGTGAGTGCTCATTATTAGCCCAGTTACATATTCGTAATAAAATAGTCTGATAGTGTGATCATTGGAGTACTTGCAGCTTCATTTTTTTTTCACACGAAACCTTTGAAGGGACTTTCACAGAAAACCTAATTCTACTTATTGGTTTAATAACGATTGGGACATATTTTTGTACAATTCGAAGTATTTACTTTATCTGGGAAACGAGCATATTTCCTTTATGCCGTCTCATTATGATAAGTGTTCGGACGAACTCGAAGCCGTTAAGTAGCAGAAAAATTAAATCATATAATCAGGCCACAAATTTAATTGCGTTTTCGTTTGCTTAATGCCATTTAACTGTATTCTCTTGTGTTGACTCTTCGAGAGATGAAGGGGGATGGAGTAATTGGAGAAAGATTCCGTGATCCAGCTGGCCTCACACTTTGCCTATGGATGGCCGGGCATGTTAATCCCGATGCTCAGAGTTGAAAAGATTCTTAGGCAGGTCCCCGCAAGTCGACTTGTAGGTAAGCGCTGGATCTCACCATCCACGGAGAAGGAATCACCGCCACATCCCGGTATAAAACACTCACTTCACAAACGGGACTAATGACCATAGTTGAATAAGCCT
Organism: Teleogryllus occipitalis; assembly: GCA_011170035.1. Classification (NCBI taxonomy): domain Eukaryota; kingdom Metazoa; phylum Arthropoda; class Insecta; order Orthoptera; family Gryllidae; genus Teleogryllus; species Teleogryllus occipitalis. Next base: position 310,393 of record BLKR01000099.1, on the reverse strand, counting down.
GAAAAAAATCAATCAATCCTAGAACTAGTAGATCTTCGCTGGAACTGTCCTGGCCGCTTCGCCATCGGCGCCCAACGGGATGCCCGCGTGCGTGCTTGGTCGCGAGCCGCATTGTGTCACGGTGTGTGTGTGTGTGTCCGGGGCGTTCGCTCGCGTGCGAGGGGCCGGTCGCCGTCACTTCAGGAAGTGGCGGGGCCGGGGCGCCTCTCGATGGCCCCGGCGGAGGCGGTAGCGGTGGCGGCAGCCGCGGGGCGTGGGCGGGACCGGTCGCAAACGCCGCGCCGCGCCACACTGCGGTGGCTGCGAGACTGAGGACTGTCCACCGCCGAGCGTTCTTCCTTGCTTGGGTTCCGGTTTTACTTTCTGCTTCACGCGACTAGACTAGGGCCGTTTGGTTTTCAACCTCCGATCCAGCCTTTAAACCGATAGACTAGTTGAAAGATGTGAAGACGTGCAGTGGGCGACTGCGCATCTTTTCTTTTCTTTTCATAATCTCTGCCAACACGGACGCCATGTCGCCAATTTGAGCTGCACTGTAGGCACATGGAGAAGGCTGATACGAGTGATGCTCCCGCCGAGTGCCAGCTGCGTCACTTTCATCAAGAAGAAGGGAATAGTGCGGCAACAGTTCACAAAAGAATGAGCTGAGTATACAGTGTAAACCTGTAAAAAAATGATGAATGCCGGGTTGTGGAGCTGTCCTCATTCATGACTACGCCGACCCTTACTGTGCGGCTGTATCCAAACATCTGGGACAAATGGGATTTGCTTCATCATTCAGTGTACAGCCCCACAGCGACGAGTGATTTTCATCTCATCCTCGAATTGAAGTATTGGTTAGGAGGCTAAAGCCTCTAGCCCAATGAGGAACTTCAAAGGAAAGTTTAGTTCCAACTCACATGTGACGCCAATGTTCGACAAAGAGAATCGAAAAGCTCCTTCACAGATGACTGCCTGAATCTTCACGATGATTAAGTAAAAAAGTAACCTCATTTGCGCCTTATTCATTTTTTCTTAACTTTGTCGTTTTGTTACTATTTTTCATCGGATGTTGAAAAAAATGGTCATCGTTTGTACATATGTATTTACGTGTACATATCTGTAGGGGGCCGGCCAAAACCGATACTATAAAGACTACGTTTTACGACCGAAGTATAGGTGGTTGGGTTTCTGTTTGGATCCCGAGTAGGTGCGAGAATTCTGCATGATGTGATCAATATCACGCGAGTGAATTAGTGTTGCCAGCCGGAGAAGAATTAGCTGACTGTTCTTATAAGTGGTTTCTCTGATCATTTACAGACTTAGTCCGGAGAACCATTATAATACGCCGCGGATTGCGCACGATCGTACCTTCCCATTTCCTCCCATTTCTATCTCGAGACTCCTTATACCAGCTGAAGCGCCACGATCAGTCAATTTAAGGACGCGAAGAATATAGTTCATAGGTCATGTTCCTCTAATTTCTGAGTAAATTCTTTAAAAATGAAGGACCAAACTAAGGCTACCACATCATTTATTAATAGCGTGAGACTTCTTTGTTACATTGCACACGAAGTTGACTTAGTCAACATTATTTCGGCAACATTTTGTGCTTAGTGTATTGGATTCCAATGCCCTGATTTGCACCGCATTGGACCTGTAGAAAAGAGTGGCTCAGCAGAAGAGAGCACTGCACAATTATCCTACACTTGAAAGTACAATAACTCGTCTTTCGAAAATGGTGTCCCTAAATCACAAAATTCACATGCACAAGGAGTTCGATAGTCAGGTTCTCATTTATGGCAATGGAAAGTGGGACTTCTAAGGCAAGTCTTGTATCCTCCTCCGGGTACCATGATACACATTAAAGAACAAAAATGTAACGCTATTTTATTACTCCATTTACGATGCGAGAAAGAAGAAGCATCAACAGAAATATATCACATGGCACCTCCGCGTTTGAAAGGTACCCACAAATTAGTAAGACCCAAAAGAAATTTATTCCTGGAAATATTCTAAACATCAAAAGGTCTTCTTCGGTTATCTGCCACCAGAAATAACTATCATTGGGAACACCTCATTTCGCTTGGAATAAAAATGAAGATGTAATCCTTTGTGAATATGATTACTCATCAAACAGATAAGTTCCACTTGACCAAGAGTGTGGACTGCACCTTGCGCGCCCGCGCGATTGCTCGGCCGGAGAGCACAGGTTGCGTGCGGCGACTTCCTCCTCCTCCTCCTCTTCCCCGATAGCCTCGAGGCGGCGAGCGGTCGTTAGCGCCGCCCTTTGATTAGGAGGCGCGCGCGCCCGCGCTTTCTTCGTCCCGCGCCGTCCGTCCAGCGCAGATCCCCCCGCCTGATACGTCCGTCCGCCCGCGTCGCCGCCGCGGGCTCCTGACGCCGCAAGGCGTGTGGGCCTCTGGGTCGAGGCCCTCTGGCTCTGCGAAACTTCGGCGCCTGTCCGCCCCGCCCTGCCCCGCTCCGCTCCGTCCCTCTCCATCCCGCTCCACCCCGTTCCACCCGGCCTCGCCTCGCCCCGCCCCGCCTATCCCCGCCCCGCCCCACCCCACCCCGCCCCGCCTATCCCCGCCCCGCCCCGCCCCACCCCGCCCCACCCCACCCCGCCCCGCCTAGCCCTGCCCCGCCCGCCTCCCCACACGCCTCGCTGACTATCGCGCTGAGCCCATCTTTCCCACTACTGCCGACAGTAGGGATGCAAGTTCAATGTGGATACTTTCAAAACATCGGTGTTTTTATAGAAACATCGATATTTCAATCATGGATTCATGAAAGCCGATGTTTTTTACATGGATGAGCATTGCTCAATGTTTTTATGTTTTCCATATTTTATTTGTGAATGAAAAATTCCCATAATTTAAATTTTGTAAAAGTTATTACACTATATTTATAGTGTAATAAATGATGGTTCCACAGTCAGTTTTTGTGTTCGAACTAACCGAACGTTGTTTGTACTACCTTCATTGAGCAGCCCATCGATCGAGTTGTATTGCGTGCCCTTGTAGTATTTCCTACCACTTTCCTGGTATTTCCCAATTTGAGAGGTTGTCAATGTATGCGCCGTGGGCGTAAAGTCTTCCCCCTGCTTCCCCTACCCTTCGTGGAACTGAGAATTGGCCCTTTGAGATGACCCTAGGCGCAAAGGCTTTCAAACTCATTTTTGGCCAGTATAATTAATGTTATTTAAGTTTGCTTTCAGTTAAATCTTAATTATAAATTAACTCGGTCACTATCAAATTAAGTTTTGTCGTGGACCGATGTAATGATAGAGATTACTACACCACCCTTAAAACAATGTTTAAAAACATCGATGGTTTTTGGTCGATGATTTATTAACATTGATGTTGCATCACTAGCCGACAGAGATTGCTGACCGTCCGTGAGGAAATGGTCGAATTTTAGCGCCATTCGATCATTCTCTTGCCATCATTCATGTTGTGATCTAGTGATTTATTCTGAATGGCTGATTCGTTCAGTGTTTTTTTTATTATATTAGTGAATAAATTAGTGTTACGTATTCTATTACTGAATAGCTGACACTAAGATTGTGCCGTTCGTATGACTCTGACTCCATTTCGATCGAGATTATCGTCCAGTTTCTATGAAGATATAGAGCAAATGTGGATGGCCCACTGATTTCCTTCTGGGTACGAAATATAGCAGCGCTACCCACACCATTACGTCACTTATTGTTGTTTTTTTCACGCAGAGAAAAAAAGATTTCGTTATTATCCCCTAACCAGCACTAGTGTTTTCGTAAATTGCAGTAGATTTAACATTGCCGGCCTTGCGATTGTCGAATTGTGCACGTGCCTTCCAGTATGATCTTGAATACTAATATCATGAATATTCGATCATCGTACGTGCCAATGAATTGTCCATTGAAAAGGAAAGCTGGTCTGACTATGCCAGTTCTGCTAGACTTACGTAATGTTCTAGGCAATACTTCAAAAATATTTACAATAAAAATGGAAGTAATGTTTGATTGCTTTGTTCAAATACTTTCTTCATCACTGAAGAAATGTATTTTTTTTAACATTAACCGATACGCTTTCAAAGTATAATTAGCATGCACATAACATCAAAATTAGCTCACTGCCATAAATTTGCAACTTTTACTCCACCTTTTTATTTCAGTGTTGGTCGACCCTGTTTTTTGTTCCGCATTATTTTTTCTTCCGTCTCGCGGATATCCCGATATAACTTTTAGGGTAGTCTTCCAGAATCCAACATTCTTCTGTAACTCGAACAATTTTTTAAAAAATAATTTGGGCCCAATGCGTTGGAAATTCGTTGAGATTGCTGCCGTTGAGTAGGTGCCACCGAGGTGCGCACTCGCTGGGTCTGGAGCGTTGTGGGCGGCAATGGCGGTAGCGGTGCGAGCTGCCGTCGCCACCACCACCACAACCAGCGCCGCCGCCGTCGCCGATGGGACAGACGGGCTCGCCTTAATGAAAGTAGAAAGCGGAGCGGAACAGGTGCCGCGGCGCGTCGGCCGCAGCGCCCCCCGCCACCGCCGCCAGGCGTCCGCCCCTCCCCCTCCCACCCCCTGCCGTCTAGCGTAGGGAAGTGCGTGCGCTGGCGCGCGCGCGCACGCACACGCTTGGGCGGTCGTCGCCGCGGCTCGTGTGTTGACGCACCTCATCACTCCGTGTGTTTTGATCGACTAAAGCAAATAAATCATGAGCGGGTGCAGAATGGGGTCCACGGGGGTGGGGGCGTGACTTCCCTCAAAATTTTGAAAGGGGCTGCGTAGCCCGTATTAAATTATTTTATTTCCGTAAATATGCTCCATCCTCATTTTCCTCTGTTTTTACTTGACAATTAGGAGAATGTAACGCGACAAGCGATTTGGCAATCTGTTTATGGTTCAACTTAAAATCTATTGTATTTATTAATTGTATGATTAATGTTGACATTTTGTTATCCGTTATAACGTTTTATTTATCTATTAGTAAAATGTAACAAAGTAAGTAAAAACGTTGAGTGAGCCAGACATTTGCTTGGCCCCCATATCTTGTTTTAGGTTGCACACGCCTATGAAATGGATAAACGGAGCACGTGTGGTATGCGCTGATTACGGAGTTGTGATTTGAAAAGTCATATACGTTTTTAGTTATTTGGATTTAGTAATATATCGTTTGATACGGAGAATGTGACTAGCTACTTCCCCCTGCGCCTCCACACACGTACAATGCCCTCGTCCACCTCTGCTGTACCTTGTCCCAGCCCTCCCACCTTGCTCTAGCACAATGGATCCACCCATCTTCGCTCTGCCCTCGTCAACTCATCTCGGTCCACGGTGCCTAGCGTCGCATTGCTTTTCCGGGAATAGTTCCGTCGTACTCGCCCTCCCCGCACCGCCCCCTCACTTATCCGTCCCGCGATGCGTCGTCGCCGAGCGAGCGACCCAATCCGGCGCGGTGTGCGGGCGGGCGCGCGGTCTGGCGGGCGTCGCTCCCGGCCCCAAGGACGCGCGTCGCTGGCGCCTCGGGCGCCGCCGGCTCTCGGAATGACGTCATGCGGCGAGAGGTGCGCTCGCGTAGGAGGGCGCCGCGCCGGCCCGCCCCGCCCCAGCCCGCTCCGGTCCACCTCCCCGCTTCGCCTCGCCCCGCCCCGCCGCGTCGCTGCCGGCCGCGCCCACGCCGCAACGCTCACGCTCGCACCCACGTCCACGCTCGCGCTCACGCCCGCCCTCACGCTCGAGCTGGAGTCGCGCAATAGCAACTAGCATGGCAGTTTGCATCCACAAATGCTCTATAAATATTTATGCGGGTAGTAATAGTGTTTCTGCCTCTGCCATTAGGAAGGAAAATTAAACTGCTTTTTGGGCTTCCATTGCATGTTCATTTGGAGTCTAGTGTTGCGCATTGTTTTTACTTCTGGAGATTAGTCCATTATCCTTCTTAATGACTTTCAAACTTTCATTCCCGGTCTTGGATTTGAAACGTAGACGTCGTTTTTTAATAAAGTGTACTTAAGTTATTCGTATGTTTTTGTTAGTGGACTCTAATACAATTTGTCCAGTTAATACTCTTGCAAGGTCGATTTAATTTTCAATATTGTTATTTTTGTCTCTAAAATAGACAGTTTAACATACAACTTCTTTTCAAAACATTAAAACCTTAATGTCATCACAAAGATGCTAGCTTAATGTATATGAAAGCTGTGAATTACAGCTTATGAGACGAAAAGTCTGCTTCTTGACCAGCCAAGTCATTATACGGATGTTTTGAGATCTAAAACGTTGTGAAACAAGGGTCAGCGGACTTCTTTCTCACGCCTGGACCCGTAGCACGGCTGAATGCGGGCGGAACGAAACGGCGTCTTACAAGACGTCGCGGGCAGCAGTCTCCCGCTGTGCTCGGCGGCTCGGCTGTTCGTAGTCTTTCACGCGGCGACGTTGACGAAGATTCGGCCTTTGCCAAACGAGACTACTCTCCAAACGTGTGTGTGTGTGTGTGTGTGTGTGTGTGTGTGTGTGTGTTTCGACCGCAGAGAGTGATGAAGCCCGTTTGAACGTTAAAATTGGCCCTGCCAGCCTTGACTTACTGCGTTGCACTCTCCCTTTCTACGCGACACTTTCCCCTGTGAGCGCGGAGCCGCCGTCTCCCCATTTCCCCTTCCCCCACCTGCTCGGCAGCGAATGTGGGTGATCGACGAATTGGGGAGTTCGAATTGGTCGTTTGGACATCAAATTCTTTTCAAATTAGGCATGGGATTGTTATTGATGATTGAGAGGTTGTCTTCTTTAGTTTTTACTTACTAATATTGAGAGTTGTATTCTGTGAAGTTAGGCATTTACATACTGTAATATGATAACTTTTTGTTTTGTTTTTTTGGATTGTGTTGTTGTGTGTGTGAATAATTTCTACATTTAAATATTTAATGGACGTAATGTGCTTGAGAATACTGATAATTATTTACTATCTGAGACGTTCTTCGTAGTTGTAATAAAGGTAGCAATCTCTTCAGATTTGTGGGATGTAAATATGTCTGCTTAATATTATCAAATGAAGATCGCTTTTTCCGTTTTGTTGAAATTATTTAATCTATTTTTAAAAATATTTTTATAGTAACTATTGTTACCTTTATGGACGTTTTAGACATTGACGTTTTCCCATCGAAAACCGTTGGCCTGGGGTTCATATTCTAACTTCTGCCGGCCGGGTGAGTGTGATGTTCTCTGATACTTCCCCAAAACATGTCAGGGTCAAAAAGGAAAAGATCGCCCCATTTTGCTTTTCTTTTCTGCGCACCAGTATTTTAAAATGCTGTGTAATCTCATCGAAAACGGAATAATGCAAGAATTACAGAACTTATTTATTTCTGCAGATGCATGTTGTTGTCCTTGATCCTGAAGTCCTCAGAACATTGTGATATTCCTGTACGTAGCCGTGGAATTTTGCTCCGTATAATGTGATCCCAAAGAAACGGACTTGTTAATAGAACAATTAAATTTCATTATCCCTGCATCGAAAGCCTCTTATCCGATTGCGTGCATTTCCGTCCGTGACATTTAAATTCGGAAATGTTCCCACGTGCAAATTCGTGCTTCCCTTTCTGGGCGAGGGAAGGAAAACGAGTCGTGCGGAGCCCCGCGTTCGCAGTTCCGCTGTCTCTGTTCGGGCGGGCAGGGCCTGGCCTGGCCTGGCTTGGCTTGGCTTGGAGAGAGGGTGTGCCGACGGCGGGCGCTAATCGCGTGTCGACGGCCAAGTGCTGCCGAATTTCTCCGGGTCCGCTCTGCGACTGTGTCGGCGCGGCGCGGCGTCGCGTGCGTGCAAGGCGAGCTGGCCGCCCGTCCGCCTGCCTGCAGCGGGGAAAGGCCCGCCTCCGCCCGCGTTCGCCCTCCTCCATCGATCTCCTTCGTCCGCCCGCCCACCCGCCACGCACCTCCCCAGCACCCGCACTCTAGCCAACTGTTGGGGCTCCTTTTGTGAACCGACGCGACGGTCACTTGTTTTTCTGCTTAATTTGGTTCAATTCTATTTGGCTATTTCCTTAGGATTTTTCGCTTTCAGTAGGAATGTGACTGCTGCTGCTACTACTACTGCAAGTCTCCCCTCACGTCCCACAGTCAGTTTTCGTTCGGATAGGAATAGTTTCAATGTTTGGATACGCTACAGTTTTTTGGGAAGTTATTAACTTAACAGTTCACTATTTTTTCTGATTTGCGACCTTAAACAAATGTGAATGTTTCACTGTTTACCTACTGTACGCCTTTTTTTGGGATTAAATAACTTCTTGAAAGATGAGTTCATTTGTGAACTAAATTATAAAATGCTCACATGCTAAATGTAGGTCGATGGGAAAGATGTTTGCTCATTGTGATGCTGTCGGCAGTGGCGATAATTAGGATGTTATTTTCTTGTCTGCAAGTGTGGAACACTCCTCTTGTTCTTAAGGGTAGGGATGCTTTTCGACTGTGAGGGTACCTTATTCTACTTTTATTGGAACTTGAATGGTGACTGACTTCTTTCTGCACTCAAGTACATGATCTTCAAATGAAGGTGTTTTGAAAGAACTTGCCGAGAATCAAATTTACTTACTGTGATTCTCTTGACAGTGTCAGGAGATTTCCCAAATCTACCTGGTATTTCGCGGAGTCATCCCTAACACAAATAAGGGAACTTAATTAATATATAAATGTGTTGGTTTAATGAAATGACAATCCTGATTAATTATATTCTGATTAACCTATTTTTCTTTCCGATATATTGATAAGATTTTATTGACTGCAACGGATTTCACGCGAGTTTCTGTAAGGCAGGTGGCGGGACGAATTCGCATGTTTAGTTCTGCTTTCTAAAACCCACTTGTCAAAATTTTCGTTTGCTACCGTGCAGATACCATCGGAGCTGTCGTTCAGGATTCTAATTGACTTTCTTCTTGAAATCGGCGCGAACGGGAATCAAGAAGAAGCTAGTGCGGAATTGCAAGGTATAATAATAATAATAATAATAATAATAATAATAATAATAATAATAATAATAATAATAATAATATTCTCTTTATTAATGGCGAGGCTCAGGCCGTAAGGCTTGCTCTTCCGCCTAACCACAGATATGGGTCAGTTTTTAGGTAACACGTTTTGGTAACAACCTAAAATCCCGACCGATCCATTCAACTCGGCCTCGTAATCGTATCATCATTGGTCAGGTAAGTTGCTTGTGGAGGAACGTTTTATTTATGATTGTGAGCGAAAATATTTAGAGGTTTGCTTGTAGATCATAGAACATTGTATTGGACAATGGAAACGCGAAGATAATTGTTTTGAATTTAACCAGTACATTTAAAATTTGTTTTATTACCATTGGTTCAAAATTAATGACTTGGGACCTGGGAATGGAATTAGAATAGATCTTAGGGTTCGTCACGTTGATTTTTTTTTTAGTAAATTAAAGAAGCTAATAGCTCTCTTTCGCTTAATATCGATCGTTTGTTTCTTCGATTTTCCACCTGGGGTTCCCATGAGTTTCAATCATGCTACATTACTGGTCACCCCTTTCCATTGTAGCATTAATGATGTTTCCATTGATAAGTCTCTGGATACATTAGGCGCTAACGGGAAGACGCAGAAGCTCCCAGCCTTGGTCTGTATCCTCCCCTCATGCCTCCACGTACAGGACGCATTAGTTTTTATGTCTTTAATTATCTTCGTACATTATGATTTTATTGTTCGATATTTCACGTAAGTACGTTCATTATAATTGTGCGATTCACCTGAACCACAATAACAATCTATTACATGATTTCCAATCCGATCTGTTGATTCGTTCAAACGTTATGAGGGCGGGGAATTTTCTCTAAGTGCGATGTGCAACATGGGTGAATACCTGTTCAGTCCCGGGACCGTATTTTCCTTATTCTGATAGACGTTTTCAGTCCCGCCCAGGGATACCGTCCAGTTGGATCCGATTCTTCCTAATCCCTCGTATACTTCCACCGCTATTCGTGCATTCACCTAAACAAAGAACTTTTCCCCATCTTCTGACTCCCTCCTAGAGGATCGAATATCTGGGCTACGAATGTCCAGAAGAGCAAAGGGAGCAAGAACATCCTTACAGGGATCGGACGAAAATGTCGATTTTATAAAATGCTGAAGGCTGTAAGGATGTGATCCTGCTGTCAGAGCATCTGCGTTTCCGGCGAAAATGAAAACTCTTAGCTTCTTTGTCCACTTCGAAATCGAATCCTCATAATAAGACTGAATCGGGACCGAAACTGTCAACTCCCCAAGACTTCTTTTCTTGTCGCAGTCGAAAAACAGTGGAACATCGTTTGGCTGTGAGGTGCTCGAGTGTTGATGACTCGGCAGTACTCCACCGCTGCCACTGTCTTCGCAGAGGACGAGTCGCAGTTTCACGAAGTTGTGCGGGAGCTGACGCCTCATCGAGGCCGCCGGCGCTCGTAAACCTCTCGAGTCATAGTGCGCCCGGGCGATGTTGACACCGCGGGGGAAAGGCCCCCCAGAAGTGGGCGAATTAGCGTGAGTCCTGCTAGCTAGTACGACTTGCTTAAATAGTACGGCATTCGACGCACTTGTCAGGACAATGACGCTTCAGTTTTACGACCGATCTCGCTGGATGGTCTCAGTGTTTGCCGAGCTAAGCGGAATCGAGAGTTGGAATTAACAAAACTTCGTCGCAGTCCGTGACAATTGCCTCGTTCGAATAATAGATTGGAAACGTATATTAGTATTCAATATGCTAACTCCTACAGGCGGGAAACACTTGTAAGTAGGTCTTTTACATGTGGAAAGGTAATGCCCACAATTTATACATTGGGACTCGAGTCTTATTGTTTTTTATGAGATGGTTCTCTTAAGTCGGAGTTCCACTGAATATTGAAAGGAAAATATGCTTATTTCTAAAAGGAACATAAATGGATGTGAACCCTCATTATTAGGCTGAAGGGTGACTAAAGATGCCCATCCCATACACCATGAAGTCCGGATCTCCAGCGTGAATCTGCTGAGTCTTATTCACTCGAAATCGCATGTGCACTTTGTGAGGAACAACAGAGCAGGTAGGGCCGTTGACAGATTTACATAATATTGAACGGCAGATCCTTCTCCACCAGAGCTACACCCACAGAGTCCTGCGAAGCGAGTTCGTTGGTGTATGGGCCACTGAAGGGCATGCGGGTAGGTACTGTCGCCGTCACCACCACCACCAACATTACTATTGCTACCACCTACCTTAACGTCCTTGATGCCCTGCAGCGCGTCGGTGGTGAAGGAGGTGTTGGCGAGCGTGGGCTTGTTCTTGACGCTGGGGAAGATGACGTTGCGGGAGCGCGTGGTGGCTCGGGCGCTGCTGAGGCTGCTGCTGGCTGCGGAGGCGGCGGCGGCCGCGGTGGTGGAGGTGGTGGTGGAGGGCGTGGTTGTGGGCGCGGGCGTGGATGGCGCCACCGGCTGCGGGGGCGGCGGCGGGGGCAGCGTCGTGGCGGGGACCTCGGGCGCGGGCGTCGTCAGCTCCACGTCGTACGGAGCTGCCAGGTCCTGTGTCAACACGAATCCGTGCAGTGTTTTATTTCTCTTGCTGATATCCCTTCTTCTTGTCCTACCGAATGCATGTTTGGAAACGAGCGGTTACGAGAAAGATTATTTCTTGCGTTTTTTAATCAATGTTATAACAATAGTGGTCCCGGCAATGTTTTGCTATTGCTATGTTTGTTCTGTGTCCGGGTTGGGGCATGGTTGACAAGTATCATATTGATAAAACGTTCTGCCTCAAGTTTTGAGATGCATTCGTTATGACACTGGCTTGGAGACATTTGATTGACTAGTCCGAGATAACGTTCAAATAATAATTCCGGCCGATATTTCACAATCGCAGGGGCAGAATGTGAAGCGAGAGCGCGCTTTATGAGGGTGTGGCGGGGTTCTGTTCGGAGGCGCTGGAGTCGCGCAAGTGCTAGCAACGAGTTGATAAAATATTATCGTAATTGGATGAACGATACAGCAGCGCATAAAATACAAACATACAGCAGCGCATAAAATACAAACTCCGAAAATGAAAAAAAAAAAAATTATTTTGAGAAAAGAAAGTTTGAATATTTTTCTGTGGCCTAGTGTGTGTAGGCTTTACGCTAGAGAAATCATTTAACCTAAAAAGCCTTCGGGTTACAATCTAAAATTGATGTCTCAAAATCTTTTTGACAATTTAGTTTTATGCAATCTGCAATGCATCTAGACGGCATTGTTGCCAGGATGGATGTGGGTGGAGCGAGAAGAAAGTGGTGGAGCTTGGCTAAGACGATGCGCTGCGAGAAAGAGACGCTGGGGGAAGAACTGATTTCGTTGCTTATACTCCGATTTAAACATAGTGACACCAAGGTCACGAGGTGAAAGGAGAGGGGGACATTGTCATCCAGTAGGAACCTCCAATACCAAAAATTTAAATTGTAACGACACTCCCGATTTGATGAGTGCTCCCCCCCTCAAAAAAGCTTCATTAGCTCGTGACTTTGAAGTGCCATTGTGTTTAAATCAAAGTATAGGGGATGATTGTGGTAAATACCCGGACGATGCCGCAATAAATTCACAAATATGTCTGGTTTAAAGGTGCGTCTCGGTGTCTGGTTTAAAGGTGTTTATGCAATAGCCTATAACATACGCAATGTTACGTGCAACAATAGAATTGCGCGAGGCGTACCTGCGGTGGCACGAGGCTGGGCGGCAGGAAGCCGGTGGCCGGGGCGGAGGCGGAGGCGGGCCCGCTGACGAGCGGCGCCTGCTGCAGGCGGCGCTCCACCAGGTCGAGGTTGGCGATGATCTCGTTGGCCTTGTTGCGCAGGTCGGCGTGCGCGTCGGACAGCGCGCGCTCCTGGCGCTGCGTCTGCGTCAGCAGCTTGTCGGCGGCCGGCACCAGCCCGTCCACGCTGCTCTTGGTGCCCACCACCACGTCCCACACCTGGGCAGACACGGGGCTCTCAGACGCGCGTCGCGAGACACGGCCTCCTAGCCTCTAAACGAAAGCTTAGCTAGGCTTTACTTGGCTGGTCGGTAGTCACCGCGTCCTAGGCATGCATGTCTAGGCGGGCATCTATGCCTAGGACGCAGCGTCTCTCGGACACTCAAGTAGATACTGCCTCTTAAAAAAAAGCGTTGGCTTTCGCGGTCGGAAACGGTATCTATTGGGCTGGTCGGGAGATGGCCGAGGCGGGCACCAGTGCATAGGACGCAGCGTCTCTCGGCCACTCAAGTAGGTACCGTCTCTTATACGTTTTCTTGTTCAGAGGCCTAACACGGGCTCAGACGCGCGTTGCCAACGGCCTCTTCACCCAACAGTATTCGCGCTAGTATAAGTTATTCGAGCACACACTGTAATGCATCATTTGAATTTTAGCTTATCTTGCTTCACAAACTGACTATTTGTTTCAGACTCACACACATTAAAAACTTTTACTAACATAGAAATTATAAAGCTCTTTTAAACCACAATATTTATCAATAATAAGAACAAGATAAACGTTGAAAAGTCGTATCAGTTATAAATTGTAATATACGTTCCGGTCTGCGATGTACTGTGATGCGACATCCTATTGGCAAGAATTGGAAGCTATGCCATCTTGAACAGAAATAAAGAGGTTCTCAGAAGGACGGTATTTCCAAAAATCCTATTACTCTTATCAACGCAAGAAGAACTCGGATCATCTGAAAGATCAACCGCGTGTGCCGCAGTTAGCATTGGGTTCCGCGGCCGGAGACGGTATATACTGGGCTGGTCAGGAAACGCCGCGACCCGAAAGCGTAGACTTTCGGGTCCGGAGTCAATACCTATTTGGCTGGCTGAGAGACGCCGCGCCCTAGGCACTCATGCATAGGCGGGCATTTGTGCTTAGAACCCAGCGTCTCTGGAACACACTAGCCGATACTGTCACTTGAACGTTCGTTTATTTACTGGCTCATTCGTAAGTATATTAAAATAGATTTAAAATACGAGTGAGAACTATTAAGTGAAGGGCTAGTATTTAGAAATGTTAAGTCCCAGATGGGCTCGAAACTTGACATTGCTCTAGAGTGCTTGGATACAATATTTGTCTCCCGTGAATAAAATGCGGTTTATTCCGTATTGAATACGTTTTTGTGTTGTTGTTTTTCATTAATTTGTCGTCATATTGGTAATATATTTGGTAAGAAGGAAGAAAAACACTTTTACTTTGATTGTCAACAATGTGGCTTCTTCGTTGGATGTATCGTATTTGCCCCTTTAAGTGGTGAATTTTGAGTTGTGCGTCAATTTTCAACACGTGTAGGCATGTGCATGACTTGCAACACGTGACATATTAAATTATGGTGAGACGTGACAAATATGTAGTTCATTATGTAGTTAGGATGTTATTGTTTAATAGTGAACCACATTCTTGTACTTTAACTCCTTACACTCTGGTGATTATTATGAAACCCTTTGAGTTGTAGTTGCTTCAAAGCCTCCTGTGGCTACATTTGCTTCGGCGTCCTGGGGACTCATTTAACCATCGTTCAACTAGTGATAAATTGTGCACTTCCATCCGTAAGCGAAGAAATTTTAGGGGTACTACATAAAATTAAGACATTAGGATCTGAGGATTTAGTCAAAAGGAAGACCGCAGTTTGACGACGGAAATTTGGCAACCCTGATGACTTCTGGGTGGTTAAGGTAGTATTGCCTGGAGGCAAAATCCCATTGTTTTCTAAGTTCGACTAGAAGCTACGAGTGTTATTTGCAGTGTACGAAATCCATGATATAAGGCGTTCCGTCAGGGAAGTTGTTGCGTGCCAAACACTGTATTAAGATAAGGATGGCCGGCATTGTTCTCATGGAGGCCATGTTGTTTTGAAAATAATTAATGGAGGTAGTTCCAGTCTACAGTGAGTGACTCGCAGTTTTATTCTTTCTGGAATATTCAGACCTCAGCCACGTTACAGAGTTATGTAGTAAGAGATCGATGATTAGAGCTCCACCAGTGCGAATGCATTCGCGTTGCTATGCGAAGATATTCGCATTACTTTGCGAATGCCTGAAGAAGGATACGGTATGGCGAAAGACGTTGGCAACCCTGCCTCGGACGTGGCGTGCCTCGGACGTTGATTGCTGCCGCGGAATCATTGGTCAGTGTAATAAAAATACGACTTTTAGCAAAATCAAATTTCATTAGTATTAAATTATAGTAACGAAATATGTAAATATTTTACTGTTTTAAATTCTGTGGAGTGTAAAATATTTTCTGGAGAATGTGTTTTTTTCTTTTTTTCTTAGCTTTACAAAGATATTCCCGAGATGCTTAAAACATAAAGTGTGTAAAACTTAAAAGAAAATGAAAATAGAAATGCCGTGGAAAACTGCATTTCTGTGGTCCAAGTCAATATTTAATTCACGTGATTAATTTGCGATTTCAATAGTGAAAACTTTGTAATAGAATCTGATATTTAGAATTATTTGCGAATAGTCCGATCTTCGGTTTCGATATGTAGGAAAGTAAACGCCAAGATTTATTTAAAATACTTTTTTTCCCTTCAATTTTACGATAGTTTGTTCAGGATCATTTCTTTGTCCATCAGAAACACGCAGTCCTTGCTGATGAAGTGACTGCCGTAATGAATACCTGCTATCTAAGCGTCCAGGAGATACTCGCTTGGAAGATGGCGCGAGTTCGGACCCTTGAGGTCGTTGAGCTACGCCACTTCGCAGAGGCATGCCTTGTTCAGCACCTTCGAGAAGTTGTTCCGCAACTTGCTATTTGTCGCAAGGGCTTGTAAATAAGAGGTAGTGGAGATGTCTCCGGTATTGTATTTGACATAAGAGTCAGTAAATTTTACTCAGCTTCTCCCAAGCGCACGAAGCGTTTAAAAAAATGTATTCTTTTGTGTGCACCTTACCAATAAATATCATGATCTCCGGCTGGTATTCGTCTGATGCAGTAGAGTGAATATTTATGTTGACATAAAACACTCTCCTATTTACAGTGAATAATAACTAAATACCGGACCCTGGGAGTGCCTCAGAATTTGTGTGGCTAGCGTGTGCATGTAATTGCTTTCTGGTTTGTTGCGTTCGTGTGCAATCCGGCTTCGTGACGTACGCTTCCAAAGGCGACGTGATAGAATGGACGAGGAAGGTCGATGAACTATCGTAACATCTCAGCTTAGCTTATTAAGAGGAGCGGTTGTAACGAGGAGAGAATGGACATGTCCACTACTCTTGGGTTATGATTATGATACGTGCGCCTCTCTTTTCATCTTTACTCTCTAAAATGTATCAGGTGTTAGACGGTTGTATACTTACTGTATATACGTCAGCATCAAATTGGTACGTATTTTATTTTTGATTTATCTTTATGCTCTATAAATTTTCTTTCGTTTCTTGATTTATGTAATGTAGAGAAAAGAACGGATTAAGATCCTTTTAAAAATGTCTTGGACGATGGTCGTGGCTTGCAGTGTTGATTTAGAAACCTTGCTCATCTCCTTATATATTGTCGTGAATTAACGTTAATCAGAAAAAATATGAAAACGTTCCCTCCTGCATTCTTTCGTTCTTCAGGAAATATGTACGCATTACATGTTTTGCAGGATACCCGACGTTTCTTTTAACACATGGAGCCAAGCACCCTGGGGTTCAAAGAACTGCGTAAATAATTTTTGCGAGCGAGCGTAAAGAACGGCGCGGGTGCGATGTCCCGGGCCGTGTAACCTACGGCCTCGTCTGCGGCCGTTGCTCGCTAAGGCAATTGCGCGGCGGTCAGCTACGGGATTTACGGCGCCGCCGAATACACGCGGCACGCTCCTTCGTTGAGTCGCAACATGCCGCGCCGCGCCGCGCCGCGCCACGCCGCGCCGCGCTACGCCACGCCACGCCGCGCCACGCCACGCCACGCCGCGCCACGCCGCGCCGCGCCACGCCGCGCCACGCCGCGCCACGCCACGCCACGCCACGCCACGCCGCGCCGCGCCGCGCCGCGCCACGCCGTGCCACGCCGCGCCACGCCACGCCGCGCCACGCCACGCCGCGCCACGCCACGCCGCGCCACGCCCAGATCTCCTCCGCCCTCCTACAACCCCGCCCCAGTCCCCGGCCTCCCGCAACCTGTCCGCTTCGCTCCTCCCCGCCTCGTTCTATCCCTGTCCACACGTTTCTACCCGGTCCCTTTCGATCCCATCTCGCGCCTTCACGACGGATTCCGTTCCGTTCGGTTCCGACCCGCTTCAACCAGCCTCTCACCGCCCCGCTCTGCTCTCGCTTTTCCTTTCCTGCCTTCCTTGTCCTGCCCTACCCTACCCTGCCCTACCCTGCCCTGCCTGCCCTTCCCTACCCTGCCCTGCCCTGCCCTGCCCTGCCCTGCCCTGCCCTGCCCTTCCCTACCCTGCCCTGCCCTGCCCTGCACTGTACTGCCCTGCCCTGCACTGTACTGTCCTGTCCTGTCCTGTCCTGTCCTGTACTTTCCTGTCCTGTCCTGCCCTTGCTATGCCCTGCCTCGCTCCGTCCCACGCCGGGCCTATCTCCCCCGCTCTCCCCAGCGCCGTAACCTCCTCCCCCTGCGATGCTCCGCGCAGCCCCCCACTTCACGGCTCGCTAACTGCAGTGACTTAAAACGTGGAGTGAACACACGCGAGTATACGGTTTGGTTTATGAATAGCCGGTCAAGAACCCCTGAGTTCCCGAGATTCATTTCGTTGGTTTCGGGGAGCAACGGCAATAAAAGGAAAGGAAAGTCAGCAGCCGTGGATAATTTGTTTGTTGAAATATATTGCGATTTTCCTACCCCATGCCTCACGTTGTATGTGACGTGTTTGACAGTAAATTGTTCCAATAGTGATTGAGAAAGTATTTGAAATGGAAAACGTCCCTAAATGTATTACGATCTTTATTTTCTAATAGAATAGAATTGAAAAAATTCCGAACTAGTGAGCCATTATTGATATTATTCGTTTTCATATTCTTGGAAATATCGAAAAATCTCAAAATTCGAAGAAAAAAATGAAAGTACTGATTGTTAAGCTTCGAGTTCAAAGAAGAAAAAAACATCACTCTTATCTTCCCCCATCTGAGCCGAGCTAACAAGTTTCTAGAGGACAAGTCACTTTCTGCAGTCTACGTTAGTCATTGCTCGCCTGAGATATACCCATAAAACGTTTCATCTGATAGCGTGACCCACCTCCTTTCATTTCTGAGAACGCCGATATTAAGACTAATATCGAACTGGATCGTACACTGCAGTTTGGCATTGAAGTTACTTGATAGGGTATTTAATGATACAATTTGCCTTTGCCCCTTGCGGTAATATGCGATCAGCGGTCAATCATTTCGAAACACGGGAGTGTTCTGCGAGTCATGGGAATACTGGAGCATGGCATTTGAAAGTGTTCGATGCTACCCCAAAGACTTTGTCCTTTAGGAATATCTGTATACAATTTACTAATGCTTAAATCAGATGGCTAAACACACGGTCACTCCGCAATATTCGTGGTGTGAGGAATGTGGATTCCCACTGTACATAATATTAAGAGAATACGGTCATCTGTGTTTATGGAACACATGTAAATAATAATAATACTTTAATAAGCAAGATAAATTTAATAAAGTCTTGAACTATTGCGTATACTCTTGTACATAGTAGCCGATGTCTTTCAGGTGAGTTATCCGTGATGTGACATTACAGGTGTAGGTTGCAGCATTTGAAAAGCAACCAGCAACGTATTTGTTGTGTGTATTTTATTGGTCACATTCCTAGCAAAGGATTACTGTCAATTATGGAGCAAGCCGATTCTAGCGGTGCAATTCTTGCAGACGTTTAGAGCAATCAAAATTGAATTGACAATAACATTTCTCTAAATTCTGTGACGAAATATAGGCATTAATTTAACGTCGTGTATAAGACAATTCATTTACTAAGTTAATTTTTAGACCACGAGTAAAATTAATTCATTTAACAATTGTAACCACGTAGCGAAGTAATCATTACTAATTGGTATTGTTTTAGGTTGAGTTCTATAAAGCAATTGAAGAGGAGTCTGTCTTTTTGAATTTGGCGTTACTTTGATAATGACGATCGTATTATCTTTATGTAGGCGCAGGTTTATTCTGAAGGTATGAGAAATAGGGGAAAATATGTTCTCAAGTCCCTGTTTAGATGAAAGTGCTGCGATCAAACTTAATACGAGGGTGGTCCCAGAAGTACCCTGCCAAGACGAGCATCGCAGTGGTCGACCAAATGAGGTGACTACTCCAGAAATGGTAAAGAAAATCCACAAAGCGGTACTGGGTGATCGTCGACTGAAGGTGCGCGAGCTAGCAGACATAGTAGGCATTTCGAAAAGTGCGGTACATCGCATATTATCTGAAAATTTAGACATGAGAAAGCTGTGTGAGATGGGTGCCGCGTTTGCTCACACTCGAGCAAAAACAGTGTCGTGAAGATGTTTCAATTGAGTGTTTAGCGAAGTTTCACCGCAACAAAGCAGAATTTTTGCGCCGTTTCATAACCATGGATGAAGCAGGGGTCCACCACTTCACCCCAGAGAGAAAACAACAATCAAAACAATGGACTGAAAAGGGAGAACGCGCACCAAAGAAGGCGAAGAGCGTTCCATCTGCAGGCAAGGTCATGGCGTCGGTTTTTTGGAATGCGCGTGGGATAATTTTCATTGACTATCTTGAAAAAGGAAAAACTATCAACGGCGAGTATTATGCGAACTTATTGCAACGTTTGAGCGAAGAAATCAAGCAAAAGCGGCCACACTTGGCTAAGAAGAAAGTGTTGTTTCATCAGGACCATGCACCAGCTCACAAATCCGTTATTGCAATGGCCAAAATTAATGAATTAAAATTTGAATTGCTACCTCATGCACCATATTCGCCAGATTTAGCCCCCTCTGATTATTTTCTGTTCCCAAACTTGAAAAAATGGCTCAGTGGTCAAAGATTTTCCAACAATGAAGTGATGTCGGTAGTTAATGGCTATTTTGAGGAGCAAGACAGTTCTTATTATAAAAAGAGTATCGAACTTATTGAACATCGCTGGGAAAAGTGTATAGAGCTAAAAGGAGATTATGTTGAAAAATAAACATATGTTTTTCCAAAATTTTTGTTTTTTCTTTGTTGGGTCGGGTACTTCTGGGACCACCTCCGTACATGGCGCCAATTGAAAAACGATCCCTCATAAGCACTTTGATTCTCGCGGCCGGGTGCCCGCGACCAGCAGTGCTGTAGGTCACGCGGGTGGGCATGTAGTAGGACAGGGTTGCCAAAGTTTCGAATGTAATTCTGCTACCTTCTTCAGGACTGTACGCGGTCCATTGGACATGGCAGCCTTGCATACGACGTGGTTCTCCCAGTCAGCCAAGAGTTTACGGCAGTGGATCATTGTTTACCTTCGGGTAAGACAAGTTGGCGCTGGTTGCGACAACCTGTAGTAAAATATAGGTAGGGCTTTAGACCTGTGGTTACATGGCATACAGGAAGAACAAGTCGGGCTCACGGTGGTGTAACGGTTATTGTATTGGGCTGTTCTCAAGTTTGCGGGTTCATACCCATGAAAGCCTTCCTTCGGAGGGGAAGTAAAGCCGGCTGTTCCATGTGTGGATTTGCTGCATGCAAAAGATCCTCTAGTTTAAAAGAAGCCTGAGTTAAATTCAAATCGTCTGTTTCGTCACCCGAGCAATTCCTTCTTTCTCCGCTAGATGGTAAAAGGGACGTAGCGAAACTTGCGGGGCCAGTCGGAAGAGCGGGCCTGATGGCCCGAGACTCGCACGTTAAATAAGTCATTAACTAACCTCAGCCATCTTGTCGGAGACGGAGAGCACGGGCCCCATCTGGCGCGCGAGGCGGTCCAGCTTGGAGGCGGTGTTGTTGGCCGGCGCCGCTTCCACCACGGCGGCGTGCACGTCGCGCAGCAGCGCCAGCGCGCGTCCCAGGCTCTCGGAGACGACGTTGATGTGGAACTGCAGCTTGCGGTCGACGGCGCTGGAGGCCGAGCGCAGCGCGTCCAGCTGGCCCGACAGCGCCTTGGGCACGGCGGCGACGGCCGCGGCGGCCGCCGCCCCGGCGTCCACCACCGTCGCCTTCTTCTCGCTGGCCGCCGCGCCGATGATGTCCTCCGGCGCGTCCAGCGACTGCCGGATGGAGCCCAGCTTGGCGTCCATGGCCGACACCTTGCGGTCCAACGCCGCCAGCCGCGCCTCCACCGCGTTGCCTGCGCACAGGGCAGGGGCAAAGGAGAAACATTATTGAAGGAGTGGAAACGACTCTCAGAAATGGTTGAATTCAAATTCCAAGAACTGGGAAGGGCTTGGGGCTGTAACACGTCGCGTCCACGTGCACGTTGCGCGTTGGGGCGCAGGGGAGAGGAGGCGAATGAGGAACGTTGTTGAAGGTTTGGAACCGACCTACAAAAATAGTTGATGATTGTACATTAAAAGAACGTATAAAGGGCCTTGGTGCAGTAACACGAAAATATTGCCAAGCCTCTCTCTATCTGTTACTGTTAATATCTTAGTTTGGATGAAATGTGTAGTTTATCTTGTTGCCATCTGTGCCTTGTTGATATGTCAGAAGGGTTTGATGCAGTATCAACATGAGACATACTTCGACGAAAATCGAGATGTCAACATTTACATTCGGAAATATAGGCGGGAGGCTTGTTATACCTTGTAAATCTTATCTTCTTACTATCCCAAGCCCTTCGTATGTATTGAATGTTGGAGGGGAAAGAAAGCATCTCTGCATAAAAGGAAATGAAATACAATCAGCCCAAGTCAGTGATAGCGAAGTTTTACTTTCTAACCCTTATTGTGTGTATCCTCCGTCCCGTTTTTCAGCGGGGACGGCTCCCACGTCTTGCCGTATCGGTAGTGTAGTGAAATCAGAACGGAATCGTGAAGGGGAGGAGATATACCATGAAGAAGAGGAAGAAAAAGAAGAAAGGAGATGCAAATGTTGGAACAAAAGAGGGCAGAAACAATATAGCTGCTTGCTAGAGCCTGTGGGCTGCTGGAAAGAAATGTGTGAGGGTAAACAATAATGATGATGATTTCAGTATTGTTGGATATGAAATTGAGAAAATTCAGCAATAAAAACAAAACCGTAAATACACTAGATACGAGAATAGAAGATATTTTCAAATATATTAAAAGTTAACATGTATTTGACCTGAAAAAATAGCAAATATTGAGAAAAAATGACATCTTTAAGTATAAATAATATCCAATAAATTTCTCACATTTTCCTTCTTGTCTCAACTTCCATTAGGTTGACATGCCTAGTACACGAAACAGCTTCTGGTTCTGCTACGAATATTCAAGCGGAATATTTTTACCTCTGATAAGATCTGCTATTGCAATTTAAATCTATGAAGGACTTTATTTGTAATTCATAATTGTCGTAATTTGATTTACGAGTACAACTTGTGCAGTGTTTGATCTCGCGGAAAAATCGGTGAAGCAATGAAACATGTCGATACTGACACCTCGCCGATTGGAAACAAGAGTTTGAATGTTTGCCGAATGAATGTGTTATGAGAGAACAAGATTTTCTACTGGTTCATTCCAGGCCTAAGCAAGTTGTTGTTTCCATTAATAAATCACTCGGTTCCTCATCAGCATAGTAGTTGGAGACGTGAAATGTTATTAGAACGTGACGGTTCGCTGAACCAAAACGAGTGTATGTTACCAGGAGAAGTAGAGTTGTACTTGTAAGCACGACTACGTAACTGATAAAGAAAGAGTCACCATATGTAAACTAATGGGGATCGACGGGTTATTGGGAATTTGATTAAATATATGTACTGCTGGAAACTATCTTTAATTTATCACAAACATACTACTCGTGAAATATTTTGTTTATATATTGATTACCAATTTCAAATAAGAACAGTTAAAAGTTCACTGAGGAAAAAAATATTGAGTTTTGTCTTCCACGATGTTTACGAATGTGTGTGTGTGTATATATATATATATATATATATATATATATATATATATATATATATATATATATATATATAATGTGCAAGATTGACATTACCTTACGACATTTTAACGATCGTTTTTTAATATCGATAACCACTAAAGATGTTCCAAACTAGTTCTGTATCTCCAGAATGAAGTCTGTTTTTCTCCGCTTCTTAAATGTTTGCCCAATGGGTGGGAGGGCACTAAATGGATAGTGCATTCATTCCCGTGATGCACGTTCACCGCGTCATGCCGAAAGAATGTAACTCGTTCCCTAGGGCAGTGACTCGACTGGTTGCCGATTTGGCCGCTTGCCATTTCCGAAAATAGGAAAAGTCGCGTGTCCTTCATGAATAAACATTCCGGCGAAAGAGCTTGCAAAACGCGTGTCTCTCCACTTACGAAGAGGCCGACGCCCTGGGCACTGGTCACGAAGTGTTTCCCCAGGCGCCGGAATAGTTCTACACGGGAATTACAGGCAATATCAAGAGCGTGGGTTTAATGTGAAGCTGAAGTGACTCAATGCTGGAAAGAATGATAAAAATAATCAGCCAACAGGAGTTCATTATCAGTGTTGCTTTGTTCCCGTGGAGGGCGAACGGAGGAGCTGCGGAGACGCTTCAACGTGGGGTTTATTTTTATTTGAAGTACAGTGCTCTTTCGTAAGGCGGATTCGCTATAATAATGATATTATTATATTGTTTCTGATTAGTATTAGGCAGTGTTTCCCATTATTATTATTATTATTATTATTATTATTATTATTATTATTATTATTATTATTAATTTTTCTTCGTGTCTTTTAGAGGATGTAACTTTTTCTTTTAAAGAATACTCATCTTGAATAATCTGAAGTTTTTTAGCATCTGTACAAACAGCTTTAGATCGTAGTGATCTACCATTCATAAATGTTTGTTTTCCTTCGAAATGCTTTTTTCGGGTTTGCGGTTGGAGACAGAAGGAAAATTCTCTTCCCCCTCCTCCTTTTACTATATGTCCTGTAGTTCGTTCTTAGCGTTCCTGCTAGTCAGGGTCCACAATTCTAATTTCAACAATTTTATATTCGTTCATAAATATTTAAAATATTGTAATTTTTTTTCTAATTGCAGTTATCGTACCTTATTTTCGTATTGATTTTCAGTGCGTGTATTAAATATTCAGAGTGAGTCATTTCAGGTGGAAGGAAAACTGTTTTCTCAATTTAGATCACGCCATGTTTGTATTTTGTTTTTGAAAATACACTTCCTAACTAAGCTTCTTAGTCTAAAACGATAAATTAATTATTTATTGCTGAAACAAGGAGGTGCTTATGTGAAACTAAGAGTTTTTTTCTTGAAATGACTTGCCTTCTATTGTATACAGGGGCTCCGTAGTCGGGTCATGGTTAGGGTCCCGTAAGTTATTAATCCGACCCTGGAGGTGTTCGTTTGGGAATCGCCCCATTGCATCCCACGATCAGGTTTCCCTTCACACCCACATTCCAGATAATCCTCTTTCCGACCTATGTTTTGGGACGGGAAAGGAGGAAACAATTTAGTTAAGTTTCCATTCATGAGGAACCCAAATGAACATTAAATGGAGCATTTTTTTCTCTTTTCATGTTATTCAGATATGAAAACGAAAGAGCAATCTTGCAAATATTGATTCGTAGGTGAGCTCTTCCTTGATCTCATGAAGAAATCCGAACGGGATGCAATTCGACCATGCGCTTTTGGGGAGGCTAGTAAAAAGGCTAAAAAAAAATTTGACCGCGAGATGCAATCGTGCTACGCCTGTCGGAAGAGAAAAGACTTTGAAAAAGTTGGACGCGGGATGCAATTGGGCTGTATGCGTTTTTGGCGAGGTAGGTCAAGGGTTTGGAAAAAGGTGACCGCGGGATGCAATCAGGCTCTGCCTTCCTAGGAAAGCAAGTAATAGGTTTTGGAAGAGTTGTCCGCGTGGTACAATCGGGATACGTCCGTCGGCTCGCCGGCGCGGGGCATCCGTCGCGAGGACGGGACGCGGGCGGGACGCCTACCTGTGGTGGGGAGGCTGAGGGCGCGGAGTCGTGCCATGACGGCGTCCGCCTTGCCGTCCAGCGTCTCCACGCGCCGCATCAGGTGCTCGACGGCGCGGTCCAGGTTCTCGATGCGCTGCAGCTTCGACTCCAGCGTCGACACCAGCACCTCGAACACGTTGAACAGGTACTGCTCCCTGCAACACCAAATGCGCGCACGTCAGCTCGCTTCTTTACTGGGCGCCCGCGCGGGGAAGACTCCCCAAAGGCAGTAGAAGTTTATGATGATAAATGAACGGATTAATAATTGAAAAATGGAAGGGGGGTGTATTTCGTTTGAAAACATTTCAAAACTGATAACCTCATTTAAAAACTGTCATGTGTGGGTATGGAGATATGTTCTACTGTCTCGCTTGGTTTGAAAGCCATAATTTTTGTAGAAAATATCAGTAACTAGCCATTTCTATTTAATTCTTGCTATGGATTCTATTTTTGGCTTTGGCAAAAAGATCTATAAAGGGAGCCGGTGTTTCGCAATTAATTATTATTATTATTATTATTATTATTATTATTATTATTATTGTTATTATTAATGACTTTTTCGTTTCTTAATATCATGGAACTGGGCGTAAAATGTGACATGAAGCGAAGAAAACTGTACGAGGATGGTGCAGTACGGTGAATCTCCAACAAAATGTTGATGCTATTCTAGCACCAGGAAACGTGGTGTGAGTAGTCAGGATCGGGAACCTCGTGTTTGTGACCGCGTCTTGTGCAAGGAGGAGATAGCTGGGGATCGTTTCGTTTTGCGTATACATTTGGTTTCTTGTTTCTGCTTTACATGCTGCTTTTAAATCCATTTCTCATTTAATGCTAGTCTAATTTAGAGCTAAAGTAGTCGTATAGTTCTTGTTTTGTTTGATAAATATTTATACGGTTATTCTGGGCATGGATGTCTAGTTGGGAAAGCTCGTTTATCATTTCAAGTGTTTAATGTTTTATTTCTTGCACGCAACAAAGCTCTAATTAATGTGTCCATTGCAGTTTCACTCAGGACATATTTTCGCTTGTAGGGTGATGTGCTTTGCATTCATTGATAAAATACAGTGGAGATAATCATTATATAGTCAGGAATAATAGCTGAGCTCTAATTCAATATGCATTATGTATCGCAATTATACTAAAGAGGAAAGAAGATATATAATGGATGAATAGATACACTAGGTGGATGAAAGAGGCGATATAATGGTATAATTGAATGAAAAGAGACACTTTGTTGTGGGAGCGGGTTTGACTGGTGCTCTGACTGTGGACTACGTAGCTCTGGCGGTGCGATCATCGCCAGGTCAACAGAAGGTCCTGAGTTCCGTTCCCAGATGAGTCACTTCGAATAACATAGATCAATTATTGTTTATTACAAATCGATGAGTAAAAGAGGATGATATAAGTTTCTGATGCCCAAAACTGCTAGCTCTTTATAAACATTTTCAAACAATATAAAAAGTCGAAACAAACATTCTATAATTCGTGTCTTAAAAATATGTTTTTTGGAATTCTGAGCTGATACTGAATTCTGGAGCTTATTGACTTTTATAAACCAGCGGGAGTAGCTCTCTATATTTCAAATGGATTCATGAGCAGACAACCTTTGGCAATAGTAATTCACTTGTTCATAATGGCATATGCATTTGCAATTCGTGTAAATAGCGGTATCAAATGAGCTTTTCCTACGAAACGTGAAATGTCAGAAACCTTTCTTTCCACCCGAACGCCTCATTTCACGTTCGTGTCTAAGAGTGCGGCGCCTCTTCTGTCGCAAGTTTGATGGTGCTGTACTACTACGCCCCTTGTAACTCGTACTTCCGACGTCCCTGCCAGTCACCAGTCTGATTTCAAGGAAGGTTGTCCGGAACGGATTTCGCTAAGGGTTGTCCTTGCGCAGTACGCGAAAGGACTCCTCTTGAACGAAGGATGCTCCTTCAACCTTACATTTGCATCTGTATGTGTGTGAGTGCGTGGCCAGGCGTTTCCTGCGAGGCCAACACGCACTCGCACCCGTTCGTGGCCGTAGCCTATATGACCGTCCGGCCTTGCGTGGACTTGGGCCTCCATCACTGGTCCGTCCTTTCGCTTCGAAAATGGTTCTGCACAGGGAAGTATAGCGACTGAATTCGTTATCCCGTATATGCCTGAAGGTGGAGCGTATGTAGAATTGTAAATGGGGAGGTTGAACTAATTTGTTCTTTCCGAAAGCATTTCTACCGGTATTTCGATTCAAGTTATTTAGTTATAAAAGTATTCGAGGAGAATTGTTTTATATTCGAACTAACGCGAATAAATTTGTTTATAGGAGAACAAACGGAATTTCTTTCATTTTCAGGTCGGTAGAGTACACATGTTTTGTCACATAAAATTATTTAAAACTTACACAGAGTTATTTTGATTTTGGAATCTTTAATAAATAAGCAATAGAAATTAGACAATCAGAATAGTGGTTAATATAGACACATTCTTTCAGCAGACTAAGTAAATAGCTAAGAAGTTATATGGGTACACGAACGTCTTACGTAAAAGTTATACATTTTTTTAATGTGTTGTGTGATCTGGAAAAGTTTTCTCGAAATTAATTTTTCTTCGTGTTTCTTTGCCACATAAAACTTTTAAGAGTGTGCATGTCCACTGACCATTCTATGTCGTGAAATTTAAACAGCCCAGCATGATTGCATGCCGACTGTTTATTTAGCGTCCTCGGATGTGGGTCAAACGAGCGGTTTCCCCCGAAATCGGTTTGTGTCTCTCGCGTGCTCGTTTCTCCAATTCCACGCGTCCGCGGCGTAAGAACCAGCGCCGCTAACTGGCGTTGGCGCGTTGCCGGGGGGCAAGGGGTGCGTCCTTGCCGCGCGTTTCTTGTGGCCCGTCTGGCGGCAAGGCCAGACGCGCCGCGCGGCGCTGCGGCCCGCGGCTGTCGGCTGGGCCTGTGCCGCTGGCGACGCAGGTAGGATTCCTATACGTGGGTTTTCGTAACGTGGCGGATGACATTAGGTCATTTTTACATCTCCCGCCTTATAGAATGAATCTTTTTAATTAATTCGCGAACGTCCTGCTCAATGGGGCTCATGGCCTCAAACATGTGCTTATCATTGTTATAAAAATTCATTTTATAAGGCAGGAGGTGTAAAAGTGACCCAATGCCATCCGCACGTTACGAAAATCCAAGTATAGATACGGAGAGTAGCGCAAACGACGCCTTTTAATATCCTCTCACCGGATAGCCCCTCCACGCAGAGTTGAGGAGAATTAATGACAATCGAAGGCATTATGGAGTACATTAAAATTGGTTTTGGGTATATTCGTGGTTCTCAACACACAGGATACCACAAAGTTTCAGTTCAACTAACAAACGGATATAAAAGGGCAGGATCGGTATAGGAAAAGATACAGAGACTAGCGCAGTTTATACCCTCTCCCCCGATAGCCCCCCCCCCCCCCCACCAGATTTCACTACTTGAGAATTGCAAACAAATGGAGGCGTAGTAAAGATTTACGAACATATTAATACTGATTATGGACACATTGGTGGCTTCCAACACACAAAATATCGCACGTTCAGGCTCTTCTCTCAACCGGATATAAAGTGGCAGAAACGGTGATGACGAGGGATGCGCTACTCTTCCACCTAGATCCAGACAGCAGCGCCTTCTGAAAGGCCGTCGCCTTTAATATCCTTTCGCTCGATGGCCCCAGAGGCAACGCTCTGAGAGTTGAGAAATGGTAACTATTGAAGACGATAGAAATAGTTTTCTTTTAAAATGTATACACACACACACACACACACACACACACACATATTCTCCCTGTTCTTTTAAAATGTATATACACACACACATATTCTCCCTGTTTACGGGCAATGTTTTCCAGAAATTTTCAAATACAATTTTTATAATAGTTTCGGACAATCTCAATTTTGAATTAACTGAATGTTCATGGTGGGCGGAGCATATTTTTTGGTCATCTTGAAGTGGAAGGCAATTTTAGTTTTGTTTTACCTAGGCCAACTGTAGAGAGATACTCGAGTTTATTACTGTCATCGATTTTTGATAGATTGGTGGTTCAAACGCATGTGCTGTATATTAAACCTCCACTGTATGAAAAAAATCATCTTGATTAAGTGAAGTCAAATTTGACGGAATTTAGTTTACTTTAACGTTACTATAAACATCGATATGTTCCATATTCCTAGAATAGTCAAATGTATATTTTAACGAAAAGTATGGCACAGAGAAATTCTTTACAGAGAAGATAAAATGTACCAAATTCATATCGTAACATATATTTACAATAATAGATTGGTTATCAAACTCCCCCCTAAAGAAATCGTTTGGAAATTCTCCGATTGTGTATTGTAAAATTTTGTGGGTAGTCAGATCTCTAAGGATTTTTATTTTATAATTACCTATTATCGGCAATCTTCGCCACTTTAGTCTGTAAGGTGTTACAAAAATATCTGATGTTCCCCATGTAGTAAATATCACTATTGCATTTCAGTTACAATTGATTATAGAAATATTTAAGTGAATAGTTATAAGGGCTATTGGTTGTTACATGATACCTAAATTTTGATACTGAACCTAAAAGGGAAAGTACTTCATTTTTCTCCAAAAATTGAATGTTTAGTTAATGTAATGTTTAGAAGGGCCTTTTTATAACACAGTTTTGCGTATTGTCTTCAAAACAAGGAAAAGTAATAGTGATTTCTTTGAAACATCATAAGGTAAATGCTGGTACATTGACCTTGTAATTAAATAATAAGTACTTCTTGTAACGGTGACTGAGCGGAAATGCAGGTTTCTCGCAAAAAGGCTAGAAGTGCGAAAAGTAATGTTAATTTTTTCCTTGTCAAGGGTGTGTCCAAGGTTAAAATTCTGTAATCATATCTTAAGTCTCAGGTACCCAATTTTACGTAAGTAAAAGCACGGGAGTGCGGTAAACTTTAGAAGCATTCTGTTCTAATGGAGCAGCTAAGAAAGTGCATGGCCTTGTGTTTAAATATTAAATCTGACGTAAGTGTAAAATTCTTGAACCTTCTCAGTGAGTGTGAATGCGGGTAAATGCATTCTCTTTTCTGAAAGTTCTTCCTGCTCCTTTTTATTACCCTCCTTTTTTATTCACGCGCCCTACAATTTACACCGGATAAAGATAAAATGTTGTTCCTTCTTGAAGTAGGTCTTTGAAGACGTTTTCATTTTGGAGGAATACGACATAATTAGCCAAAAATTTGATTTTATTTTTTAAAATCTTTCTCTGCTTCACGTAATTTATCACGAATCATCTTAAGTAGCGAAGTATTAGTGTGATGTTTTCGGGACACATGTGCATTGCTGATAGGCAAAAGGCATTTTGCCATTCTCATTTAAACGTCTATTACCGGGCTATGGAAGCTCGCCCATTAACTAGTCCCGACATTAGTTTTATTGATAGAAATTTCCAATTTTTACGCTGCATGGGCGCTCAAAGTTATTGTTTTTCGCCGCCGCCGGATGCAATAACGATCTCAATCATATTTTCCTACCACTTGCGTCACTCCTTGTCTGATCAAATATGGGATCTCGTCGGGACCGGAATTGTTGGTGTCATTTTTCTTTTTCTTGCCACTAGCGTGTATGCCACGCTTAAGACTTATCCACCCTGTGTTAATACACCAACCTCAAATCGGGTTTGAACCCGCAAACGCATGTTTTGGAAGCCAGTGCGCCATCTCCCTTACCAGTGGGACCAGCCCTTTCGTAAACATGACAGAGCCCTCTTTAGTAATGCGAATAAAGTAACAAGAAAACAAAACAAAACGACGGAGAGCCCGTCGGGTTTCACGCCTGAATTGCGAGACGTGCAACTGTCGGCTTGCTTCTTCGCCCCGCCCGAAATGGACGACGCGCTGCCGAAACCTGTGATTCCGTGGAGGCCGTTTCATTGGCGCTAACGACCACCGCGGGATGGCGGCGGCAGCGTGATCTACCGCGCGCCCTCCCCGCCTCCTCCCGGCTCGCCCCCTCCTCTTCACCAGTAGCCCGCGAGGAGATGAGGAGGAAGAGACACGGAGGCAGTATAAGGAGGAGAATGTGAAGAGGCGGAGGAGGGGCGAAGGAGCTGGAGAAAGCAGAGGCGGTGATGGAGGAGCATGAAGCGAAGAAACAATGCAATGGGGGAGGCGGACGAGTAGGAGAAGAAAGGAGGCGGCGAAGGGCTAGGGAAGCGAAAGGAGGGAGCGAAGGAGGAGAAGGCAGAAACTGTGTTGAAGGAGCAGGAGAAGAGAGTGGAGGAAGAGGACAGAGTAAACGGACGAGCCGGAGCAGAGAACTGGGAGGTGGAGTGGGAAGGCGGAGAGTAGCCAAAGAAGGCGACGGCAGCGGCGGCTCCGGTTGCCAAACCCGCGCGCGGCGAGAATGTCGGGTCGTCCGTTTCTTCACGCCGAATGCGACATTTGCTCGGACGCTGCGCGGCGTACACAGCTGCCGGCGACATGCCGCCGCCGCCGCCTCCGCCGTCGGTCGGGTGCCCCGCTCGCGCCGGTTGGGCAACCGGGCCTCCGGGCGCGGCGGGTCGCCTTACGGGGATGCATTACCAGCGCCGCGCGGACCGCCCGCGAATTCGGGGCCGGCTGATGGGCGCTGTATAAGGATTTCGGGGATTGGAACGGTTGATGAGCACAGGGGCATTTCGCAATGCTACCTGATTTCGAGTCTTCCCGCTTCGGCGATGTTTCATGCTTATTGAACCTTGCCGTATTAGGACCTGTAATTTCTTCTAGGATGTTTCATATGAACTTCTCTAAAATAAGGCGTTATATGTGATACACGATTTGGTAGTTATTTCTAACGATTCGGATGGAAGCTCAGAAATTTTTTGAGGCTTGATTGGATACATATTCCGTCTTTGGCCCTAGAAAGTGGCATTCAGATTGCGGAGATCGTTTTAATATGAAAATGTAGTGAATGATGAGGGAAATTTAATGAATGAGAAGAACAATTGTCAGAGAAACATGTCTGCTCTAGGATTTTTTTGCAGTATTTTGTTCTTGTTTAGTCTTCAGTACGTTTCAGATAATATACTGGTGTCTCAGAATAAATGTTAAAAACTTCTAGGACCTGTAGAAGGGTTGAAAATGATAATGTTTTGCCAATGAATATGTAATGGGAAATTTCATATGGTGAAATTATTTGCATTTATACACCAATCTATTTGCATTTGTCGCCGATTTGTAGGCAATTCTTAATGCATAGATGTTCGGCAGGTTACGTTCTGATGCATTTGAGGTGAATTCATGTGCCTGCCGAAAATCTGCCTGTGCGTAGGGAGTTTACTAAAAGTCAGAGGCTTCTTGCATGTATGCTTATATAACCCCGTTATACCCAACTTCCCACTACATATTTGTTGGCAGAAAGTCGCAAATTACTTAGTTTCATCTAAAACACATTCCAAAAAAGTAACTCTGACGTTGCTAAAGTGTAGTCAAAGCGATAGTTTACCCAAAAAGTGTGTAGAGTGACCCAGTAAAAATGTTACTTAATTTCTGACCCCTCTGCAAGACCCAGAAGTGTGTAACATTGTTATTGAGTCACTCTACACAGTTTCATTATGGTAAATTATCTCTATGACTATACTTTTGTACTATTAGAGATGCTTTTTTAGCATGCGTGTTAGATGAAACCAAGTAATTGACGAGGATTTTGAGGAAGTGAATTGCATGTCCGTTGACTGATCCGTAAAGAAATATTTCGTGCATTGCAACTCTAAAAATGTATTCTACGTAAATCTCTCTCTGCAAGGTCAGGAACTTTTTGCATCTGAAGGATATATGGATCCAATATTTGATTCTAATTCATTTATCTGCATCAGTTTTGCTTCTTATGTAAAATGGAGTGGCTGTATATGTTGCATAAGTAAACTATAGTGTTGCTCACCTAGAGAGGAACATGGCGCCAGCGGATGCGTTCGTGGCCGCAGTGCTGAGCATTGGTGACGGTCGATGACGGTCCGACCAAGAGATACTGCATTGGAAAATAGTCCAATAAGATTGGAGAACGTCAACGTAAATATGCAACTTAATCTCTTTATCACAATGACAGTCAAATTTAATATGTGCTTGTTCTTTTCGGAGTTAATTATTCCTGCTGTTCATAAAACCTGTAATACGTTGTGCATTGAAGAGAGAATTTCCCTTTCTCCCTTTACTTGAAGGTATTAGAATAATGCATACTTTGTTTAATATTGACAAATTAGATGTTGGTAATATAAATATTTGTCATTGTGATAAATAGACACAAATGTTCTTCATGCTGTCCGAACATGCCAAATCTTGAATGGTAACAAAATTCTACAGATCGTGCAGATGGAAGTTCTAACTACCAAACTACTACTGCCATGCAGACCAGGAAGTTCGAAATAGTTTCATGCTCATAGCGAGGATTCGAATTGTTGGCAGAAGTGCCAGAGCTGCGGGTGTACATAGATATTTGGGACTGTATGTATCCGTAGTAAACTGATTGAAATATTATGCCGATGCCTACACTGGCTTCTTAGGTAAACACATTCTTAATGTGTTAATTGGATATTTCACTCTTCGTAATCTATATTTCATTGTTAAGTATTTCGTGAATTTTCTTCTCCGAATTAATTATAGAGGCTTCTGTCCTTCGATCAGCTGGGACGCGACTATCCCATTGGACAATTCAATGCGAAAAATGACGCTCCGGATGGAGCATTCCACATTCAGCTTCTCAAAACCCTGATATCGTTATATTTCAATTTTTGTATGATGTGTTGCACAGTCGTATGATAATTCGTACTTTCCTAATTCAAGTTGTTGAGCTTACACCAGCTCAACCATCATCGTCCAACAACAGTGGATTAACATCTTTCTCACAAACGTTTGAGTTAGATCTTTAAGAGAAACACGAAGATGCTGCTGGGGATCATGACGCTCTTTATCCAACAAATCGGCAACGATTTGATTATTGACGAGCTTTGGGAAGGATCCTTGCAAATGCTTGTTAAAAAGGAGAAAGTTGTGTTATAGCTTGGTGGGCGATGGATGTGACACCACGTCGATGAGCCTGCAGCACGTCGCAGCTGACGTGCCGAGTCAGAACGCGTCCCCACGAGGACGGGTCAAGGGGACGGCGCGACGCGGCATGAACCTGCTCCTTCGAGATACGCTGTTGCGGGAGGCGACTTCGCGATTAGATTCCGCACGGGTCATTGGGTTGCGTTTTTCGGTTGAGGCAGCTCGGTTGATTTCCCGCTCATGAAATTCCAGAACTCGCTGGATAACTTAGGTTTCATAAAGAAAATTCTTTCTCCCTGTTGGTATTTGCTACCAACTAGTGGAAACGTGAACTTGCAACTCATTAGTCGAGAATGTTGATCTTTCTGAAATGTGCAGATTGATATCGTCATCACATGTTTACGTTATTTCTATTTCGAAAGCTTGAATTTTGTATATTGAGAGTAAAGAAAATGAAAAATGTCTGGGAATTATCTGAGCGTTCAGGGAAAAAATAAAAATATTGGAGGGGAAGGTAATAATGTAAAATAAAAAAAACTGGCTTGGCGTGGTTTATCTAGTCCATTACTTAAATAATATGGAATGTTCTCCAGGATGCAATGTCACATTTTGTTTGGAAATGAAGTAATATTCGAATGAATTATGAGGGAAAAAATTATTTTGAACGTTTATCTCTGCATTTATTGTTCTTGTTTGTGGTATTTCATCGTACTGTTTTTATTTATTCGAGCATTGCGAAGTAGAAAATAATTCATTCTTCTTTTTACGTTCTTTAAATTCATTGACCTAATGCTATGAGATGTTGCATGAATTGCTTCCAAGCGTTACGTCTTGCGAACTTGTTTCTCAAGATTCGATTGCTTGTAGACCTCTTTCTCAGTGACCTTCCGTATAAATTTCATTCTCTTGGGAGGTTGATCGTGTAATTCCGTTGTCACAACACAGCTCTCACTTTCGTGAGCATCTTACGACGCTCCGCCCACATATTTCACCCAGAGGAAAGGTTTTTGCACTTTAATGAGGATGTTTATGAATCACCCGTCTCTTAATGTGTTGTGTAGTTGCTCAAGCAGTCGTTTCATTACGGCGAAATACCTTCATGAACGAGGAACTTCTTGGTAAAAGTATTTTTCTTCGTCCTGCTATTGTACCTTTCTTGCCTTACGTTTCAAGGAGTTCATCAGGATTCATAAGAAAAGGACTCAACAACTTGGCCACTTTTTTTTGTGTGTTCTTTTTTCGTGTATTTTCTTGCCCTTTCATACTGTTTTGATATGTTTATCACTCAAATTAAATAATAGTCAAATGTATCAACTTTATTACATGATTATCCAATTGTTTATTAACACTTCTCAAGAGCATTTTCACCTACAAAAAATTGTCCTTTACATCATTGGCCCCTGCCCACCAAAATATCACGAGCTATCTCGAGATGGAAGTGACGGAGGGAAAAGCAACAGGGTCATTACAGCACGGTCTCTTGGCAATGTCACCGGGCGGTGCTTCCAAAGACACCTGCGCCCTGGGCGACTGTTGAGGGCGTTCTGCCAGTCAGCAGCATTTACTGTGTGTTGTCCTTTCCTACTGTCGTCGGCCTCGCCGCAGCAACATCCTCCCCCTCCCCGCTCCCCTCTCCTGTCAACCCTGTAGCCTCCACTACCTTTCGCGGTCTCTACCCACTCTCTCAATCCTGCCACCGTCGCCTTCCCAGGACCCCGCCTGTCTATCAACCCTACCGCCATCCCTCCTGAGGTTCCCGCTCCTGTCTCAATCCTGTCACCAATCCTGCCCCCCCCTCTCTCCCAACCTTTTCGCCGTCCCCGCCACCTATCTCAACACGGCCGTTTCTTTCTCGGGAACCTTCCCCGTCCCAATCCCGCCCCCATCCCTCTCCCTTGCCGCCAGCCATTAACTCGCGCGATCAGCAATTTGGTCGGTGGCGCGCGGCGCGGCGAGCCGAATTAAAGAGTTGTTTTTATGCGGGCGCCGCGGTGGGAGGTGGCCGGGTAATGATCCGCCCTCTGCCGCCCCCGCCGGAGGAGATTCAGTGGCTTGCCGCGGCGTCCAAAGGCGGACTTGCACACTCATTTCCTGCTCGGTCGTTCCCTCGTTTCCATCGTCGCGTCGTTCGCCTGTTTGTGTTAACTAGAGCTATTTTGCCGACAAAAAATTGGAATGTGAGTCTTGTTTTTTTTTAAATTTTTATTATTATTATTTTTATTTTATAGAAACATTGTCTTGAATAAGTTTCTGATTACATTGCTGGACCGGTGCGGACATTCCGCATTTTGAAACTATGTTTTTAGAAGTGAAAATTGCATTATAATGGAACACAACATACAGCGGAAAGAGTTAAATTGCACAGAATACCAAGAAGTCACTGGAATACGTTTCTGAACATTATTTCTTCAAAAGGGGTAATCCTTTATGGTAATCCTAATATAATCAGCGATCATCCTAATGTAATTCAAGTTTCAAACACGGATTCATTTTCTGAATGTGGCTTAAGGACCGTAACTTGGACAGGGGGTTGTAATTATCTCGGGTGCACACTTTCTGAGTTGTGTCCAATAGTGACGAATATTGCACATTGAATGTACGTCTGCTAATTTCCCACCCAATTGTAGCTCATTTATGGGTTTTTGCGTTAGAAGTGTTTTAAAAATTCCTACAAAACCGTCATCTCTCTTTTGCGTGTTCTGTTGGCCCCATAGGAACATTCTGCACGTTATAAAAATTAAGTTTTAAAAGGGCAAACACCTTCATATCAGAATTCACCCCCGACCGTTTCTGACAATTCATGCTACTGAGTAAAAGTACCCTTCAATATTGTAGCAAAATGTCCCGATAGGTCTCATTTTGTAACTTACGGCATAAAAAGAATAACTCGTGTTCCTAAAGGAACATAAACGATTTCAAAGGCCTAGGGATCATCACTGTCGTGGAATGCACCATGGTAACTCGCGTTGCACGTTAGAGCGTATTGCGGGTTGCATTTGAAATTGCTGCTTTCCCTCGCATCATTATCTGCTAACTTCAATGAATTTAATACAGCGGTGGGGGGGGTAATTTCATCTTGAGCAGTCTCACGCTTACAGGGTTTTATAGCGATTGATTCTAACATGCGGTACAACATTGTCCTTCTTCTTCAGCATTTTATACATAGAGTGAATTGAAGATCTACTGGAAATTTCGTATATTACTCGTAATCCGTTGAATGCGTTGCGGTAAATTGGCAAATTGATAGAGAGGGAGTGCGGCAGACCATCTGATGCATCTGGAGCGGCGCCGCTTCGTGCTGCCCTCTCGCCGTTTGCTTGCCTCTCCCTCCCACGCTGATTTCCCCCACCCTGCACGCTAGTTCGGACCCGCGCCTAGCTTCCTGCTCCGGCGTCCACCGTCGCCCGCGCGCCCGCTGGCTGGTGCCGGGGCAGTCGGTGATTCGTGGAAGCGGTTCCTCGAAGATCTCTCGATCGAGGGGCTTGTTAGAGCATGTCAAAGGCGCGACACGCCAATTACTTTCACTTTCGCTTATATAACGTGCATTGTAATTACAAGCGATCGCGGCGCCGATTGAAAGGGTGCCGTTTGCATCCGAGCTATGGATACGGCGCGCAGGCAGAGAATAAAAAAAAAGTAATCAACTGTGCTTTCTATGTGCAGGCCAAATACAGTGAACTAGTGCTGTACGGAACCTGAATAGCAGTTGTTTGTGACGGAAAGTTGCTATTCATCTACCGAAATGTTAACCACTTTTTTTTGTGCGTCTCGATCTGATGTGAGGGGTCTTAGTGGAGGCTTACTGCACCTTATGATAATGTTAGGTAAACATTGGTGTATCGTAACTCTTTGTTGCTTGTGCTTATGGTCACTCCAAAAAGGTTTTACAATTTGTGTAAGCATTGTAATTGTTCGGGGCAAATGAGGTGTACTTTTCGTCAGAGGCAAAGTAGAACTTTCAGTTACAGTTCAGGGAATAGTGTTTTCTTATAATGGATTTCTGTCATTACAATAGTAACTGTTGTCCGATGTTTATGAATGGGTTGTTGGCTTTCTTGATTGGAGAAAATATATTTACATGACATCAAGGGAGAGTTTTGCTTTGTTAATATAACTAGTAAATTATAACTAGTTTTCTTTGAAATATATTCGCTGATGTTTATTTTTAAATAAAGTACATTAATATAACAATCATTGTACTCTTTCCATTGTTTCTGTGAAAGCGAAATCGCATTTCTTCGGGCTGGACGTCTTTTGAATCTGCGTTTGAAATCCCTCACGCGGCAGCGCTGAAAGTGCTGATCATCGCACCATATATTGCAGACTCCAGTCCAGCGTGGTGCCCGCTCTTTTGGACGGACGCCTCAGTCTTCAACAACGGAGTTCCTTTGCGGCGGTTTGCAGAGTCACTTTCGGGATTGTGGTCAGACCCTGCTACTTAGGAGTGAGCGGCTGCGTTGCGCGCGTGTCATTCGGGAGGACGAGGTGGTTTGGACGCTGTGTGTGCATTGAGGCGTTGATGG
Source organism: Teleogryllus occipitalis (assembly GCA_011170035.1). Taxonomy (NCBI): domain Eukaryota; kingdom Metazoa; phylum Arthropoda; class Insecta; order Orthoptera; family Gryllidae; genus Teleogryllus; species Teleogryllus occipitalis. Next base: position 271,880 of record BLKR01000099.1, on the reverse strand, counting down.
TTCTCCTGCCGAATGCCACGGCCGTGTTGGGAAACTGGCCATAAAAGTCGGCACGCCCACCCTAACGGTAATTTGTTTGCCGCGGCCTCCCACCGCCGCCAGTGGCGATAAAACTGCAATTTCATACTTTTGTACAATAATCACGCGTATCTCCTTGATATTGCATTGCATTACGTTGCTGACGAGTATTAAATTCCTTTCGCAACGTTCTGTGCTATAGTGAATGGAACTCTCGTTTTCAAACTGAGTTGACCATATTGTCATTGGAATTTCTCGATTGGGCTGTATAGAGGTTGGTGGCTTTCGCCACTAAAGCTTCACATCTGTTTGTCATTCCAATGAAGTGACATGAGTGAAGTGAGCCTAGATTGGGTTTATTTCATATCAATTTGAAAATAACATAGACGATTCCTTATTACTTGCATAACAGGTTTTTTTTTCCCCAAGCATACTCCTCGAGTATTTTTGTGTATTTCATGGTTAGCCATGCATAAAGCTTGATGAACTTGCTTTTAAGGGCAAACATACTTATTTTGTACGACACTAAAAAATGCGCGATAACTATCTTTCGTGCTAGTTGTTTATGTTGTTCCTAAGAATTAAGTACACATGTTTTATAGGAGCACTCGTTGCCGGCAGCATACTTCGAAAAACTGATTTTATTGTGATCCTTCCTTGCATTCTCTCTGGAAATAAAAACTGCACTTATAGAGAGAATGGAATGTTTCAACTCGCAATATGAAAATTGATTGATATTATGATGAGTGTCATTGGTCATTTGCATATATATGTTTGAACCTCATGAAATAAGAAAAGCACCTCCGTATCAAGCTCAAGAAATATCATTATGGAAGTAGTCACATGGAGCTCAGTTGTGCAGCGTTTAGAATAAATATTCGTGTAAAAAATATAATAAACTATGAGACCGTTGACATTGGATTCGACGGTTTTAGAAGAGAGTAAAGAAAAGGTAGACGAGAAATCGATCACTTTCAATATTTTGCCATTGTAATCAAGTATATAAAAAAACACAAACAAACAAATACGGAAAATGTTTGAGGTGCGAACGACATCAGAGTTATTGAAAATCGCCACTGCTGTCAGGATGTCAAAAACATTCTAACGAAGCACTCTCCCAGCAAACTTTTCCTGTACAGACCCCGAGCGTCAAACGTCTCCGGGACTCATTCCCTGACTCGCAGCTCGCGTGCGACCCTGTCATCTCGCAGCCCTTTCTCTCGCGCCCGACAGCGGCGCGTCTCGCGGGACGTCCTTATCACGGAGCGTTTTATCGATGTCACGCCAGCGACAGGTTAGAAAGTATGGACGCCGAGACCACGTGAGCGCTATCGCTCCTTAGCATGGCGCAGCCGCGCGGTTCAAACAACAGGTGTTCTAACGCGCTGGCCGAATTGTGTTATGTTATTTTATTGTTTTAACGCTGTATTGTTGCAAACGTAACGCAAATTCTGTATCCACGTGACGTAATCAGAGGGACGAAAATCCACACTTATCGGATAGCATTCGGTAAGCCGTTTGTCTGTCCGCCTTTTGGCATACGCGTACTGGAAGCTCCCTACCCAGTGAGCTCATAATTTGAGGTCCATGTTTTTTAACCAAAACCTCTCATACAGTGAATACACAGGAAAACAATCGAAAAAAACATTCATTATTATCCGTTCAACAATCTGTTTGGCGTGATGGTTGCAAAGCTGTAGGTTCCCGAAACGTCGAGTAAAAAAATACATTGTACGAGAAAAAAAAGCTTCGGTAGCAAAATAAACCCTCAATATCATGATTATTTTGAAATAACTTTGTAGAATTTAAAATTATCGTCCAAAAAACAAGAGACCTTCAATGACGTTTGTAATTTACCAAACCATTTACTAAATTCTTACTTCTGTTACCATTCGACCATAACCTAATACCTGCCAAAGCAAATTCAAATTATCTCTTTCTGCCAGGGTTCACGATGCGGATATCGCCCGATTGTATCCCGCGATCAGGTTTACTTCACTCCCGCCTCCCAGATAATATTTTTTTTCACTTTTGTGCAACCTGAGAAGGCATAGTCCGATTGCATTCAGGCCGGTGTTTTGGTACAGGGAAGGAGGAAACAGTTTAGTTCGATTTCCATTCATGAGTAATGCAAATGTTCTCGCTCCAGTTATGAGAAAACCTCGAAACACAGATGAATGTGGCTGAATTTTTGGAACTGTGTGTATGTAATATAAATAAAATATAGTAAATATAGTTATTTTAATTCTGCATTTTTTAAGAAGAGAATCTGTTTCCCTTTACACTCCGTCTTGGAGGCCGGTATACGTAGAAATCAGTCTTAAAAAATTAAGAACATTTGATACATTTAAATTTCAAAATAACTAGCTTTCCTTCCTCTCTCTGACCATTGCAATATTAGAGTTATGCGAAATGAACAGCGGTAAAAGCAGCATTTGTCCTTTTACTCTTTCATGTTCTTCAGATATGAAAAGGAAAGAACGATCTCTCAAATTCTGATACCGAGGTAACCTCAGCCTTGCCGAAAACGGAATGCAATCGGGCTAGGTCTTTTTGAAAAGGTGGCTTAAGAAAAGTTGACCGAGGGATTCAGTCGGGACAAGTTCCCACAACGCATCACGTGAGCCGTAAGTGCTTATGGCCCGTAGTCGTACCGCGGGAGGCGGTAATGCCGTACCCGCTTCCTTGTGCCGAGTGGCTGCGGAGGGCGTCCTTCTCGGCGGCGGGCGTCGATTGGCGGACCGCGCGGCGCGCGAGCCGTTCGTTTACGCGCCTCGAGGCGCCTTAATCGCCCGCCGATCGACGCATCCCCCCTTCAATTATCTCGTAATCGACGCGGCTCCGGCGGCATCATAAGATCGCGCTCGCGGGCGCTCGCTGTAGATGCAGGGATCGTCGGCTGGTTATGTGTAATGTGTTTGGCATAGGAGATAGAGAGAGAGAGAGCGGCTGTTAGCATTATCCAGATTGGAATCTGATTAGCGAAGAATACCTTTAAGCCTGCAAACCGTGCTCTGGAAAGTTGTGGTTTGATATTAGAACTAGAAAACATTGTTGAAACGAGTTGGAGTAGAATGAACGGCGAGGACACCATCTGGAGGCGTAATATTTTGTTTTATTGTTTCAGGTATGTTTGGATGTAGTGAAGTGCAACTTTCCTGATCCCTGTCTTGTTCTGAGAATAACCAGAAAGAGAATATGTGAGTATCCAGTGAAGTGTTAATAGTATATTAACCAACTAGTTTATAATGTTAAGCTTTAGATAAAAATAATTCTTTTGTATTCCAGCATTATAAACGACCCTTTTCGTTACAATAAATCATTCATGAAATGACATCTTATGCCACAGATTATGACATATTTGCCGTTTATTACACAAATAATTGCGTCGTCACACATTCAGCTAGTCGTAGAGAATTTTGGGGGGAGGTGGCGTTAAACCGTACAGCCAATCTCCGTGCTTTCTTGTTGTTTTTTCACGGGTGTCAAATACAAATACTGGGTCTTAACGTCGTTCATTTTCAAAACATGTACTCATGCAATAAAGCTTATCATTACAAACTAGTTGCGTAATATACTATTATCGTATGCTACACTGTTCTGAATTATCCAAACAACCTCTGACTATTGAAGAAAAAAATGACTGTTTTCATTGTAGAGTTCGAAGAGCTTAATAGCTACTTCATTGATGACGCATACTCGTTCCGAGTCCAAAACACTTCCGATCGCTCGAGTCTACTTTCCGATAAGGTTACGTGAAGTGCGGGTTCGCACTCTCACTTGTGACGCGAGAATTGTATAATGGAGTGTAATGATAAAGATTTTGCATTCTCTTGAATTACAGCAGACGCTGCGACTGTAGAGAGCGTCACCTTGGATGTTTCAAAGAGAAACGTGCACTGTTCATCAGCCGGCGCTTTCCCTGTTCTGGCTTGCCTCAGAGCGATCGACCGGAGCGTCGGTGGAGGGCTGAGTTCACGGCTAACGGTGGTGGGCGGTTCGGTGCGACTTCGCGTACTCCTTCACGATCTTCTTTCGTTTTGCATTGAAAGCTGCAACGTTAGCATTTTGTGCTGCATCTGATTACTGCAAGTGTTTTAGAAATTTTTCGCAATGATTTGAAATATTGACCTGAGAAAGTCGAGGTCCGTTAGACCCAATTTGCATGCTTTTTTGACGAACAATTTCAGGAGTTATAGCGAACGCGCGTATGCGCAGAGCGGCATGTGCCGCCCCACAAGAGTCAGTGCACATTCCCACGTTCGCTAAAACTTCCAAAATTGTTCGTCAAAAAGAAGCGTGTAAGTCAGTTCTTATTGTCGAGGAAGACATTAAGTGGTAGTTTCGACGTAACTAACTAATGACGGGAATGAAATCTGTTTCTTTTCATGAAATGTGACGTTATATTTCTGCGCTGAGTCATTGATCAGTCTTGGGAAATGAAGACAGTGTTGTAAACAATTATATTTTTTGTGAAAACTATGAAAGTATTTCACATTGTATACAAAATGAAATATGAAAACTATTAACCACTGAACAAATAACATGTGCATTTCAGCGTAATGCAAACCCGCACTTTATCATACTTCTAAACACCTTTTTAGCAGTGTGTTTCAATTTCGATTTATTTTGATAATTCTCACAATGCCTCAGAAAATTCGAATTAATAACGGTTGCGAAGGGACATGCTGCTCGATTCATCATTGCTTCGTCAGCATTAACATCACATTATAATAAGCTATCCATCAAATTCCTGATCCATTCTGATGGTTAGATTCAGGCTGTGGAACTGGAATCGATACTTTGTGTTTGGCACCCCCTCTCGACGGGCTGAAATTACGAGTATTTTAATTGGCTTCCAGGGTTTCTGGTAAAGTTGACTCTCATGTTTACCACCATGGAGTGCTGCAACAATAATCTCTTTAATATAATAAATATTTTGAGGCTGCCTACGCTAATATGGTATGAGATTTATTAGACTGGAAATTGTGGAGGGACTTCATTTCGCCAGAAATTTTGTTTTACATGTGAATGCGGTGTGGATTGTCCTCTCGCACACAAATAAGAATTTGAAGCGAACGAGTTACGTCATTTGGGAAACTCGTTTGTCTTCTTCGCGACGTCTTTTGTCGCGCCCCAGCCGCGAGTCAGCGGGAAACTCTGTAGAAGATGGTCGCGGTGTTGCGCCGCGGCGGAGAAACCCGGACGCGAGGGCGCGGACGTGGGGACGCGGATGAGGCCGGGGGCGGGGGCGGGGCGGCGCCGTCTGGTACGGAGGGCGCTGGACCGTCGCGGACTCGCTCGCTTTTTTTTCCGCCCCCACGGGCTGGCGGCGGCGGCGGTCCGCTTTCCTCGCGCGCGAGTCTCGGCCCTGGAGCCTCGCTGCGCGCCGTGCAACAGGGTGCCGGGTGCCCTGAGAGATATTTATTTATTTATTTTACGTCAAAAACAGTTAAAAACTGTTTGACTGACTGTGCTATGGGGAGGAGTGAATTCTGTGTACGGCGAATAAATGGATGGATGGATGGATGTCGGTGGGTTAATGGATATCTGTGATTGTGATTTCAGTTCGAGAACAGAAATTGCCTCAGGATGGGGAATGAATAAAGGGCATACGGTAATGTGGTGTACGGTGGTTTGAGAGGCAGGCGAAACCAGTAAACCTCGAGAACCCCAGTGTTTGCCACGAATTGGCATTTGGAGTGCAGGAAATATAATGTAAATGATGAATTAAGTAGAAAAGTTTTTATTGGCGGGAGGTTCGTCCTAAAATATTGCATTCGCAAGAGGTAAAATTAGTCTGGCTCTGCTCAGACTCCTCGAAACCTCGCACCGAAAATGGGGTAATAATAGGACACACAATATCATTGTTGTCATAAGTATTGGAGATAAACAGTTGTATTTTGCATTCAGCCTCTTGTATTTGGTAATTCATATAGTTATAAAATTAACTTGAGTGTGTTCAATTAAGCGAATCATTTTCAGTTCCAATTACGTCATTTCCAGTTCTTTTGGTCTATTTTTGTAAGATTTATTTACTTTTTATTGTACAATTATTTTGAATCTATGTTACCAGTAGAGTTGGTTCTAATTGAATTAATTCCTCCACAGAAAGAGAAAACCAAAACCTTGAAAATTAATAATAATTCATGAAACGGACGGCAATTACATACACAGGAAACCAACGCGAAAAAGGAAACGAAATCTCTGTAGCGAGCGAGGTGGTGCGACGGTCCCGGCGCCTCGGTTGTGTGCCCACGCGTCGCTGGAACTGCGCTTCCCTTTGGCTGGTGCAACGCGCACCGGCAGCTGAAGAGGTGCTTGCAGCGGTGGCCGGGTGGTCACGAACCCGAGCGCCTCCGTCTCGCCTTGTGCAACGCCCCGCCCCCGCGGCGGCCTCCGTACCCGCCCCCGCGCCCCTCCGCCCCCACGCGCCCGCCCACGCACCCGTCCCCGCGCCCGCCCACGCTTCTAACCTCGCCCCCGCGCCTGCTCCTAGCGGGCAATGGCTGTCACGCCCCGCCCCGCCGCGGCGGCGGGAGGAGCGTCTTTCGCTCGCGGTATGCGGATTGCGCGCACATCCCGCGGCCCTCGAGTTGTTCTTGCGGGGCAGTTGCGCCTCTCGACGAGTGCTCGGTGCACCAGGTGATTAATGGCTTTGCCAAATGCCCGAGACTGCGAACGCCCAAACTTCTTGTGGGTGACGACATGTGGGGGTGGGGGATAATTACGTACGTTACATTCAGCGATTGAAAGAGATTCGGTTCAATGGACAAGCCTTTCTTCCAAACTCAGTGTATTCTATCTTCATTTATGAAATTTCATTTTGCGGGGGCACAGACAATAATTGTAGAGGTCGTATAATGTGATAAAAGTTTCGGCCTAGTCGTATTTAACCATGATCATGTTCAAACTGAACATGAAAACCATAAGTGTAAACAAATATTTTTTAGACAGCCATCAGTAATGGCGGTTCTTTCAGGGCATAGGTAGCGTGCTAAAAATTAAATTTTTAATGCTAGTGCTAAAAGTGAGGCGATGCTCAAGTGTTCGGATAATATTGTGGATTAAAAAAACAATGACCACATCAGATAATTGATGTATTATTAAGAGTTTGGCATACTGGAATTAAAATAAAATGAAAGTTAATAAGGGTGCCTGAAAAGTTATGTATGATACATGTAGTAAAAGTGATTTTATTTGGCACGTTGGATTCGACCTCGTGTCGCAACCTTTCCTACTCGCAAAATAAAACGTCACTTTTACTACTGGTTTCCTAAAAAAACTATTACTAGTAAAAATGTGCGTAGGTGTAAAATTTCAGTAATTCCATTGTATTTTTATCTATAATTTTGTGGTCGAAATTATCGGAAAATGGTTGGTAAAATATTTGTTAGTTAGCAATTTTGACTGAAGTGCACTCATATTCTCTCCAAACAAGTATGTCTGCCATGTGAGAAGTCCATAACATATTTTGGCATATTGGTTTTCAATTTTCTGTTCCCACCACCCTGTGTAGTGGTGTGTTCAAAATTGAAATCCCTTGTGAAAGTACACGCTTTATCACGTTGAAATTGTGTTAATTTAAAATATAGTGAAAAATATGAAATGGTATTCAACTAAGTAATATTTTTAAATATTGTTCCTACTTGATGTTCAACTTTACCTACCTAAGGTCGTGGACGATCCATTTACAACGCCATTCGCATTCAACTACGATACGAATACGTCTTCTTGTACGAAAAGAGTGCATGGTTCGAGGATTTTCTCTCCAGGCGATTTCGTTGAATGGTACGGCGTGTGAATGGAGAGCCTCTGGTGAAGAAGATTTTGTGGGTGTGGAGCTAGTTTCTAGCGAGAAATTATGTGTCGACGAAACTGACTGAATGGCGATAGGCGCATCCATGTGTGACGTTAGGTTGATTCGAAAATTGGCACTCATTTTCCAGTTCATGGAGGTGATGATGAAGTGTAAAATTAGTTTCTTGTAAATGCAACATGGAGCCGAAAGTGTCAGTAATATGATTGCTGCCATAGTGATAGGAATTTCACCGTTCGCTTCTTTTTCAGAGAACCGTGGGGACTTCTCAGAAGGATTGTGAATGTTAGACGACTACTTAGACTGACCTGGATCACTTTTTAGTGCTTTGAAGGAAGAGTGTTGAGTACTCGTGAAAAGCGATTACGTCGTCACATTTCATGATCCGTGCGCGGGAGTTGGTGTTTCCCGCATTACCCATTAGCATTGTTGAGTAAGGAGCTGGCTTGACAGACCAAGAGCGCGCTGTTTGGAAGAGAACGGCGTGGGCAGGTCGGGCAGATTGCCGTTTAGGCCGTAAACGCTTGTTTTGCGTGCATAAAGATAAATTGGTTGCTGGAACGCACGCGAGGAAGACGAGAGGTGGGGGTGCTTTCGTCGGGGGGAGGGGGCAGCTGTTTCGCCACGCCGCGCTGAGTAGCTGCTGTGACTTTATTTCTCTTCGGAGCTTTTCACACGTTGACGTTGACAAGTCGTCCTCGCCGGCGATAAAGTAGAAGTTGTTAGCTTTCCTTAGCTGTGACAATATTGACTGGCGTTTTCGCTCGCCGATGAAGTAGCGCGGAAGTCAACTACGAGCAGAAACATATCTCTTTTCTGTTGTTACATAAGTTGTAGGCCTAATGAACACAACAGTGTATTAGGAAAAGAAGTTGTAATGGTGCACTGTGTCCGCTCGCCTGTTTTTGACGGAGCGGCATATTTCAGTTCTTTTTAGCACTTTCCCTGAAGCCGCTGCACTCGCGAAGAAAAAGATTGGTGCAATTTGCGGGCTGCTCTGGGCACCACGGTAGTTTCGATAAACAAGAGCAACCATACATAATTCATCGGGGCGCTTTGAGGAACGCAAGTCGTGAATTGTTGTGGTCGGAAATGACTTTCTTTCCTATCGTGTTGTAAGACTTGAAATGTCGAAGCAACACGACCTATCTAATCTAGGCACAGGGTTGGTGGAGTTGTAGACTCAATCTCTTGGCGCAGATGCATAATGGATAACGTTCGTTTTCATATTCATGATTTCTTAAAATGTTTGAAACAAGTCTATTAAAATGGATTACTGTCTGTGGAGTGAATAAGATTATGCTCTTCTGTGGTAGAGTAAGCAATTGGTTTGCATAATAATTTGGATTTCCGCATCAAATTAAGTTGTTTTCTGAATTGTATTTAGCATTCCATGTGCAATTAGAATAAATACCTAGGACAGTGGGGGCTTTGTGTTAATACAATTTCAGAGCGAATTAGAGTTTAGATCTTGGAGTTTTTTCTTCAACATCATTTGAGTAGAGCATTTCGTTTTCACAGCGGTTTAAGGTTTGGTGGCAATTTTAGATTTTTTCTAATTTCTGAGAAGTAAATAAAATTAATTCGTTTGTGAAACAGTTACAAATTAAAATGGCAAAGGAATGTTTTGAGTGAAGTAAATAAATTCGGAACTTGTATATGCTTTTTATTTTTTGTTCAAACTCAATAAAAGCAACAAGAACTTTTTTAGGCTGCAGAAATGAAATGTCATTTTGTCTTGAACTTAACTTCATTTCCTTAAAATGTGGCTCATATCCAGGTATTAATAACCTTTAGTGATTAGCTTGGAGAATCGTCATTCACAGACTCCACACCTTTTGTAGATAGTGAAAATAATAACAACACTTTAGTCGTGTCACTCTAAATAGAGGTTAGAGCTCATTAAATACTAAGTAGAGCTAAAATACATATTAAGTATTTAAATAAAACCTGCGACATTTCTTGCCTTGTGGGACAGTTCCTATTAAACAATTCTCTCTCACAAACGAAGGATGTATTTGCTAATGTTATCGGAAGTAGAGACCTAGAAACGACAGCTACGCAGGTAATTTCTGAGAGCGTGTACGAAATCCAAAATTCCGGCGGAAGGGAACGAGGAGACACAATATTGAAACATCTGCACTCATTCATATGAAGCGGAGATAGGTCTGGAAGGAAGTAGTATCAGATTACTAATCCACACATGATTACCGGACCCATTGAATAACTTATCCGATATTTTAAAGATTTGTACCAAGAACGTGTCTTTTTGCAGCTGAAGAGTGACAAAAATTGTCTCAAGGAGCAGTTTCACTTGAACTGATGATACCTAACACGCTCTGAACACGCTATTTGAGTCTCATTACAGGCGCGTGGAAGAGAAACGAGGTAGAATGCCTCCGCGTAGCGCAGGCGACACTGAGTGATGCTCGCGAAGCAGTGCCTGGCCCTCGACCGCGCACCTGCCTCCGCCTCCGCCTCCGCCTTCGACGAGAGGTGTGCGGGGGCGCGGGCGCGAGAGCACATTAGACGCGGGGCCGCGACTCCGTTACGCCGCTGGGCCTGTTTGCGTATTTCGTTAGCCCCTGGGGAGAAAGCGACGACGACGGCAACGGCCGCCGGGCTCTCCCGTGCACTCCAACCACCTCTCCAAGAGAAGACATCGGAGGGGTATTCCCCAGGCTGTCGTTGATTCTTCTTAATGATGTGCTCGATGGCGTTTACTGTCGTACAAGGTTTAATTGCGATGGCGTTTTCATTCATGATGCAGAATAACCTTTTCGGACAACCGCAAGGCACTACTACATACTCTAGCAACCGCTCTAACAGAAGACTGGTGAGGAATTCCCCAGCTATCGTTCGTCCTTGGAGGCTTGTAATCTTGTACTGGGTTTTATTTCATTGAGATACCGTTTTATTATTTTTTTAATAAAGGTAGCAGAATCCCGCTGAGATCTCATATTTCGTTTCTTGAAGGTGAAGGAACAGATTTAGAAAGGTCTAAGATAGTGGTATAAGTATTTCACTTTGAAGAAGATCGCTTTATGACGGCCGACACATTGGCTACTGTGCCTAGAACGCGGTGTCTCCCGCACAAACAAGAATCTGTTGACTTTGTCCGAGGAAGCCTACGTTTTCGTAAGATAGTGATTCCCACTAATGTCAAGAGTCAGGGAAATAAATTATGTATTTGAGATTGCAAATAGTCGGGTGTTGACGCTGAGGAGATCGCTGAAATAATCGACAACTGAAAAATACACGCTAGACCCATAATGACCTAGTTCAGTGCGTTCTTACATTAACCATCTACTATGCATGAAGTGCTCTTTACTGTCTTTAAATAATCAGCGGAAGACTCAGTTTGCCTCTTTAGAATATTTATATTCTCTTTCGTTTTATTACTGGAAGAATTAAAACATTTTGAAATTTACGAGAAAGATATCTAAAGTCGTTTGTTTCTCGAAAGAAATATTTTTGCCCGAAATTTATTCCTTCTCATCGTGTGCGTAATTAATCACATTATGAGACATTCTCACACGTTCTCCTTCAAAAATCCATTAATTAAAAAAAATTAAAGCAGTTCATATAAGAGATACAATATTCCGCTTGTCATCTCTATAACTGCTTGTGTTATTAAGTCTCCTGCTGGCTGTTTAGGCGCCAATTGTTCAGAGTGCCTGGCGAGTTGCGATACCTCTCGCACGTTCAAATTACCGGCTGACGCAATACTGCCAACGCGCTCGCGCAAACCTGCGTAATTGTGCGAGAGCTAGGCGCGCGCAAGCGAGATAACAACTTATGTCCCCGGCAGAGCCCGTATTTCGACCGTCATTTTTTTCGTGAGTCTCGCTAGTTGAGAAAAAACTCATCGTTTCTGCGAAGGAGATTTGCGATTCGGAGCTTTTCCGGCCTAGTTTTTTTTCCCGCTGTAGAGCTAATTTGACGTTAACACACTGTAAAATATTGAGCTACCTGCAATATGATACTGCTTCCAGCTCGAGTATATGTTTAATTGTGTTGTAACGTTGCGTTACTATTGGGCTTGAATTGGTGACGTCAGAGGATCGTGTTGGTGAGATTTCATTGGAGCGTTAGGGGTTTGTTGCTGGAAACTACAGAACAATTATGGAATTTAAAAGTAGACTATGGTTTAGTAGTTTTATGAATTCACCAAACACTTTTTTAAGTATACGTATAAAATGATGAGCTTTTATTCCTTTTTAGACATAATTTCCTGTTATGAAGGTTTGTTTGTGAGTACGAAAGATATACATAATCCTACATTTATCTAGAATCAAATGGCTCAGCATCTCCAATGAAATACGCCACGAATCAAGCTCTCAAGATTGTTATCATTTAATTAATATCGATTTAAGTCGAGGTCATTCAGCGTCGTTTTCTCAATTTCGATCAACCTTGTACGTCTATTTCATCACGAAAGATCTGCATATTTTCCCGGAGCTCTAAAATGCATGTACGTGAGTAGTATATACATAACGTTCCCAAATATTCAATAGCAAATAAATTATGAAATAACTGTTCACGCTTTCCATATTTAATATCATCGAGGCTGTGATGCTTTCATTTATAATATTTGAGTTTAAACATATTTGCATTAATATCTGTCTTAACCAGGTCAAGAAATTCAGTCTGTAAGGCTCAGCGCAATTCTGATAAATATTCGCGATGGGAAAGGATTTGTTTGCTCTGTTTATCTTCCACGATGACCCAAATTTCCTCGCCTCGGAAATGCAAATTGCGGAGGATTGAGTCGTATCACTGTGAGATGACTCAATAAAGTGATTCAGAAACATCTTCTAAAGCAACGTGTTTTTTTACTACGGAAGTTGGCCGCCGTGCTAATGCTAGTGAATGCCGTGAAGTGCTCGTCTGAGGTGAGCGGGAACTCGTACAATGGCTACTGTCGACCCTCTTCCGTAACTTCTATAGCGAGTCTTTAAAGAGCGAGCACTGCAAACGGGATCGGGGCCGACGCGGCATTGAAGCGACGACTGAATCGTCGTCGGCTTCTGCAACTGCGACCTTTCTCGCTCTGCGAGGACTCTCGGTTGTTCCACTTAGCATGCACGTCACGTCAGGTAAGGGTAGTAGAGACGTCAGAAATATTAGCCAATTTCCTCTCATACGCAGAAACTAAAGATGTTCCCATTGACAGCGTTAAGTGAAATTTATTCCAACATTCTTGATGTGAAAGTGTCCATTAAATAGAAAAAATAATATATATAATAAAATAAATATTAATGCAATAAATATTAATAAAATAATATTAATATTTTTTTAAGTAAACGCTTAAAGCAAACACCTTCCAGCGGAACTGCTGCAGAAGATCTGTTGTGAACACAGGCGTGTGTGGCTGACCTTACAACCGTCCACCCCGCCAGGACGGATCTCCCCCCCCCCCTGCCCTTGCGTTTTTTAATTTTTTATTTTATTTTTTATTTTATTTTATTTTTTTCATCTCAAGAAATTCCTGTCCGGTCAGCGTTACGTTTATGATGGTGACACAGTTGATGGTGGCTGTTAAACTCTGGCACCTATCCCAGGTGACAGACTTCTACGACACAGTGATGCAGATGTCGATCTCATGGTGTGTCAAAGATCCCAATTCTGGCAATTGTATGGAAAGACAGTACTAGATGTACTGTATCGGCTACAATTGTTTTTTTTTTTCATAAAATCGTGTTTTAATTTTATTGACGACCTAGGGGAAACTTAGTTTTCGGATGCTCCTCGTATATCAATCAATACAGATTTTTGAATCGCAATTTTATGTTGATTTAACATTACAGATATCAAAAGTAATATAAGGAATAAACACTATTTTTTCTACTTTCGAGGAGTATTTTAAATTTTTTGAAGCGCTAGCTACTTTGTACGGAGGAAGTAGTACCAGACGACGTCGTGAAAATGTCCACCTGCATGACGGAATAATTACCAATTTCATATTATTGATAAATTTAATATCTGGGTGCATTTTAAGGAGCGTATTAACGTATGTTATCTTGTTTTATTGTATTAATTTTCCAAGCTTGTGAAAAACGAGCACAAACAATTTTTTTGTAGTTTACTTCACTGACATTTCGACCCTCTTTGCAGTCTTTCTAAAAAATCTGGGGTCCAGTATGATTATTAAGTATTTTCAACAAATCTGGACCGTAGATGTTTGAAAAAGACCCCGGATACGGTCGAGACGTCCACGAAATAAATTGTTAAAAAATTTTTAATGTATGTTTATAACAAGGTGAGAAAACCATTACCATTCTATGTTGCAATTCTTCACACATTTCGAATTCTTTCTCACCATAATGTGATAGTGAATTTTAATGTTCTTAAGCTAGTTATTGGAGATAATATTTCTTCTATACATATTCATTTATTGCTAATTATAACAAAGTTAAAAACTCTCCTGTCATCTTGAATACTCGATCAGCGTCACGTTTGAGATTTATCACCGAGCAAGCAGGCGCCCCGGCGGCCGGGCGTGCGAAGAGGGCGAGGGAGCGAAGTGCGAATGGGAGCTGGGCGCGGGGGCCGCAGGGGCCGCCGTCGATTCCCGCCAATGGCTTAATCAGCCCATTCATCAGCCGCGGGCGCCGTTGCGGGTCGGCCGCCGACGCGGGGGCGTCGTCGCGGCGCCTCGTAATTCACGAGCGCACCGCCTCGGGCGTCGTGGCGCCGCTGCCGCCGCCAACTCGAGCCGCGTCGAGTGTTACTAGGACACGGCCGCCTCCGCGCCGGGGTGCCCTGTATTGAAATGCCGGTGCCTACCAAGAGGTTGTGCGTTGTTCGTCCATTGCGCTGTGGTCGCGGTCGTGATAGAATTAATCCCAAAGTATGTATTCGAATAACGTGAGATCAGAGAGCCATCTGTTATAATTTGACAAAAAATTAGGTAATAGGATTACCATCTACAAGGCTCCCAACCTTCATAGTAACCTTCAAGTGGTAATAATTTTTTGGTTTTTTGTTTATGTCTCTTTGTATTATATTTTTACGGGAAATATTAGGGTAATACGCAAAACTTTGTTATAGATTCCCTCTTATTGTCGCTGAAGGATGGGATACATGTTGCCTTATAATTCCATTTGAGCTTAAAGTGGAAGTGCCCTTTCCTCCTGCACTTTACTCTAGAACAAATCAATTAATAAACAAAAATATTGTTCTGTTGAATAACAAGGAACCTGACTGCTGAATGCGAATTATAAGAAATAAAAACCCGCATGCCGATCATATTTTTTTAAATTGGAAATAACGTTGATATTGCTTTAACAAAAATAGATCGTTTGATTCATAGAATAAATAAAAAAGCGTGGAGTCAAATGTCAACAGGGCGGGAATATAACCACATGTCCACAGAGAAAAAAGTATATTCATCTTCGCGCAAACGAGAAATTAATGTAAGCGTGCGATGTTAATTGAAGAGAAGAATTTTTGAACTGTCGAGATTTCTTTCACAAAAAATTGAAATAATTCTGTATATTATTCCAGTTAATGGAAACATTTTTCTTCGGGTTAATTGGTTCTTTTGCTTCCTACCGAGGTCTTGCTTACCTTGCTTACTACTGTAGTCTTTATGGCACATGGTACCAAATAAGGTTTCATTGGATTAATCGTCAATGGATGGATTATTCCATCAAAATCATTAGGTGCAACAGAGACCGATAGTTGCATTCTCAAAATTGAATGACCTACGGTTATAAGATCAGCAATGTGGTTGATTCAATGCTCTCAAGGGTCATTTTGCTTTTGCTAAGCGTATTTTTGCTAGTAGCATAGTTTTGCTAGCAGCATGTAAGCATGTAAGCTAGCCTTTGAATGAAATTGGTATTTTTATGCGTATATTCATAGTAATTATAAGTTGTTGCAACTCGCCTTCATGGGCTCCCAGAGCTTCTCCAAAGCATCCAATTGATACCTTTTTGCTCTCTATCGCATACTCGTATTTCACAATCGTTTTTGTAGGTCGTGTGGGTGCAAAAGCTCGTATATGATCTTTTGTGGGTTACAGATACAGATAAGTACTCTATGTTTATTTGAATTTGATTTAGTAGGTTCGCTGAAGACTTGCCGCAAGCAACGTACGCGCGCATTCATCTTGCACTAAATTACTCATGCACAGTTGTGGTTGGTTTACTTACGTGGTATGCAGCAAATTATTGGCCAATTGCGAAAGTTGTATAGTGCAATCCACTTATTGTTGCATACATTATTTTTGGTCGCGATACGACGACTTGTATTTAACGTTATTCTCTTTATACATATTAACAGCCCATCTTCAACTCTTTGCATTTTCATCGTGAATGTGGCCTCTCTTGAATCTCAGAATCTCTGGTTTTATTTTTAGAAATATTGTTCACTTGTAAACTGCGCAAAATTGCTCACTTACAACCAACGCATGAGACATCTGTAAAAATAACTCATTTGTTTTAAAACAATATAGGCCTTCAGAAATATATGTTCTACGCTTGTAAGTTAGCGAAATTGCCCTGCAAAACACATTTTGTAACTGTTATTGTACTAAAAAGTGTGGCTCATTCTAATACGCTACGGTAAAACAAATACAGACTCGCATGTAAGTACTCTTTAGAATCCTATATGTTAAATTTCAGCCTAATGTGACCCTAGTACACACTCCATGCTGTACTTGCCGCGTTGGCAATTCATGTTTTCTCCTTTTCATTCATAACTCCTATTTTTCTCTTTGTATCCTCAATAAATTGTCCTTGATTTAGCCTTGGCAGTATTCCTCCATATTCTTCCTATGAACGTCCACAACTACTCCGTATTTTTTTTAACCCTCTGATTCAATTTTATCTTTTGTTTCGTTTACCTCTTCACTCCTGTGCCTGTTGCCATCGCATCCGCGGCCAATCACTGTCAAGTGTCCTCGCCTTCGTGCTGCGCGTCGTCCGCGCGTCTTTTTTCTTCGAAGAGGCGGCGCGATACGACTCGCGGGCGTCGTCGATTAAATGCATTTCGCCCGACGCTTAAGTGTAATTTGGCGTTTTCCCCCGCGCCGCAAGAGCCTCGCCGAGAAAACGGACTCGGCTGAAAAACCGCACGGTGGCAGCGGCGGCGATGTCGGTCGGTGGCCGGACCTCGCCGAGCACGGAAGGCGGCTGATGAGGCGGGACGTCCAGAGTGGGTGTGTGCGGAATTGAAAGCTGGGCGTAGGAGAAGAGACGGTTTTGTGGCAGAGATGGTAATAATTGTGAGTCATTGTTATGGGTATGGTGTCTTGAGAGGAGATAAGAGGTGTTGTGACTGTGGTGCTTCGGTGGGTTTTCTGATGTTGTGAACCGTCGAAGGAGAGGAGGAGGAGGAGGAGGAGAAGGTGGAATTATAAGCCGTACATTTATCTGGAGTCGATTGTGGCAGGTGAAGTGGTATGCTTCGTGCTAATAATAATTGTAATGGTTGTGGTTTCTGGATTGTAACAGTTATAGAGTTGGGGAACTAGTGGTATTATTCCCTGGTTTCTTTGGGTGTGTGGATGATATGGGAGATCATGTGTGGAATTCAATTCCGGATGTCCAACTGGAGATGGTAGTTATGGGTGAGGTGCCATTTTAGTGCCTCCTGTATCGACTTCGCTAAAAACTGCAATGGCGTTCTTCACATCCGCACAGTGCAGTGAACAGTACTTTTCATTCGTGATACATTGTGCCTTGAGTGGACGTTTACCACCGGTAGGGCAGGTGTAAAAGGCCAATACAGGATTCTTTAAGAACTATCTAACGCAAGTTAATAAATCGAGTACGCGAGCAATGATTAATGAATGGTGATTTATAAAAAACCTATATATCAGGGCGATTGTGTTAAGTTACCGTAGCAAGAAAAATCACCAATTTAATACGGTCACTTTTACTCGCTTTGCACGGGCATTTCCAAGTCGACGGCGAGGCTCCGTCCTTCGTCCTCTGCGATTAACATAAAACATTCTTGATTGCAGCCAACGCAAAGTTCCTGTTGCATATTACACCAAAATGCAGGTACGATTTATCTTGACGTATTTCCCTCCCACCACTACTATTAAAATATTTCTACTTCATTACGCGTTTTCCCAATTCCATTTATCCGTATACTTCATCTCGGAAAAAATCTTCGCGTCTGACGGTGTGCGGCGCTGTGCTGCGTGGCTGCGGTTTGTGCGGGGGCGTGGACGCAGGCCAGCCTCGTCGCCTCACAGTCTGCTCGAGCCCCTTTCACTGGCGCCCGCGCCCTGTTTTGCATCTTTCTCTTTCGACGGCGGCGGTGGCGTTTGCTCGAGACGATCGCGTGCGGTTAGGCCGACGCCGTTTTTGTACTCCCCACCATCCCCCGCCTCCCGGGAAAGAATGTCGGTGGAGCGCAGTTAGACTTTATTACTGTAAGCGAAGCGTGCTGCTGCGGTAGGCGCCCGTTTTTGCCGCGAAGAGTGTGGATTTTTGTTTCTAAATCGTTCGAGTGAAGAAGAAATCATCAGGATGTTTGCTTATTTTGGCGGTGGAGGTGAAATATGTTTTTATACGTCGGGTTTTACTGTGCGATTATTCCTCTAAGCCTTGCAGTGACATGGCCAGGAATTAACTCTGTCGTTTCTTTAACTGAAAATGAAGTTTCCGAGTTAGGGAAAGTGAAATAGGTGGCAATAAAATACTAACAAATGGAAGGATTATCTACAAACAAAACATTCATGCGTCTTTTTTTCATGATACTAATTGTCAAAATAGTCGTTATTGCGTATATCATAAAGCGCACAAATGTAAGTAAGCTTTTTAATCAAATTAAATTATGTGCATAGTTCCATTTAGAAAAAAAAAATACTAATTCACCAAACGAACACATCTATCCACAAGTACTGTATACGTACTTCTTTCATGATTCCAGTATATTTCATTTCAAAGAATGTTCCTCTGCTTCTAAGGCCCTTCTTGAGATTTAATGAAGTATTATCACTCATTCAAAGGTTGTGGTAAATTTACAAGACAAAATATTTCAATGTGTTTATTAAGAATTAATGTTTACCTCTGTTTTCTAAAATGTTCCATTACACTTTTCGTGTGTGCACAACACCATTGATATCAAGTTGGCGTACATGTGTGTTTGTAAGTATATTGGGATGTGTAATGTATGTATGGAAAGCGCAGTAATCATAATAAATCCCGCGACGCAAATGATATTTCATGTCAGTGAAGTGGCACTCAAAAGATATTGACTTTCACTACATTGAAGTGTCTCACGATTTACGTACGACGCAAACGTCCCTACCTGTCACACTGTGGCTCGTCCGCTCTCTTCCTCACCCGTCCTCTAGTCTCGGGCGGAGAGGCGTCCTCGAACCCGACCTCGCGTTCGCAAGCTCTTCCGCCTCCACGGCCCCAATCCCGGCCCCGCCCCCCTTGCCGCTGCTGTCGCAACCCCTCGACTGCGGTGCCCGGGGCACCGGTGGCGGCGGCGTGTGTATTTGACTTTTAACGACCCGCTTGCCCGAGTGCCGCTACCCGCTCCCGCCAGCACCGCAGCCGCCACCGGCCGATAAGGGCGGCCGGCGATTAAAGTGGACCGACCCGGGGGAGGCAGCCGGTGATTTAGCGTTGGGTGTTGGAAAGTGAAGGTGTTTCATTCAATAAGTACCAAGTGACTGCTCGCCGAATCCCGACATGTGAGGATGTGATTACTGTTTACCGATCGTCAGTCTTTCGGTGTTCGCCCTCCCCGCAGCGGGTCAAGTCTTTCGTGGCACATCTTAAGGAAGCGAATATTCGCTTCGGCAAGTCGGGATTCTCAAACAGTCGCTCGGTACACGCCGAATGAATGTGTAGCGCCGCCTTAAAGAAGACTGTGAAAGGTCAAGGAACGTAGCGTGGGTCTTGGGGGGAAGGTCTGGATCCGTGTGAGGGGGGGCGGTCGATGTGGAGTAGCAGCAATAGGTTCAAATGGCCGCGGCTGGAGTTTAGGTTGGAAAAATTAATGTGGTGTCTACGGACTGCCAGGTGAGCGGAGGCGGGCGCTGCGGCTGTGGCAGGTGAGGCGAGTGGTAAGGTGTGCTGGAAGTGAGGGCGGGGACCAAGATAGCCCGGAATAGATGACCGGCGAGGCGACTGATGGCAGGTAGGTGGGCGGGGACCAGCGGGGGCGATGGGCAGGATTGCAGTTGGGACGGCGGGGGTCGGCAGGGGAGAGCCAACGAGGGCGGTGAGTGAAGACTGCGGGGGCAACGGGAGGATCGAAATGAGGACAGCGGGCGGCGAGGGCGCAGGTTGGAGTACAGAGGGGCGATGGACAGGATTGTAGTGAGAGCGGGCGGTGGCAGGGTACAAGTCGAGGACGATGGGAAGATGGATGTGATTGCAGTGACGTCGACGGGAATCGGTAGGTGGCGTAGGAAGGAGGCGGCAGAGGAGAAAGGGGTGCAACTGACGGCAAGGAGGAGACAGGATTGAAGTGAGGACGACGCAAGTGAGTAAAGGAGCAACGGTTAAAACTATCGAATTATCGTTGAGGTAGCAGGGGTGGCTGGGGACGAGAGCGACAGCGATTTACATTGTCCAGGGTGAGGAAGGTCTGCAGAGAGGACTGCGGGGAGTAGCAAGGGTATGGGGTCGAGGCAGCCGGCAGCGAGTTGCAGACGGTAATGGACAAGATTCTAGTGAGGACAGCAGGGGTGGCAACGGGGCGGGAGTGGGCGACACGTGCCACGAACAGGATCGCATCCAGGACGTTGTGAGCGGCAGCGGCGAGAGCGCAGGGTGGTGGACGGTGAGGTGGCAGGCGGTAGTGTGCAAAATTCTAGTGAGGACACCAGGGGTGGCTGCTGGATGAGAGCGTGGGCGACAGGCGGCATGTGCAGCGCGGGCCACGTGACCGTGGATTGCAAGGAGGACGGGGGTGAGCGGCAGCGGCGAGAGCGCGGGGCTACGGGGCGGGCGGCGAGAAGGCAGGCGGCCGCGAACGTAATACGGCGCGTTGCGTTCTGGGCGCCCCGTGAGCTATGGCGGGCCGCCCGGCACCGGCGCGGCGGTCGCTGCTCGCGCGCCCTCATTGCGGCGCGAAAGTGGTCCCCCTCCTTCGGCGCGTGCGTGTGTGTGTGTGAGCGTGCGAGCGATTGCGACGAACAATCGCCTTCCCTCAGCGTCGCCCCGACCGCGTCCACCTGCTTTGCGAAGAGGCTCGTGGGTCTGTGGTTTGCGTCACGTCTTTTAAACAAATGACTGCAGAATTGTTTGATTTCGAACGGTAGTGTGTGGTAGACCTACACCTGTTAATTAATCGAACTTGTGTCTCGACAGAGTAAGTTGTCTGCATGGGTGATTTGTAGCGTTTTTTAATTAGTGGATATGATTCCGTCACTTACGATAGTATGTGCGTGCCAGTCGCTAGTCAAATATTCCGTTCAACCATTTATTACATTTACAGATTAACAGCAGCTGCTTATAAATGTGAATAGAGCATTTTAATTATTATTTTTAAATTGTTAGAAGCGATGTATGGAATTGTGGCTGTGCAAAAACGATGTTTAATATTAAATTTAGTCTCGTATTATTTTTATTTTTCATATGTTGGAGATACTTAATGTAGGTTAGATTCATTTCGGCTCCCGCACTTTTCTTTCTGCGTTGAATATCAGTCCACATTGTTTTTGTTTGTGTGTCATACGGATCATGGTTGGATGCTCATAATACCAAGATTTGTCAGCATAACTCCTAGGCCGAGGTCCAGTACTTCTGGTTGCCTTGAATTTCGTAACAGTTTCTTTATCAATTACTTTCAGTTTATTATCATTACTTTCATGCGCGGTGAGATGTATTTAATATCATATTTTTCCTCAAAAAATTACTATGAATTGAATAAAAGAGAAAGGTACTTTCACAGTATATTTTATTCAATAACTTATAAGACCTCTACCGGCAAAAGATTTTCCTTAAGAGTCTGTATTGATTGTATTTTGTTCTATCGATCATGAAGAATAGAAATTTTACTTTCATTTGAAGTACTTTTCAGAGTTACTTCACTGTAGTCGATCAAACGGTTAAGGCGTTGCATACAAAAAAACTGGAGCATTTTGTTTACTTTTGCAAGTACGAGTAATTCCTTGAATAATCAATGGTGTTTATATTTTATTTCGAATGAATGTATGGCTGTTACTACGTCACACATTGAATGGGATGAGAAGAATGTTGATACGAAATTCCAATGAACACTGAGATCTGATTACCGATTTCGTGCACAATACTTCGTATAGGTAAGTGACATCTTGGATATTGGTGTTTCAGTGATCATTTATTATAATTAATGTTCCTCGACCGCGTGCGTTCTTAAAACGATCCCAACGTATACATTAGTCCCTAATGTATCTCTGAAACCACCCGTTTGACAATCTGCGTTACGCCTCGTCGATATATATCTGACCGTCTTATTCTCAGAGCTAATTTATTAGCGCCCAGTTCTTTATTGAGCGTTTAGTGTCGATCGATTGAGCCAGGCGGACCGAGAAACGTTTGCGATAAATTTGAATGTATAAGAACTCCGTCACGATGTGCGATAGCGTGGGTATGTGTGCCCCGGGCGCCCACGATGCCCTGGCGGACGCCGTCCTCCCCCGCCGGCCGCCCACACGACGCCCGCCCGCGCCGTCCTCAGCCGGCCGTCCCCCCCCCGAAACCTTTGGGTGCCGTTGGTCGGCATTTGTGAAGGTGCGAAATGCTTACTTTTTTCCTTTTTCAACTTCAATTTACATAATTCTAGTGTACGAGGATAGAAGACAGTCCAGTTGTTTATGGTTTTGAATTTTTTTTTAACTGCCCAGTTTACTTGAATCAAGGTCACCTAAAACAAGAATTGTGCATATTAACTAATTGCACATGTACAGTTTTGCATTTTATATGTATAAAAGGAATATTAAATATTCTGAACTCGGATTTAAAACTTTAGTGTTCATTGACCTTTATTGTGTAGAAAACCCGTAAACGTATCCAATTTTGTAGGTGCTGCCGGCGCACAATTTACGTCATTTGGAGGCTCAGGAAATGTTAATGATGTATATACATATTTCATATTTCTCTTGTTGTTTCTTTCTTCTTAAGTGTATGTTTTTGTAAGAATAGTTTTTATCACTTTGTTTGTAAATAGGTTTTATTTCAAGTCTGCTGGGAGAAAACGACCATTCAGAGCTGCTGGTCTTTGAATTATCTTCCAGAGTACGAACGTCTTCGATCCAGCTTGTAAACTGGTGTCGAAATTCATGCACCATGGAGACTCTACGCACAACCTCCCGGTCTTCGAAAATATAGTTGCGAATGCCATTGATGGAATATACTTTTGTTCACTTTTACCCACGTAATTAGTTGACGATTCTAAACGTGCCTGCGGTTAGTGTAAATCGTTCATGACACTGCGCGATTTCTTCCGCTCACTTTTTTTTTTCTTTCTTTCTTTCTTTCTTTCTTTCTTTCTTCTTTTTTTTTTTCTTTTCATATGTGGCGCTTACATGAATTCGAAAATTATGTGGTTTATATTTTACTAAGCCAGAATGCCTGAAGTAGCGTGCGAAGATCTACGTACGTATTTAGAGAAGGTTGTTCATATTTTTCTATTCTCGAGGTCTATAGAACCACCTTTCAAAATAACGTTACTGAAATGTTTGTAGCATCTAATTGGCTCGGTCATCTAATTTTGATTCCCTTTATCGCTGCCAGGGACCGATACAACAACGGTCTCAGTCACTTATTCACTTGGTGTAAATATCAAACCATATTCTCCCTCACTTCCTTTTGGTTTTGAAATCAAATTCATTGGTTCTTATAAAACACGAGCATGTAAAATGTACGAATTTAATTATATTCCTTAATCACAAATTAAATGGCTCGCTCCCCTTGTGGACACTGGGAGTAGAAGTCTATTCGTAACAACGCTTTGACATTTGCTATGGCTCCGCTCCCTCCCCCGATTCCAAATTGATGGCCTAACTCACAATATCTGCATCAGATCGGAGCGCCATTCAGAACGTGAATGGAGAAGCTGCTTCTCGCCTCCTCTCCGCTCCGTTTCGTTCACGGCGGCGCGGTTGCGGCGTCAATGACGTGTGCGCCCGCGATCGCCAGACGCCCCCGCACGGCCTGGCCGAGGGTTCGGCCGCGGCGTCGGCGATTGTGCAACCGGACAGGTCCCGGCGGCGGCCGGCCGGCCGGCGCGGGCGAACTCGCGCGCGTGTCCCGCCCCGCCCTGAGCGCCGCGGGCGGATCTCCCCCGTTATATACGTTACGTTACCGCGCGGGCGGGCGGGCGGCACTGCGCTGTGCTGCGCCGGGCCGGCCGCTCGGGTCAGCCACCTGGGCGCGCGTGCTGCTGCTGCTGTTGCAGTGTTATGCGAGCGTTCACATTGAACCCATTCTCTCCGCCGCCCCCTTGCTCTTTCTCTTTTCGTGTCGGGGGAGGGGCCGACGGACAGGACCGTTGCGCGTAAAGAGGCCCGTGCGCGTTCGGGATAAGTGACAGTTTCGCCCATACTGATTTTACCGTCTCGGGGAAATACGAGTTTGTGAGCACAACCTCTCGGGGAAAATAATCGCGATCAAAACCCGTTGGCTCCTGACATTTGGATGTGGATGGTGCGGCATCGGTGGTGTAGCGGTTAGCGTATTGACCTTCGGAGGGAAGCAAAGCCGGCTGTCCTATGTTGTAGATTACTGCTCGTAAAATATATAAAAGAAGCTTCTGATCTAAATTCTAATCGCCTTGTGTCGCTCGAGTGATAGATTCTTCTCTACTAAATGAAGGAGTGTACCGAAATTCCCATACTCAGGTGGAAGAGCAGGGCTGGAAGAGATGGCCTGAGCCTCGCCACACAAAATAAGGCATCATTGAATTAAATTGATTGTTGTCTGCATCCTGAACTTTTCCGGATACAATTTTATTTGGTTTCAAGTGGACAGACCGTGCGCCCTAGCGCTAGTAAAGGCGAACGACGGAAAGGCACAGCAGAGAAGATGAACACGGGGGAGGTGTGTATAGTACATGCGCTGTCCCAGACGGATATTCTCTCAATTAGAACGAAAGAGTACTTGCTTCGTAAATGGTGTTGTTTGTGTGTTTTGCGGCTTGTGATCTGCATAACAAGTGATGACGTGGAAATAGTGGCTGCTGTGCCGTTATTGATAGTAAACCTCGGATATCAATGAAAGTTGTGTAGTGTTATTTTCTATTTATTAGGGAATAGTTTTCAACGTAATTTGGTGGGATTGCATAGAAGGGTGCAGTCGTGATGATCAAAATAAATTGAACGTTCACTAAAAAGTGCCTATCTGAACTACATAATATTACTGTGTACTTGAAGGTAAACGTTTGCTTATGTGTCTTTTGGAGGTTTTGTGTGTCCTGCGTAACAAGTGGTACAAATGGTAGAAATATTGGTGGATCCGGCTCAGGCTTGCATCTACGTTGGATGTGGCAAGTCTTTGTTTGAAGACTTCCGACAAAGGTAATTGTGTGCCTGGCAGATTAGATTAGGCTCTTTGCGATGAAAGAGAAATTTCCATAGATGTTTGCAAATTCCAGTGAATTTGAACGTAGTGGAGTAGGAATACACTGAAACCTGAAGAGTTCTGGGTCAATATTAATTAATAGAATACTTTGCATGTAATTGAATACCACTGAATATTATGCAAATTTTCAACGAAATGGTTACTAGCGCTATACGTATGACGTTATGTAATATACGTCTCAAAAACGTTTCAATTTTACCATGGAGAAAGGGATTGTTCTGTGTACAAATAAAAACTGTATTTTTGTGCCCTTGAAATAAAATGCTATTACAAATAATTTTCGTTGTTTCGCGCATATTATAAGTGTGATTTGAGTATTCGTGTGGTATATTTTTAATAGAAAAACACACGAGAAAAATAGTTGTTTTTGCTTAACTGACGCTGACATGGTTAATTACAATAAATTTACATTTTTGTTGTTTAAAAAATTGTACTTTTTTCATTAAATAGATTTTTTCAGTTGTTTGTAAGATAACATTTTTTGATGTATGTTTGGTGCGTATGTTTCTTGATTCGTTTTCAGTCTTAGAAGTTTTGCGTTTATAGCTCATTCGTTTTTCGCCATGAAACATGGCTCATTATGACTGTTTTCTCTGCGCAACTTTCCACGTGGGGTGAGGCCGCGACGTATACATTAAAAGGGAAGTCTAGTTGACGATCGAAAGCACTCTCATTAATTGTGTTGCGTTGTTGGCATTCACTTCGTATTAACAAACCGTGTGACCTAGTAGCACTTCCTTGTTCTCCCCACGTAACAAGTTCGAAAAGTTTCCAGTGGGGAGAGGGATTACACGTGCACGCAATAAATTGTCTGCCCTTTGTGTTGAGTTATTTTGCTTTAATGTAGTGACGAATAAAGAACCTGTAGTAGTTCGTTTGATTACTTAAACCTCGGGAGTAGTCAAAGAACAAGCGTCATAGCGACTAATTGAACATTTGTAACAGCCAAAGAAGTTTATGTATGCTATTGTCTTGTGAAATAGCATGTATGTATGTAGTCATATTAATTCGACATGGTGACCCTTACGAGAATATATGCTTTCGTAATTTTTGCTCAGTTGAATTGCCATGTGTAGAATGGGGTGATTTTTTTTTTTTTTTCGAATTTCTTTCTTTGAGCCACCTGCCACATAGACGTTTAATTTCGAACAGAGCTATACGAAAGTTACGCAATTGCATATTTTCAATCGATCAGAGCGTTTTATTCGTTTCCTCAATCGATTCTATGTTACGTTTGTAATATAGATTAAGAAAACGCAAGTTAGTCTGGGCTGGAAAATGTGGTTGAGTTTAATTTTGTAAATTTTTAAGTATATCTATACCTTAACGTTCCTCACCACTGCAATGTTCCAATTATTTTACTTTCTCCAATAGCTCTAGTAGGTCGTTAAGAAATATCAAATATTGTCACCTACGTATCAATTGTTTCTCATGTCGCAGATTAAGACAAGTGAAAGTGTCGAGGTAGCACTAACATTCTCCTCGACATCTCGGCGTCATTCTGCCCCTGCATTAAGACGTCCTCGTAGTAAGAGCGAAACTGCAATTAAAACGTGAATATGACAAGCAATTTACTGTTCTATCCGAATTAAATGAACCTCGTTGCGTGCGGAAGTAGAGAAACGCAACGGTCTGCGCAGTCCATCATCTCCATTAGAGTGCGCGCTGGTAAGTGATTAGAGCCGTGTAGGGGAGCCGACATGGGGTCGAAGGTCCTTTCCGGTCGTCAGAATGGGCCTGACGCGCCGGGGGCCGGCGGCGGCGGCAGCGGCGGCCTCCCGTCCCGGGCTTTCCTAGCCGCCGGGCAATGAACCGTCGCTTCTCGAGATTGGGCGAGCGCAGCGGCCGGGTGGTCGCTGCTGTCCCCTGGCAAACACTTCGGCTTTCCCGTGTTCCCTTGTTGTATGCTTTGCTTTTTCTTCCCTTCTCTTTCCACTTTCTTCCCTTCGCTCTCTGGAGTTGGCTTCTCCCGCCGCTCTGTTTGCCGTCATCGTTCACATTGTTTTCTCTTCTTCCCTTTCCGCTTTTTCTCTTCTTGTTTTTCCTACCCACTGCCTCATCTCACTTTCCCATTAATATTTGTTTTTCACTCCCTTCCCCTCTACCTTCACTCGCCTGTTTCTTTCCTCTCCCATTCCTCACTCTCCTCCTTTTTGTTTCTCTCTGCAATCAGTCTCCCCCTCCTGGAATATACAGCCTTCATTTCCAGTGCCATCCCCCACCTCCCTGCACTTCCACATCGACTGCGCCCCCGTACATCCCCCGTGCTCTTTCGACCCCTGAACTCTCACCTTCTCGCCCCCGCGTCCGGCATCCCCGCCCGTCCCTCTTTCTCTCCTCCCTTGCTCGCCGTCAGCTCCGTTATTCCGCGTGCCCCCCCCCCATGCCCTGGGCGCCTTGATGGATGCCGGCGCGCCGGCCGCGCGATGCGTACTCTCCCCGGCAGGTGTACGCGTAATTGCCCGCAGCGCCGCCCCATAAATCATGGACGGTGGAGGAGGAGGACGGAGGCTGCGCGCGGCCCACGGCCCGCGGCGCCCCGCCCCTCCCCACTCCTCCGCCCCCATCCCCGCCCTCGCGCCGCCCGCCCACCCACCGCCCGCGCGCCCGCTCTCGACATCGCCGGCGGCGCCGACGCTCTCCCACGGCTTCTGTAAACACGCTGACACGCCTAAAGAATCACTTACCAGCGCCCCCAGCTTCTAATCCGTGCTCACGTCTCCACGATATATGATACGCTACGTTGGGTTGGCCTCATGGGTAGAAATGTGAATGTAGCACTTATTAAATAAAGCATTTTCTTTTGTACGGCGTGTAGAGCTTCGTTGATCGTAGGTTTTAGCGTACAATGGAAGGCGTTCTACCGGAGATCTACCTGAAGCGATAAGTTCGGCTTAACAGACCTTCCTTCCTCGTGGGAATTTAAGTAATTAATTTGTCTTCTCTCAACAGGCGTTCCGCGATGCGAATCACAAGCTCGTAGCTATTCCTTTTCCAGACTGACTCTTCCATCGGTTCTCACAGTGCCACAAATTCGAGCGTAGCAGCTTCGTTCGATTTCGAACAATCGCGATTTTACGGGGAAGCACATGCGCCGCCCTCGCGGCGGTGTTGTCTTCTTCGCGTCGAGCTCTGCGGCCAAATCGGTGCCCGGCGCGGCCAGTAATCGCGAGAAAACTCTGACCGATTTTTCCCAGAGCGGTTTTTCCTTGCGGACGCCTCCGCCGCCGCGGACGATCACTCAGCTGCTCGCTCGCTCGCGGGCTCGGCGTTCTTGGACCGGGCGTTTTTCGGGAGGTCTTCAGCGGAGTGAGACGCGGCGCCGGGCGCGTTTCTTGCCCCCGCGGTGCCGCCTCGCCCTGGTTCCTCGCCACCTGTTCGAGCGCTGCTGCCGAGAAATAGCGCTACTGGGAGGGGATGTTCGGAGGCTGTGGCTTCTTGTGCATGCTGGGCGTTGTTTGTTTGGAAGTTTTGGGTAATTCGGCCTTTTAATGTGTAAACTTGTATAAATATAAACCGAATTGCTGTTGTCTCTGCAGCTTCAGTGCCCGTGAAGTACTACGGTTCAAGTCCTGACAGTGGAGGATTTTCTCTGGCTAAATAGTTCGAATTCAGCCGCTCTCTAGAGGATTCTAGCGTCCGGAAGCTCTAATCGGCAGTTTTCTTGGTTTCTTCGGTCAGTGCGGGGGAGTTCCAGAACAACTGGCCAAGGGCCGCGCGCGATCTTTCCTTCCTCAACTGTCTCCTCCTCTCCCCTTGAACACGCACGTGCTCTACAGTCCGACACATGTCAGGAGATAAGAGCTGATCCCGGGAGGGAACTGCCCCGCTTGGGCAGAACTCTCGTTCCAGCCGGGGAGAAACGACTTCGTTTGCAAATGCCCTTCTTAGTTATTCTATCAGTTATACCAAATAGTCCATCTTGCATTCTCATATACAAAAATTGATCCTAGGCATTCAATGTTTGCTGTGTGAATCTGGCAGATCTAAGCAGACCAATGGTGGAAGGAGAAAGTGAAAAGTGAAAGGTCATTGGTGAAAAGACCTAAGTAAATTTGCTGAACATGAGTAGACCATTACTGCGACATCTATGTGCCATCTGTTAAAAAGCGTTTTCCATCACACTATTTTCTAAACATTAGAAATCTTAGTGAGATGTACTTATTTTTTCTGATTTTTATTTTCTTCTAATGATGTCTTCATGTGAAGCCCTAAGTCCGGATTCCGAAGTGAGGTAAAGTCATTTGTTGTCACAAGAGAATACAGTGTCCTATTTCATTTTTCGAAGTCATGCATATCTATTTTGGATAGTACCTGGATTGGCTAATTAAACATTAGATTTAAAAATACTGGCGGGGTGGTGGCCCAGTGCTATGACACTTGTTTTGTGTAGTATTTACATAAATGTTATTTTAGAATTGGACGTGTGGTGCAAAAGATAGTTACACGTATACATGTATTAAAACAAGTGCAAGAATCGTCACAATTATTGACCTACAACTTACTACCGAGTACATGAAATAGTTCTTTTTTTATTGAAATTGTCACTGTGTGTTAGAATAAGATCAAGAATTGCACAGTAACTGATCATTGTAACGAGTTTATTTTTTGCCGTAGGAATTGTATTCCTCGAGCAGGAAACCATGTCATTGTGCCGGAAACGGGGAGCCGCTTTTCACTCTTGATAATCTGTAGTAGGAGGCCGTGTTATTCGGAGCGCTCGTCAGCGATGTAAGTTGTCGGGATCTGAATATCTGAATATATTACATCACTGCTCATCTGTCTAGATGTTATGCACTGAGGTATAAGGAAGTATAAACCGGTGACCATGTGGGATTTTGTTACCGGCACGTGTTTCGTGTAGAAACTCAAGGTGTTTTGATACTTTGAGAGGCACATTAACATATCTTTCTGAGTTGAGACTCGGGAAATTTTTGAACACGTAGACATGACAAAAAGGTGAATTTACTCCCATGGTGAAATGTCCCTAAAAGACGGACTTTAAATTTTAAATATGATTATTATTATTATTATTATTATTATTATTATTATTATTATTATTATTACAATATTATTATTTTAATTAACCCCATTTCTTCTTTTAAAAAAATATTTCATTTTCTTCTTTAAATCTCCCAAGTTTCCTACCACAAGACTAACGTCTATCCTTTGAGGTACATCCTTTCACAGTTTGTGAACGTTAGGATTTGGTGCATTTGTAGATAATGCATATTCATTATTCCAAGTGTTATTGATGTATCATTCGTAAGGTACTGAGTAACGACACAAATGCTTGAGCAGAAAGCTATCTTTCTCATTTGGGTGATGAAAAGGATTGAACTTATTAAATATATCTTAAACTTCGTATTTTCAGTAAATTGCATGTCACGCGAGAGTTGCGTGACTACGACTAGTTTTCCCCATATGTAGTCCACTTGATTCCTGTCATTAGCACTCAAAATTATTCTAATGTTCATTTGTTCTTTCAAGTTAACGCTAATATTGCAGTATGAGTACTTCTGCTTAATTGAATCTATTCCTATCACATCATCGATTCGTGAAATGTCCACATAAAAATACCCCGAAAGAATCAAGGAAATTTCCGGTTTCATGTTTTTGTCACCGTGCCTCATTAACGTGGTTACGGGTCGCATACGTTCTGTAACGAGTTTCGTTTCGCACTTGTTTCGGGGCTTAATTCGCGGGTGCGGCGGCGTTTCTTTCATCGGCGGTTACAGCGTCCGCGGCGGCGGCACTTACCGTTCACCCGAGTCGTACTTTCAGTCACATGCGATTTACGTAATGGCCGGTTTGCGGTAATCTCAAGTTAAACGTTTTTCGTTTCAGACCGTCGGCCGTCGACGTGTGCCGGCTCGGGCCGCTTCGCATGACTACGTCGTCGCTCGTTTGGGTTTCCGATCGTGCTGACTGATACCTGAGGCACTCCCTTGTCGCACGCCGCTTGTGTTTTCAATCCGCTCCTTTCGAAAGAACAGCCAGAACCGTCGACCGTAATACATTTGTGCAATTTGTACTTGCAGGAAAGTTGAGGAAACTGGAGAAAATTTAGAAACTATATTTTTTTTAAATTATACGAAGTCTTGGTTTCTCCTTGACATATTTCTTAAGTGAAAAGAAATATTTTCAAATTAATTGCAATGTTGTTTATTGTCGATCATTGGTTACTGATGATCTTGAAAAAATAGGATATAAATGCGATTTTCGTGACTTTTGACATTGATTTGAGAATTAATAATTTAATTGTGGTGTGCAAAACAAGCTTGTCTCGTAGAAAAATTGTCAAATGATTGTTAGCATGGCAAGTTCAATTAAGGAAATTGCACATTTATCGTACTTCATAAGTCTGAATAAGAGATCTAGCATGATTATTGAGGGATAGCACATAGCTAGGAGGCCTTGGGGACTAAAGATACTCCCGAAATAAAATATTTATTTCTGTATTTTGCGATGATATTAAGCACGTGTTGCGGTAGTTTCAATAATTAAATGAACAAATTTTACATAACTCCAAAACACAGTTAGTCGACATTGAAATGAAAATGTGTTAGAACTTCTTAAATGTTTCCGTGATGTATTAAGCAAAGTGTTCTTGATATAAATGAAATGCGTCAAATTTTCTTAAATTCTTTACTATTCGTCCATTTTCAGACATTGAACCTAATCGGTTCGAAAAAAATTGTCTTATTTCTTTCCCAACATTCTCTCATTTTCTCGTCGATACTCTTAAAGGGTCGATTCACTCGTGATACGGGACCACTTTACTCGTTCGGTTTGTGTGTCGCGTAGCCATCTCATCGGCTGGTTAACAAAACTGTACCCGGAAGAGGTTGACGTTCATACACGGTTATTATACGGTCAACCACACCGGTATCAAGGAGAAAATAAGTAACTGACGTGTTTTGTTAGTGACAGTTTTACCCAGCGATTGTGGTTACAGACACTCGTGTTGACCGGGACGGGTAAACTATGATGTGTTCGGAACTTATATTGGTCCTTCCTCCCTCGAGTCGTGTGATACGTCATCCATGGCGTTATTTTCAAAATATCGACATTTTTGTAAAAAAAGACATGGGTTTATTGAAGATGATGTTTTCTGACCTCGATATTTTGTGATATTTTCGATAACGTCGATATTTTGAGGCGATCGATGCGTTTTTCGCAGTGAGTGATTTGCATTGCTTGCGCGGTCGATATGAAACATTTTTGAAGTAAAAAGGTTTCATAGTTATAAAATGGTTTTCACATATCAACACATTGAACATTCTTTCAGACGAAAGTGGTCATGAGGGAAATATAAGTTACGACGAGTTTTCACCAATAAATGTAACCTGTTATTTTTGTATTAATTACTCATAAGTTTTGTTAATTGTTCTGATCATTTTTTGATGGTTTTCGGTGAACACTCCAATCATAAATTTATAAAGAAAACAACTGTCAAATTAAATCCCATGGGTGCGCCACTGAGTAAACACGACGACAGCCAAATTAAATCAACCCCTCCAACATATTACATCGATTTTTAAAAACATCGATGTTTTTTGTACGAATGGATGTTTGGAAACGTCGAATTTTCGTTGGCGTGCGAGAGACCGTTTCGCGTCGCGGGAGCAGCGGTTCCGCTCGGCCGCGCCGCTTTCTGCAGAAATGTCCCGCGCGCCGCGCCGCGCCGCGCCGGTGGGAGAGGCGTGGGCGACGCGTGTCGGGCGGGGCGAGGCTGTCGCAAGCGCCTCCCCTGTCGCCTACTTCCGCGACGCGACGCGACACGGCGCGGCGTCCGTTCGCCTCTGGGAAGCTACGTGACGGGTTTGTTTGTCGTGTGCGCGCAGCAAGCGACGCGTTTGTTTGGACGTTGTGGAAAGTGTTATAAAATGCAATGCCGAAGGTTTCAGGGCGCTGAGCATTGGATGTTATTGTCACAGTGAAAAGTAAGAACAATTGGGAACAGTGGTATCTTGATGAACTTAAATCATTGATTTTGTGTTTCTATCATACCTTACCACCGTTACCGTTCATAAAAAAAATTGAAATGCTTATCCTCGCGGCGAAATGATTTACAACTTTTCTACTTCTAATGTTCTCTTTTCCGTTTCCAGATTTCGATATTACATTGTAATTACGTTAGCTAAATGATACGTTCAATATAAATAGTTATGTCTGTTTAGCATAACTTTTGAAGTGATAAATTACCTAGAAATAAACACTAAATGTGTCTTTGTACTGTGCAGGTCAAACTGTACGGATACCAGACGTAAGTTTAGCGAAAATGTCTTAAACGAACAAAAACAAATATGCAAATTATCACCTTGAACTCCAAAATCAACTAGTGTGCTCATCGATGCGCTTCCCCCAGAGCGAATGCAATCACCACCTGCCCTGCCCCCTTCTCCGCTCGCGCCTCCGCCACCGCCTCCTCCGCCGTACGCCAGGTGCCGTTACCCGCGCTCACCGCCGCCGCCACCGCTGCCGTTGCGTTCATTGACGCGCCCCTCCGCCACCACGCCGACAGGTGGTGTGGGACCACGCGGGCGGTTGCACGGCACGGCCACGGCACGGCGCCCGCCCACTCCAGGTCCCGTTAACGCCCTCCTTCCCTCTCTCTCGTTTCCTCTTCGCAGCTGCCGTCCCCTCCCCCTGGCGACGCACGAGTCACGGTGCTCGTCCTAGGACAAGGTCGCCGGCGCAGCGGCCGTCTCCTCGTCACTTCCGGGATACGCCACGCCAAGCCGCGCCACGCCGCGCTGCTCACGCGCCGCTTCATCGCTTATGTAACGCGCGCCGCTCTGTGCCGCACACTGCTCCCAAATGGGTCGAGTGCAGCGGGTAAAAAGCATTAAATTAAAAATAAAAAAACAAACATAGTTCTTACATTTGGGAAAAAGGAATCAAGCCATCGAAAAAAAAAAGTCCTGCGCCTTCATTCATTTGAAAAGTTGGATGACTCATCTTGCATACTCCCTAAATGTAGCCAAAGATCGTATCCGAATCATGGCTAAGAGCTAAATTCTAAAACCGTTCATTGCCGTAGTCACACACTCCTAAAATGGGTGGCATACTGGCGCGTGAGATAGACCAGCCCGCAATGACACTTTGAGTAACTAATATTGCCAGTGGAGTAAATCCAATTAATGGGCGAAGTGGTGGAAATGAGATAACTGCGGGTACATTCAGCTGCAAAAAGAAAGAACCGAAAAACGCGTATACCCTGTGTAGGAAAAAATCGCAGTTTCGTTTTAAATAATGAGATAGCGTACGTATAGAATGTGAAATGAAGTTGTTAATTAGTATGTTCAGTAAAATAGTTAAATTCTATCCGATATCATTGAGTTCATGAACAATAATATGAAGATGAGAAACAAAAAGCACATTTATAATTGAGATCACGCAGGTATATAAAGCAGGATGTGGAAGTTAAAATAGGAAGACCATCAATAGCAGTTTGATCATAGCAGAATTTGTTGATTGTACGATACTTTATTTTTGTGTGCTCATGTAACACATATTTCTTGTCAGTTAAAACGTTCGCTTAAAGAGTTCTGACAATATCTGTGACCTCTTTTTCTGTGGTTTCGTCCCACTGCCTGGGCGTCGGGCGCCGCCGTGGCGTGGCGCGGCGCGGCGCACCTCTGGGTCTGCGCGCTGGCGACCTGGGCGGGGGAGGACCCGGAGAAGATCAGCTGGCGTCAGAGGTCGCGGAGGAGGCGGGCGGATCCCTAAAAACGTCGCGTTATCCGCGTCGTCGCTGCTTTCTCGCGCTAATGGAAAATAAGTACCGCGTTAAGGGGTCAGGCGGTGCGGGTTTCCAGTCGTAACTTGCGGCGACGGTGGTTTCGTTGGAGTGACGTGAAGTCTGTGTTGGTTATGAAGGATGGGCTGGGCCATCTTGGGAAGCGAGGGATCAGTGTGGTGGATAAAACGGTTTGGTATAGTTGTCATCTTGTATACATTACTCTGCGACCGTTTTAGGCTATGTTTGAGTTTCAAGCAGAGTGCTTAGTTGGGAAGAAGTTCTTGTGTCATGCACTCATTATCTGTATATCATTTTACTTTCAGAGTATTTAATTATAGATGAAGATGTGTGGTGAATTCATGTAGATAGTTTTAAACACAATATGTTCAAAATGTATATATAAAAAAAACACTACTGTACTTTCACTGTGGTGAAATATTTTAGCAAAAGAAACTAGGTTAAGGTACTAACCAATTTTTGTTTTCTTATAATTAACATTTAGATTGAATCTACGTTCTTACGACAGGGGCGGGGAAATATTTTCATAGTATTTGCACAATTCTTGGCAAACGTCCGGGAACGTCTGCGCTTTTCCTCGATTCCATTTTAATGAATTAGTGTATTGAGAAATAGTCTTTTATCGAAAATAATAAGATTGTATATGGATTTTTATGGCGATGAAATTGGATTCAGAAAACAGTTTTCGAGCAAGCTAATAAGAAGCAGATTCTGACTACGTGGATTCCTTTTCAAGCTTATTGCCGTATGTTCGCGTAGCATGTTGCTATGTTGTGAGCTATGTTCTGAGGGCAATGTACCATTTGGCGATCGATACCAACCCCGTTCTCGCTCTTACATCCCGGTCGTGTTCGGATGTAGTGCAATCGTTATTCGTCTTATGATAAGCCCTTTAAAAGTGATCGAGGTGTAACGAGGAGTTCCCTTTCCTCGAATCATTTGCCATCAACGACAATGGAATCTTAATGACATATCTTAATATTAACTCAATCATTTATGCATGTTGAGACATTGTTATTGCATTTTGCCCACGGAACCTGTTTATCTCTGCAACGGTTTTGCATCCATTACAGGCTTCGTCTACACGAACTAGAAGGATTAAATATTAATGGTGTCCTCTTTTCGCGGAGGACAATTGACGAAATCGACCGCTAAAATGATTTGATAACATCATTTACAATAGGTGGCTCAAGTAGTTTGGCCGAAGTCAGTTTAAGCGAGTCGACAGACGTAACTCAGTGAACCGGTGCGTTTTCTACAGTCATCTGGATTAGCAACGCCACTGATTGCATCTCTTGTCACTAACGCCTAGTCATACATATTGTCTGTGCTCTGGCTCCGTACGTTAACTAATTAGTACAAGCACCGTGTGTATGTGTGTGTGTGTGCACCCCATGAGCCGCCTTCCGCGTTCTTTGGTTGCAAGCGCGATCGACCTGTGCCGATCCGGCTATCGCGTGAGCGATCTGCACCGCTGTCACGCTCTGCTCTTGTACCATTCTTGTACCATTTGGCGATCGATAGCCAACCCCGTTCTCGCTCTTACATCCCGGTCGTGTTCGGGCACCAGCGGCCCACCGCTGCGGTGTGAACGATTACGTCGAATTAATTGAAAATGGACGGCCGAAGATCGAAGGTAAATCAAGTCGCAAGATAATAGCACCAGTTCAGTGGCACAGCGTTCGTTGCACAAACTGATCGTAACAGGCTGATTGAGGAAACATAACTTTATGTAAACCGCGTTTGATTATGTCATATTCGTTCGTGGATAATTACTTAAAATTAAATTACTCCGAATATCGTGATTACCGCCGTTAAATAATATTAGTGGTTTACTTGAAAGGGCAACGTCCTGGGAATATCCGATATAACCGGATTCAGCCATCGATTCGTCGCCCGTGAACTGGGCTGAAATCGGTCGTTTGTGAAAGTGAATGGTGGAGGTAAATGAGTTATGTTCGACATAACTGCACGAGTATGCTGAGGAATTTCATGTATCATGTTATTCATGTATGAAGTCTTCGTTCGAAGACGAGTCGTGTTTTCGAAACTTCTCTACTCTTTTCTAAGGCACTCTTTTCTACAGCTGTCCCATTGTAGTTGTTTGCTCCATTTTATTTTTCGGCCGCCGTGGCGCATGGTTCAAATCGGACTTGCAAGTACCAGCAGCCAGTGAACGTAGCTTCAGTGCGACAGGACCACCCTGTTTGCCGTCCGACACAGCTTTCCGTATTCGGTCATATCGGCGAGTTGCTCGCAGCTGCTATGTCACACAGTCCGGAAAAGAAAAAGAGTGCTCGGACTTGCGTTTGTAATAGTTACCGAGCCGACCGTCGCAGTATTTTAAATGTGGAATCTTGGTTGAGTTCCCTGCTTTGTTTTTGCAGGTTTCCCCAGAGGGATTTCTTGTTAGTCTCCAGATTCGTAGAGAACACATTGAGGTTTATCTCTATTTTTGTAAAAGCATTGTGATACAATATTGAGCATGGATAACTTGTATCATTGAAATTCTTGGAATCTCAAATTTCATTCATTCTTTTCTCTCGTCCGCGCATCTGTTGGTTCATACTATGAAATTTCCCTCATAAAGATTTCTCGTGACCGTTTCAGGTTGGAAATATTTTACGATTCCATTATATTGTTTTTGGGCGTTCGTAACCAACATTCATCATAGTTTTCGTTAGATATTTTCATCGAGTCATACATCTTGCTAGCTCACTTTCGGTTTATCTTAATTTTTTGTAAATTAACATAGTGATACACTAGTTAATTTCTGAAATTCCTGATGTATCGTATTTTATTAATTCTACTTCATCTTCTCTGTGCTTTCGATAGTGACATTTCGAACTCTGTTTCTGTAGGGTCTCAGTTAACAAGTTGTTAACCGAGGGGTCTAATCGATGTGAATTCATTCTATGTGATTACGGGAATGAAGGTATTGTGAGCAAGGTAGGATATTGTTATTTATGAATTTTGATGTACATGCGTATAATACAAATTCCAATATTATTTATGATTGTAGTGTTTTTGAGCATAGTTCGAGTACATTCCCGTAGACTGCTACAATTTGAAAATCTCTCTTAGGAGTCTCTCTTCGTCTTTGATTATGTTCTAATGACCAACACACAGATCTTCTATTAACCACTGTTTTATTTACTGGAGGTGCTCGTTCGCTTGACCCTTTCAGTTAATGTCTTTCTAATATTCGACAGTGAGACAGTGCTTCAATGAGAGTAATATAAATGTGATAGCATAAAATGATACGGTTTCCCCGTTCAGGTTCGCAATTTCGAAGCCCCATTGTGTCGTTCGTGTCTGCACGTACTCGTCGGGGCGTCGAGATCCAGCATTCGCGTGCTGGCGTCGCCGCCGTCGCGGCGGTCGGCCAGGGAGGCCGGTTTCGCGGCGGCGGCGGGTGAAATGTCTGCGAGACCGCGAGGCCTTGAGACAGATACACAGACGGCGGCGGCGGCGGTTGGGGCTCGTTCTGGGCTCGACGTGACGCCCAACGCGCTCTCTCGCCGCTAGCCGTTTCCCTTACGTGTGACGTCACCGGCCCGCTAAGCGCGGCGCCGCGCCGCGCCGCTCGGCGTTTTTGTGGGCTGTCGCCTCCGCCGCGCCCCCGTGGCCCCGCACGGCACCGTTGGGTCTTTTTTATGGGAGCGATACCGCCTTATATCGTAGGTTGTTGGACGCATTGTCTGCGTATTAGGCAACGGTCTCGCCGCCCCGGGGAACGCGCGCGGCAGCGTTCGAAAGGTTCGCTGAATGAAGAATTTATCGGGCCGCCGGCGCCTTTTTGATACAGTTTACGGGCGCGCGTGGACGCCTTTCGTTGCCCGCGGCGGTGGCGTGTGGGATGGAGATTGTTTCAGGTCGTGCTTAATGGCAGTTTGCGACTGTAGGTTTGTTCCAATTTGTGTGCAGTACGTTTGCAGGTTTTCGATATTTGTCTTTTGTAAATGCGTAACAGTATTGTTGAACGACTGTATTGTGATTTTCTTAATGTTTTTTTAGGTTTGTTTTGTACAGTGAATAAAACACAGGTGGGTTCGACGAACAGGAAGAAAAAGAACAAGATATTATGTAGCGAGCTAGTGCATAAAGTAGTGGGCATTTAAAACTGTTTTCTCTTCTTTATTGTTGATAGTTTACGTGTATCATTATTTGTGTATTGTCATCACAATATTCTACCAATTAATATTCATGTTTATTTATTCATTAATGGATAGTAACAAAGCCAGACCGATGACAGTTTTCACTTTTGCACCGCTGCGTTCCGGCCTCACTGTTCGTGCAGTTGCAGTTTCTCCTGCAGTGGAGATGCGCTGATAATCCCCGTTCCACGCCGAGATGGCCTCCGCCGGGTGAATTCCCTTTGCAGGGCGGTGTGCGCGCTTCGCTGGGTGCATGCGGCGGTGCCTGTGGGGCGCGCGGAGAAACGCGGGAGGGGATATTCCCGGTAATAACGTGACCTGGATGTTCGGAGTGCCTTTGGCGGCGCAGTGTGGCGCGCCATTGTTCACGACGCGCGTCGCGCGTCTCCCGCTGGGAGCGCTAGATGACTGCGCAGGCGTGAGCCGGGGGGAGGGGGGAGGAGGCCAGACGTTGCGCTGCGTCGCGTCTGTGTGTGGTGCAGTGCGTTGACACTTGACATCTCTCCTCCGCGTGGTTTTAAGAGCGGCCTATTGTGTACCGGTCAGCGCGTTAGCTTTTCGCCTTTAGGGTTAGGAATTCATATCATGAATTTGAGATGGATGAAGGTCTGCTGTAGGTTTTGATTAGGTTCTCTCGTTTCCATTGCCCCCTTGTGCCATTATTGTTCCGTCATTATCATAATGAATTATCCGTCAAATCACTTATTTCAGGTGTAGCTGCTGAAATTATCGTAAAAAATACATTCCTATCACTGTACCTTTTATTACCGATCGGGTGAGCTCAAACATTTAGTGGCGAGTTGGTATCGTTTTACATATCTCCTGACATGTGTCCGATATCAGATTCCCCGTTCTTTTGATTTTTTATTAAAGATATTATTTCAGATTGCTCATGAATTAATAGAAAATAAATTTGTTTTAAACTAAGCCAACGTTTAGACTTACGGTTTGTTTCTGTTCCTGCAGGATTCTTACATCTGGATTTTGTAATAAGAAAGGAGGATGAATTTATTTTCAGTCGCGACAGTCTTGGATCGACGTTCACTTATATTTATTTAGTATCTTGGATGGGTCGTCGAATAAGTGTACAATTTTCGAAACAGAACACCGAGCAACTTAGTGGCCATAGGGCGCCAATAGGTGGGATCTCGTCAGAAATCATGTAAAGTAGTGTATTGTACATATGTGTATTAAGTAATATATATGCATACGTACAATCCGAAAAGAGTATTAACGGCGATTTGATTTTTGCAACTAAGATTCACACACGTATTTGCTTGTAGTTGCTTCAAATAGAATGAAATAGGAGAGGTATTATCGCATAAATCGCGCGCTTTTGATGCCTTCTGTTCACACGGTGCCAAATCTATTAATCCAACTACGCGCTATCTTCCGGAAAGTCAGCCAGTGACGCCGACGCTTAGTGAATCAGTCATCGCCTTGCGACCGGAGGCACGCGACAGTCGGGTTCCTCGCTCGACGCGGCATTCAAGTCTCTGACGCGGCGACGACGGCAGCGGCGGCGGCGGCTGGTGGTTGCGTAAGGCCCAGCTGCGCGCTCGCGGGGACGGCGGCGGCGGTGTGGACAGGTCGGCGACCCGCGTCGCCGCCGCTGCCGCCAGGCGCGCTGCTTCCGATTCGCAACGCGGCCTGCGGTTGATCAGTTGGTCGGTCGGTCGATCGGTCGTCGCCATCATCGCCTTAATTAGCTTAGCGTCGCGCGGCCTGACAGCTGCCGGGTTGGCGCCGGCGCCCGCGAAGGCGTGAGTCGCTCCCCCTCCCCCTCCTCCTAGCCCGTCGCGCTGTCGTTTGCGTGATCGATAGACGCGCAAGAAGCTTGATTGACCCGTTTTGCGTTGGGTTTCCGACAGCTCGACTCCGAGATCGAAGATGCGGAAAGACTCGACTGAGGGTGAAATGGAATTGGCAATTTTGCTGTGACGCGCGTTGCTGTCACTTGCTATTTTCGATCCGTTATGAAGACGAATATAGGAATAAGAGTATATTTCTGTTCTGTTAAGCCCAGCATCAGTAAATCGTTAAGTATTCTAGATCATTAGCAAAATAAATCACTTCAGCATAGGAAATATCGCAGTGCGTCACATAGAAGTGATTTCTATAACATATTGAGATTCATGGAAAGAATTCACTTTTTATGTGTCCTAATGCACTTTTTTATTTCATAAGCAGCCAATCTTCATTCGGCTGATCGAATGTCGAACAGTTCACATGTTAGGATATTTCGGGCACGAGTACAGCGCCGATGCGATGGATTGTCCTGAGTTCTCCCTCCCGCTTTTTTTTTAAAGAAAAAGCTGACGCATGTGGATAAATGGAATGAGCTATATACACGTAGACGGCTGCGACGTAAAACGTAAGGCATACAAACCACTAAAGCCGCGTGATCAAGACGGCTACTTACGTTTGTGAAATATAAGTTCGTAAAATGTAACTTAAGGAGTGTGAACAATTAATATTAACTCTCAACCGATGTGTGATGGCGAGTCTCCATTTCATTTATATAAAAATAATTCACAAGTTACGCGAACGAAGCGAGTCAACTTATTTTGACACAAAATTCATTGCAATTTTTATATGGCTTGTCTCAAGTAAATATATTCAGAAAGGCCGCCGCGCCGTTGATTTGGAAATGAACTAGTCAAGTGGACGATTCTTTTTGACAAACAGCCAATTTAACCGTACTAGTACCTTAACACAAACAAGATTTCGAAACACCGCGATCAATACAGAGCAGCCACGTGAATTACATGTATCCATATGCTCTAGACCGGCAAAGGTGACT
This sequence comes from Teleogryllus occipitalis, assembly GCA_011170035.1. Lineage (NCBI taxonomy): Eukaryota > Metazoa > Arthropoda > Insecta > Orthoptera > Gryllidae > Teleogryllus > Teleogryllus occipitalis. Next base: position 229,774 of record BLKR01000099.1, on the reverse strand, counting down.
CAGGGCATTAACTGATGTCACTGCAGTGCCTCTGACCGGGAGGTCCTAGTGTTCGAGTCCCGGCGGTGGCAGACTTTTCGACACTATCTAGTCAGCTGGGTCGAGTTCAGCTGCTGTCTGGAGGAGAATTAAAGCGCTCAGCTGCTCTGATCGGTAGTTTTCTGTGGTTTCTCCGATCAATACCAGGTGAATATTTGAGCAATACCTTAACAAACGCACTCGGACCGCGAGCGATCTCTCCTTTATCTTCCTTGTTTGTTTTTTTCTTGACAGCGAGGGATGATCATCGCCACCTCCCGTGATAAGAAACATGCTCTACATTTATAGGACTAATGCCAATTGATGCGCCTGGAATCACCAATCAATGGAATCAGTTATATGCTGTAACTATTGGCCCCCGAAATACTTGCGTTCTGCGTGGCGAGCGAACTTCCGCCTGCAGGTCCGGTCGCCGCTGCCGGCCCACTTCGCCTTTCCGGGCGCTTCTGCGCGTAACGGAATCTGCCACTGAAAGCAAGTTGCGTAACCCGATAGATTTCGACTGCTGCGTGGAACCGATTTTCGATCGCGTTGCGTTCGCGGCTTGTAACTCTTGTATTATCGTGGGGCTAGAGGTTGGCATCTCGTGCGTGTTTCTGTGAAGAAAAAAGTTGTTTGTGTTTTGAACGCATGGCTAGTTCTGCGTAGAAAAGAAAGTAAAAGTATGTGGGGAAAACTTGGCCTAGGGTTCTTGTAACATCGTGGGTGTCCGAAATCTTGTGGAAGTTCTCGTTTACAACCATATGTTTAAAGAGAAAATATTTGCATAATTTTTGTTGGCAGTAACCTGTCGTCATAGTAATCAAAGGGGTCTTTATCGATTCTAGGAACAGATTTTCGGCTTGTGTTTATTTCACAGTTCATTCTGGGTATTATTTTGTGGGTAAGAGTACCTACGTGAAATCTCTTCTTTGAATACGTTGTGCCAAGACTTAAACGATGTTTGTCTCTCTTTGTAGAGTAGAAAGTAACTTTTAAAGCTAGAATGTGAAATTATGAAGTAATTTAAGATAAATTATTCCTGAAATAATTATACATAATTGTTATTGGAGGAAGCACTAAAGAGGCCGTCCAAGCATTATACTTAGATCAACATAATATTTTCTCTAGTTTAAACGCATTATGCGTCAGTCAGTTCTAATGAATGTTACTTAGAACTCCTGAGGTTACACTCATTTATAAGAAGCGGTTATGTTGCAATCCCAAACAAATACGTCACAAATGTTGAGGAATATTGATTGTTGTGTTGTGATAAGTAGAGAAAAGAGAAGAAAGTGAAGAAAACCAGCTCTAAATTCAAGTACACTTACATCAATCAGTTCATAATTTCAGAATAATGATCGTTTTGCATGTATTTTCTTCTTTAGAAAACGCCGTTTCTGTTGTTACTGATATATTGAATAGTCGCGTGAGACGCGATATCAAAATAACGTTGAAAACCGTGGTCGCTCTGAAATTTGGCGATTATAACATTGGGTTTTAGCAAAGTGTACGATTTAAGCAACTTATCGGTATATTTTTCTTTACATCGGCGATCTACATTTTTAAACAAAAAAGGTCGCAGTGAAAGTGAAAAATGATCCTGGGCGTCAATATTTCTCGTCCATGGCTTTCTGTTGAAAGAGAGAACTCTGCAAATCCGATACTGCCCCGCCACAAACACGCAAAAACCTAACCAGAGCAGGGCTGACTTCTTCCGTTGGCGGTGGTCTTCCATTTCCCTTTTTACGACGAGACCGCGGCGGCGCAAGACGAGCTATTGCTCAATGCGCGGTCAACCACCGCTCCGCCGCCGCCACCACCACCGCGGCAACCGAACCCCCACGCTCGCCTGACCTAAATGTACGTGTCCTCTGCGGCAACGGCCCAGCTTTACGACTCCATTTGAACCGCCCGCCCTCGTCCTCGCCTATCTCCGCCGTCAAATTATACGCCTCCCCCACCCTCGAGGTTGTCCGTGGTATGTGCCTTGTACGGTGGCAAAGTTTTAACTAAATAAGGCCAGGGCGTTGTGTGGTTAGTACATACCGCTACTCTGCTCTAGTCGCTAACGTCTTCGCCGCTGCAAATCTCGGTCATTTGGCGGATGTTGTTAAGGTACTCGAGTCCCTCAGAGCATGGTTAATGAGATAGGAGGCATAATGTGTGTGCGTATGCCGATGGGCGAAAGGTGCCAAGGCGGGGCGGTGGAGCGGAAACTGACTAATGGCACGTCGCAGGGGCGGAGACGCCGTTGTCAAATAGCTGCATGTGCGTAACTTGTTCAATGTTCTTTTGGTTCTTTCTTGAGAAGTCCCTCGAGTATTGAAGATAGTGAATGATCAAGGTTTCTGGTTTTGTCACCTGCATTTTTTCATAGCTTAGGGGATTTGGGAGACTCATAACTTTACGGAATTAAGTCGAGTGTCCACAAATCATGGTCATTTAGTTCTGAAGAAACGAAAAAGTGACTTCTTTCTTTATTTTTATTTTTTACTTTTATTTTTTTATTTTGAATGCGCATTGAAACATAGTTTATTAATCTGCTTCTAAGTGACAGTTTTGGAGGTGGTTCTTATTTTTCAGTACTTTTAAAAGTAAGGTTACAACCAACTCTACGATTCCAACTTTTCCCGTGCTACACTACCCACATGGAATCGCATGTGCATGAGTGTGGTTGATGGATTTGCAGGTGTGTACGTGTAAGCCTGATCGATGTTGAAACAGGGAAGGGCCATTCAACTCTATTGAATTACATGTCGCGAGTGTCTAGTTCACGCTCTGCCTAATGAGCTATCCAGTTACCGAGCAAAGTATCCCATTCCATTTGGTATCTCGATCGTGTTCTGGGGACTTGCGTTATTCATTTGCCGACTTTTAAGGTGAAGTGCGAGAGTTGATTGCAATAGATATAACTTTCTTATTGATTCAGATCACTGTGACATACAATGGTACGTTTTCTCCCTACTCTTCAATTGCGTTAGTTAATACAGCATGTTTCTGGGAAATGGGGGCAAAATTGTTGTGGGAAATCGTCGAGTCATAAATGTGTAGTTGCTAGGAAGAGAGAAATCTTTCCCAGAAACTGTACCAAAGAAAAATAATATATATTGAAATGACATTGTTTTGCTGCGAGTGTAACTTGTGTTTCTTACTTATTGTCGATCTCATAAGTTTACTGCAATATTGGAAGATTAATTCAGATAATCTGGTCGGTAGAACCGTCAGGTAGTGAATGCTTTACTTGTATTGTGTAACGAATGACTAAATTTGAAGCGCGTGATCATTGCCTCGGGGAGAACGGCACCATATCTCAGTTGCGTGACGCGATTCGATCCAAATTTGGAAATCAGAAATAAATCTGGTCATGACCTGGTCGCGTGAACCGGAGCCGTGGCTAATTATCCGTCTCATTCGTCACACGCGTGTATGTACACGTGCAATTAAATTTTAGACGCTTTCTTTCCCCGGCGCCGACGACCTGAGAGTGTCAAGGTGGTTCGGATCGAGCGGAAACTGACTAATGGACCCCTCGGTTGGAGCGGCTGTCCGGCTGCTGCATTCCCCAGGCTTGTTACTTTTTGCAAGTCACGCGGAGGGCAAACTATGTCCTACACGCCTGAAGGAAAGTTTAGTTTGGGTGGGCGAGCAGGAATCTTCCATTGATGTCCTTTCGTGGAAGTGATGCGCTTCGATTTATCTCCCTCACTTACTCTTAGAAAGAAGGAAATACGCGAATATGCAACAAACATTGTTGACTTAAGAACCAAGAAACATTACTGCCGTAAAAGATACAGATCTGCGATGATGGGATTGATAGCTTTCTCATTAGGATGCTTTTGTTAGCTTTGTTGTGCATAGGATTTAATGGATTATTTAGGACACTCCATCTTAGTCACAACGTTATTTGAACAAACTACTAGTGTTTATACTAACTAATGGATCCAATAATTAAGTCAATTGGATAATTTACTTTCTCCATTCTATTGAATCTTAAGGAAAAATCCGTATGACTTTCGTAATACATATATATCACTTGGATCATGAAAATCCGTTAATTGGCTCAAATGTTGTAGGAGTGAGAAGAATTTTACAAACTCCTTGGTGAAAAGTGAAGTCTCCTAGCGCTATAGGCCAAATTTTGAATGTGCCGAATGCCACTTCAGTGCATATTTGGAATGTGCGATGTGATATGGTGCTGAGAAGAGAGTAATTACCGTATTAACAGTTCCTTCAGCCAACTGAAGGGTGATTTCAGACCCTTCGTTTCAGAATAGGACTGGGAGGTATTCATCCAGCATACCCCTTTCTTTCGGCGGCGGCACGTTCTTTGTGTTCAGAAGTACAGAAGACTTCGTCTTCGTACAGGTAGTTAGAAACAGGCGACTTGTGCAACGCCGACCCGCATTTGGATGGGTTCATTAGTGACCGCCCATTGTTTGTAAAACGTTTTCCGACGAACTTTGAAATATAACTTTTCTTTTTCGTCTCTTGCAGGTCAGCTGTTTGAAGCATTCTTTTCTGCTAAAGGCGTTGCTGAACTATTTTGGGATGGTAGAGAGTGCTTAAACAATTAGGCAAAATATAGTCCAACCGATATGCAGAGAGAAGTAATTTGTAGGTTTTTAGAGGTTCACCGTTTTCCTAGCCCAAAGAAATAACTCAGTGTCGTTTAACTTTCTTCCCATATTTTATCGTAATAAATACTATATAATAAATCGAAATAATGTGGAGAAAGGTACTTGAGTTGGGCGCGGTGCGTGAAATTTCAATGTGTTTAGCTTCTTCACAACAATGCTCCTGTGCTTACTGCCCAGAGTACAAAAAATGTTGCCTTCAAGGAGTTGCACCATTGACCCATCAGATCAGATTGGTTACACAGCGACTACTACCACTTATCGGAACTGAAGAGATACCTTCGAGGAATACATTTTCAGATGAGTGTGAGGTGAAAGAAGTAGTTTTTGACCATTTTGCGAACAAAACTTTGGAATGTTTTTTCAAAAGCCTAGAAATACGGATGTGAAAAGTGGGTTGGAGGAAAAGACCTTTAAATTAAAAAACATCATTTTTTTTTGTTGGTGTCAAAAATAGAAGTTTGTGAGGACTGAAATGTCGCAATTGGATTTCAAAATTATAAAGGAAGTTTATTCGAAAAGTTCACTTTCATCCTCAAAATGTGTCCAGGGTATAAGGCCAGAGTGACTTAGCCTATCCTGCGGCGTGGCGTAATAGATCATGAATCTGAAGCAAACGCAGTGAGCGCTGTGGTCTGGCGGAAGGCGGTGCAGGAGGGGGGCGGAGGCGGGTGACGAAGTGCGTGACCGTTCCCGTTCCCATTGCGAAGGGGGCGGGGTCCCTTTCCACCGCCAAGTGCGGCCCGGCCCGTCGCCGAGGTACCGCCCCTCTCTGCGCCACGCCGCGCCTGCGACGCCCGCCGCTCACCGCCGCCTTCGGGTTGTGGTGGCAGGATGCAATGACATTGCATAGACGTGGCAATAAGAAGCAATGTCTCCTCGTCACTGAATCAGAACACGGCCACATTGTGTGGTCTGTGACTGCGTTCCAAGATGACCAATGCTTTCTCGCCACATTTCCATATATTGCAAATTGAATGAATATTTCTAAAACCTTCATAAATCAGGAATATAGTTGCACTGTGTCGAAAGTTTCGAGTGATTCTATTTTATTTGAATTTAGAGTTCATTAGAAATACAAATACTCGAAATAACATGAGAAACAATAATGCAGTTATGCCTTTTACTTTTACGAACTTTCTTTGCGTAATAATTTTCATAATTGTTTAATTACTGTATAAAGTTTTGCTTGCGTAATTTCACGTATGCACATGCGTGAAATATACATATTCTTAAGCGATACCACCATGCCTCCTGCAAACGGGATATTTAGGTTTCAGAAAACTGACACCTTTCTACCCACGATTCTTTGCTGTCTTCTGGGTGTACCTTGACGTCGACCTGTCTTCAGAACGGGTGTAAGAGCCACTGCTCTGTACCGACACCCCTGCCCGCCGCCGCGGACGTGCCGCACCCCGCGGCCACTCGTTAGCGCCGCGTAATTGGTTCGAGCCTCATTTTCGGGCCCCGCCCCTCACTTAGCGCGCGTCAAGAACGCCTCCCCCCCCCTGCGTGTCGCCCAGGATCGGTGGGCAGGGCGGCACGCACACGCGCCCGCGGCCGACACCGCCCCCTCGCCCGGGCTCGCCCGCTCCCCCCGCCTCCCAAGTCCGCATCCCTCGCCATCCATCTCCCCTTTCCATACCCACCCTCCCAATCCCCCGCCCCCACCTAGCCACTCCCTTTGCCACCACCCGCGTCCGCGGACCACACCGCCTACTTCCACCCATTCCCGCCCACGCCCGCACCCCACATCCGCGCGTGCTCAGTTCCTCCGGGTGCCGCCCACGCGCTCACCCTCTCTCTCCCTTCCGGCACTGAGGCCAGCGTTCCATGAAGGTGGCGTCCTGCGCCCCGCTCCGCCCCGCTTCCCTCTTCCCGCGGGAAATGCCGAGTATTTTGCGAGAAAGAGCCTTTTGTGCGACCTCCGGTGGGGAAGGTGTTAAAGAGCTCTTGGCTCAAGTAGAAAGTGTGTGTTTTTTTTCGTTCCTCGTTTGCCAGGTGTGCTGTGAGGATTCTGGACTGCTTGAGAATGCTTGAGTGAATCCGTTTGAAATCGGAATAGTGTGAGAGTTAACAAGGGGGTAAGGTCTCATTTTCTCAAATATTCTTTGAAAGTTTTAAACTCTCCTGAAACTTTCCTCTTGGGTGTTGTATGATTAGCATGCTACCGTTTAGACTAGGTGTTATCTGATTTCGCTTTAAACCACAGACATGGTAGCTAACTTCATTTGCTTGCTCTTACAAACTTGTATAATTTGACATTGCCTAAAAATCACAAAATACAGTGTCCCTTGGGTTCCAGATATATATTTCGTAGAAAATAGAAAAAAATGTATTAGAAATGGCTGTTCGCTGTAAAGACGCGCAGAAAACATTCAACGGAAAAGACGGGATTCAAAAACCTAACTGTATGATACATGTATTAAATAACATGTTCATGGTCAATAGTGTCTTGGAAACTGTATTTGACTTTTTCACTTGTCCTTATAATCGATTTATTGTGATAAAGTTAGCAATCGATGAACTTGAATTATTGGGATAATTATTTACTGTTATTCCAGTTCACCTTCAACTTGCAAATGAGGTTTACACAGACCGTTCCTACGTTATTGATTCTTGAACGATTATGTTAGTAAGCTTCGCCAAACAGCAAACGCCCTTTTCCTCGTTTTAACGGTTGCGAGCGCCTGCAAAGGGAAGCCTCTCCCACCCAGTGCGTTTGTATTCTGCCGCCCCCGCGGTGCCTTCTACCGCCGGCCCGCGCTTGCGCCATCGCTGCTTGCATGGCTAATTGCCCCTAACGAGCAAAGGGAGCGGCGGCGGCGTCGAGGCCTTGGGTGCACAGCCCGGCTCGGCCCGAACCCGCGCGCGGGGGCTGTGGGCGTGGAGGCACACGGGGAGTAGTGGCGGGGTCGGCAGATGTAGAGGCTGGGGGCGAACATGGAAGAAAATCTACGATTGCGTGTGTCGGGGAACGGTAGGTACGGAAGGGAAGTGGTGGGCGTGGAGATTCGAGGACTGTGGCGGGGACGTAGAGGCGGAAGTGGACATGTCGAGTAGGGAATAGCGGGGAATGGAAGGTGTAGTAGTGAGACGGGCGGTGCGGGAATAGAAAAAGGAGCGGGGTGGCGGTGGACGGCAGTTGTGGGAACGGACGTGGACGTCAAAGAGGATGTAAGGGTGGGTGTGGCGGTATGTAAACGGTATGCATAGTGCTGAGGCGGGGGGCATGGAGACTGATGCGAGGGTGGGAAGCGGCGTGATTAGAAACAGGGGCGGGGACGGTACCTTTTGTTGGAAGTGAACAAGGAAGAATATGTAAGATAGAGGAACGATAGGTCTAGAGGTGAAGCGGTGGGCGTGGCGCAGGCGCGGGGGCAGGAGTGTAGAGACAGATGGGGAACGACAGCCATGTAGCGGGAGCGGGCTTGAGGATAGAGACAGTATAGGCGAAGGCGCTCAGCGCGCGGAAGGGAACGGAGAGGACGACGTGGGTCATGTGTGGGCGAGAAGCGCGCTCGAAACTGGATCTCGCTCGTACGTCTTAACTCCGCGCCGCAGAAACTAATACGAAAAAAAATCTCGACTGCTTCTTATTTTATGCCGGGAGGCTGCGTAAAGATGTCGGGGAGCAGCAATTATTTACGATGCGTTTTGAGTTTTTCAGAATTGTGATGGGCGATAGCTGCTACCTGTTTAACAACTTCGCCGCGTGAAGATGTAGTGTAGGGTGTTTCGATTTCCTGTCGTTTCGATTGACCGTTCCGTTATTGAGATAGAGATCTTCGTTATTATATTTCTGTATATTGCTGATACAATGTTGCTTAATAACTATTGAGTGGACTTCATAAAACTGTTGTAAATTATGCGGAGTAGCAGTACCATGCCACCAGCACACTTCTTTCGGCTCTTCACGTTATAGTCTTAGGTGAATCGCATTGAGTTTTGGTATTTTGTCCAGTATTCCTCAGCAGTCGCTATTGCTTTTTGCATTTAATTTTTGAGCTCTCAAGCCTTGATTACTACCGTAAGAACTTATTTTTCTGTTTCATTTCCAATGATTTCTCCCACTCTCCTCTATTCTTATGTACACGTAGTTATTGTGAAAATGTCTTGTGAATTTTTGTTTTCGCTAGTGAGGTATTGAGTAACAGAATTGCAACTCAGTCGTGTCCCACCTGATACCCACGCGTAACATAAATACCTTCGACAATAGTATTTCATCATCTGCTACAGTAGATATCAGACCACCGGCGCCTACAACTATAAAGTTGTTCCGATACGCTGAATTTATGCCGATATCGAAAATCTGTGATCGCTATCAAGTCGATTCATCATCACAAACTTGCATTACTCATGCGGAGTCAAAGGAGGCGGAGTAAGCTCGGCGAAACCAATGGGAGAGAGGATGGCGGAGGCGGCAGCAAGAGGGCTGTGGAGGTGGCTGAGAGAGGACGGTTCATTTGGCGACGAAAGGACGACGGATGTGGTGGAATGAGGACGGCGGAGGCCGCGTAGTGAAGAAGGCAAGAGCGGCGGCGAGAGGTCGGCACAGTTGGCGACGAAAGGACAGCGGATGTGGTGGTGGGAGGACGGCAGGGATGATGCCAGAGGACGGTGGGGGCGGCGGGTATGGCGGTGGAAGGGCAGCGGGGGTGGTGCCAGAGGACGGCGGAGCCGGCAGAGGGGAGGGCGAGAAGGCGTAGTCGGTGTGATGAGGGTGCGAAGAGGGGGAGGAAGGGAGGGGAGCAACAAAGTCGGGCGCGCAACGCGGGCGAGCGTGTGCGGACGGGTTCGACGGCGGCGGCGGAAGAGGTAGGAAGTGCGTGTGGCTGCACGAGTGGGGCCGCTGTAGGCTGCGTGAGGCACCTGCAGCCGCCGCCGCCGCCACGCTTTCTCCAGCGAACCGCGCCCGCGCCTCCGCCCCCCCCCCCTCTTTCTCCGCCACTCTATTCGCTCCAGTCTCTGACTCCGCCGTCGTCGCGGTCCACGCCGCTGCCATTTGCGGTCTCTTTCATTCACCAGGCGACATTGGCGACTGTGCCCACGTAATCGTCGCTGGCGAGACCGGAACTAAGGCACTCGTGCATTACGACTGTCCTCTCGCCGACAGCGCTTCGCGTCGAGCCAGCTACGGCCGAGGCGGGAACGTGGCGCGAGCGCCGCCTCCGGCGCGGAAAGCACAGGGAGAGAGGTGTTATTTTTTATTTATTTATTTATTGACAAACACCTAAATAATATAGAAGAGATGTAGAATGCGTGTATTTAGGTAGAAATACTTTGGTTGTACGAGTAGTTACATGAAGAAACTGAATCAACTTATACCGTATCTTCAGTTTGGTGTAAAATGCGTCCGAAATGTTTCGTTAGAAACTCTAGAATGTGGTATGTTAATCGTGAACGACGGTGCCTCGCCGTAGAATTGAAAATGTGCGAGACAAATGCGTCAAATCGACCGTTTGAGTTTCATAATTATTTTGGTGAGTTAACGCTTATACCAAGTTTTGAAACATCATGTAATACGGCGCATCCCACACGTTTTATTGGGTGGGCAGGAATGCTGTTCTCCGAAGCGATAGCCAAAATAACCCTCTGCGAGCAGTCTGTGCTGTTTTATTACTCTTTGCTTTTGTAACGATTCTAATCCTGTGGAATCTTAGAGACACTCGTAGTTAAGTGCGTTTTTTTTCTCGAACCGGAAACAAGATTCATAGAGAGATGGTTCTGCGAGAAAATCACACTAATTTACTCACCTCGTAAGATTTTTAAGCAGGGCCTTAACTTGTAATTTTTGTTAATTTGGTCCATTTAGTTGAATTATTTATGAATTTTTCTTTTTTTGTTTCAGGTGAGCGAAAGCAAATTGCGCGACTTCGACCATTTGCAAACTGAATGAAGAAGTAAAACAGGAAATCAGTAACTACTTAGAAATAATGTATGAAACTTTTGTTCCACTCCTCGTTGATAGCGAATAAACATTTTTGCAATTTACTATGAACAAGAAAGTAAACATTTCATTAAAAAATAGTTCAATTCATGGACACCTTTGTTGCGTTTTCATTCTGTGCATCAGATAACATTTCTTTCGGAAATATGAATATTTATTGAAAAGGTACTCGGTAAGTGCGTCAGAAATCTGCTGGCTTTTGGGAACTATAATTCTAATGAATGGCAATTTCTGTAAATGATCCGGAGGTGGCTACAAGCGACAACAGTGTCTGGGCCATTGCAGCAAAACAGTGTATTTTGAACAAGCTAAATGATGGTTGCTACTAATGTAAAAATTATCCGAACATATATATTTTGGCTGCAAGGAAAAATTCAATACACAAATGTATTCCTGAAATATTTTAATGTACGTGTTATTATCCTTAGTAAAGTCCATAATTACTGTGTGTACTTAAAAAAATTAATTGGGTTTGGGGCTTCTTATGTTTTGTTTCTGTTTTCTTTACTTTTCATCTTAAATAATGAACTAGATGTGTTTATATTATTTCAAAACGTTAAAGTCTTGTAGAGCTACCGATTTCACTTTCTCGGACAATAAGCGTGTAACATACTTTCTTGGTGACATGCAACGTTCCATTTCATGTCGGTAATCGTCAATAGTGGGAAAAGCACTCACAGTAAGTATCGTAGCCCTCATAGTGTGCTGGGAAAAACATTTTGAAGGCGAGAAAACATTGTGTCGGCAAAGTAGACTTTTCTTACGAACACTGGGAACTTGAATGTGAGTGTCACTTTCACATGCAGTACCTTCTTAATCATTTAGCTCATTCGCATTTCTTTCTTTCTAGAACTATTATTTCAAATGAAATGAAATGGTCTATTTTCTCAGTGGATTGCATCAATAATATTCCATGTTAGTCGTTCTAGAAAGCTGTAACGTTTCTGTGACATTGAGGAGAATTTATCTCGTATAGACATCGGCAAAATTGAAAGAATCCTTTCGATGTAAGCCTTGTAATAGTTTTCGCGAGGAACTTTCGACTAATCCCCGTGAGAGTCGGTTAGGCCCCATCTGCGGCTTCCCGCTGCCTAGCTGCATCGCATTACGTTTGTTCGCTGGCTTTGTGCAGGTTCCCACGCGGCAGTTCCGGTTTCCTGAAAGAGGCCACTTAGCGCCTGGACCTTGACATCTCTCCGCCTCCGCGTAAGGAACAAAACGTTCCCCGGCGCCAGAGCGCAGATCCTCTGTAACCCCTCCTCCTCCTCCTCCTCTCCCATCGCCTCCCCACCACGCCAGGGAGAGGAAACGTCTGGGATTGGGCGCAGATCCTCCGCAAGCTCCCCTGCCGATGCCGCAGCTTCACTGCCTGCCTCTGGAGGCTGAACCTCGACTTTTGCTTTTCTGCTTCTAGAGACGTCTATGTCCGTGCGGTTCTCATGCCATTATCGTACGACAGGGATTAGTGGAATCCATGAATTACCGCCCACGACAAGGAACGGATTTCGTGATGAAAAGATATGTACTCTATATTTTAAAGCAAAGAATTGAATGTGACTTCATTGTCGTGAAGAAAGATGATGTGAAGGACATTATTGCCTTTATTTTTTGTGCATCCGAGGAAGTATCGGTTAAAATAAATTGCCCTAAGGACAGTTTTTATTACTTTACAGAAAGGCAGATAGATTTGATTTACTTTTTTTCATTTTATGGCGTAGATGAAGCTAGTTAAAAATCTAGGAAACTACTTAAAAATCCCTCGAGTTGCGTGATGTTGTCTCTCGACTTACATCAAATCGAATGTTGAGGAGGAGTCTGATGAATAAATTGAACGATACATCATGTAGGAGGAGCATTGCCATTTTCAATTGCATCTTATGTTCGACATTTAGCTGCCCGTCCTCATTGACCTCCCTTCCGTCCGCGCGGTGCTTCTGCCGCTTCATCTGTCGCTGGCGGCAGCGATTGCCGCACCGTCCGTCGCCCCCTCCTCCTGTGCCGCCTGCGGGTACAGAGCCAAGGCCGCCTGCGGAGCCTACTCGCCTGAAGCAGCGTAGCATGTCGCCTCTGCAACCGCCTCCATCTCTTCTTCTCGATTCCCTCTTTCTGCGCCCCGGGCTCTGACTCGTGTCTCCGCCTGCGTGACAGCCAGCCTCTCCGTATGCGTCCGCTTGTCAGAACCTCCATCTGCATCTCCTTGTCTCCGCCTCCGTCTCCTCCAGTGTCTCCGCTTGCTTCTCCGCCGCCTCCATTGATCCCCTTCTCGTCTCAGTGTCGCCGCCTTCGTCTCCGCTTCTTTCAGGCTGTCTCGACGTTTCTCCACCTCCGCTTCCTTCTCATCCATCTTCTTCTCCATTTCAACCTGCATCTTTGTTTCGTCTTTTTTCCGCTCATGTTTTCGCTCCCATCTCTGACTCCGCCCACGCCACCGCCTTCGTCGCCGCGTGTCTCGGGTTGTCTCCACCTCCGTCTTTGTTTAAACTTGTCTCCACCTCCACGCCCTCCCTTCCCAACCGACTTTTCTTCTTCTTCTTCTTCTTCTTCTTCTTCTCAACTTTCATCTTCGTTTTCAATGCACGCCTTGGCTTCCATCTCAGACTCCACCCTCGCCACTGCCTTTGTCTCACCGCCTTGCCCTGAAATGCCCGATGCCGTTCCCGCTCCCACCCTGTTACCGCCGCCGCCGCGGAGGCGACCTGGATTCGCGAGAGCTCCTCGACATTTGGAGTGCATCTTCGTGCTCGTCTCGCCGCAGGCCGCGCCCGCAGCAGTAGCAGCGCCTTTAGAAGCGGAGCGCGGCCGTCGACTGGCGCGAGGCTTGCTTGGCGGCGGGCGCTGAAGGTGGCTTTTGTTTTTCCCCCCTCGCGAGCCCACACGCCCACCGGTCGTTTGTTTAATTATATTTCCCCGGGGGAAAAGTAATGGCCGTGAGTTTGGGACGTGACTGCAGCTCTACGTACAATGAATCAGCGTCGTGAGGTGGTGTTTACGCCTTCTATGACTTGATTTTTTCTAGTCCCCAAAATTTATGGTGTCATTTGTGTATGCAATTATCATCTTTTAATATACCTAGTAATTCTACATTTTTTAGAAATGCAGGATTGATATGAAACAAACCACTTTGGTTTCGAATATCACTTAATGATATGTGAGGAAAGTACATTTCATATTTTCGCGGTGACGAGAAACAACATGATCATATCATTGAGCATTATGAATATTATTAAATTTGAAATCTCTGTCTACTCATGTTGTTTCTCACAGGTACAAGTTGTTTCACACGCTTCGTTAGGTAAATGAAAGCAAGTGATGGAAAGCAACATGATTTTTTATTCCTTAATGCCATTTATCGATTTTCTTGTGTTTCGTATGTCTACTTAACGGCTCCTAATGCCCATTTTCCAACGTTCACACGGTACGTATTAGTGCGTCGAAATGTTTACGATCAGTCGGCAGCCAACACTGAAAGAACTATTTACCGGTGGCGTGTCGCAAGCACCCAGCCACTTCCCTAACGAGACAAGGCGGCGCGGAGCTGCCGGCGGCCGAGTCTGTGCCTGAGAGCCGCATTTACGCCGTTCCGGGGCGCGCGGCACGCGCACAAGGCGCCTGTTGTTTCTTCCCGTTGGCGGCGCGCCGCCCGCCCGCCCGCTGGCTTGGCCCGCGCCCGCGCCGCAGAGGTGTTGCCCCATTCCACCGACCCATGCCGCCCCTCCCCTCCCCTCGCCCCCGCCCCCGCCCCCACCCCCACCCGCCCGCCCGCCGCGGTTCGCCCCGCGCGTGCTCGCACACCCTTGCGCAAGCTGCAGCCCGCTGTGCCACCCAAGCGTGCTATGCTGCTCGGCCAAGGTTGGGTGTGAACGAAGCATCCAGGTCTTTTTTTTCTTACATTCATTTTGCCCGTCTTTCTTTCTCTTCCTTGTTCCGGTTTTTCTTTCGTTATCCGTTTTTTTTTTCTTCTGATGGTTGTGATTTTTCTTATTCCGATTTTTCGTTTTTACTATATTTCCTTTTGCTTTCTCAATTTTTTAAAGTTTTATTTCGTGATTTTTTTTCTTTTCTTCCTTCCTTTGTGCTTTCGTCTTCTAAATCGGGGTCTCAAGTGTATGTTATTGGATGGCGAAGCCACGAGAAATTAAGTGTCCTAGACTTTTTTATTTGTGTGTAAAATTCAGCCCTACGAAATACTAATTACGAGTACTTGTGTCAACTATCTCCGTGATGATTATTGCTTCTTTACTGAGTTGTTAAGTACTGTCTGCCACGTACGGTTGTGTTTGACAGTTTTGCTAGTGAACGGAAAAGAACTGGATGCCCAATTTGTTATGGGTTTTTTTCTATCGCTTATATTCATGCCATAAAATAACTCATTTGCACTTCCCACCCGCCCATACCAGCTGTCATCAGTTTCGTGATGTTTCCTTTCAACATTCATGTTCTATTTTTAAAGATATGCTAAAAAATTGTAATTAGGGGAACGGTTTTTTCATGCAACTTTTAAAACAAGTGATTGTGAGATTAGACACTTTCCTTTTACAAAATGCCTTGGGAAATAACAAGCTGGAGATAAATGTAATTCCCGAGGCACAATGAATGTAGAATTTTTAACACCAAGGCAAACGTCATTTGACTTTACATTACAGTATAATCTCCTGGGTAATTGTGATATATCATAGTCATGGACGATATAACAAAGGGCGGACTTCACATCATTTGAATTATTCCATACGTCTACATTGAGTTGTTGGCAATTTCGCATGTGATTTCTGATGCCCTTAAAATAAAAAAACACCTGCATGTATTGATTTCGACGTGGAGTTATCTGTTCGTTTCGACTCTCCTGACCTACTAAGGGAATGCGTTAAGCAGAAAAGTATTATACTTTTAAGGATAAATCATCTATGAGTAGTTTGCATTTTCATGTTGGTGATTGCTGGATTAATTTCGCGTCAACTATATTATTTTAAAACCTTCCCTTTCCAGTTGTTAATAACGTTGAATATGAATATTATCCTATAAAAAGTAAATTGTATGTGCATATGAGAACTCGTTCAGGCAAAGTTGACCAGTTTGGTAAGATAATTAAAGTCAAAATTCCAATATTTTTCGTCCTTCATAACACCCATTTTGCCTATATTAGGGAGAAGGGAATTTACGTTGGCATAATTCTGTAATAATTGCAAATCATAATGTTGATAAAAATTCCCCGAAAATCAGCAAAGATGACGCTAATGACATGACCTAGAATTCACAACGTAGAGAAAGCAGAATTTTGGGAATAGGCCAGTTGCCGGTTGAGTTTCATTGGTCTGACAAGCGCCCACATACACGTGCACTCATTCTGAAGAACGTATCGCGAACTTAGTTATATTAGAGCATAGTATACAACAAATCCAGCAAATACAAATGAAATAACGAAGTAATTGCTGTGTTAAGGATTTTTCTTTAACTGATATTAGTGAACATGTAGCACTCTATTCTGAATGCGACTCTATTTTGAGAAAGATAGGGGGATAGATAGGAGTCTGATGAGAGAGAGACAGAGAGGAATCTCATCTCTCTCCCTAGAGAGGGGGAGATAGGAGTCTGATGAGAGGGAGAGAGAAGAGTAGGAAATTTAGAATAAAATAATAAATTGCCCTGACACAGGTTTTGGGGCGTTTCCTCTCTGTGTGTTCCGTTTCGCGCGCCGGTCGCCTCGCTGCCCCACTGCGGGGTTCGCGCGCCATCATTCAGCGCTCGCGCGCACGCACGCGCAGATTTCTCTTCTCCGGCGGAAGCCCGGAAGCGGGCAGCGGCGGCGGCGGAGCGACCGTTACACAAATGCAGCGGCGCGCGCGCGCTCTGCGACGCTGGTTCCGATTTCACATTCGGGTGCCCGCCGGGCGGACCTCCTCCCACCCCCTCCTCGACCGACCGCACTCACGTAACATAGCGCCGAGGACGCTGACCTTAATCAGCGCGCCCGAGTGCGTTTCCGAAAACGCGCGTCCGGCAGCTTGACGAATTCTCGGAGTAGGCCAGGGGATAGACCTGTGAACCGTACTTGCGTTCGTGCTGGGTTTGTTCCCAGTGTACTAGAATGCCAGCCCCAATGTTTCGTCTGTGTTGACAATGGTGAAAATGGTTTGAGCAAATGCTTTCTTCACGCCTCAAAAATGCTGGGATGTTGACGAGCAGAATGAGAGCAAAAAGTTACTGTATCTGCATCCAACCATTACTATTTGTAAACAAGAAAGGGGTCTCAAGAATGGATAAATTCGATAGAGATTAGATTGTGACAATTCCACCTGTCCCGCTAAG
The DNA here is from genome assembly GCA_011170035.1 of Teleogryllus occipitalis. Lineage (NCBI taxonomy): Eukaryota > Metazoa > Arthropoda > Insecta > Orthoptera > Gryllidae > Teleogryllus > Teleogryllus occipitalis. The sequence continues at coordinate 212,866 of BLKR01000099.1, read as the reverse complement.
TGTGCTGGTTTCTCTAGTCATGAAAAAGTACGAATATGAGACAGACCTTTCGCTCTCTTAAAGCTTTATTAATGTCGGTCGATGGACGGGGTCGTTCATGTATGGAGGGTGCTATTCACGTTCTTTTAATTGAGGTTACTACTTAACGCAGGTCAGGGTTTTCAGGATGCAAATTTTGAAAGGCATTTGTACGTCCATTACGCACAGATGGTGGTTGAAAGTGCAGGAATGCAGTTTGTTGATTAACTTTCTTCAACGAGACCTGAACATAACGCGTCATGTACAAAGAGACAAGACATGTTGGACAAGTCATTACTGTATGTACTGAAGAATGAGGTCTCTGTCAAGATGTGGGTCAGTATGGCAGTAGTCATTGACATGATTATGTATTCTCCGGAGTTAATGTGTTAATGTCATTTCTAAATGGCGTTTTTTCGAAGCATTCTCGTAAGTAGAAATACTAGGTGGACTCTGAGATCACAGAATGATGCGGTAGAATTTTGTAACTTTTTACCTTTTTTACTAAGAAGTAACGGGAAAATTAAAATTTTGCCATGCGGTGAAGGTTACAGTTTTAACATAGAAGTGGGATTGTTCGGAATGAGAACAATACTTTTAAATGGGCTTTTTATGTTCGTGGCTGAGATACGAATCCGCTATATAAAAGCCGACTGGCAGTATTCGTTTTGCTCTGACGTTTCTTTGCCGGGGACAGTGGCAAGAATTTCTCATTTTCCCTCCAGCTTTATGAGGTGTGAATAGCGCGTGAATCGAGCCGTGCTCGTGACGGCCTTCTCGCCTTCACAATACAGCGCCGTTCATTGTGTCTCGGTTCGGCGGTCCTGCCCGTCGTGCAGATGTTGTTCGGCGATACCATGACCTTCACAAATTGCCTACGTCACTATTTGCGTTGGGTTTACGCCGTCGGACAGTGTACATACTTATATTACGGGGCAATTCTGAATGTGTGAGGGTGAGGCATTTAACGTTTTCAGAGCTGGAAAAGAAAGAAATAAAAATAGAAGAATGTACAGGATGTATTTACGTGAATGGCTATAAGAAGCGTTTCATTGTTGGGAAGTTTTTTCTCGCTATGTTGGTTCTTCGCGGATCAGGTCCCGTAGTCGCGACGCAGTGTCTCCACATGAACGTGTCATTCGTCATCATGTGATTAATAGTGGAGGTGCGTATGAAGTGAAGGTTGAGATGATTTATTGTCGCGTCTTCAACCTGCTGTGGCGTGAATGGAATACAAAAGATGTCATTGTCATCGGTGCTTATCTCGTTAAAAGCTGTAGAGTTCAATACCAATGTTTTGTTTGGTAAGCAAATAGATATAATTTGCGATATTAAATTGCAAAAGTAAACCCTACCATCTTTTTTAAACCAATTCAAAAAGTATGATCTTCAAAATGTTGCTACGGTGTTTCAGCCCTAGTCTTCCCAGATATTGGAACCGGCGTAGGTGGCTCAGGGTGTCAACATGATGTCACTGCAGTGCCTCAGACCGGGAGGTCGTAGGCTTCTAGTCTCGATAGTTGCAGGACGTTCGACACTAGCTACATAGCTAGCTCGAATTCAGCCGCTGTGTGGAGGAGAATTCTAGAGGTCGGCTGCTCTGATCAACACCAGGTGAATGGCGGAGCAGTACCCCCAATAAACATGAACTACATTACCACACATGTCCGGAGACCAATAGGTAGCTTAGAGCTTGTCCCAGATGGGGGCGGTGCAGCTCTGTCGGAGATACCTGGAGTGGGAAACGGCGCAAGTCGTCGTGTAGGTTGGTGCGAGATTTCACCATTCAGCGGGGGAAGAACACTGCCTCCTCCCGTGAGAAAAATATGCACCACACCTGCAGGACTTATGTCCATAGGAGTCAACGCGCTCGAAAACACGAAATAATGTCTTTCATGCCCATCGCCACAAGCGTCAACTCCACAAACCGCCCTGTCCACGCTGTATCGAATCGACCCATGCGTCTCCGCGCGCGTCTAAACACAGTATTACGTGGCGGGCGTCTTTTAATTTGTCACCAGGGCCGCGGGGTCAGTCCAGAGCGTCCGCTAATGAACGGCCTTCGTCCGCCTAACGAGGCTGCGTGCTATAATTACCTTGCGAGCGTAAATCAGCGCGGTGGACGGCGGCGGAGGGCGGGACAGCGTAGCCGCCACCGCCGCGCCTGTTCCTGGCATCCGGGAACACGGCCTGCTACACAACAGCCAGTTACATTAACAGCTTGGCAGACGTTTCTAGAACCGGTGAGCGCGCCTCGTTTGCATATTGACGTATCGTTTCGGTCGACATTGAAATGAGTACGTACTGTAGTTTGACGAGCAACGTGTATTGCGGGATTTAGAGATTTCGTAGAAACAATGTGTGAGTAAAAATCGTTGGCATTGGCGTTTAATGCACATTTCATTTTGGAATATTATGAAAAACAATGTGTCATTCGAAATGTAAGGCTTTATATTACGTCATGGAGAGCGTGCTGAATGTGAGATATCTTGGCACCTATATCGGTTGGAAACCTACGTAATTACAACATATATGAGGACATGAAGGGTTCGTTGAAGTATTTTATGGATTAATGGTGAATGCAAAAGGATACGGGCAAATGTTTTTGTTAGAAGCCTTTGAAAATGGAAAAAAATAGCAGAACGTAGGCTTCAGGTGCCGGAGCTCGCGCTTCCTGCGGACGAGTCCAATAAACCGTTGTCTGCCAACTAAAATCCGAATAATTATGATTCGTTTGTTGGACAGTAAACGTACGATTGCATTTTTGGCTCTGCGATAAGTACACGGGACATAAAGGGCACTCTTGTATTAATATTCATTCAACAATGTATGATATTTCAATTGTCTTATATTCTTTGTGTTAGCACAAACAAACGATGTGTTTCCATGGGCATTCAAATCCTAATTTGTGCCTATATATTCTTATATATCGCTTCATTGTTTCCCGCCGCCTGTTTACGCTTCTCCGTTTTCGCGTGTATCTGTAATACTGTAGGCAGTCTGTGGTTTTTCATAATTCTATTACGTCTGAGCATAGGCAGCCATATGACGGTTTATCTACATCATGATGTTAATTTGTGACAATGACTCACAACATTTCGTGCATCTTACAACGGATATAGCACGGACGGTAAAAAGTACGATTAAAAGTAGTTTACACGTCACAAATTCTCGCAGCTAACACACATTTTAGTTTATCTCGTCTCACGTGAATCTGATCCGAACACCCGTTGTACTTTCTGAACTTTATGCGAGCTCACGTTCCCTTTGAGTGCAAAACACATGATCTACGTAATGGATGTAGCACGTAAGTAATGCGGACGAATCTGAAGAGGTCAATATTCTCAGGAGTATCCCCCACTATACTCAGCCAAGAAGTTATCTAACATCTTGGAATCTCTTATTACACAATGCGTGGAACCCAAATGTTCATACATCCATCACTCCCGAGGACGGAAATGACAGCGTGAAGACGTTATTTACAATTACGTGCTGCGATTAGGTACGTAGGTCCGAGAGGCGGGTGGGCGGGGTTTCGCTGAGGGTATGGCCTGGTGGAGCGGGGAGGGGAGGGGCGGCGAAGGAGGTCAGGGCAGGCGGCGCCGCGAGGCCATCGCGGCCGTCCGATCGCATCTTAATGACCGTTTGTTGGCGCCGCTTCCTTCCGCCCGCGATTCTTTCGCCTCCCCTCCCCCCTTTCTCCTCCTCCGCCGCCACCACTTCGTCCGTCCCCTCCCCTCGCCGCGCCCCCTCACGCGTGGCGGCGCGCGCGAGGTGGTTGCGTCACCGCCCGCGCTCTCGTCAGCGCCGCCGCGGGGGATCCGCTGGCGTTGCGCTCGCGCCCGTGCGGCGTTTTTGCCTTGCTCGGCGTGGTCGTTGCCATTAGGGCGTTGGGTGATGTTGAGGACGGGCAGGGGTGGGGGCGCGATCGACTAATAATGCATTGAAAGCCCATGTCCCTCAAGACATTGTTCTGTTAACATGTAGACGTGTGTAATTTGCTAACAGCAACAATTATATTTTTGGGTCTATTAGTCTGTTTCTAATACAGAACTACCTTTAGCGGACGTATGGAATTTTATGATTTTGTTGCGATTTTACGAAGTTACGGTGCATGATGTCTAAAGAAAATAAAACTTGGAAAAAACCTGCTAGACAAAAGACAAAAAGAAAAAATACCGAAAACATAAAAAAAATACCAAAGAAACAATAGAAAAAACGAAACAAACGCCACAAACAAACAAACGCATAGGAAAATAGAGGGAAATTGCTTGTCACTAGATAAATTAATGGTGCTACAATGAGCACATCTCAGTTTTCAAAAATTCAGAGATTTCAACGAAAATAGAACATCTGCTATATTCAGTATTGTTGTTGGAAGACGCCCAAAAAATTAACATTTGTAGTTTTCGAAAATAAGACAAAATGAGTTTAACAAAAAGGAGTACCTGAAAAATTTGAGGCGTTATTTGATGTATCCGAAAAAAATCTACAAAATACGAGCCTCTTTTGATAAAATGTTTAAAATGTTCACACTTCATATTCTCCCAAAATAATTAAAATATCCCCAAGTATTCGAAATATCCGCTCCAAATTCGTAAGGCTTGGAGTGCGCCCCGATTGATTTGGGAATATCATGTCTCCACAATACGAACTTGTCTCGCGAAATATCGACAGTTTCCGCGGAAGCAATACATTCTCTACTTAAGTACGTAGTAGGCGTGAAAGTGAAAAGTATTCGACGTGAACCTGCACCCGGTTGGAAGGAAAGAATGATGTGTGAAGTTGTGACGCGGAGTGTACGCAACGAGTAGTACGAATCGAAGAAAGATCTTTCAAAACGTCATGTTAAATTATTCGTGTAAAACACAGGGATTGCAGTTGTTAGGAATTGAGTATAATTATAACGAATTCTACTCGCTCATCACTGCATTATGGACATAGATACAAAGACTCATGTAATGTATTCTTTTAAATGAATACAATTTTTTTAGTGAATACGTTGTCGAACCTTAATCGACTACCGCTCATTTTAAAGTATAGAAAATAGAAAAACATTAAGCAAGTACAAGGAAACTAAACTGGTTCAAGCGACCTCTGGACTCCCTGAAAGTACAAGCAAATTCACAATACATACTTATTTATAGTTAATCGTATGCAGGTGCTGTGATCAGTATGTTATTTCCCTTTCACGCCGGTGTCTGGATAGGGCGAGTTACCGAGGGAATAACTGCATCCCAACTTTTTTCTCTGTATGAAAATAAGATCGCCTCCTCTCGAGAATGTTTCATGAGTCCACATAATTCATTTTCCGATTGTTGTAAAATATTGCTTTCAAATTTAACTAAAGAAAGTTTCATAGTGGCATTCGCTAGAAAATGAAAATACGTGTGAAACCAGCGAATGCGTATTCCTTCCTTATCAAGCGAAGATCTGCAACGTCGGCACACGAAATTCGTTGCGTCACCGCCATCATCAGCGATGTAATGGACGTCGCCGTGGCGACGTCGGCAGCTCCAAGTGCTGGACATTCGAAAGCGCCGCGACGCCCCATCCCTCCTGCTCCTTCACCTACTCTCCTACTCCCGCCCCATCTCACCCCGCCCCACCCACTCCGTTCTCATATGCCCTAATCCGCCTTTCCGCTCCGACCCGCCCTCCGGCCCGCCCTGTCCTCCCGCCCTGCTCCGTCCTCCCGCCATCCCCCGTCCTGCCTCGTCCAGCCCCGTCCCACCCTCATTTGACCCGCGCCGCCCTGGCCTACGGCGCGGCCTCCCTCCACCGCACTCAGCCCTGCAGGGGCCTGGCTAGACCCGCCCCGCCCCGCTCCGCCCCACGCCACCCTGACCTCCCCGCACCGTCCCGCGCCGCTATGCCCCACGCCGCCCCACGCCTGGACTTGGCCAAACGTGCCGCCCGGCGCCGACTCGCGGCTCCCCGCCCCGCCCAGCTCCGCGCGTGGTATCGGCCAAACGTGTCGCCCCCGTGCCTCTCCCCCCGCGCATGGACTAAGCCAAACGCGCTCTCCGTGCCCGCTTCGTTTCCAAACGCGCGACGCGATGGGCGGCGTTTGGCGACGCGCGTGACTTGGAGGGCGGTGAACGGTTACGCGCAGACTCGCGGAGCTTTCGCGCGAAAGAGGTGCCGTTTTGGTCGTCCGCCCAGGCGCTAAGTGCCTGCCGGCCCAACCCACGAGCGAACAGGGTTAAGGAGGTTTCCCTTGTAGGCGAGCTCGGAGAGAAGTGGAGACAACTGCGCAATGATCGACAGCGCTCGGGGACGTCTCATCTGTTATCTGTGCAACGGGTTGCCTAGCGGAGTATCCATGCCGGTTTGGCCATGTTGACGCGTCCAGGTAGCCGTCCTCTGCAGAGAGGTGGTGAAGCTGTTGTTGCCTCGCTCTCATGTTCGCAAGTTTTCGATTGCTGAGGGCGATATTTTCAAATAGTGGATAATACACGATAACCACACGCCTGCGGCTTCAAAAAGATCCCTGCCAGGCCTGTACGTCAGTTATGATATAAACGTTTACAATGGAATAATAAATTAATTGGGATTGTTAGATCTTGAAGACGATGTCAAGAGTCAAAGACGAGTACAAAGAGTCGCCCGAATTCTGCCGAGTATCTGCACAAATACTGATGGAAATGGGCTGAAGGCCTGGACGTTCCATGAAAAGGAAGAAAGCACCTTGAGTGCAGTGGAAATCCCCTGCGTGCTTGGTAATTAATTTCCCCCTCTGGGTTTGGAATATATTTGATTTTCATTTCGTTTCAATGTTTCCTGTGTCTTCACATAAGAGATGGAAGAAAGAACAATGGACACCCTGCTGTTAGTACTATCGACAAAACTTCGGTATTTCAATTTGCATTTTAGAACCGTGTAGTTGGAAAGTTGGGAATGAATATTACGGCGATGTCGGCCCGTGTCGGCAAAGTACCAGTCATGCGTTATGTTGTTTAGGTTCCTCCATTCATTGATTTTGTGCGACGTCGCACAAGTCTGTCTCCCTACAACACGCTACGCACCGAAGTCCTTTGGAAGGCGGTTGCTCGGCTGCGGCGGCGCTCCTGACCTTCGGCCCGAGGAGTCGCCTACGCAACGGCACGCGGCGCCGTGTTGCTCTCCGCGTCCGTGCGTTCCATTCTAAAAGCCTCCGCGCGGCCGTCTTCGCAGCCTCCGCGGCCGCGGCCGTGCGACCGTTGTCGGATCGTGCGACGCGAGAAAATGGCAACGAGAACTTCTTCTTTCGCGACCTCTCGAAGGAATAAGGCGATTGCGAGAGCCGCTCCATCGTTCGCCTTTGGCGCCGGACGCGGCTTATGGGGAACGAGGGCAATTAAAAGCGAGGATGCCCCGCGAGTCGCGCGCTTGCTGCGACCCCGCGCTCTGCCTCCTGCCGCAGCGGCTTGCCCCCTCGCCGTTGCTTTTTCCCTGCCCCCGCGTGCAACAGTCCCACAGGTTGAGAATTATTAATGTCCCAGGCCGTGGCACCGCTGCAAAATGGGAATTGTGTTTGTTTAGTTTTTGTTTCTATATCATTGATTTAACATTTTTTAAATGTATTCGGATAAATATGTATTAGTATAACTGTAGAACTGGAAGAGCTTGATAAATAATTTATACTGTAGAGTAGGAAGTATTACAATAGTTCATCGGTACGTAAAATACATTGTGTACGAATGAAGTAAAAGGAATATTTAGGTGGGGATAGAAATCAAGCGAACGGTAGAAACTTTATGGCGAATCGGATTATTAATTTGATTTTAAAAATAATTCTTCTCTAATTGGAATATTGCTTGTTTGTTGCTAAATTTATTAATCCCGGAAATTTGTTTATCTTAATAATTTAAGGTTGAAAACGTTGGTAGGTTGCATTAAATGGTTTGTATATTTGTACGCTTAGGTTTTGCGGAGGTTTTGAAGAAGGGAAGAAAAGAAAATATAACTTGAGTGTTGGTTACTTTAACCAAAACGGGAAATTGCAATCTGTTGCCATACCTATGAATTGACAAGTGAATATCACAAATTTCTGTCGCCACTCTTCAATATATTCATTTCCTTCCGCGAAGACCCCCCCCCCCCCGGAATCCATTTCCTAAAACCTTTTCGAATTTCTTATTCAAGAAAACCGTCCCCGCCGCCACGTCATCCCGCAGGGAGCCGAAACAGACATTTCCACAAATTCCTGGCGCCCAGGCGACAGCGACGACGGCGGCGGCGGTGGCGGTTGGCGGCGCTGTGGAGACGAGTCTGCGAGCGGAGCTTCTTCGCCGATCGGGGGAAAGTGCCATAAAGCAGCGGTGGCGGCGGCCGCGGCGCCTTCGAAAGGTTACGTCCCCAACGATCAGGCGCGAGAGCGCCGGTCGCCGCGAGCACCAGCCTCCGGAACGGAATCGGTCGAGAAATTCCCGATTCCCTTGAGGATGCGCTCAGAAGGAATCCGTGTTCGACCGAAGAGAGGAGCGCGACCGACCGTCTGATTCTGCCCAAGCGAAGTGGTTACAGTGTATTCGTGTTCACCAGACATTCATATTCAACTGGAGATATGCGGCATGTAATGGAGTGGAGGTGAATTTAGTGTGAGATGTTTGATATGTAATGAGAGATATGTTCGTAAAATAAACAACACATTCCCATTGAATTTGTGAGGTTAGGTTCATGATTTGTTGAACTGTCAGCAATACATGTTTTCTATTTTGTCTGTAATTTCCCGACATAATTTCAGAGAATTTTAACGGAGGCCGAATCCCTTAATCCACCAGTTTTCACTGTACCGCAAGATGGTCCGTGATAGGTCGGACACCTTGTGCGTTGGTATGAAATCGCCATTTTGTGTGATCGATGGATGAACTATTCACGGAAATTGTGCAGGAATCTGAACACTGATGAAATAACAGGTTTGTGTTATTTCGTTTATTTACAGCGTAATGCATTTTGAATGACGTTAATTGTTATGAATATTTACGTTTAATCTTCTAAAACATTGCTTATTTATTATTTATATTACCTCACATACTCTAATAATATTTGGTACTCGTCAATTACACTTTGTATTCAGTTTTTAACTGGAACATGGCCAATGTAGCAACGATTCATTAAGTTTCCTTCAGAGGATGTCGTTAAGAGGCTTGGAAAATCGTCGAGGAAGGGGAGTGTAACATTTCGCAGAGTCGCGACTCGGCGTGCGCATCTGTTGCTAAGCTGTCTATTCCTATTCAGAGCGCCCACGCTCTGCATACGGGCTGTACAAAGTCGACCTTGTGTGTCATCCTCCTTTCCCTTGCATGTAACTAACAAGTGTTGCGTTATCTGTGCTCGTGTGGGATAGATGTTTTCCTATGAAGGTAACGGAATGTGTATGGTTTTCTTAAGGATCAAGTGCCTTACAGATCCTGTGGCAAAGAGGCGAATATTATTTCTTGTACATCGGCGAAGATTAACGAAGGAAATGTTTGTTAGTTAATTTAACGTTGAAAATATCAAGTACAAAGAAGCACAGACGGCTTGGATAGCTGAGGTCGCTAAGACTGAAGGGCTGTATCTGCTTCGTATCTGAAGGGTCGCGTATTCGAATCCCGCCCGGGGCATGACTGTGTGTTTGTGTATGTGCGTGTCCGTCCTTATACAGTATGCGAGTTCTTCTACCTTTACCCCCAAAGTTCAAAAATCAATGGTTATTACAGTAGTTGCTGTATGATCTAGTAGTTGTAAATCGACCTAAAAAACAACAAAAGAACAAACAGTTGCTCCCATAAAACTCGGATGTCTAGAAGGCGCCGTCGATTTGGTCTTGGGCGGTTGTGTATGCGGGGTAGAAGCCGAAGCTTCTTCTTCGCACCTGGGCGTTGAGAGTGCTGCAATAGAGCAGATCGCATCGACCCACTGAACGGCTTTATCGCAGACGTGCCTTAGGCGTTGAATGGGTGCTGAAGAGAACGCACAAGGGAGCGGCTGTGTGTATGGGGAAACTCGTCTTCCTTGAGCGGAATTGTTTTATTTTTCCAGAGTGCGGGGCAGTGGGAAAGAGATGACCGACATTCTGTTATTTTTAAAAAAGAGACAAAGTCGCCCATGTGTCCCAATGAAATGAGGTGAGGCAACGCGTTCCGTTAATAGAGTGGTATGCTTGCATTGTTTGAAGGAACAACCAGAAAGTTATTTTTTAGGCATTTTAACGGGTAACTGAAAATTATTTTGTGCATTTAGAGAATTGTTTGAAACGAAAGGACACTTCTGTTTTCTCACCGATTTAGAGTCCGTCAAGACCCGCGTATGTCAGCTCATTGGGTATATTTGCATTAAAATGACTTTTCGGCGACTTAGATTCATTTCTACGCTGCGGAAAGTGCTGGAAAGCTTACGTAATCCCTCGCAACACTCGCGTAGTAATTATCTATCCGCGTGACAGATTTGCAGCGGAATGCGGACCGTATTCTCTGATAGAGATCCAAGTAAGACGCGGCGAATGTAGACCCGCGCACGCCCTGAGGGTGTGGGTGGACGCAGCGACCTTGCATGTTCCTGCGCGCCTGCCTGCCCACTCCCCGCCTATCTTCCTCCTACTTGACTGCCCATGTGCCTCCTTTTCTTCACACCTGCTTGCCTTGTCTCTGCACCTCCTCTCCCATTCACCCTGCCATCTTATATTCCCGTCTCCCTGCTTTATTTTCCTTTCTCTCTTTCATTCTTCCTCATTTCTGTCTTCTCATTTTCCTTACTTCTCCCTCTACCTTCTTTTTTTCTTAAACCCTCCCTTCCTTGCCCATTTTTCCTTCCCGTCTGGAGGAAAATTCTAGCGGAGAGTTGCTCTGATTGGTAGTTTTCCTCAGTTTCTCCGATAACAACCAGTCGAATGCCGGAGCAGTACCTTAACAAACGGTCCGTGGACCGCGCGCGATCTTTCCTTCCCCTTTCTTACCTCTTAATTATACTCAAAATTACATGCACTACACTATGCCGAGAGATAATTGGAACCCTAAAATCTTGTCCCGGCTGGAGCGGTGCGTCACCGGTAGGAGATACTCGTATGTGGTTGTGGAAAACCCCCCAAGCCGACGTGTAGGTCACAGCCGGACATCACCATTCAGAGGGGGGAAGAGCACCGATGAAAACATGCAATACACCTACGAGACTAATGGCAATGATTGTTAACGCTCTTGGAGACACGAAATAATCCAGTCAGTCAATCCCTTGAACTTTACCTCTGTCTTCTTCTCTACTTCCGATACCTTCTTCCCGTCCGCATATTTTCTTGCTGTCTCTTCGCCTTTGGTTTTGCTTTCCTTCATTCTCTCGGCCTCTTCTCTTGTCTACCTCTTTGCGTCTCGTTCCCGCCTGCATTCCCACCGTTCGCGGTGGGCGGGCGCCCCAGTTGCTCCGCTCTGCTCAGATCTGTGGCGTGCTCGGGCGTCGCAGCGCGGTGTGACGGTCGCGCCGGCTGCAGCCGCTCCTTTCCGGCATCCGCAAGGACGCGCCTCTCGTGTTTGCTCTGCCCGAGAGCCTTTTGACGGTGTGGGGTAACGCCGGCGGAGGTGGCGGGCGGTGGGCGGACACGTCGTGGTGGGCGACCCTGGCCGGTGGCGCTCGGGAGAAATACCGCGTCATTCAGCAGAAGAGTCGCTCTGGCGCTGGCGAGTGCAGCGGTATTCGAGCGTTTTTTCCCTGATCTGTCCGTCATCCTTTAACGATAAGTCCGCCTGTTTCACGTTGGCCTTGGAACAGTGTAACTACCACTTAAACGATCATTGGTTTTTCTTCGCCCAATATTGACTGATGGTGGTGTCACGTAATCGCATCGCAGTCCTCGTCCTTGTCGGCTGTACCGTTGCTTGACGTTTTCACTTTTACTTTTATACATGCCGTTTACTTGCCCAGTACATAATCAACTAGTAAATTGTTTGCTCTAGTATTTTATTTGGTACAAATATAAAGACGACTGGATTATATCAGATTATTGTTGCATATGTAAATACTAATTTAATTATTTGTAATAGTGTGAACCACAAATTAGCGAAATGCTTCTCGTTACTGTTCTGTTCCTGCAATTCGTATAAAAACCGTCATGCGTGACTCATAATATGCGAGTTAGTCACTCGTTCGCAGAGTCGCGCCTCGAAATGAAACCTTTTTTCCTTGCTCAATAACTTGTTTCGTACCGCCATAACATTAAGCTCATTACATTGCATTACTGTGTGAACGTTTACGAAGGACAAACTTACTCTTTCACAAACCTTTTCGCACGTGCGTTGGTCCCGAGCGCCCGGGAACATGTTTCGATAGCGAGAAAGTCTGTCAACAAGTTTTATTTCATGCATAAGTAAGGGTGGGAGAAACATATTGCGCTCTGATATGATTAAGTTATCGATCTCTGCCCGATCTCCGATTTCGCACTCGATCGGCGTGTGGGCGTGGACCGCGTGGCGCAACCCGCGCGCCGCCAGTGCCACGCCCCCTTCCCCACGCAGTGTTGGAAGTGGCTGTGCGTGCATGCGTTCATGCGTACATGCTCCAGTGCGTCGGACTGGACGTGCAACGTGCAAAGAGTTCTACGTGCAATAATAAAACGCATACTGGATGTTCGCCAGAAAAGACAGGGGCGAGAAAAAATATTAAGACAGTGGAGAGAAGAGTGACGTTTTCTGATTTTTTTTTTTAATGTTTCAAGAGAACCTTCAGGGTCTTTCGTGTTCGTTTTTCCGTGTCGAAGCATGGAAAGGAAGAGTGTTTTTTTTCCTCCAGAGCGTAATGTGAGAAGTAAAATACAGGTAGCGCGTCGCAGCTGCCGACGCGAGATTGCCGAGGGTAGTAAAATTAATGTTGGAGGCGGTTGCGTTCCGCGGCCCCACGTCGTCGAATGGCGGGTACGTAATTGGGCTGTCGTGGAACCTTGACGATAATGAGTACTTACCTCAGGCGGCAGCGAAGTGCAATGCTCTGGTTCCCGCCACTCGCGAATTCGCGGTCTGTTCTGGGCGGTTTCGACCGTTTTTCGCTCACTGGGCCCCAATTCGCCGGCGAGAGCGGTAATGTCCGGGCATTGACATTTCAACGAGTGTAGTGATTGGTAATCAGAATGTGTCATGCACGGGTGGAGTAAATAAGACGTCTGTGTCAAACCGGTGCTGCAATATGCTGTCGGACGTAGTGTGCCGTGTCATGCTGCGTGGTCTTGGGATATCAAAACCTATGTAACAGCTTTTCAATCAAAAGAAAAGTATTTACAGGAATGAAACCAGTAGGCTTATATTGTTGAAGTCTCTTCGCGCTCGTTAAACGTGAAGAACAATGTCTGCGTTGTATGAACCAGTCAGAAGTATCATGCACATATTGATTGGATTATGATGAACGATTGTGAAATTGCACGTCAGTTAAAAAATGCGAGTGTTATCATTGTAATGATGTCACTAATATTGGCTTATTTAAGCATAACGAGCTCGCTCCGCTACTTGTTTTGTACCCGAAAAGCGACATTCAAGGTCACTCTCGCTTCTGTAATTACGCTCGGAAGAAGTAAAGCGTTGAGGGCCTCGGAAGCGGTAATGGGCGAACCACTTCTTCAAGGCCACTCAGGCGGGCGAGGGGTGTGGAGAAGGGGGAAGCGAACATCCTCAAGGTCACGTAACGTTTCAACACTCCCACTTTCAACCGGAAGCTTCTCTTGAAACGAGACGCAGAGAAAACAAAGAGAGAGCGAAAGACGTTGAAAACGAAACGAGCGGGAGTGAGAGAGAAAAGTATGAGAGAATGCGGAGACAGTGGCCAAGTGAGAGAGGAGGCGCGCGTCCCGAGCAGCTTTCGGGTCGCGGGTTCGCTTACCGGCGGCTGTCACGTTCCGACGCCCGCGCCGCCCTCGCCCCGTCGCGCGCGTTCCGCGGGCGGCCCGCGTTCGTCTGCGGCAGCGATCTACAACAGGCCGTGGACGCTCCGTCAGCCCCACCGCTCCCTTCGCCACGCCCCCCCGACGCCCCCACACGGCGACTCCCCGCTATGTGGCAAAAAGGCGGCGCTTTCGAACAAGGGGAAGAGGCAACACGTGGCCGACACTGAATCGTGAAGAGCTTGGTAGAGCATTCGTTGTGAGATTTTGAATCAATCTCAAAAGAGTTCTTGGGGAGAATAGAGACGGAGCGTATATGGGTCTGGTACATAGCGTGAGCCTTACTTCACTCTTTGCAACGCCCTCTTAACCCTTTTAGACCTGAATTTTTTGCGTTCGTGGGAAAAAATGTTCCTTTAAGCAATGATTTTGTTTAACTTTAAAGACGATTTCTACAAATTTTATTCGCGTTCACAAGGAAATTATGTATACCTTCGCAATAAACAATAAAAGCACAATTAATCGCGAACAAATCTGATGCAATAAATTGTCAGAAATAACCAATTAGAAGTTGTCTCCAACCCACTGGACGGTGGGTCTAAAAGGGTTAACTCCCGCACACGGCGACTCCCCGGTATGTGGAAAAAAGGCGGCGCTTCCATACAAGAGGAATATGCAACAAGTTTTTGGTATTGAATACTGATGAGCGTGACAGAGCATTCGTTTAGAGATTTCGAATCAATCTGAAAAGAATTCATCAAGGGGAGAACGGAAACGGAGCGTGCATGGATCTGGCACGAAGCGTGAGCCCCACATCTCCCTTCGCCACGCCCTAACGCACGCAGACGGTGGCTTGCGCCAGTGTCAGGTGGGAAAGACGGAGCTTCTAAAAACCAATAATGGGCAGAGGTTTCTGTCACTGTGCTGTTCCTGACGAATACTCGTTGCCTGTCTTCGAATGAATGTGAAAAGTGCAGATCGTGGAGAAGAATATAAGAGCGTAAATGGTGTCTGGTCATGAAGTTCGCACCGCATAGAGTCGAACTGATGAATGATATGAAATAACCAAATCGATTTACGGATGATTACAGTGGCTCAGTTATTGCAGTTTGTTAGTTGTGAGCTTTAATTGTCATTAGGGTTGAGAAATACTCTCATGTAGATTGCACATTCGTAGGGAGAGAAAGCATTTTAAGAAATCTTCCGAAATGTACCAACTAGTATATTGACAGTGTGAAATGTGTTCCATTAATTCATGATCGTTTCTTTTAAGACATGGGAAAGTGACGATAGAATCTGGGAAAGTAAGTGAACTATTTCAGAATGAGAACATGGTATGAATGGAATGTGTCAGTGATTTTGTAAACGTAGCCTTTCTCATTTGAGTCAGTAATGTTCAGTCGGGAATAAGGTCAATGGCTGTAAGAAGGGGGAGGCGTAGTTGTCACAAGCATAAGAATTCAATCCATTCTATGCAAGTCAACTTTATCACTTGTAAATCGACCTTAACATTATTTTATACTTATCTCGTTCAACTCAGCAAAATCGATTGCTTTCGGAAAAGCTAAGTAATTCAGTTGCAATGTAAAATAGATTGTTTTGAAGATTACATTCTCTTTGTCTGTGCCCTGTTCTTTGAATGCTTGGGCGCTATTTTATCACCGCTGTATACATGGATTAGGTGGCAAGGTTTTCTTGTCACTTTAACTGACGCGAACATTCAAAACTTTGTAATATCGTGACAGTTCTTGTGTCACCCGGTATCGTTAAAATGAATTAGTAAATAATGATTTGAATCAGATGTGTCAAAAAAGTTGAGCACCCCTCTTTGTTTACGACGTTCATTATTTGTTAAAAATACAGAATTTGCTATTGCAGTTCATTGCTTACCTTGCCCGCTTGTGGAACGTATCTTCCATTTGGTGGTTGCGCGTGGTTCAGTATGATTCGTTTGTTCTCCCATTGCCATTTTTGCGCAACGATTTGCGTGATTGCGTGGCGATTCCAGAGTTCATTTCGAGTACTTCCGTGCACATTTGAAAGCGGTTCCTGAGAGTGGGAACAAGACGTTCAATCAGCTGACAAAAATTGCGTAGGTACTCACGCAGTCTCATCACTCTAAGGAAATGCGTGGATCGCAGCAGCGTTCTGAGAATAGTTGACGCTCGACTTCCGTGTTGTGATGTCACTGTTGTAGTATCTTATGTTGCTCTTATATTAGTACGTTTCGCACTGTCTTACATTGTTTATTTTTCCTTTTATCTTCAATTTTAATTAAGAGTGAACAACGTGTGTTGCGTTTTGGTGGCCCGGAACTAAAGCATCTGTATGTACTGGCCAGAAATTGTAGTTACATGATGAGAAAGACTTGCTTCGAAAATTTAAAATAAGTGCGCATTGTAATTGCAGGACAGTTTGTAAGTGGAACTATTACATATCTAAAGTTTGTTTGGATAGTATGTTACTGTTTTGATATTCTGTGTTGGTCTTCTAGAACCTGTGTGTATTTATTCGTCTTTTGGACCTCTTCTTCGTATAACTATATTACAATTTTTTATGTTTATATCATTAATTATTGAATTAATGAAGTTCATTTTAATACGTATAATGTCAACCATTTCTTCCGCAGGCCTCTGTAGTATAGTATATATGCCATTGTATCCCGCGCAAATAACCAAGAGCTTAATAATAAAGAATTTGAATTAATTACGTATCACCGACATCTTTTTCTGTGATTTCTGTAATTTGTTTGAATTAAATTTCGAGTGCTTTTCAATGAAATGTGTTCAATGCGAACAATTAACATTTATGAGGAACCTGGTATGTAAACCCGATGTTTCTTAGCCACTAGCTGATCTCGTTCGAAAGCGAACTAGTTGTTTCATTCGAAGTCTTCTAGTGACCTTATTCGGACCAGAATGCAAAGAGACTCGCAACATGCCGTCTCTGCAAAGGAAGTAAGGAAGACGATCCTATCACTTTTTACGCTAATTGCTCTCGACTGGCGTGAGGCACTTCCGCCTCGTGACGTCATCGCCGTCTTCCCAGACGTAACGTTCCCCGCCTGCCGGACCGTCGGTCGAAGCGTCCATTTCGTCGTAAATCGCGTCCACTGTCTCTCGCAGCTCGTAAAGCAGCGCGCGCCGGCCCATTTTGCGTAACAGGGCATTATCAATTTCTTTTTTTTTTTTATCTTCTACCCCCTCTTCCTCCTGGATTTCTCGTCCTTCTCGTCACCCGCAACGGTCTGCAACGGTTCCTTTCCTGGGGCCAACACGCGGCGCACGCACTCACGCTGGAGGGAGAGGGGGCGGGGCAAGGCGGAGGTCCGTGGCCTCAAGTGCGTTTCAAAACGGCCGCACAATTATCGAGCGCCTGCCTGCCTGCCTGCCTGCCGGCCGTCCGGTCGTTGTGCAAGGCGCGCTCTGGATCTCCCCCAGCCAGGAGATAGCCATCTCGGCGAGTCCTGCGACCGCCCTGGCCGTGCCGTGCTGCGCCTATAATGCGCGGGGACGCCCCGACGGGAAAGGACCAATAATGAAAATTTGGGGGTATTGACAAGAGTTTCGGCGATGTTAATGTCGGACAGGGGAATGAGTGCCGTAATGTATAATGATTAGTTGTTGCGAGTAATTGCCAGGAATGTCATTAGGCCTCGTTGAGACTTACCCTTGAATTAGCTTTTCTAATGAGACAAATTTCTTCATTGCTTTTTGGTGGATTTAAAAAGTATATTTAATGATTGTCTCATTTCACTGTTGATTGAAGACTAACCTACCTACAATACTAGACCTTACTTGTTAATTTTATTATTATTTTTTTTAGGTTCACGAAACAAAACGCTTGGTACTCTTTTTCCTACGCAGATTCATGGTTCCATGAGGCGAGGCCACGCGTCATAATCATTAACCTATTGCGTATGATAATTCGGTCGGTACGTGCAGAATGAGAATAGTCAGAACAACACATTCAAAAATTTGTATTTTTTTAGACAAAAGCTAAACGGTTTTATTGTTTTTGTATTTTCCCGAGTTACTTCGCATCTAAAGTAACCATAGACATCTCTCACATGGCCTTAGGCTACACAGTTTTCTTAATTGAATCGTGTATTTCAGAAACCCGTCAAGCGCCAAATTTCTCATTTCGAGAAAACTGAGAAAAAGTGTCCCAGTTTTTCTGATTTCAAAATAGTTTTTAATATTAAAGCAGTTGATAAATATTGAATTGAAATATTGAATATTTTTCAGTTAAATATGCACTAAAAGATGTGCCTATCCTCATGGAACAATTTTCCACCTCTAACGCGCATTTTAGATTTTGGCGTTTGACGGGTTTCTGAAATAAACGATTCAATTGTCTGCGTGCACAGGAAATTAGTAAACTAGATTACGTGTCCTTAACCGAAATGATCTTCCATTCTGATAAGCGCTCCAGCATCAGTGAGCGTTGGGGCTGCCGCCGGCCAGAGGGAGAGAGAGCGGCTGGCGGGCCGAAGGAGACAAGTGCGGCCGATAATAATGTAAAACTGCCCCCGGCGACGCACAGTGGGAGCGGGGCGGGTTTCGAAGGAGACAACGCGCGGGTCGATGCCTTCCCCGTTGTTGTGGCCTACATCAACCGCAATGTGTCGCGCAATGTGTCGCGCGTGCAGCGGGCCCGCAGGGGCTGGTCGTTCGCGAATCTCGGCCATTCCCTCGGTCGGTTTCGCGTTTAGCAGGCTTATCGAGAATGGCCGTACGCAATGGGCATATTGATCCAGGTCATACTATGATCTGTGCGTAAGTGACGTAAGAATTAATTTATGAAAACCAAAACTGCGTAGCTCTGCAGATAAAGCAGAGTGATTCATAGTTGTAAAATGTTTAAATTTAATTCGTCAGTGGCAATTATTTTAACGTATAGATCGGATAAGATACCTCTCCTGTTCTCTAGGATTATATCAAGAGGACATAAATAGTGAGAATTCGCATTGCCTGAAATAAAGAGTATGGTTTTCTCTGTGAGCTGTAGAGTTTCTTCCTGTGTTTATTACTTTCCAATCAAAGCATTTGGATGATCGAAAAAAAAATGCATTTTATAGAGTGTTAGTGATATGGGATGTATTAAGTTATATAATGTGAATTATATTTTCATCTTAATTTGTAGCACTGAAAGATAATCAAAGTGCGTGCTAAGAGGATTATTGCATAATGAAATTGAACGGAGACTGGAATTCTTATTTTTGGAATTGAGATCTTCTTACTAGAATTATTGAAAATCGATGTGGTAGCCACTGACAAGGTAATGTAGTTAACAGTCCTACGTCCTTTCGTGGCAGGTAACTATTCTTTAGAGCAGTAACGTTTTTGGTTCTAAATTTGACTATAATCTTGGTCACGTTATTAGTGTCAATTCGCTATAACGAAATCATTAGTACATGTAAACGAAAATGTGCAACATATTTCATCTCCGCGGGTTAATGCGGTCGTTACACTAACCATATCGTGCTGTTTGTGGTCCATGCCCGGCCGCGTTCTCATTTGGCCCTACAAGAGCTATTCGTGCGTTCTCAGCGGGAGGTGTGCCTCCCACGCAACACTTCCATAATGCAGCGCGCGCGGTGGCCTGGATCGCGCCCGTGCCTACCTGCGTGCGTTCCTCTCGCCGTGGCCAGAGGGTAAGAAGCGCACGCCTTGGCCACTGCCCCGGAATCGTGGCTTCGTGAAATCACGACGCGGCCGCGCATGGACCGGGCTTTGGAAGGTTGCCTGCCGGTGTGCATTAAAGCGTGTCCTCCGTGCGCCAAATACTTTGTTGTGAGATCTGTTTATGTGTTTTCCTTTTTTTATCCCCTCTGAATTTCCATCATTTTAATGATAATTATCTTTTCTTCATAAATTACTGTAGTCTTAAGTGGTAGATAGTGGTGAGTATATTTACGTATTAGAGGGGTTATTCGAAGGGTCATGATATCAATTTGATTTCGCAAAAAGCTTCTCCGGTCGCATTGGGGTTTCTTCAGTATAGGCGTGGGTCAGTCCGTGACGGGAGGGTAAGCGGCCGCAAATATTGATTGCAACGCTTACGTAAAATGCGAAATTATGTTAAAATGCTTATAAAAGGCTTACTCTTCCTAGCGGTAGTCCATATATTTATTTTTGTTAGAGCTCAGGTGAGAGAGTGATCTAGTTAGTGAAAGAGTGATCTGTGTGAGCGATACCTCGAGAGACATTCATTGTTTTTATGACCTTATCTCCGGCTTTCGTTATCCTTAGGCCTTGTCATCTTGAAACTTAGCTACCGTCAGATCTCGCAAACAGGAGGTCTCGACAGCCTGGACCTCGCCATACACTGACCTCACTATACCGTGACTTCGCTGTTCTCAGGATTAGCCATCCCCGCATCTGGATATTGCGGAATTTCGCCGTCTTCAGATTTTGCCGTACCATCTCTCACGATTTCTGGAACTCGTTTTCGTTAGACCTTATTGTCCATCCAATTTAATTATAATTTTAATTTTCTTTTCCGTTTCTGAGAGCTGACGCTTTCTCATTATCTTTCAAACTATCTTGCTCTATCATCCTTCAACATTGCACTAACCCTCAACCTTTCAAGTTCAACGTTTATTCCTCGTACACCGATGTCATACCTCCCTTTCGCTCCCTCCACCTCCTCCCTCTTCCTCCTCCTCCTCGTCCCTCCTCCACCTCCTCCCTCCTCCACTTCCTCCCTCCATCCTGTCCCTCCCTCTCTCCCTCCATTCCTGTCCCTCCTCCTTCTCTCTCCCCCTCCCTCTCTTTCTCCCTCCCTCTCTTCCCCTCCCCACCCCCTTCCGTTTTCTCTCTCTCCCTCTCCCTATCGATCTCTCTCTCTCTGTCGCTCTTTCTCCCTCCCTCCCTCCCTCTCTAGTGCTGTGCTGCGGTGGGGCGACTGTCCCCCGCCTCGTTAGCATAGTGGTCAGGCGAGGCGCCGGCGCGTGCGCGGGCGGGGGCGAGGGGTGTGGGGCGGCGGCGACTGACGGGAGCAGCGAGAGCGCGCGCTCGCGCTCTTTGCCGTTTCATATTTAGAATCCGTGTCAGCTGACGACTGCGTTGTCCGGGGTGAGAGTTTTCCTTCTTCCGCAACGGCCGCGCCGCCCGCGCCGGAAAAAGACGCAACGAGTGTGTCCTCTGCCGAGAAGAGAATAAAACTAGAGGGCCAAAGGATTAAGGCATGAGAGAGTTTGCAGGATAAATAAACGCAAGATAATGATAAGCATTATAATTTTGAGGTGAAATTATGCATGTGTAGGTGCGGAACTAATGTTGATAAACGATCAGAGAATATTAAACTGGATTTTAATAGTATAGTTTTGAGGCGGATTTGTACACCTACAGTTGCATCCTACGCTTTCTTCCTGCAAGCGAAATTCCAACTGCTGAACTGAGCGTGACATGGGCGTGCGTGCGGGTAGTTCCGGTGGATGGCAGGACGGCGTGGGGAGGGAGGGAGAGGCGAGGGAGACAGAAGTAGGAAGACAAGACAGAGTGGAGCGGGGCAGTGGGGCTACGGCGGCAGCTACTTTGCGGCTGTGTACGCGCCGCCCACGCTCCCGTCTACCAGCGCCGGCGACCGCCCCGCCGCCTCGTCGCGGTTTCCGCCGGCGCTCCTTTCATCTCGCAGCCTGCCGCTGTTGCTCCGCTCCCGCTCCCGCGCGCGCTTCGCTTACCGGTCGCGGTGGCGCCGGCGCACGTTGGTCCCGCAAGGGGCAAAAGGCAAAATTAGTTTGATTTTAAGATGAAAAATGGTGATTGATTGGTTGGTTTATCCGGGTGCGTCAAATGCTAGGGACATTTGTCCCGTACGTGTAGTGCTTGTTTTATCGCGTTAGGTGGTTGTAATATTTCCCTGCTGGAAGGTGAGATTCGGTGTCGACCTACACGTTGGCTTGCTGTTTCCCTCAATCAGGTATCTCCCACCAGCGTGGCACCGCCGCGCCCCAGCTGAGACAAGCTCTAAGCTCCCGTCTGGTCTTCTGACGAATGTGTTAGTTTAGTTGTGTTGACGAATGTGTTAGTATCTGCAAGTAAGGGGTAAGGATAGGACAAGGAAGGAAGACCGCGCACGGCCCGTGGCCTGTTTGGTAGGGTTCTGCTCCGTCATTCCCCTGGTGTTGATCGGAGAAAACACTGAAAACTTCCGATCAGAACAAACAGTCGCTAGAATGTAGCTGAAATCGACCTTGCTATCTAGCTCATGACGAAAATTGGAAATGGAATTTCACGGTTTCATAAATGTGTTATGGTCAACCTAAAGTCGATCTTTAAATTGATACAGTAGACGTTAACCTTAATCTTCAAATTTTAATTTAAAAAAAAAAACACGAAATTCTGGACTTGATATCCGAGGTCGATCAAATCTGGCTTCGACGAGCCGTGAATTGTAGCCTCACTCGTACAAGGCGCGAGTGTTTCTGCGTTCCCCTTGATCGTTCATGAACACCTTTAATTACCTCTTCAGCGCGAATGCAAGAGCACTTACTTTTATTGAAGATGACTCCAGAAGCTTTTTTTCTCTCTCGAATTTCCATGAGTACTCGTGTAAGTAGGAAAGATACCATATTTTCAATACCCTACGCGATGGGGGTGTAAGTGTGGAAAGATTGCAGAAATCCTGAAAACTACGAAAATAACGGGAAAAGAAAAAAAAATTAATTGTGATAAAATGTACAAAATCTATTTAAAAATTTTCTAGATATCTAGTTCAGAATGTATGCAACTTAACGAAAACGAAAGTAAGGTATTGATTTACTGTATACAATTTTTAATTGCGAAAGAAATGTCTTAAAGTAATTTGCAGTTCATGCAGTAGTGACTATTCGGATAATGAAACCTTCTTGGAAACTTCCGAAGAAAACACTGTCAGCAAGTTTGGAACACAGAAATACAATACTACTGTGTCAACTTCGAAAGTTTTATTACATATGATTGGAACATCTTGTATTAGATATTCAAAATTAGAAATAATATCGAAATAAACGTTTGTCAAACTGAAATGTATTATTATTATTATTATTATTATTATTATTATTATTATTATTAAGCAGAAACTGAAACCATAACCAGATAAACTGTCACGCCTTTAATCGATTCAATTTCAGAACATGTAGAAGAACAGAGAAGTAGCATGTAAAGCGATTTTGTGCCTTTTTAAAAGTTTCGCTTGCAACCTTCCGCGGTGCGCGCTCTCGGAGCCGCCGCTCGGGCCCACTGTGCCTGCGATGGCGTTCGGCAGGTGGACGTTGGCGGGGGCTGGTTCGTGTAACAAGTAGGAAGGAGCAACGGGAGCGCCGAGTGGACACGTCGCAAGGCGGCGGTCGCGGCTTGTTAAGGATTGCCGGCCGTAACCGTTTCAACGAGACAGGTGACACTCGCTTTAATTCATGTATCCACTGACCCCTGGGCCTCGCCCGAGCGGGGGTGGGAGGGGCAGGGAGGTGGGAGGTGGTGGAGAAATTTCCAGTCGTGTCGGGCGTGAGTGCGTCTGGCGGTATCTCTGTGTATGTTTTCGTTGGGGTTTATTTACGTTAACTTGAGTAATCACCTTCGGTGTACTTCTAATTAACATCAATTCCCAATGAAGAAATATTCAGGTAAAATTTTAACATGTATTTATTGTTTAAAATATTTGTAACATCTAGCGAACAGTTACATAATGTTACATTACAAATTTGTTATAATTTAGTTCTCTTGTACCTTTGTAATGCTACATGCATTTCTCCCTTCTGTAAAGCTTATTGACACCGAAAGTGGTATTGGTCATGATTAGATGTGTCAAGATAAATCTGTGATATGTTACTCGTAAGGTGTTAAATGTAGTACATCGGAAACTATAACTGTGATATAAGTTCTGTGAAACATAGTATCTGAACTACGTTCGAAAATTTTTCGCAGAAGCTCGGGGAGTTTGCGCATTCATTTTATATGTTTAAAGAAAATGGATTGTGTATAATGATGTTCCTTGCCTGGATATTCTAGGCGGATAAAATACGTACGACTCAGCGCCTCGATTTAAAGCTTATCAAGTACGAATATTGCTCTTGGCATAGAAGTTTGTCTCGTATGTGTCGTGAATGCTCCAGTTCTGTGGACTATTCACGACACATACATTTTGAATGCTCCAAGTCTGTGGAGCATTCAAGTGCCATATCCCACTACTGCATGCTTGGAGATTCCTGCAAATGCGAGAGTTTCTAGTCAGAATCAGTACCAGTGGTCTAGTACCACTCAAAAATTTACAAGAATTTTGGCGTGCCATCACTTTGCAATTCCAGTATTTTGAAAATTTGCCATAAGAATTTAGTTTTGAAGTAAAACGTGAACACGAATGTCTGACACAGGTGATGTGAGGGCTATAAAAAAAGTCCTGCAAGTGGAGCCTTCTTGTGGAACAACGAGGTTTGTCTTTGTATTATTTTAGAATCGATCAAATGGAAGTATACTACAAATGCATCTGCATCAGTGCAGATTCAAACGTGTAGAGTGTAAGATACATTCGTTCATTACTGTTAATTTCCAGTATTTATTTAAGTTATTTTATTTCACATCCCCCCTCTGACTCACGTGCCGCCTGAATTACGTTTGCGTATCACCTCCCGCAAACCCCTGCCCTTGGGGGTTACAAAAAATAATTGGCGTTTCATTAAGTAAAAGCTCTACGGGGGAAAATGATAGCGACTAATTTTTCGAGGCGGAGCGTTAGGAAACTCGGTACCTATCCGATTTCATCGGAGCATTTGCCATTCGCTTCGTGAGCGGACAAGTGAGCGACGTTTGCTTTCGACCTCCGCCGCCCAGAGACCTCGAGTGCATCGTTTGAAAGGAGCCGGCGCGGCTGCGGATCCGAATTTTTTTTCGCGCGCTCTCTTCATTAGTTGCGCAGCTGACCGTTGCATTCGTGCCGATCCCATTACCTTCCGAACAATGATGGACAGAGCCCGAAGACGCACCGATGTGCCAACGCGCAGTTGCGTCACGCCGCTTGCATTCTTTCTCGATGCGGAACGAAACGTGTCGTAATGAGAACGATTGTGAGGCGGACCGGCGTCTTCCTGATGGAAGGTATTGCATTATTTGGTAGTATCGAGAAAGTAGAGTTCGCGCGAGATGTGTTCTACGACCGTTAAAGCGCTAGCGAGACATATGAGTAGGAACACACTGCTCATGCACAGAAGAACAATCTACGCACATGATCGCTGTTCAGAAAACATCGAGTAACCGAATACGAGGTAGGCTCAAAACATCAGATTGCCGAATACGCGGTTGTAATTGCTCAGAAACTTGTTTTGCCTACGTTGGTAATTAGTTTCATTGGTTTTCTTGTGTGTTTTATTGCACGAAATGTGATTTTTTTGCGGAGGATGCCTACCGGAAAGCTAGGAAGTCGATGTTTTTGAGACAGCATCTAGTGTAGCCGTCTCCCTTCTCTGTGTCGTCTTTCGTGTGCATAGATTCCTCGCGCGTTGTCTATGTAGTAAACAATCATTAGGGCGATATAGAACAAATAACGGTCGCCATTGAAGTTCGTGAGGCGACAACTCATTTGATTGTTATTAATGCAAGACGGTCTGTTAATGTCCTTAACGGACAGCTGCCTTTAGGATTGGATTTTCGTTCATCTAAATGCGTTAAGTTGAGGTAACAGTTCACTATTAAGATCAAATTAAAACAGGCATTGTAAGAATTGTGTACTTTTCATTCAGAATTTTGTTGCAGCGTTTTTGATATGTTTCAGATTTATGAGTTATTTGATTACTTTGTTTCCTAGGCGTTATTAAATCCTTACTTAGGGTTTCGTTGTTCTCTGTAATTAAATTGTAAATTGACCAGAAATAATTGGTTTAAGTTCTTGACTGTTTTTGCTCTCTTGTTTTACTCGAATATGTGCAATGGCTACTGTCTGCTGATTATATAATGACACCGCAATAATTTTATAACATTCATTCGTTCAAAAAACGTTTTTAATAATATTATATTTTTGTTTTAAACCACACAATGATTCCGGTTTATAAGAAAACATATAAAGCAGTTTGAAGGTTTGGCGAAGGAATATTGTTGGTTGAGCACATGTTGATTGTCTTGACGAATCTGAGTTAACTCTGTTATTCAATATTGCCATGTTTTTATCTGTCGTACTCTCTCGCACGCGCCTTAACCGCCCTCTCGCATCGTAATGGAGGTCGACGTGTCGTAACGCGGACAAGCGCAGCGCTCATAAATCAGAGCGCGAAGCAGACTGCCCCCTGCCTGCCCCGGGACGCGTTCGCGCTGCGGACCTGCGCGCCGACTGGCAGGCGACGCGACGCAGACAAATGACCGTGGCGAAGTTTACGCCAATCGGAGTAACCGTTCGATGTTTGTTTCCAACTGCCCCGTAGAATAACCCGTGGGACTTTTTCTTTTTTCGTGAGGGCTACCTGAGTTTTGTGACGTGGTTATGTTGAATTTGAAAATTTCTCTTTAAGTTCCTATAGGCTCGCTGTATGTAGTTAGCTGAAGTGACAATACTTTCCCGTCGGGACTCGTTCAAATCTCGACTAAAGCATCGATGTCTTTGACTTTGTTATTCTAGTGTGCAAGGCAAACTCAAACCGCCACATATAAAATATCTGAATATAGATTCAACTCATGATTGCCCTGGATTTCACAAATCGTCAGAAAAAAAGGTATATCATTCCCTAATGGGATCAACTGGGCAAGTGGACAGAAGATTCGAGAAGCAAGCACGAGCCTGAAAAGTAGAAGGGGCCTGAAAAGTAGGACCTGAAAAGTAGAAGGGGCCGAAGGAACATTGTGCTAACCCACAGGTCTATAATTTTCGTCAACCAGAGGAGAAATGTAAGTTTTAGAACAATATCACTAGTTTTCTACGTACACTTCTGGCTGCTTTCTCCTTGGTTTGGATTTATGAAATGAGGGTTAGCACTATCTTCTCCCAACTCCTTCAATTGTTTTCAGAACATCATCAAACTAATTTGAGAGATGTAGGGAATGCGTAGTGGTTTCCACAGCAGCGGTTGCATCATGCTGCTGTGCAGAAGCGACGCGAGGAGTCCATGGACGGATGCGCGCTTGGACGCGTCCATGGACTTTGGCGACTGCGCGCCGCCAGCCCCGGACTAATGCCTGCACACGTCGTCGCGCCCCGGAATGTCTCCTCCGCACTCGGCCAGCCGCTCTTTACCACGTCGGAACCTATTGGCTGAACTTGCGAAGTATCATTCAAGCGTTGGAACCATTTGCGGTTATGAAATCAGTGAGTGGTAAATGTGAAATATTTGACCTCATCGTTCTACCGATATTTTCTATTGTAATGGCTACATTCTTTGTAATTACGAATAATTTACTGCAAACCTATGTAGCCACGCCTATGAATTGTGAAATCGTTCCAGAACTGACCCGTCCTGTCCACTTTTACTTTCTCGTATATTTTACAGTCTAGTGCTGATCAGGTGCAATTCTTATTGCCTTCGTGAATCGCTCGTATTTTCGTTTCCATTTTCGTATCCACTCCCTCCACCACACTTTTCCATATTTCACTCTCCATTTTTCCCATACACCGCCACTGGTACACATCCGTGTGCTCGTCTTCCGACCATTAACACTTATTTACTCACATGCGTGAGTCCTCTCAGAGACGAGTTGACTGTAGTGGTGTGTACCCGGCGGGCGTGTCAGCGAGCGCCGGAGGAAACACGCCAGACGGCCCGGAAACCCCCCGCGAGACCCAGTTCCGCGCTCGCCGCCGTCTCCGTCTCCGCCGCCGTTGCCCTTGCCGTCGCCGTCGCCACCCTTCGCTCGTCTTTCTGTCTGTCTGTGTCTTTCTCTCTCTTTCTTTCTTTCTCTCTCTCTCTCTCTCTCTCTCTCTCTCTCTTTCTCTCTCTCCCACACTAGCCCGCCCTGTCCCCTTCCATTCCTCTCTCTTGCCCGCCCTCTCACTCTCTGCCTTCCCCCGGCATCTCTCTCGCTCGGCCGTCCTCTCTTTCATTCTTCCGCCCTCTCGTTCTACCGTCCTCTCTCGCCTCCTTGACCCTCTCTCTCTTTCTCTCTCTCTCTCTTTCTCTCTCTCTCTCTCTCTGTCTTCGACTGCCCGTCCCCTCTCTCTCGTAGTCCGCCCGCGCTCGCCAACGCTGCCGCCAGATCCCAATCCGGTTCCTCAGCCTCTTTCCTTTATCGCGTGACGAGGCTGGTCGGTGTGCTCCCCGCCTAATGGCGTTGCCGAGTTACCTGGCATTACGAAGTTGCCTCCGCAGCGCCGCGCCGCCCCGGCCACTGCCGCATACGTCCGGTTAGGAAGTTCGCCCCCGCCAAGACTCGTTAGCATATTTTCGCCGTTCGATGCATACTTTGTAGCGCATTCCTCGGGAAGGCCCGTGTATAAGGAAGCGCTTCGAAGTGGTGTAGCGTGTATTGGAAGAGTATCTCGAGACGCGACGCCGAGCCGCGCCGTGCCGCACCCGCCGTTTGCATATGCATGGAATGGATCGGGCCAGCCCTCTCTCTCAAGGACTTCTGAATGACATAGAAGCATTCGCAAATTGAAATTACTTTCACCTTTTCCTGTACGTATCATCTAGAGTCTTTAGGCCGTGTTGCGACGAACGGAGCGGCCTGCCTGATCTCGCCGTGTCACCTGTGGTATGTCGCGGCCTCGTTTTTCGTCTGTGTAGGGCGGGTTGCTTGTACGTGGAAGTCAAGAGTTTGCGATTCGTACGTTAAATATTGGAAAACGTGTAGGCATTCTAATAAATGTAGAAATAATTTTCATTGCAAACAGAATGAGTGTATCACTCAGAGCTCGCGTCTTGCGTGATGAGTTAGTTCATTTGTCAATTTTATCACTATCAATGAGAGGTTTTTCACGGGCGTCATCGATTATGTTGATGTGCCTGTACAACGATGTTATTACATGTATTTTCGTAGAGTTTTTACAGTTGAAAACTCGCTACACTATTATTTACATTAGTGAAAAATGATGAGCCGTGATGTGTGTTAAACATACCATTCCAAGAAATTACAACACGGTGAGTGATCTTGCAGAACTAGGATTTTGTGGCATCTAAAGCAAACATCACTCGAATTGAATAACAATCTACTTTTTACTTTATATTATGAAAATATTGCTGCAAGTAATTAATAGTTTGCGCATCTCTATCTACATTTGCAACTAACTATTCACAACATTCACAACAATCAATTAGGAAGTTAAGAAGAGAAGGGTACTCCTACTCAATGAAATGTATACATGTGTATATTACTTGTCCACTTTAAATTTGCTGGCGCTAGAAACTGGAGCTATTGTTGTTTGCGTCAGGCTACCCCTTTGTAGATCCTCTCAATTTATGCTGCTTTTAGGAATAGTTAGAAGAAATTACGAAAGAAACCAATTCCATTGTTTTAAAAAATTGTTTTGAAAGCATAGTCCCGAACACGTAGTTATAACTCCCAAACATAGCCCAATATTTTCCATCCGCACGCAGTTTTTAACGTTATTGGTTGCTTTCGTAGTTTACTGTAAACCTCTGCTTTGTCCTTTACAAGCAGGCATTAATTGAACGCGAAAATGGAGGTAGCGATACATGATGTAAACAGACATCAGCAATCCCAGCGTCATCCACGAAATTAAGATCTCTAGTTACCAAAAACATTATATGATTTCGACCCCCTCCCCTCCTGTCGTGAACAGCACCGACTGAGGAGGCTCAAAGCATCAACTAATGTCCTTTCCCAGTTCCTCTGCCCAGGAGGTCCTAGGGTTCAAGTCTGGATGAAAGTATTTTCGACACTAGCTTCATAGCTAAGTCGAATTCAGCCGCTGTCTGAAGAATTCCAGCAGTCGGCTGCTCTGATCCGTAGTTTTCCGTCGTTTCTCCGAAAAATACCAGGAGAATGCCGGAGCAGTACCGTAATAAATAGCCCACGAAACGCGCGCTATCTTTTTCTTTCTCTTCCTTTTCCTTATCTCACCTCTTACTTACACATTTATTTTCATTACACTTCTAGATCTTGTCCAGGCTGGAGCGGTGCTCCGCTGGTGGGGAATGCCTGGATGGGGTAAAATCCCACAAGCTGACTTAAAGTTCGACGCCGGTTGTCACTATCCTTCGGGGGATGAACACCGCCACCTCCCGTGGTAAAAACATTACGCTTACGGGCCAATGTCCAAAGCAGTTGACGCGCCCGGGAACACGAAATAATCAGTCAATCTGTCTTAAGAAGCATCTGCCTTGTGAGCAATTGCCTACGGACAGTGCAGGCCACCCACGAGTCGAACCGAGCCGAGCCTTGGGCGGCGCCAGAAGAGAAAAGGAATAATGGAGCGTTAATGGATTCGCCTGCGAGGGCGCTCTCGACGCTGGTCCTTGTCTCCGCAGTGGACCTCTGGGTTGCATGCCTGTTGACTCTGCGTCGGATGGAGGGGGATGTCTGTTCGGCGCATTTTTGTGAATGAAAGATCAGAAGGCCACACTGTCAAATAGAACTTGGGTATATAATTTTAAAAAAAGCAATATGGTTGTATAGGATTTCAACTTGTTAGTATATGGTTGTATAGTATTTCAAGTTGTTTTAGTACCATGCCACTAATAGGCATGGCCATATGCACTGGCCACCCTTGGGCACTCACGAAATGATGAGAGGTAAAGATACGAGACATGCCTACCACTACACCCTACTCCTATTGTCAAGGCAACAGGATATAATTTAGACAAATAAAATAGTCCGATAGCGACGAATATAATCGCTATTTAACGCACGTGTATCGATCTTGCTTAGTAAAACGTCATTAGTAGTTAGGCATTCTTAAATATATATTTTTTTAAATACGATACTTAACCAACATGAGTTAGTATGTCAAATTCATGACATTTCTTATAATGTGAATGTGCGTATTGAGCATCTTTTGCATTGCTGTGGAAAACCGAATGCTCCTAAGCATCATATCAATATTTACAGTATGTTTGGATATCCATGTGTGCCAAATTGAAATAGAGTCACTTCAGTTTCGAAAAGTGAAGGGTTGTGAATGTTTGTAGGTTATCGACTCGTGCGCGCGCGTTAATCGAGTCATTACCCTTGAGCAAAGGCCTCCGCGGGAGGGCACGCGGCCGTTGGCCAGGGCGCCGCCGGCGGTGGCGGCGGGCGCTGACGTTCGCTTTAATGAACTCTCGAACGCGGGACGCGCCGCCTTTAATGGAACGCGGCCGCCGCTGTACTCTGCGCCGCGCGCCCAAGGCGCGGGAGGGGGGAGTGGTGGGCGGGGCAGCGCCGGGTGAGCGATCTGCAGTGGGCGCGCCGCTCGCGAGGATTTTTTTCACGAACAGGTAGAGCTCGTGGGTCAACGGAACGCGTGTGGAATGCGCGTGTTTAATTAAGTAGAAATAATTAGTGTAGTTTCGGGATTTGCTTTATTATTATGCCTCTGCCTGGCAATGCCTGGAATGTATATAAATGGTTTGGTGGATAGGTGATTATATGAATTTAGCCCGATTCTCCTAATCCGTACGACTTTGTGAAAAAATGCTCCCTCGCGATTCACTCTAGGCGGTCGTAGTACACTACAGCCATCGCACCTGGAACCTTGGAAACAATAAACAAAACTCATGGGAAAACGCAGTACTTTGTTCGACATTCCGCGTAAGGTGTGAGTGTTATCATCGTTGTTCCTGGTTGGCTTCTGACATCCATCCACCTATCGTACTGGAACATTAACCCATCTTCTGTCATGGTCATCATTCAATCTAACGTTACATATGCATTGAATTGCAAACTGAAATCAACACTGTGATTACTTACCCAGACAAAACATACTCTCATACACTGCACACACGAACCAGAACGCACATACATATACTCGTTCACGTACGCAGAAATTAGCGCAGAGCGCCTCATAACCCAATTCGGGTGCAGGTGCTCCCGACGTGGGATGTGGTATAATCCACTCTCCGAGCCTCGCAGCCGCCTAGCGCCCGGCCCGGTCTGGCGCGCCTCCCGTCGCACAACGCCGCCTGTTACGTGTCGGCGGAAGAGAGCGGGTACAATGCCCGCATTTTTCACTCGCTGCCACCGCCGCTGTCCGCTCTCAAATTGAATTCCCCGCCGCCGCGTGCGCGGTTCAGGGGACCCTGTGTG
The DNA here is from genome assembly GCA_011170035.1 of Teleogryllus occipitalis. Classification (NCBI taxonomy): domain Eukaryota; kingdom Metazoa; phylum Arthropoda; class Insecta; order Orthoptera; family Gryllidae; genus Teleogryllus; species Teleogryllus occipitalis. Next base: position 180,883 of record BLKR01000099.1, on the reverse strand, counting down.
GCTGAAGGTGCGGCACCCGGCCGCATCCCCCGTCTCCCATCCCCTCACCGGTTGCGCAACCATTGTTTTGGTCGGCGATATGATCTTCACAAAAAGCGGAAGTTCGGTAGAAAGAGAAAGGCGCCCATTTCGCTGGCGGCGGTGGTCGCCGCGCCGTCTCTACATGACGAACTGGGTTACCAAAATGGGTTGTGAAATGCGGCGCCATTGGATTGATGAGTAGAAAAGAGAGTGTCCGGTGGTGATGTGGCGTTTTTAGGAGCTTTGCCGCAGATTAAAGACCTCTAAAGGAGTCATGTGGTTTTCGGTTAGGGACAAACGGTGCCCTGGAGAGGAAAAGGAAACTGGTGACATTTCGTGAGAAGTTGAGTTGAATGGAAAATGTGTTTCCGAGAGGGAAGGTTGGAAAGTAAATGTTAATGTTTCAAATTGCTGGTATATAACTGCTGTTTATTAACAGTATTACATTTTTAAAATTTGAAATGTTTGGTTTTCATTTTCCGCGAATGTTTTTCACTTAATGTTTGCTTCTCAGAATCTGAAAGATCTTTGTTGATTTTCGCCTTTCGTACGCGCGCGCGTTGTATGTATGCATGTATGTACTGCCTTAGTATAGATTAATGCGAAATGCGAAGGAAAGAGTTAATTGAAATGTTATCTTCCAAAGATTATTTCGGTTCAAAAAATCGTAAACAATCATACATTTTCGTCTTTGCTATTTGCATTTGTTCGAGCAGCATCAACTAATGTGATTGTGGCTGGCAGTTTATCTGTCATGGTAACAAACCGAATTGGGAATATCCAAATTGATGGCTTCTGCCGGTAATTTGTTCAATGAATCCCGTATACTTTGCTACTTAACTTTCACCTACAATGACAGGAACATTGGGAAGCGCTTGTTTGTACACGTGGTAATGGTAATCACAAGTTGTATTTCAGCGGCTGATTCAGGGGCACCAGGTCTCCAGGTGCAAAATATTAGCGTTTCTTTCCGACTTCGTCGCAAGAGACCTTTTCAATGCTTACCAAGAGACAAGGAAGGATGTCACGGGGGATTTTCGTATGTTGTCAGAGTTCAAAGCGGTTCTTTATGATTGGAAGAGTGTAAGTTTACTATCCCGGATTTGTCTTTCACACTTTTTGTGATCGGTGTTGCCATTTTGTCGGGATTTGGTTTCTGCCTCTAAGCTATCAGCTGCACTACTCTCTCCGTGAACCGTTGGAAACCAGTCTTGACACCGTATGGTGCTCTTATTACTCGTCATAAAACACAAGGCCTTACAACTGAACTATGACGTCAGTACCAAGGTTCGGGCGAATATACTGGGTTTCGTAAGACGGGTTCGTGGTATAAGAGTATAGTACTTAGGGAGGTACTCGACCTCATACATTGCCGTTGTAATTCCTAGTCAGACCATTATATCACTTCGATATTGCATATACTACTGTACTGAACTGACCGCATCTTAATTCTTCCAAAGGGGGGGGGGATTTATTGCGGGAAAGGAGGAATATCACATCTAGGGCTCAGAATTGCACTAGTGTATTACAAATTATACTGCTAAAATGAATCACGGTAAGCTGAAATATGGATAACCTTCTTTAATGAAAATGAAAAATTATGCATCTGCGAAAAGCCAATGCGCGACAGTACGTTCTTTGAAATCTGATTCAAAAAATGATTTATAGACCTGGGCTTATAAGTGGTGAGAGGCAGAATGATAGAGTGATTTGTTTAGTTTGTTCATATTGATGTAAATGTTGTGAATCTTTTTTGGTAAAATTTAATTTCGACCACGAGTTTTCATGGGCAGATGCCTTCGTTTCAATTTGTAATATGTTAATGCCTCTTCTGAAATAGTCACCAAGGTCATCATCGGCAATCGTATTTAAATGCCGCGGCTTCGTAATAATCAAACTATTAGTACGCACTAAACGGTCTCAATGAAACTAAATGGCTCAAAATCTGAGTGTCGCATCGCGTCTTCCACCCGGCGCTAATTACGTCAGAAAGGTAAGTTGGATGAAGCTTCAAGACAAACGACCCACATTTCGTACACTTACCTTATCGTACTAATTCACTGCGAGAAATTGCCGGGATCTCAAACATTTTCCTATTTCCTACACATGAGGATGAGTGTGTAGGTGTCTCGTCAAAGGAAATATGATTGGGAGAAAGATCCGGAAAAGTTTTGCAAATTATTTTCAAAGAGGAATCTTCTTCTGTCTGTGAGCATTTCGATAAACAACATGTTTCTAATTCAATTATACTCGACTCGTAATGAATATGGTTTCTTCAATTTGTTCCCAACTTTAACTATCTATGAAATACAGATATTACTGCAACACGTGATAATTTCTGTACATACATGTACAAGTACGCGTACGTCCGTTTAGTGTTTTCATCGGATTTGAGTGGTCGAAATTGTTTTCCACTGGAATGTGGATATACCGCTCCGCGCAACGAGCCAAGTGGCTGCGGGCGATCGCTGAGCCTGGGCGGGGTGCTTGTCGATCATCCGCGAGCCCCAGGCGTAAAGCGCGGTGCGCAACCGGTCGGTCAGCTTGGCCCGCGGCCAACGCTCATGCTCTCCTCCCTCTCCTCTACGCCACGCCCCTCCCGGGCCTCTCTCCCTCACCCTCCCACCTGCCCCGCCACACGTTGCTCAGCTCCGCTCCTCCTTTCAGCCCCGCTCCGCCCGGTCCCGCCTCGCTGTATCCGTCCCTCTCCATCGTGCTCTTCTCCTGTCCCACCCCGCTGCAGTGCTCAGCCCCGCCCCTTCCTTCACCCGGCACCGCTCCACCTCGTTCAGACCCGTCCTGCCTCGCACTGCTACACTCAACCTCACACCGCACCACCCCACCTCACATATCTCCGCTTCAACCCGCCCTGCCACCCACCACCCTGGAAAGCTTCATCCCACTCCCATTACCCCATTCCAAACCGCACCACCCCGCCCTCCGCCACTTGATCCCGCTCAGCCCAGACCCACCCCTACCGGCTTATCTCCCCACTTCGCGTTACAAGGCTCCGTACCGCCCTCTCCAGCTGGAGACCGCTCCCTCCCCGCCTCCTCGCTTCCCTCCTCCTTTCCTTGCCTCGACCTATCTGGCCCAGTGCGGGCCGAAGCGGCCGGCGTGGTGCCTAAAGGTTATGTCAAACGCGCGAACTTTATTTTTTTGCTCGTTGCCGTAAACTGGTTCAACAAATTATCGCATTATTATGGAGAGCAGCACGCGCACGAGCGCGCATTTGAGCTCGAGATATCAGTCCCCCCAGGCACTGCGCGCCCGCCGCCGCGGACGCCGGGAAATGAAAAACGAGGAAGGGGGAGGGAGGGGGAAGAAGGAATATATCGGAGAAAAAGAGAAGCGAAACCGCCACGGCGATTGGAGTTTGATCGCGAACTAGAGCACCGGCGGCGGCGGCGGCGGCGGGTGGTCGGGTATCCGACCGAGCGGCCGCATTTGCATAAGCGAATGCACTGCTGCGGGGAAAAACGCGCGCGGGAACAAGGGCTGTGGCTCAAGGTTAGCTCGCCCGCGGCGCCCCGGCTGTTGGCTGGCCGGCTTCGGTAACTGGCCGCCAACGCGGTTCGGTGGAGGCGGGGGAGGCGCTGGTTACGTGGCGCAGTTGGGATGCATTGCCTGCGGCCCTGCACGGATGAACAAGCCGCGCCAGGGTTGCCAGACCCATTGTAAGCCAGCAGTGTTTGTACAATTTTTAGGGAAGGTGGGTGCGATTGACAAAGAATGATAATACCGAAACTCTGCCCAGCAAAGAACGGATCCTGCCCGTCAGCCAGAAATCCGCGAAATGCATTTGTGAACCAAGGCCTTTTTCCCGCCCGTTTGGCGGAATCTCGCTCAATATCGTACCTTTGAGCAAAGAGGGAGGTTGCAGATTGCGAATTGCGATAAAGGCTGTCTTAAATTCAAGGGGAATAGAGTACCCGGGGTTTGCTTCATTCGGGAAAATCGAGAGACCTTGGCCTTCAAATTCTATTTGTGAAACAATTTGTAAATCAGTATCAATCTTAGAGAATTCGTTTCACATTTTTACAACCACGAATTGCTAGACCAAGGAGAGAATGCAACAAACACAGCTATATTTCGTGCTGAGAAGAAAGCTATAAGATCAGTAGACTATGGAATCGATGGGATTCAAGTGTGGATGCCCCCCCCCCCCACACACACACACACCAAAAAAAACCACTAAATCAGGCTACTTTTTGTCATGCATTTCTTTTTGTTTACTTCTACCGCACTTAATTGTCGTGACGGGTTCTAGTTCGTATATGTTTTGTGTTGAGCAATCAAAACCAGGTCGAGGAAGAGTGGGTCTATTATTTTATAAAATGAAATCTGCTATATTTCTGTGAGGAATTCATTAAAACACTGTGTCAGTTTTGTTCGTATTGCATGTGTATTGAATATGTTGCTTGGGAATACATTGGAGCGAATGCTGGAGGAATACAGCGTATTGAATATGTTGCTTGGGAATATTTTGGAGAGTAGAGGACATTCGGAGTTTCGAAATGTTTCCAATCCTCATAGTGCATGTTTAACACTGCATGGTTGTTTGGTTCTACACGCAAAGCTTATTTCGGATTCCAAATTAAAACATTAAGTTTGGTGTAAGAAAACTCAGCTCATCCTCATCGTGCAGGCAGGAAGGAAAATCAAAGGATTTTTATTACATACGTTTTTACAATTATTTTATGACAATTCACAGATGGTTACATTCGTCATTTTTAAACTAAGATGCAGAGCACAATTTTGCACTTCCTCGCTTATGTAATGAAACCTGAAAGCGTTATATGCAGCCCAAAGTGGTATGTAATCGGCAGTTGGCCGCATAGTAGTTCACGTAAAATATTCACGCTCGTTAGTCGACTCATCGTGCGTCTCACACTCTAATGTTTTTCCAATTGCAGCCTTGACCTTAGAGCCTTCGACACATGTCCAAAGCAAACGAAGAGGTAAATCATTTTGCAAGAAAAGTGCAAAAGAAACCTGACCCGGTTGGCAGCGTAGGTAAACAGATTCTGCAATATTTTTGCATAACAGAGTGTGTGACATTTCCAGAAAGCGCTGTACGAGGACAATTCATTACGTGCGGTGCATATATTTTATTCTTTGCGTGGTTCTCGTAAATATCATGAGGTCGTGTGGTGTGAGCGGCAAGACTCGAAAGTAAACATGAAATCTTTTGAGATAATGCGCTATTCTCGGCCATTTTTTCTTTCTTATATCCGTAATTTTTTCTTTCCTTTGTAATTAATAAAAAATATCTAGTTAATAAATAGAAAAATATTTTCAAAACGGTGTGTTTCAATCGTCGGTGACGTTACCTTAGTTTACAAATTGAGTGTCTCAGAATGAATGTTACAAACTTTGCGTCCATGTTGTCCATTTTATGTCAATAAAATATTATGGAAAATATCATGTACAAAATACAAAAATTGCATTGTCTCTCATTGGTCGGATACGTCGTTTTCGGAAAATACATTTTGAGCGCCTGCTTAACACCAGTGCAATAGAATCCCAACATTTTCGCCCCATCATTCCTTAGAATTTTGTAACATTTATTTTGAGGCGCCTCAAAACTTGGAGCTTATCCCGGCTGGAGCAGTACCACGCTGGTGGGAGATGCCTGATTGGAGAAAGTCCTCGCAAGCCGACGTAGGTCGACGCCGGATCTCGCCATCCAGCTAGGGAAGATCACCACCACCTCCCACAATAAAAAAGCATGCACTACACTTACGTAACTAACGGCTTTAGCCGTTGATGCGCTTGGAGCCGCTAATCAATCAATGTTCATTGGAAAAAATTGATCGTGTTCGACCGCTCTCACTTTCCTTAGAAATTTGTAACATTTATTCTGAAACATTTTGCAATTAATTTTCATTTCTAGAGACCTTCGAGTTTTCGTGTCACTGCAATGCCTGTATCTATGAGTACGGTGGCGGTGCTCTCGTTGGAAAGCGTTGGCTGCTGGGTCCAGGCGGGGCGCGTGGGTCTCCGACGTAACGAGAAAACCGGACGCGGACACTTGTCGATCACGCTTCACCGGCTTGCGCCCGCGCCGGCTCGCCACCTCATTGTGGCGTGTCATAACTGGATTATCTAAGGCACTGGTTCTGGAAATTAGCTTTGCTCCGGCGGGAGCTGCTGCAACGAGCTGGTGGGCGCCAGAAATAAACCTGCTTCCGATGCTTTGGCGATTGGGCTGACGAGTGATTCATTTTCGCTCCGTTGACGTGTAGTCGCGACGTTCTTATTTCCGGCAGCTATTCTCTCAAGACTTCTCAAATGATGTTTTTGTAATTCATTTATTTAACTTAATGTTACGAAGTGTTATTGACGTATGTGGGAGAACTGATTGTGCACGATTTCGTGGACTCCGGAAACCTACCTCTGCTCTTCTGCTATATTAAATATAATTATGAATAAAGATTGCAACGCAGCATTTTTGGCAAAATTGCTGTATGTGTGTATTAGGAGATTTTTTTTTTTTTTTTTTTTTTGGTATCGGAAAATCAAGTTTGTGTTATTTTATAGGTGTGATAACGAGTTGACCATCTGTTGGTTTACCTCGCGAACGTGTTTGCGAACCAGGTTACGCGTACGCGAGTGCAGGGCGCGGCCTAGAGCTCGCACGGGACTACCCGTCATTTCGCCACCGGACCATATTTGAACAAGAGATCGTAACCTAGCGAGATTGGACGTCGCAAACGGCTTGGCCCCCATCACTCACAGCCGCTCCGACGTCCGCGTCCCACCTCAAGCGAGCGACACTAGACGCAGTGCCCTTTCCAGCGCGCGCCAATGGCGAAACGCGCTTATCTACGAGGTGTCGGGCCGGCGCGGCGCGTGCAGCAATTTGTGGATGCGGCCCCTTTCGCAGATCTGGAGGGAGTGGCGCTCCAGTTCTGGGAAATAATGTGACAATTGCTGCAATTACCGGTCGTTCGGTGTCCCGACCTGTTGGAGGAAGGGTGGGTTGGCCCCTCCCCTTGGTTCTGGGTAACGGGCCTGCCCCCTCCCTCAGACGCCTCGATAAACTGTTTCGTGGAGCGGGCCTCTGAACGGAACGAGAGGGGAAGAGAGGGTGTCTGGTGCGCTAGTTCACCGAAGTGACCTGATCGTTTTTCATCTCAGCCTTGCTGGCACGCCCGGTGTTATGGTCCTCGAAGTAAGCCCTGTCTCTCGGTTGGTATATTAAGGTAGAAATGCTGTAATCGTGAGTGGGGGCGGGTGCTGTGAAGGTTTTTCGCACACCAGTTTAGGTAAAGGGGACTTGAATCTGATTATTTTGATTAGTTATGATTTTTTCTTGCACGCCGGCTGTATCATGGTTCAAGAGAAGGACATAGACGCCTCGTGGCACGACTCAAGTATACACACATGGTCTGAGGCACTCAGTAGACGCATGTTACAAAATGTAGTTTAATATTAATTCTAAATGTTTACGAGTCGCTGTTTAAAAGTAATTACTAAGGGGAATTAATAAGGTGTATTCAGACAACTACCTTGAGTGTTTTAATTTTTGTGAGTGGATACTCCTTAGAGAGACCTACCGCAGTGAAGTGGAAAAAACACAATTTTTGTGAATGATTTTGCGATTTGTTTTGTGGATTTATCATTATTAATCTATTAATTACACTTCACTTCACGACCCTCAACATGGCAGTTGTAAATATGATATCTACGTCTTACTCCTGCTTTATAGTCTAGGTGAAGCCAGTAAGTTTATCAATCCCAAGGAGATATATCTCGAACCAAACTCTAGAAATCAGATTGTAATCACCAGATTGCGAAGGCCTCCCTTATGATCCAGGAAAATCTCCGACTTACGCCCGTGAAGAATCACGGACACCGCTAGTAGGTCGGGGTGAGATCTCATGTACCAGCGAGAGAGGAACACCACCACCTCCCGCGATATAACTTGCACTGTACTTCCGGGACTAATAACCTCAGTACTCCCTCAGTAACCCCTCGTGCTCAAAATCAATACTCACTCACACTCTCACCAAACGTGTTGCGTGACGAGAAAAACAAAGCAAACAGTTTTGCGATCCGTATAAACCGAACCCTTTGTATTAGGAGTTGCGGGAAGCCCTGGTTCTAGGAGCGAGTCAAGGCGTCAGCTGCGGTAGCCCGGGGAAGACGCCTTGCTGCCATTAGTCTGTATCTGCGAAGCATCTCCGCCCGTGAGCTCGCCCGGTCGCGGGGCCAGGCGTGCGCCGCCCCGCCCCGCCCCGCCCCGCCCCGCCCCGCCCCGCCCCGCCCCGCCCCGCCCCGCCCCGCCCCGCCCCGCCCCGCCCCCTCCACCGCACCCGGTGTCGCCTTAAGTGCGCTCCCGCGTCGCGCGATACGCGCGCGGAAGAACGCGTAGTACGTCGTGTCACGCTCGCCCTCCGCTCCGACGTGGGAGGAGGTCGACCAGTCGCCGACCTTACGACCTTCGCCCTCGACCGTCCCGGTGACGCTGACGTGGCTGCACCACTCTCCGATGGAAGCGGTGTTCTTTATTTTTTTTTTTTTTCCCACAGGTTGTTTTATGTTTTCGTATTCTTTGATATCGATATCAATATAGTCTGCCCTTACGAGATGTACAGTCTTCCTGCGTGACTACTTCCTAGCGTTTGTTGATTGTTGTTGACAGAATATACTGAACGGAAGACGTATCACGATAGCGGGAAAAAGTTTTGTCAGGTAGCGTCTTACATAATTTCTAGTACAATTGCTATATGCATTGAATAATGAAGGGAAACGACGAAATCTTTGGAATTTGGGAAATCTACAGGAGGAAAATGAGAACGAAAAACATCTACAGTTCTAGATATTGGGGAGAAATCAGATTTTATTTGATTTAATTTGAAAAATTGGAAACAAATCCAAGTTACCATTGAAAAGTGTTATGTCCTCTGCGGAGGGTAAAAGAACTGGGAAAGGCTTAGTTTTGACTGACTTTGCTCACATTCAATTGGTTAGTTCACAAATAGAATCGTGAAACTGTGTGGAATGGAAACGTCTACCCACAAAATAACTACAATCAGATGTCCAGAAGCCTTTTTGAGATGTGGACACTGAGGAGGATACTTAGGATTCCTAAACATGATCAAAAGGAGAAAAGTTGCGTACCTCAGCTATATTAAGGAGTGAGAAATACCGTTTTTTTGCAAATACTGAAAGCGAGATTTGGCAGTCGGAATGATGCTAGGAGAGTGTCCTGATGTGTTAAATGATTGTAGACTACGTAGTAACGGAAGTGTGGAGGAAGTATTCGGAGCAGCAAGAGGAGAAGCAAACATAAACTTGTCAGATAAGATAATAGATGAGAGCACTGCTTACGTTCAAATCTTCTAAAACTAAAAAATTCAAGACAGTGTTATGTTTTGTGTTAGCTTCAATTTTATCTTAGGGTTTTGTTAATTTTTAAATTATGAAAATGAGTTAAAGGAAATGTGTGTTGTACATACATTAAAGAACTAGCAATGTAAAATACGCGAAAGCCGATAGAATAGATGCATTATAAAAGCTTTAAATTTGTAGAATTTGTTAACCAAAGCAAACGAAAAACAACAACAATATAGATTAGACTTTTCAAGATTCGACTGAGATTTCGAGATTTTTTCCTCTTAATGTTCCACCCTCGCTAATGGCTTTCGAAGCGCGTTTATTCTTTAGATCCTATCAATTATGCAAGTACCACGTTAATAGCAGGCTTAACCACCGAAGCCGATAAAGAAAACTTAATTCAAATCCACTTATTCGAAAGAAGTGAGTGGATGAGCCAACGCTGTGTGTGTGTGTGTGTGTGTGTATGTGTGTGTGTGTTCAGCGAATCCATTAGCTTCGAAAGTCATGTGCCTCCGGAACTGCGCCTCTGCGTCACGACACGACGCACGACGACGCATGACGCGGAGCGTCGCGGTCACCGCTTTGCACGCCGCCGCTGCCCTCGGAGATAGCGAACGAGTTCTGTCCACGGTCTGCATTCATAGTTCGTGTTCGAAATTGTTTTGGCGATAAAACTCTCGTTCCAGCCTTGCTGACGTGTAAAATTTTCTGGTTCGTGAGGGAGTGAGGGAAACGGCCGTGAGTCATTTCGAGCTTGGGAAACTATGCGAGCCGTTTTGCCGCCCTTCGGGGTGACCTGTTGCAGGCCGGTATAATGAGGATTGTTATTCGGTAGATATGTGGCTCGGCGCATAAATTATACCCGGATGAATAGAGAATATACGGAAAATGGGCGGTGATTTATTGCTGTATTTACTGTTACGGTCATTCGTCAGACGTCGGGGCTTGTTACGCCGAATTTTTATGTGATCGTGAGGGTTCGGGCCATGACATTTTGCCTTCAACCCGTTTATCATGTAGTGCGTTGCACGTTTTTTCTGCCTCCGTCAATCTTCGTTGTACTTTCGCGTTCGGGAAGTACCTCGTGGATTGTCGCCCGATAACGAACAGGTCGCTATCTCATCGGATTGATGTTTCTGTCGTTGTCGCTATCGAAACTGCTGCTCGGGCGACTTGTCTGTGCTACTGGGACCTGTTCGCTTCGATACTTGTTCTGGTCCTATGGTGTTCGACTTGATGATGAAGGCAGATAGCGATATGCCGTCGATACCATTTAGTTAGAAACTACTTTTCTTGAGTAATGGAAATTTAATTGAACATCATGCGCATAGTAGATACAGGGATATTAATATCCCTGAAGATAACTTTGTTTTATTCCAGTCAATTCGTTTTCTAGTTTGTCAGTGGGCTTATATAAGACAAGAATCGGGCATAATTTATGTATCGATAAAATTGTTTTAGAATATGTTAATGAGAATAAAGTTTCAAGAACAGTGCAAAACATTTAGAGGGAAATTACTGGAAGGTAGTTAATGGAAAATGACATACATCGCATATTTGTGTGACAAATTTTTAGTAGTGTATTTTTTTAGCTCATTGGGGTTTAGACTGACCAGTGTCATGAAAGAAATCTGAAATTGTCAGAGTAGACCGACATCTCAAGTTTATAGAATACGCTACGCTCATATTCACTGATTATTCTGAATTTTACTTACACTTAACGCAGTAATTTTATTACGTACATGAAATCAAATTGAGCATTGGTTTCTTATTATTGTTTGTGAATATAACTATTATTTTTGCACGAATCCTCTCTGAGAATCTCGACCTGTAATCCCACAGACACAAATTTTCCTGGAACGGCACGCGCAGTCGACGTAACAGAACCTCGCCCGTTCCTTCCGAAGGGCACAGGGCACGCACAAAAGCGCACGTGCTCCGTTCGCGCCCCGTCGTCGGCGCCACGGCGCCGGCGGTTCCGGATGGCGGCGGCGGGGGCGACCACTTTCAACGGCGGCGGCGGCGGCGGCGGCTGCTTTCGGTAGCGGCGGCGGCGCCGGGCCGGTCGCCCGCACCGGGGTGGCGCCACCGCCCCAACCACAGCCGCCCGCCCGCCCGCTCCAGATGCCGCTCGCGCGATAGTCCCCCGCCCCCTCCGCTCGCCCCCCGTTAAGCGCCGTGCGATTTAAATCGAGACCCGACTGCAAATGAGGCCTTTGTTCTACGTGCACTTCATTCTAATACGTCGGGAAAGGTTGTGCGGGTTCAGCGAACCTCCCTCAACGTGGATAGACGAGCGCGCGCAGCCCTGGGCGATGGGCGCTCGGTGGCTGCTGGGAGGTGTTACCCGCGCTGGAGTTTCCGGGCTGCAGTTGCTCGTTACTTAATTAATGGTTAGGGTTAACAGAATAGTATGCGTTTGTTTTTTAAACCAAGGATTAGCTGGTATTTTTGTTCTGAGGAGATCTGACGATCCTCATATTAGACAGATGTATGCCGTATTTTGTAATCTTAAAATGTATTTCGTATTTTTTTACTAGAAAACAATTTTTACATCGTTGAATTGGTGGAAATGAGATAACATTGTTCAGATCTAGATAGCCGGGGTCGCTATGGCTGAAGACCCCTCGTGCGTGAAGGACCGCGGGTTCGAATCCTGCCCGAGGCATGAATGTTCGTGTGTGTCCGTATACCTTTACTGTTACCCCCAGTGTTACTTACAGTGTTTGCTATATGAACTTCGTAGTTGAAAAACGACCTTTAAATAAGCTTAATAAAGTTCAGCAACTTAAAAATTTGTTTAGTATTTAATTTTTGAAATTGATTTACATCCCGAATAAGAAACGTAACACACAAATACATAATCCTCCAGGTGTACCGCTCTTGGACGAAAAAATGAACACGTGTGTCTTGCTTTCAGAGGGCTGTAAAAAACCACATTCAATTTTCGGGAGATTAATTTTCAATGACAACTTTGAACTGTGAAAAAGTAGCACAGTTTATTATTGTTATTGGAGAGAGTTATCACAATATTTTTGGAGGTATTATATATATATTATTTATATAGAATTAAACACAAGTATACAGTTACCAGTTATGAAGAGGGTTGGGAATTGGAATTCAACATGTATTTTATTTTCTAAAACAAATTCAATTTTGCGGCCGTATGTTTCGTCTGGTCCGCGAACGTGGCGGGCTGTTGCGGCTCGGCGAGGCGCCTCGTTGCTTCGCGTGTGACGCGCGATTGTTTGCGCGTGCCCAATTACTGAGCTAGCGGCGGACGCTCTTGGCCGCGCCCCGGTCGCCGCCCAGCGACGCCCCGCCAGCGTCCTTGGCCCGGGCGGCCGCTTCGGATCCAGGCCACGCCGCGCACAATCGGAGGCGCCCCGACCCCACGCGGCGACGCATGCTGCACTGCGCCTGCGCCAGTGCCAGCGCCACCGCGCGCCCGCGCGCGCGCGCTTGCGTGTGCGTGTGTGTACATGTGATTGGGTGTATGTATGAGAGATAGCGTGTGTACGATGGAGAGGGCGTATGTGTTAGAGCGTGTGTGTGATAGAGAGCGTTTGTGATAGAGCGTGTGAGAGAGAGAGCGTGTGTGGGATAGCGAGCGAGTATTTCTGTGTGTGTGTGTGTGTGTGTGTGTGTGTGTGTGTGTGTGTGTGTGAGAGAGAGAGAGAGAGAGAGAGAGAGAGAGAGAGAGAGCGTCTATAATAGGAGACCGCGCGCGCGTGTGTGTGAGAAAGAGCGTGGTGAGAGTGAAGAGAGAAGGAAGGAGGGAGAGAAAGAGTGCATGCAAATCTGTCAAACGCTTACCTCTTCTTACAGCTGTGTTGCCTCACTTGTGAATTACAAAGTGATCTTGGGGTGATCGTTCAAGTGCCCTATTGCGTTAGCGAATGGGAGGGGGTGGTTAAGAGCAGAAAGAACAACAATTATCAAAATACGTTTGTGGGATTGTAGGTACCCGTTTCTATATATTCATTGGTAGATTGCGTCTTCACCCTTCCTGGTGAGGAGACAATTAAAAAAACATTTAGTTTGAGAAATGTGTTTACTTCTTACTCCCATCAATGCTTGCCTTTAATTTAGGGTAGTTAATGTATAATTTTGAATTCGCAACTATGTTTCTTTTCATTAAAATTAACTACATTTTTGCCCTATCATTATTTCTATGAATTATGTAACACTACAAAGCCTCGCTAATATTTTCTGAGGATTTTTTTTTACCTAAGTTGTTTTCTACAATTTAAAGTTATTTACGAGATATTTTACAACCATTATTCTGCGGTCAAGGCGGAAATGTTATGGAATTTTCGTGCGGCTAAATGTTTACATCTTTTTAACTTCTCCCTGAAAGGAAATTGCAGGTTCTTGAATTTTTTCCCAGCTGTTTGAAATAACAAATATATTATTATTATATGTTGCTTTGTCATTTGCCACGCGAATATTTTTCCTGATGGACTGCCAGTGATTGAAGATTCCATGTCGTGGACCCGCGCGGATCTTGAAAAAGTGTGCGTCAAAGATGTGGCGACCCCACCGTCAAGAGCTCTCGACTTCTTGAAATCCTCTCGCCGCCGCTCTCGAGGGCCCTGCGCTTCCCACGAGCTGTCAGCCGCCCTCGCCGCCCAAGTGGCTGCGATCGGCGCGGCGCGAAGGTTCCACTTGCCAGACCACCCCTCGGATTTTCCTCTCGCCACACGGGAATCGCCCGACTACATCCCGCGTTAGTTTGCCCTTGCCAGACCGCCCATCGGATTTTCCTCTCGCCACACGGGAATCGCCCGACCGCATCTCGCGTTAGTTAGCCCTTGCCAGACTGCCCCTCGAAAGTTTCTCTCTCCACACGGAAATCGTCCGTCTGTATCCCGCGGTCAGCTTGTTTTCGCCAAACAGCCCCTCGGATGTTCCTCCCGCCACACAGGAATCAACCGACTGCATCCCGAGCTGTTTGTCGTTGTCAGACTGCATCTCGCTGTCAGTTTTCCCTCTCCCTCGCTTCTCAGCTAATCTCCTTTCACTTTTAGTTACCTGCGGAGGCATAGCCCAACTCCGTCGTTCACCGATGTTTAGGAAGGAGTGAAAATTTTAGTTACGTTTGCATACATGAGTAACGCATATAGATGTCGCACCAGTCCAAAGAAAACCTCAGTGACAGATGAACATGACAGACTCTTCGGAATTGTGTATGTTAAGTCAGCGAGGTAAGAAGATGCTCATGATCAGTGATTTCATGTATGTCAATAAATTTTTATGCGGTGTTTTTCAACCTTGGCGGTACTCTAAAAGGACATGCAAATATTTCTTGAAAACAGACAGAAATGGATAAAATCAATGTGGTTCTAAACAGACTACGGGAAACAATCAATCCTCATACTAAGGAGGAAAACAGAAAGGGATGGAGTCGGGCTATGCTTTTTTGATAAGTATGTAAACGGTGTAGGAATAGTTTACCGCGGGGTGGAGTCGGTACACGCCACGGCGCACATTTTTAAATATTATATAAATGAATATAATATTTCCACTATATTTTGTATTAATAGAAATTCCAAAAATAATTATGTATATTACTATGGTTGTGTACATCCATTTAATGCGATGATGGTATTTTGGAGTCGGCTGGATGTCGGGTGTGAAATGAGAATTTGCAAAAACAATCAGCGGAAATCTTTTGCGGACCACCTTCTACTGTAATTGGCGCCTGGTGTTGGCACAGAGTAGCTTCACAGAAGACGCTATCCATCGCAATAGCGTTTCTGCGCACCCAACCTTCCCATTTGGCCGCACAATGCAGCCGGCAAGCAGAAGGTCATCGTGGTCGTTTTCGACTGCCGGCTACGCGGCCGCAGCGAAAGGCCACCAGGCGGTCAGGCGCCGGGGCTGAAGCGTTGCATCTTGTTCTTGTTGCAGACGGCAGCCTTCCATCGGACGAGAAGGGATTAACTCATCGGTTTATTATGCGGGAGGCACAAGGTAAGCTCAGTGGCAACGGCAGCACGGCCGGTAGCTTGTTGGTCAGACAGAGGAAAGAAGATGCTTCTAACGCCCCGGACGGATTCATCCAGTGTTTTGATTTGTACTCCCATATTCTGTGTTCCTAATTATCGTATTCCCGCTTGGAGTGTCGATGTCATCCTAGCACTGCAAGAGCAAGTAGTTTACTGTCGATTGTCCAGGTAGGAAAAGTTCTTCTAACACTCTGGAGATAATAATTTTAAAAAATATTCTCAATCGACTTATTGTTCCCAATTATCTTTCCCAGCTTCTAGAATCGATGACGTGGTGGCGTTGGTATATCCAGTAGTTTACTGGTGTCCCACAGAGTAAAGAAAGTAATTCTAATACCCTCGACGTAATCATTAAAACATATTGTATCCCCATCCGTGTGTCGTTCCGAATTATCTTTTAGCTGCGGTATTTATCTAGTTGCCAGTGTTTTCTTGTATCTTTGTTCCTGTTAACACCATTAGACCTCGCATGCTACTAAAGAGCATGATTTCAGTGATTCAGCACCAATGCTCGAGGAATGTTTGCAGAATTTCATTGATGATCAACAGCTCCTATATTTTTCAATGTGTTTTATTTCAAGGATTACATTGACAATGAGGTGGATATATTATCGTCAAGAATCTAGTGATTTTGATCCTGTTACAATATATTCATTTTGAGTGTCGTTTCACATTTTCCAAGCTAATCGGGTAGAATCAGATTTGCAATCTTCAGTAGAATATCTCGTTTAGTTTTCTTTATCGATTGCATCTTCGCGGGACCTCGTGTATCTTTTCGCATTGGAGCGCACGGGCGCTGTACGCGTGCTTGGCTGCTTCTCCGCGCGCCTGTGATGAGAGGTAATTTGGAACGGCGATGCTTCGTTAACGCCAGGCAATATGACGCCTCGATATACAAATAACACCGTGTCATCTTGTTGCGTCCGGGGACGGCGAGCGTGTGGGATTTGGAGGTGGGAGGAGGAAAACCTGAGATTGCCTCTTCTCGGAAGGCCTCTCTAACCGAAGGCTTGTAGAGAGCCTTTCCTATTGCGTAAAAAATCTGTGTTAATTTAATCTTGGTCGTTACCGCACAAATATTGTGGAGGTTCATGGGGATGGGTAAATGGAAATAATATTCTACCACAAAATATGTATTTTACACTAAATTCAGATCTTACATTTCAGAGTGCACGCTTCGAGGTATTTCATCTCATGTCCATTTCCCTCCCCTCCAAGTAGCGTGGTATAAAACATGGCTGTTAAACACGCACCCTTTCATTCTGTGCTCCCTATGCATGTTTAACAGCCGTGTTTTGTACATTACTTGGGGAGCACTGAAGATGAAATATTCCACAAAACATGTATACTGGAATGTAAAATGCATATTTTATTGTAAAATAATATCTTTTAATGCATTCCTATGTTAATGCGACATATTTGTTGTGTTAATACATTTCTCCGCTTGTGTTCAAAATCATTGATTCAATTGTATGTAAAAGTTTAGTAAAAAAAGTTCAGTAATTGTCTGTTTGGGTTAAAAAATGTTTCAGGGGTATAGTTTTGGAAGTTGCATTGTGTGTGTGTGTGTGTGTGTTCGTTTTTCTACACAATTTTCGAAAGGCGAACGTGTTCTTTTTTCCTTTTTCACCCATACTAATTAAAACCTAGTGTAGGATCCGATGATTTGACCACGATCAAGCTTCCTTAAATCGATATAAATGGAGAATCATTAATAGTCTAGTAAAATTGTTTACGAAATCGCTGGATCATGAAGATGCAGCAGAAGTGCTTGTCAAACGTATTTTTCTCGTGTTAGAATGGTATTTTTTTGCAAGGGGTTTTAGTGTCGTGTTAATCTATTTGGATCTTGTAAATTGAAAACATATCACTGTTTTTCGATGAAAGTTGTGAAATAACTTACTGTTTTGAAAAGAAACATAACACTAGTAGATGGGATTCACTAATGTAACTAGGTTGCGAATTGTTTTGAGTTCATGATCTGTTTCGGCCTCGTTTCTAGTGTAAACTTTGACATTCAAGTAACTTAATTTACCCCTGAGAATTGCATTCCGTAAAAGTTTACGATTCTACATTTTAAGACTTCCACAAAAGGTCAAGTATTACGTTAAGTACCGAAATTGTCAGCGTAGCAATGCTGCTAATTCTCTTGGAGTGGCTTTTTTTTCCCTGAAGGGTCATAACACGTAGTGTTATGACATGCAGCACAGGGTCTGATTTGACTCATTGACTGATTTTACCCAGGATTCAATGGCTCAACATTTCTCCAATTGGTTAGAAAAAGCTGTGCTTATCAATATTTTCAGATTATTTGAGTAAAGAGAAATTCGTAAGTAGGGGAAGGCAGCTTTCGGAGGAGATTGGTGTAGCTTCAATCCCATCCAAACTTCAGCCTCTTGTCGTGAAGGCCTTTCCCAGAACTTCGTACGACCGTCGGGTAACAAATTTTAAGTGCCCACCAAAATTAGCTTGGAACAGGCCTCATATTACAGGCATCCCCTTCGCCGGCGTTTGTTGCCATGTCCGTATTCACTGGCGATGCCGCGCGGTAACTACGCGACTTTAATTACCCCGCAACTGGGTTTTAAGTTAATGGGTCGCTCGGAAACTTTGGCCGATGCGTGGTGCGTCGGCGGAGAAGAACAGGTTTCGTCGCTGACACCGTCGCACACGAGGCCGACATATATTGAAAAGCGCGCGTTCGATTTAAAATAAACACGATTAATCTTGAAATCGGATAGAAAAAGACTGAAGTTTCGCTCTGTTTCTGAAAAGGTTTGTCTATGTTGGTGAGTTTATGTAGAAAACCCCGTTTTAGAGCAGTCATTTTCCCTGTTACCTCGCCATTGTAGATAATACTCTTTGGAAAGACCTAGCTTTTTAAGCGCACTCACACGAGTGTTTTGTGGGTTATGGGTTCACTAATTTTCTTGGTCATTGCTAACTCGATAATTTTCTTTTTCTGTCCAGTTTCGAGATAGTGATATCCCACACTAGTATAAGGATAATTGATGATAAAAATATGCAATGCGTGTGTAAAATACATGTAGCCTTTAATAATAATCTTCGTTGTAGGTGTGAAATGCAAGTTGTGTGCATTTAGGTATTACTTCCGTGACGCTTGCCTTGTATTACCTTACGTTGAGAACGAATGGACACCTTTGAAAAAGTGAATTTACAAGCTGAAGAAATTAGTTCATTGTTTTATTTCCGAATGCACTTTGCCTATTAGTGAAAACGGTTGCTTCGAATCCTGCGATACACACATAGGTGTCTCAGAATACATTTTAAAATCTTCTAACTCCTGTAGAGTGGTCGAAAATGATCACATTTAGCTAATAGATATGTAGTGAGAAATTTCATATAACGAAGTTATTTGCATTTATACACGTGACAGATGCCCCTGAGTTTTAAGAACCCACGTATGTACAAAGGTTCCGCAAATATATAAAATCTCCTTGTCTGTGTCAGAACATAATCTGTGTATATGAAGAGTTCAGTTGTAAAGCATGGCAACTATCAATTACGCGCGTTCAAGATGAAAGTAAATATTTTTAGTTGAAGTGGGTTACTCAAAATTCACAACAACCATGGGCCGTGTGTAAACTACAACTTCAGCTACTTGAGAAACACATTGCATTGACCGCAGATGGCAGACGCAGTATCACAAAACCGATAATTTTGAAGCTTATCATCTTTTACAATTGAACCATTGGTACAGTATGATTCTTCTCTCTGTCCTCTACCACTCCTCGAGACTGCGCCATAATCTCCGCCGTCTGCGCCGCAAACTTGCGCCCCCGCGTAATATAATGCAGAATCCACCCGCACTCGAACCTCGCCCCTCCCCGCCTGTGCGACTGGAAGCTCGCGTGGGCGAACTTCTCCTCCCGTGCCTCCGCCTCAAGCGAAGATGAGAAGCGGACGTTGCACCGCCGCCGGTGTTGCCAAATGAGTTTTCGCCCTGAATGAAGTCTCCGTTGTGGAGACTCGAATGTGTGTCATGCGTGCAGTGTAACGCTCGGGTCATTTAAGTTATTTTTTATGCTCTGCCTAGATGTTTCGCTCTGCTTGTTTGCGATTTATCTATTTTAAGAAACCTAGATATATGTGTGATACACTTTATCTTGTAATGTTTTGGATTTCTGACGCAAAAGGATCACACTAGTTTTCGAACTCTTAATGCAATATAGAATCTTTAGTACAGAATACAAAGTGTCGTTCGTCTCTCTGTTTCATAAACAAAGTATTAGACATCTCCTCTTCCCAGAATCAAAGAGGAATGTCTGCAAATTAGTGATTATATTATTTGTACTCCATATTATAATTGTTAAACATGACTGTTGATCAAAGTAACGGTGTCTTAAATTCGTGTATATTATTGTTAATTGAAGTGAGTTAATAGTACTCGTTTCTTTGTTCTAATGTTTGGTGCTTTGTTCTAATGACTTGTACGTTGATATGAGTAGAAATTTGACTGCAGTGGTTTAATTTTCATTATTTTATAGTAACTCGAGTACAATGATTTTGAATATCTCTTCATTTACCTCTCGGTGACATCAATGCCGCTTATTGACACGACGTCTGGGGTGCTTTTAGCAACGTACCTGGAACAAAAGAAAAAAGAAAACGTATTAGAAACTCGCTATACATAATATTTTATACTAAATACACTATATCTTTATATTGTTGGAAACTTTTAATTTATTTACCGAACCGTAAAGCTTTTCGTTGCGCAAGTGCAGTGGCACAACCAACAGTTTTCTGTACGACTGGAAGGAGGATA
Organism: Teleogryllus occipitalis; assembly: GCA_011170035.1. Lineage (NCBI taxonomy): Eukaryota > Metazoa > Arthropoda > Insecta > Orthoptera > Gryllidae > Teleogryllus > Teleogryllus occipitalis. The sequence goes on along the minus strand of BLKR01000099.1, from coordinate 160,717 downwards.
AAAATGTAGTGTCCCGTGGGCTCGATGTTTTCTTATGAACCATTTTTCATTTACTCTAAATTTAAAATTTATTTTCAGTTGTTAATCGGCGGTTACTTAAAATGCAGTATGTTGAAGTATGAATGACATTCGATCGTATAGAAAATTAGGAAAGAGTACATTTGGGAACGTTCCGATGGCTTCGCAGCGTGGGAGGAGAGGCTGAAGATCCATGAGCCCTTTTCCGCCCTTGGTGCTCCAGAGCGCGTGTGGCATCCACCGATCCGCGTTGGCAGTCCTTTCTCTATCTGCTCTCGTCAGAGTCGAAGGACGAGCCTCTCCGCGCCTCAGCTGACCATTGCGAAACCGACACTCGTGTGTGTTTCACCTCCTTTTGCTTGTAGAGCCTTCGCTAAGTGTTTTGTCTGAATGGGACGTATCATCTTCCCAACATTTACGACCTAAATATGCTTGCGTTAGCTGAGTGGCAAACGTTCCTTTGATCGTAACAGGTATTAATGCGCCTTTGGCGTACGTGTTGCATATTCATATCAACCAGCGTAATCTATGCTCTCAATGTGTTTTTTTTTTCTTGCGCTGCTCTTTCAGCAAGTTTTCATATTAATTGCCTCTTACGGTTTGGTGCACGAAGCGTGGATTATGAAAATAATGGCAATTATGAAGAAAAATGGAGATATAGCATTTTATGAAAAGAACTCTCTATCTGAAAGATGTATGTTGCTTCAGCATTGTTGCCTCAAACTAAAACCTGTGCTGAAACGTTGCAACTGATAGTGGAAAATACAGATGATTTTATTTTAAAGGTTGCTTTCGATTACGGAATTGCAGTATTCATCAATTGGGATTTGAAAGAAAATGTTAAAATAAAATTGAAATGAACGAGAAGAGGAATAAAGATAGTTTCTTGGGAAAACGTGGAGGTTAATTAATGAAATTATTTTTGTTCGCACAGCATTCAGAGTTGAGTCGTCTGATTTATAATGGATACAGTTGTGGTTGACGAAAGATGTCCGATGTCGTATGGACATGGAACAAAACCTCTTACAATCTGGCCACCTACATGATCCTTTAAAACTGTAAACCAATCCAATCCTTTCTTTTTCTAACCTCGTAGTATAAGGGAGTAAACCACTGTGTGGAAGGGAATAACAAATGAAATTGAAATAACGTTAGAATCTCTTCTCTTGTCCATCTGGGAGTGGATAACAAAGACCTTCCGACAGTTGTACAAATACCCATATTTTCATTGTGGATTAAAATATTTTTCAACGCTATTCGTTTAAAGCCCCGTTTATTAACGAACGCAATATTACACTTGATACTCAAGATTAATACGTAATCTGGTATCTTACATTATATTTAAGTGCACCAAACGCTCCATTTACTAGTTGAATATTATCATTTTCTTGCCATCGTGGTACAGGTGTAAAGCTCTGTGCGGGAGGCAGTGACTCATGACGAGCAAAGGAAAGTCTCTTTGCCTCTAGTATCCAACTGTGAATGAAGGTTGTCAGTTGCTTCCCAATGACAACCACATTTCTTATACAAGCATAACATTGCATTTAGTACTGAGATTAATAACCTACCTAATCTATCTCGCATCTCAGTTCAGAAAACCTTTGTTGCCCGATAATTGTCTCTTCCTTGCTAGACCTCGTCGAACTAGTATAAAGCATTGGGTGGAAGGCAATGACATCTAAGTAGAAATCTCGAGCGTTGGTCTGCTCACTCCGAAATGAGCGTAATGTTAAATTATTTAAAAGTGGATAAAACTATATTTATTAAAACGATAGTGACAATCTTTTTTAAAACACCGAACACCAAACATTGGCGCCGCGTCCAAGCAACTGAGCCTCAGAAAGCTGCAAGGTCTTCCACACGGCGCATAATCTATTAATATCCCGTTGATAACGCAATGCTAAAATTGATAAGTGATTGCAATGCCTCGACTGAGCCCAAGAAATGTCCCAATTACTGACAGCGTGTTCATCTTCCTTTGCTTCTCCTCCTGGCGCCGTTGTAAAGCACTGTGCGGTGGGTAATGACACCTGAGGAGCAAATTGGGGAAATGCTTTCTCCTTTCCTCCGTGCCTGAATGAACGTCGTCATTGTTACTGAGCAACATTGTAATTGATACAGAATAGTAATAGCAAAAGGAAAGCAAAATCATCTGCTGCCGGAGAAGATACCGAGAGAAACCACATCCGGGTGACTGTGCTGCGGCGTATGCTGCGACACAGCAGCAGTGCGACTCCGTATGCTGCGGCGTCTCCAGTGGATGTCACAATAATTAGATTGATAAGTAATATAATGCATTGTCTGAGTAAAAAAAAAACAACAACAAACAATTACTGATAATGTTCCTGAAATACCACTTGTATACCAGTTGTAGTTTTACATTCATTTAAGCGTGAAAATGATATTGATCGTGGGATTCAACTGGGTAATAGTAAAAAATCGTTTGGGCAATGCAGTAAAGACGTAGTTAATAACAAAGGGCTGGGTGTTAATGACAAGTATCCAGTTACGCTAGAATTATCAATTCCTCTTCCTTTCCTTCCTCTCCCTGGCGCGGCCAGCGTAAAGCACTAAGCGGAGGGCAATGACACCTGAGGAGCAAATTAGAGTAATGTCTTCTCTCCTGCGGCCCTGAATGGGCGTCGTCAATGTACTGTGTAACATTGTAATTGGCACAGAATAGTAATAGCCAAATGAAAGCGAAAGCCTTCCGCGGCCGGAGTCAATAGAACTGGCTATTCGGGAGAAGCTGCGTCCGGGTGACGGTACCTCGGTATGTTGTGACGCCGCTTGTTGATAGCATTAATCTTATTGATAATATATACAATCCTTCGTCTGAGCTCTCCCCCCCCCCGAAAAAACGTTCCAATTACTGTAGTGTTTCTCTTCCTTTGCTTCCTCCCCGTGGCGCCGGCGTAAAGCACCGAGCGGAGGGCAATGACACCTGAGGAGCAAATTGGAGTAATGCTCTCTCTCCTCTCCAGCGTCCCTGAATGGGCGTCGTCAAAGGCCACGCGCACAATCGCGAGGGCGGCAGGGGGGCGGGGCCGACGTCCGCTTTCCCTCGGCGGCGGCGGCGGCGGCCGGGCTAGCGCGCGCGCGGGTGGGCGGCGGCGGCGGCGGCGCGCATCTGTCGCGGCTGCGTGCTCGGCCGTAACCTTGCGCCTTCTGCTTCGTCTTCCTTCCGCGCGCTCGCGTCGCTGTCGTCGCGTCATCCGTTTTCTCCTCGAGGCAGGTGCGCGGGTGGGACGGGCAGGACGCGATGTGCGGCCGCGCGAGTGCCTTGGCCGCCGAGGAAATGTTTGTTTGATGTTACGGCGATGTGATGGCGGAAACCGCGCGCTTTTAATGGGCACGCGGAGTGAAGGAGCACTCTCTGTTGGATTTCCCGTCTTCGTCGGGTAAAGGTTAGGGATGGCTTTTGGGAATTTCCGATTATTGCGAAGCCCAGGAGAAATGTTAAATTATATGTGGATAAAAGGGAGAAATTTATCCTATTTCCAACTTTTGTAAATGTTGGGGTTTAGTGTGAGTAACGTTGAAGAATGTAATCGTAGATTTTCTACACATGCTGTTGTCCAGTAAGAATGTAGCTATAGCTATAGCTAATACTATGTCTTTATGTTGCCGCTTTAACAGATCTCTTTAAGCACTCTCATTATCCACGTTAACAACTCTCAACTCTCTTGCGGTTCGATTATGCACGCTTTTATACTAGTGAAAACTAATAAGTATTACAGTGTGAAAGCTAGAAACACTGTACGTGTAACTTGACAGTTATAACATATTATATTATTTTTATATTTAAAAATTTTGTATATTTAAAAAATCCAATACTATCAAGAAAATCCCATTGTGTGCGCAGAATTCGCGTTGTTCAGCCAGAAATTCGCCGTCGTCGTTCAGCCGTCCGTTGCCCCAGCTGGCGTTATCTGATGTCCCGCGCTTGACCCCGAACACCTCACGTAAACGTCAAGTGCGTAACGTCGCGCGATGCCCGGCGTCGGGGGCTGCTTGCGACACGCGCGGGCCAGCGAGCGCACCACCTTTCTCTCCCGCCGCGCACCCGGGCCCCGCCTCCGCCGGCGTCGCCGCTCCCGGCCGGCGGTGTGGCGCAGGTGCCCCGTAAAATCGCCGTAAATCTCCAGCCCGGTCGCTTTTATCTCTCTCGATCCGGCCGATCCCGCGAAGCAGATAGAGCGCGAGGCCCCCTTAGGAGTGTCGCGTGTTGCGCAGCCGACCAGTGTCCGCTCGCCGCCGCTGCATCCTTCCCCACCACCGTCTCCCGGCTTGGAGCCGACGATTCTACACACGAACTGTCCGTTCACCGGCTACAGATATCCCGTTCAAGCCAACACATTGGCCGTTCACCTCCCGGCGAATTTTCTTCTACCACTCGCCGATTTCCCGTTTCTCACCTACTGATACACATTCACCACCGACTGCCTTCCCAATTACCACCTGCGGGTTTTCCGTTTGCAATCGGTAGAATACCCATCCGTCATCTCTGTCTCCTCGCTACACGTCGCCGTTTACCAACCGCCATCGTCCTGTTCAGAGCCTCTGTCGATTCCCCGCTCGGCTTCAATTACCTCCCCGTTTCAAAACACCGATCGCACACTAACCGTCTATTGTCTATTAGCTCCCCCCCTCGACTAGATGCCACAGGTTAATCCGCCGCTGCCCTCTTCACGTCAAACTATCCGTGTGGCTGAGGAGGCTAAGAGCATCCAAGTGATGTCACCGCAGAGCCTCTGACCGGGAGCTCCTGATATCACCATCCTGCGGAAAAATAACACTGCCATTTCCAAAGATGAAAAACATGCACTACACGTATGGGACTAACGATCTTAGCAGTTGACGCGCCCGGAAACTCGAAATAATCAATGAACTATCCGTTCCCTACTAGCCAACTCTTTGTCGTTCGCTTGCGACCCGCTCCTTGCCGGGCCCTTGCTCACTCTGTAGCAGCGTTCGTGCTGCGTCGGTCGCGGGAATTCTTGCCCGCGCGGAATCTGGGGTAATTTCACGATGACACGACATTTCGCTTTCCTTCGCGTTCACGCGCGGAGTGCCGCGGCCCGCCCGTCCACCCGCCCACCCGGTTTTCCTCCCCGTGCGTTGATAAGTGCGAATGAGGTTGCGGATTGTTTGCGAAACGCGAGCAGCTCTGTTCGAGATGGTAGATTTTAGTCTGTGTTCTGCCTTAATGAAGTAAGAAGGAAAAGTTTACTGGACTTTTGTGTGTCGGGACTGCGGCAATTCCAGAGACAAGTACGTCTCTAGTTACGCAGTTACGGCGAGAGTTTTACAGAGCGGATGGAAGTGTTTGTTAGTGCCCAAAACTGTGCTGGCCTCGGTGCATCGTAGGTACGATGTGCAAAAATATGAAATCACCGCATATTTTAATGAATCGTATCGTTTCTGTCACATCAGGATGTCATAAGGCTGAAGACCCCGCAAGTGTCCTTCATGGAAAAAGAAAGAAAAAGCCATTTTATTAGAAATTGTCCCTAGGACACGGTAGTTTTTTAATTGAACAAGTGTACATAAAAAATTACACTAATGGTTACCCTGAAGATAAATTGATACCACAAAAGATAATATAAACGTAGGGATTGTTCACACGGCACCTCTCTCGCAAACGAGAATGCGTTATTTTTCGTAGGCATTGCTCCAACATACTTTTAGGATATTTAAAATTTAACGAAATCGTGAGTGTTACAATTACCACGTAAACAACACTCTTATCGATATATATATATATATATATATATATATATATGTCTATGTCTGTGCTGATAATTTTTTTTCTTTGGGATCAGTGTTCGTGATGTTTCGCGAGAAACATTCGAGGAACGCGAATGGAATTTCATTTGCAAAGCCGAATCTATCGGTACCAGGAGCGATAAAGCACCTCCTTTATCGCTCATTTGAGAAAGACGAATAATAACATCGAAGTACTACAAACCAATTTGTTACTCGGCCATTAAAACTGTTCTTTTAAATATCCCGACCGCGATAATTCTCGGTGATGAAAATCGTGCGTTTATTTAGATCGGTTTTTCGACGTAGCGTTGCGCCACAAGGAAGATTTTTATGTTCGTGTCTCAGCGGCGGAATTACTTCGAAAAGCGACGTGCAGGAACGACGCTTAATACAGAGTTGTGTCTTTCCAGTAAGAAGTAGCTCGAAATCGTAAACGGAGCTGGAATCGACTAGCGTCGTAAATGTTTTTCAATAGCGTCGTGACATTTGTAGCTCGTTGCTGCTCTGTGCTACTCCAGCTGACCACACCCTGCATTGAGGAAAACCACAAAGCATGCAATCGCCTTTCTTTTGTGGAAGAGAGGAATGTTCACTTTTATTATATGCACTCTTGCTGTCAGTTCACATACTGTCCTGTACATGTACTTATCTTCGGGTAGGCTAGCAATTGTCTTACGTCTCGTGCTTCCAGTTAAGTATTCTTTTTCCACTTTGTGATTGTGCAAGAAAATTTAGTGAAAAAACATGAAATTAATAATGTATTAAACCACTTGATAAAAAAGTAGAAGAGACATGCCCTTTGTGAGTTGCTGATTAAGGGATATTATTCTTATTATTTTATTAAATTAATAAATTATATTTCATTAATTTATTTTCTCGTCTATTATATTTTCGAAATTTCGTGCTTGTTTCGCATAACATTTCGTTTAGAAATCGCTTCTATCCATCATCGAACATGGTCACGGTAATTTGAGAGACAATCGAGTGCAAAAAAATGTGTTGTAACTTTCCCGCCATTAGAAGATAATCGCGCTGTCTCTCTCTCGGTGGCGTGCTTGCTCTCCTCATACAGTTCCTCTCGAGGTACAAGCAATCGCCGAATAGCTCTAATTTTGTGCCTTTCCCCCGAACACCTGTCGACCGGAGGCGCCGCGTCGCAAATCACAGTCGGTCCACCACTCCCTTTTGTTACGCCACCGCCCCCACTCTGGTCGCCTCCACCCTGGTCCCTGGTCGCTGCTCCGCGCTCGCTTGTTGGGTTTGCGAGTCGGCGGCCTTTGTTCGCTGGCACTCGCAACGTTCACTCGTGGTTTGGTTTACTTTGTTCTGTTTCTGAAGCCGGTTCTTCCTTCAAATTGCTACTTTAATTTATTTATTTATTGTAAATCACGATTTTGTTCTGTTCAAGGGAAGAAATCGATGGATATTTAATTCTCAAGGTACTGAGAGTTAATACATCGGTGGGTGTTTTTCTGTTTTTTATAAATTTACCAATGAAAGATCAATTTTCTTCCACGCAAATCAGTATATTCTTTTTAGGGCGTATTACTTGTCTGAGGGACTTCGCACCCAAGAACATCATCCAGAGACATCGCCCAGCGCACATCGTTCTTTAGATGTATGATTTGCATTCACAGGTCGTCGATCTATTTCTGTTTCTTCTTTATCGCCTTTTCCAACCTTTCTTCCTACTTTCAGTGCCGACTTTTTTTGTGGTACTCATATGTTGTAATTTTTTGAGAACTCGTTTGACTTTTCCAGTCACTCATTAATTAAATTTGATTAAGATATCGTGATATACGTGGTGATATGCGTTAACCTTCCTCGTTGAAGTATTGGTAATTAAACATCTATGCCTTCAGGGAGATTTATAATGTAGAACGATTATCGCAGTGAATGTGTGCAACATTTGGATCGGATCTTCCACCCTACCCCGTCATAATTCATCCCACGCAGCATAATTCGACCGTTCGAATATTCTACCGGTCCGTTTGGGATCGACGTTCATAATCCGCTCCCAGATGCTCATCTTCGCGGTTCGCCTCGCTCGACTGCAGCTGCTGCGACCATCACGCAACCGGTGCTGGAGGGCGACACGCGTTTAATTAGCCGGCGGCGGCGGCCGCTCCGCCTCGATTTGGGCGGCGGTGCGCGGCGCGGCACGCGGCGGCGCGCGGCCCGCGGGGTGAAAGCCGTCGTCCCGACGTCGGGGCTCCTCATTCTCGCCGCCCGCGCGCGTAAATCTCTTGCGCGGGGCATCGACACCGGCCGTTACGTGAGCGCCGCGCCCCGCTCCCGCCGGCCTTCCCGCCACGCGCGACGCGGCCCGCTGACGACGGACACCCGCTCGCCGGAAGTCGGCTCCTTCGGGAGACCCCACCGGGAGGAGACGCGTTGTCGGTGAAGTTGGAGATAGGGCGATGAGAATCGGCGGAACATAATGCGTTTGGGGCTGAATGTTGAGGGTGTTTCGCGTGGATAGTTGTGCTGAGTTAATTCAGTTTTCCGTTGCGTATTTGACGGAAAGCTGTCAATAAAACGAGTGTAAATAAAGATATTTATTAGTACACTACATTAGCGCTACACTATACGTTGCTCTCCAAATGCTCCCTTAAAAGAGGTCTACAAATACTTCTTTCAGACATTAAAACTTTTTACCCGTAAGGTTCATTAAGCACATAGAACTCGTCCGAGATATCTTCAGAATTGGCAATTATGCAATCCCAACGGTATCTAAAGTACAGAGATTAAAGCAATTTTCCCACTAAATATTCTTGATCCATTAGTAATCAGTTTCATTCTGGGTTATAAGAAGTTAAATGAGACGGACGCATGTAAATAGTAGTATCTGAACTTTTGGGTGAAATCGAGATAATTGGCTTTAATGAACTGGAGAGAAACTTCGACAAAAAGCAAATGGTTTCAAAAGCACACAAAACATGAAAACGATAATTGTCTCGTAAGTTACGGAATGCACATCTCGTTTCGTGTCAGTGACATTGCATTTTCCTACAAAAGTGAAAAGTCGATCACCATTATTTTCACCAGAACGCCGCAAATATCGAGCATCTGAAAGCACTTGCAGCTCCTGGCGGATACAAACAATTATCCGCCTTCCGCGGCGCCGTGTCCGGGAGGGCGTGCTGGGCGGGGCGGGGCGAGGCGGATCTAACTTCCGCGTGGCGCACCCGCTTCGCGGTCTGTGGCCGCCCGCCCGCCCTGTACAGAGCGTCGGCGCCGCGACCCGCACCAGATGGTCGCGGTTTTATTTGAAAGCGGGTGCGCGCCACCGCCAACCTGCGATTCCACATGCTTTCGCTTTTAGGACGACTTGCACCCGCCGCCGCCGCGCCCGCCCCCGCCACCTCTCTTTGGCGCCGCTGTGGCCGTCGGATAATTTCGTGATGTCATATTGGCGTACGCGCCATCGCGGGACTTTCACGGATAAGGAACTCTAATTACCCCCTGCGGTCTCCTCTGTAACCGCCACCTCCGCCGCTGTTGGCGCCTTCGCCCACTTCACGCCGCGCCACTCCATCGACTCCCCGACCGCCACCGTTCCGCCCTCCCTCCACGATCGACCAGTATTATTTCATTGGACACGTTATACATACACCTTCACCGCCGTTCCACTTTTTTGTTGCGGTTTCTTGTAGTGTGAGCGTATTAATTTTTTCTCCCCACTCGATCACTGTGTATTGATAATTCAACACGATATGAGATTCGTGTGGGATTTTCGTTGCGAGAGTAGGAAGAAAGTAACGGTGTCGTCTGTGTGGACTTTCGCTCGTTACCAGGAACTTAATTCGGGGATGTAAGTCCCGTTTCTTCCTGTAGTGCAGACGGAGATACAGCAGGCGTCCGCCTCACGCATTATAATGGTAATAGAGCTAGTGAACTATCGGGGCATGCGGTCGTACCGTTGAGAGGGCAATTGCTTCTCGTTAGAGGATACCTGTTTGACGACACTGTGCCAGACGTGACGTGAGACGGTCTGGTGACACCGGACGACTATCCGTGGTTCATTACGGTTTAACATTGAGAGCCAGTTGCTGCATTTCCCGTTGGCTTTTGGGATTTGTCCATGTTCGTTGATTTTTCTTATCAGGAGCTGAAAGTTGCTTATAGGTGACGACCTCTGATTCTTTGCGTAGTATTCTGTATTCAGTACTTGTGATAAGATCAAGTGGTAATCATAACGACTGAATTATTAATTTAAGATGTAATAAATCAACATTGACTTAAAATCTGAGAGCATGCCTGCGCGGTGTTGTAGGAAAATACTGACTCAGAAAGGGGGAATCTTGATTTGCTAAAAACATGAATGACTTTCAAGACGAAGAATGCGAGGAGATATATGCACACCATGCATTCCTATTCAATTGCGTGGCCAGTCTGTAATTTGCATCAAATGCTATCCAATTACTTTCTTTTTAGATGAGAGTAGCTAAATACAGTTCGACATTTTTTTCTTGACTTGCCGTTCTTTTTCAAAGATAATACAATCCCGCCTATTTCTTTTAACATTACATTTAACTTTGTGCATCTTTTATCCATCGATCTTGGTCTACTATTGATTTATCAATGTATGTTTTCTTGTAATAATTTTTCGAGAAAAACCAACAACTGTAGAACTTTTGTTTCATAAACTCGAATTTTGGACAAACTATCTGGTGAATTTTAAATGCAACGTTGTGTTTTGGCATGCGTATAATAAATGGTGAGAGTGCGTACGTTTTTGCGGACTCGTACAAAGCTGGTGGAGAAACAGCTGCGTGTCCCCACACTTTGCTCTCGCATTGCGAACGCAGCGGTGGGAAGTGTGACAGAGAGAGCAAGGACGTTCGTGGTACTGAACACCATGAGAAGATTGTCACGTGCCGAAACGTGTGGTTCAAGTACACATTTGCCTTCGGCACAGTCCCCCACGCGCCATGTCAAGATCTCAAATCAGTGAGCGATGGGCCAAGTAAAACCCTCTTGGTTCGCAATGAATGAGAATTTTTTTATGGAGATTAAATTTACTCGTGAACATCTTAAAGATAATGAAAACGTAATAAATTATTATAATAGATTAGAAGATAATCCTAAGTTAGAAATGTTTTTTGACGACACTGAAATAAAGATTTTCCTTTTTATGTGTTTAATGTATATGCATCCACTCTATAAACGAACATTTTAGTTAATGGCAATAATGTTGTTCAACATTTCATAGATTGTTAATTTAAAGATACCATGTCTGATAAATCGTTAAACTTATTTTCTAAGTGGCCGAAAACTGTACCTCAAGCACAGTGGCACATCGCAAATATCGAATGTAATCGTACTGTGCCTTACAAAGAAAAGTTCGATCTGCTTATGAAAATGGGACTTGAAGGTACTTCTGCCACCTAATGATATAGTATACACCAATCGCTGGAATGTAAGGTGCCGAATGCTGTGTCACGCAATGATCAGCAGCAGTACCGTTGCATTGACGGCACACCGCGCGACTGAAGGATGAATGGGCCGTCCCACCCCGCACGGGACGGTTTCCCCGTCCCTATCACCCAACCCATTTCGGCGCGTCCGCGGCACCCTCGAAGTGTAATTCCGGTCCGCGGCCGCAGGTCGTAGTAGGTGTGGCGGCGGGAAGGGAGCGTCCACTTTCTATGCGTGGCGTCTCGTCGTGTCGCGGTTACGCGGCGGGCCCCCATCAAACAAGGGGCGGCCGCGGCTCGTGGCTGGCGGCGCGCGGCCGCAGGCTTTCGCCCGAGCATTTGCGGTCTCGCGCGGCTGCCGTCGCCGCCGGCGGACACTCGCCCGCTCGCGGCTACGCGCACTGGGCCGGAATGCGTCGCGCCGGTGGGTTGGCGGAGCGAAAATGAGAACGGAATAAAGCAATGATCGATAGCTTGTGCCGTGGGTGTACAGTAGGGTCATGGGCCGAGCCTCGCTAATCAAGATTGTGCAATCCGAGATGAAAACAAAAGCCTGAAGTGCGCCAAGTCACCAAACAAGCAAACAACCTGCTATAATCAAGAGCTGGCTCTTGGCGGATTGGCAACACTGGGTTGAAGTTCACGTGTGCGGAAGTTGGTGCCTTTGTCAGTGTGTCTGCTACATTGTTGAGACCGATTCGCGCTTTTGTTTGCATCTGTAATTTTAATAGTTTCTTCATATTAAACTTGACGTCGTTATACATGTAGTTAAAAATTCTAATATGTATTTCCTTTTTTCGTGTAATTCGAGGTACCAGCAGCGTCAGTTACCTCGGATTATCGCTTCTCTACTCTATTTCGAAAGGATGTGGCTTCGGTGGTGTATCGATTAGCGGAGCGTATTGTTATACCCAACTTCGCTGATTCAAACCCGAAAGAAGCCCTGGATTTTTAACGGTGAAAATATCCTTTCTATGCCTTCCTTCGAAGGGGGCAAAGGTAGCTGTCCCATATTGTAGGTTTACTGCAAATAAAAGATACTCAAGTCTAAAGAAGCGTATGAGCTGAAAGATTCAAATCTCCTGTTTCGTCGCCCCCATTATATATATATATATATATATATATATATATATATATATATATATATATATATATTATATATATATATATATATATTTGCCCATCATGAATAAGAAGAATCGCAATTCTTTATGAAACTACGTTTAGGAAAAAACACTTATTAAATAGATGATGGGACATTTTTCTTCGACTGACTTTCCGAAAAGCAAATAAATATTATAGTGATTTTTAAAAGCCGTTGGTGACAAATGAAACGTATTCATTGCGTGTTTATTTTTTGTTTATACTCGTAACGCCATTTTAATTTTTTCTTGCCTGAAGTACGAGTTTGAAAGCCGCCAAAGAGTCCGGGTCCGCGCTGAGAGTGTGGTTGGGGCCCACTGCGGGGCGTCGGCGATGGGAAACGCGGGCGAGCGTCGCGTCGGTCGCCGCGGCGCGACGGCTCGGAATGCGAATCCGGGACCTTCCTAATAAGCAGCTGGCGCGCCGACGGAGGTGGGGTAGGTGTGGCGATCCGTACGTATTGGGGCGGAGCGCTGTGTGCTCGCCGATGTTTCTTTTTTTTCCCCTTCAGATGGGTGTGTTCTGTCTTGTTAGCTCCTGTGGATAGTGGCTGGGATGGCGTATTATTATTATTATTATTATTATTATTATTATTATTATTATTATTATTATTATTATTATTGAGTAAACATGTAATGTTTTTTTAAAATTTTCAAAAGATGGTTGATTTTAATATTTAAATTACGGTAAAGCATTGGTCATTCATGCTTAATATTGTACGTGAAAGGAGATGAGCAATTGTGTTTATTATACTGTAATGCAATTTCTGAGTATTATGTCTTACAAGGATGTTTGTGTGCGGTATTTACATCCAGTGAAGAAAAATATGTTGTGAGAGGGTCTTAATATCGTGCTTGGTCGATTTCGGAGCAATTACGGTGTCCAGTTCTTTTGCTGACTGAGAAGCATGGGCGACAACGCAAATAAACTAACATGAGCAACTCTTGGCGTTACTGTAAATGTGAGTGTATGAATGAACATGAGAGAGTTCAGAATTCATCGCTCTAATGGCCCATCATTGAAGCTGCGTTGACACATAAACATTACTCGGAACGGTTCGTGGACCCTCCAATCCCGATCGTTGAGATGCACGTTCACGTGCCTTCTCGCCTCCCGGAGAGAGTGGAAGTGTTACGGTTTCCTTCTTTTGAAGTCGCCTACCTCATTAGTCGTGTCGGAGGTTGTCTGCATAAGGCATGGGCTTCCTTTTTGCTCGGGCGCGCGGCCCCGTCATAGCGCGGCCGGTGTGGCCAGTGGCGGCGGTCAGAGCAGGCAGGTGCCGACGCCGGGCGCTTTTTGCGCGGGCGGTGAAAGCCCCGGGGCGGAAGCGCCGTGGCGCCCGCCGCCGCCGCCGCCGCCGGGATATTGTCCGCTGATTGACAGCCCGGCGGGCGCCGCCACCCTCGCGCCGTCGAAGCTTGCGTAACGGCATTTGCTTTCTACTGACCCGCGCGCGCGCTCGCGCCCGACCCGCCGACCGCTCGACCGGACCTCCGATCTCGCTCGCTCGCTGGCTCGTGCCGCTGCCCTCGCCGCTTTGCGCCACGCCCACGCCTCTTCCGCTTTTGTGTGGGCGGGTGCTGCTTGGGTGGGAGTGCGTGGGTGTGAATGTGGCCGAGTGAGAGTGGACGTGTGTGTGTGCATGCGTGCGTATGTTCGCTTCGCCTGCGTGCCTGGGTGTGTGCGTATTTGTGTTTGAGTGTACGTGTGGGTGTGTGAGTTCGCTTGGCCTGTGTGCGTATTTGTGTTAGTACGTGCGTGTCGATGTGTGCATGTGCTTGCTTGGCCTGGGTGTATCCGTATTTGTGTTTGAGTGTCCGTGTGTGTTCATGCTTGCGTTAATACTCCTGCCAGTTGCCCTGGGGAGGCGATCATTTATTGCTCTTTCGTCGTAGCATACATTAGTCACCTTTCACTAGTGCGGCAGAAAGGGGGCGTGAATGAACTTATTCCTAACTTCAAATTACCTTCTATTGTAGAGAGCGGTATTTTGGCCGGCAGTGTAATATTTAATATACTGTTGTTTGTTTTTTATGAAAATGCATTTAATACAGACTTAAATTGTCTGGTTTTCGCTGGGCTGTTTTCCCCTGCTTGACTCTGGGGAGCTATCTGTTTAGTCTGTTAAATCGCGCGCGACACTGGATATGTTCGGCTTAGGCTCCAAAAAGAGAGGTTCGGAGAAGGGAAGAAGTTGTTGCTCTTTAATCAATCTTAACTGATCTCGAAACTAACAAGTGACCTATGTTAAGAACTAAACATTTTCTGGAAAGTGAAGGTGTTGCGCTACTTTTAAGTATCGACGTTTTTATACTAACTCGATACAGATAAATTTATAATTGTTATCGATAACAAATCACCGGTATCTCTATCGAAATAAGTACTACAATTGAGGAAGTTCAAACTTACTGTCTTCTTGTTTAAGTGAATGGCATTTAAGATTGTATGTTAGGAATATAAATGTGATCCGCATTTAAATTGTTTATTGTTGAGTGAGACCGATGAACTCTACGAGAATTCGAGTTATAAATAATAATAATAATAATAATAATAATAATAATAATAATAATATGGTATTTTATTAATGGCGAGACTTCGGTTTTTAGGCTCCTTTCTCGCCTAACCACCTTAAATATGTACGAGGGGGCAGGAACTCTTGAAGTTTAATTTCTGGGAGAGCAAAGTAGGGATTTTGGCGGAGATTAAAATCTAAGCATTTCTGTGGGATGTGATTATCATAGAGCAAAGGAAAATAATTCAGTATTTTTAAAATTTGAAAAGCAGTAGTTTGATCTTAATGAATGGAGTTGAGTCTGAATGACTAGCGTTCCCATTGCACTTTTCTTCCACAACAATGTATTACTTGCTGTTCATTATTTTCTTCGTCATTATTTCCAGAGTCTGAGGTCAGAATGGCAGTTCTGTTGTTACTTTTGTTTAGCTTGTAACGTTATCTAGTTGTATCTAGTGCATTTGGTGATTCTGGGAGTTTTGATTTGTTTCCTATTGTAATTTGTGTCGTAAATATCTGTTTATTTGCTTTTTTACTTGAAGACGATGGGTATATAAAGTGGAATGAAAAGGGGTTTTGTTGCTTCATTTGATGTAGCTGTACTAGTTTTCGAGTATTTGGATCTAATAATTAATATATTTCGAACCCTTTCGTTGTGTGAATTTTCAAGAAAGAAAGAAAGAAAGAAAGAAAAGGATCAATTATAAATCGGAAAGTAAGATAAGCTTTTCCATTTAATGTTTTCAAAGTTTTTATGAAATTGAAAATAATTCAAATTATTTTACAACTAGTTGGCTATAGCAATTATCAGTTTTTATTGTATTTACTTGTTCATGCGATAGTTTGGAGTCTACCTCTTAACAGAAATGAAATTCACGGTTCTTGGATCGCAAGTGGTAACGAATGGACCTTGGACTATTCCGCATCCGCACATTCGTAATTGGGTACGAACTTTCTTGTAAGCCGTGTGAATAAGCAGAATTAGCATCAACGGACTTATTAGAATTGCTAATCTTCTGTGCAAAGAGGAGAGGGGGTAGGGGTTCCTGACAGCGCAGTTCCATCCCGTTGGAAGTGGAGGATGTGAGTCACTGGCGGATGTGACGAGGCCCCTAATCACATACCGACAACATTTCAGAAAGCGAAGTGCCGGTAAGAAATTCCAAGGATTATTCAAATTTTCCATCGCTGTCAAGCTCAGATTTTGTTCATAGTGTGTACACGGTTACATGCCGCAACCTGTATAGATAATCAAAAACAACTGATACGTTAATCTATAAAAACAAAAATCGCCAAAACGTTTTTTTAAATACCTCTGTATTTTAGAATACTTTCAAAAATATTCTAATGTGAATTTATTATCACTCCTCATTGAAAGCCTTGCTTTGGTGAAGCTGAACATTTGCTCTGTTAAGAGATCGTCCAAAGGAAGAAAAGTTCATAGTTCCAAGCGTATTTCGAAAGTTAAAAGTCAAGAGAAATGCTTCGTGAAACTTACATTTTTATTTGAATGAGATGGATGTCGTGTTTACTGTGAATAGCACGTATAATAGGCGCATCGATCATGGTCTACGACTGAAGGATCGTTTCAGAGCAACAAGTGAAAATGATTTACTGTGACATAACTTGCATAGACCTCTTGAGAGTAATGCGCGCTGGGTGAAATGTACTGGCGCCTTTTCATTCTGTGAAGTCTCTCATTAGGAACAGAAATATTCAGATCTACGGTGTTTTGACTTGCAAATTTCACGAAGGTGGCAACAGTTGTAAGTAATTTATTTGACGCCTGTTAATGTCTCGTCGTTAAATGTCCTTTGGGAACATAGGCATGCCGAGAAGGCGAGAAACGCTCGTTGTAATTCGTCACTTTGTCTTCGGCCAGGCTGTTGACATGATCTTGTAGCTGCCGAAAGAGGGCCCGAGCTTTCAAGCTAGTGAAGAAATGCAGTTATTCAGATTGATCACAGAGTTCATGAGTTAAATCTCAAAATTGAAGAGTTCCGAAGTTTTCGGTCTTGGACTTTCGTTGTTTAAATCTTCTTTGAGGAGCACTTTGCTTTTCACAATCACGAAGTACTACTTGGAATCAAAGGGGTTCATAATAATCCATTTAAATATGCTTTATATAATGTTAATTAAATATTCGCATCAATTTGTTGTGGATACACTGCATTGTCTATAACGTGTTCATTTGTGTGCAGGAATGGGGGGAAAAGAAAGGAAAGGGTAAAGTGAAGTCCATCGTATGTTCATTATTAAAGTGTTTTGGTATTAGCTGTATCAATCCCAAAACATAGTACTTTTGGCCCCCTGCGGATGGTTTCGTCAGTGTATTAATTCCATAATATTTGCTGTAGCAAACAACGATTCACGATTACCTTTTCTTGAGTACACTGCGGCTTCTTCGTATGCGTGCTCTCTGCCTCTTTCAACATTCGCAGGAGGGATGTGCGATTATTGAATATGCAAATCTCGTAATGTGAAAAAATTACCCTTCATTGGAGATACTACCCACTCATGAAACAATGATTACGACCCGTAATTGGCAGCAGAGGCTCTGAGAAGTTCTCGGCGGTATCGAATGGCTTGCCCATCGAGACGAAAGAGAGTGGCAGTTTGGCATGGCTGCCCTCCGCCATCATTACAGGCTGCGGCAGCCGGCGTCCCCGACTCGTTTCCGCCCGGGTTGTATTTTTCCCTTGAGCGAGCGGCCGGCGATCGCGCATTGCGAGGGCTGCGACGCACGAGACGAATCGTGTCTCAGCGCGAATTACGCCGGCCCCGCAGAGCGGATCCAGCAAATTGTTCGTTCCCGCCCGCCGTCTCGCACAGTGGGCTAGATGGGCTGGATAAAGTGGGTAGGAGGAAAAAACTAAACGTACGGTATTAACAGATTAAATGGTATGTTAGGAACTTGAGAGGTTAAATCAAACACGAGTGTCTGTGGATGTTGGTATTTTGTATAAGTTAACGTTACAAAACGTATAAGTTACCGTTACGTGTCCTAAATATAAAAGTGTTACATTTGTAATAACTAATATATTGAGTGAATTGAGACCCAACTTCAATGAAATCTGCAGAAATGACCCAACGCGTTGATAATGATGGCTGTTATTAGTATTTGTATCCAAATATACGTGTACGTAACTTTGTTTTTTGCAAATTTTATGATAAAATAGAACATAAAACAATATTTAACTAAACAAAATAGCGTCCAGGTAACTTCATTTAGAAATCAAGTCTTTTTGTAAAATGAAGTAACTTTTTTGTGTCTATTTGCGGTATTGCGTATTTAAGAGCAACTATGTAGCTGTGTTTGAAGTTAGTAAGCATCTGCTGTCCCTTGCGGCGGCGAAAATTACGGCATTTTGAATGTTTAAAAACAATTTTTTTGTTACTAAAAAAATTCAAAACGCGAATCAAAACCGTACGAAATTGGTAATCAAAAATACACGGCACTGTCTGTGTTGCGGTTTTTATATACAAAAGTCGGTTAATTTAGATCGGATGTGAAATAACTGTAATCCGCAGTATGCTAACTTCATGTGAAATCGATTGCGCGTATCTAGCCTATTCCATCCCACTGATCGTCATCGCTCCGCACAGCGCCGCGAGGGTTCCGCGCTTGACCGCGCGTTGGAGTCTCCGAGGTCGGCCGGCGAAAGGCTGGCTGCCTCCGCTGCTGCTAGCGAGGGACCATGCCCGCGGGGACGGCCGACCTTTGAACTCGCGTGGGCGCTGCCTCTGTCGCGGGCCAGACGGGATTTTGGCTTTGTTGTTTCTGTAGCAGTGGTGCCTCCGCCAGGGGACCGGGAGGGAGGAGGTGTTGGATAGGAAGACGTGTTTCATATATGGAAAGAGACTAAAATATCGACAAAACAGAATCGATCATTTTGTGGTGTTTGTAATTGCAAAGTGAAATTATAAGAGTCAGTTTGCGTATAAAAAATTATGAAATAGTCTAGTTTTCAAAGGAAGCTAGATTTCGAAGAAGAAAAGTATTGATTTTCGTTTTTGAGATTCTTCGGGATATGGCCATAATTTAATTAGATCTTTGGTGTTAATACAGGAATTGTGATACTGATAAATGTCCTCAATCTCTGCTTGAAAATATTGATTCACTATATTATTACCCACAATCTTGTAATTGTACTGAGTGATATGTGTTTATTCTGTGTGATTGATTATAATTCAGATGTTTTTTCCAAGGAGAGTATTTGAGTTGCCTACATAAATTTAAAATGCTTGAAAACTTCGGGGAACTTGAATTTGTTTCGGGACGAGGGTTGGTGTCAAAGATGTAGACATCAATTCCGTACATCGTGTATGAATCATAATGTCGACTATTCTCCTTTCTACGTCGTGCGAACTATATTTGCGATAATTATCGTATCTTCTGCGGGAGACCTATTTCGCATCTACTTTTATAGCTTGCAACTGTTAAAAATAAACACTATGCTTTAATAAGCTTCTCGTGGTTGATAAGGCTTACCAATTTAACTCTCCTAGATGTATTGTCTGTGATGTTTAAATAGTGAAAGGATGTAATACTGGCTTGTTACTGTCGTGAGATCCGCTTATGCAATTCTCGACTTCTATCACACAGCTTCGATTGTTCTGGATCAGCGCAGCCAAGATAACGCATTCCCAATCCGTTATTAAGACCCAACCTAAGCAAGTAATTGCATTAATGAAATTGTTCGATTGAATTACTTTCCCGCGGGCTTGTTTACTCGGGCGGTCGCTCGCGAGGCGAGTCCTTGAGTGCCGGCGAGCGATCGCGAAAGCGAAAGTTGTGGCTCCAGTTACGCCGCCGCCTCCGTCGCCGCTGCCGCTGCGGCATATGGCTAATGCCGGCCGACGGTCTGCGACTGTTCCCGAGCGCAGAACGCGTGTCATGATTTATCCGGACGCCGCCGCGTTGCGCTGCTTGGACCGACGCTCGTCGCCATTTGCATCGCTAATGGTCGCTTTATGCTAATTCCCGCACCGGCTGGCTCGGCGCCGCCGCCGCTGCCGCCGTCGCCATAGTCACCCTGTTGCGGTCTGCCGCCGCCGCCCGCTCCCGTTTGTTCTGGACATTCCTCGCCTTTCGGGAGTGGACGAGGGTTAGGAGGAGGGATCAGATGATTGTGTCGCCTGGAGGGGTGATGCTAAATTGCTTGATTTGGTTCAGAGACTGATTAGGCGTTCTCTACTTTGGCCGTTCCCTTTTGATCTGGGCAGTCCTTGCCCTGCGAGTGTGGGCGTGGGAAGGGGAGGGGCAGGCGATTGTGTTCCCTCGAGGGATGGTTCAGAATTTCTTGATTTTTTTTTTCAGAGACAGATGAAGTGTTCTTTGCCTTGCCCAACCCCGTTTGTTCGAGGCAAGCCTTGTCCCGTGGGGGGAGTCCAGGTAGTTAGAGGCCCTCAGGCAGGTGGGATATTCTGGACAGCGATGGTGTAGTTTCCGGATTTGGTTTCACGACGGATTGATTGCCCTTACCTCCTATGTTGAACATGAACTTGCCGCGTAATATTGCCCAAATATTTCAATGTAAGTAATAGCTATCTTGTAACCTCGTACTGCTACACAAATTACCTGTATGAAATTGCTTAATCTGCTTATGCACCATGAAGGAAGGGTAAAAAGTTTGACAAGCTATTGTAATCCTCTTTTTATCCAGCAATAAATATAGTATTGAAGATAAATACACTTCCGGATTATTATTTTTATGTCCATTATCGGGTGAAACAATGTGTGTAACCTTGTTTTTTTGCTTGTCTTGCAAAACTGTTCACAATTTTTTTTAGTCAATGTTTAGTGTATGTTCAAGAATAATGAGTTTTTGGTGACATTTTGTTGTAAGATTTGTTCGAATTCATTTTCAATGCACGTATCAAACTCTAATTAGCATGTCAAAATTCTAATGATGCCTGTTTGCTTTTCGTGTATTGAAATGTGTGCCATCATTTCTTATAAAATATCTCTATAAGCTCCATCGTCTCCTTTACAGGGTATTAACGAGTAAATAATTGCGTTGTATTGCAACGCATTGCCCCTTGGGGTGTGCGGAACAGATCGCAAGCGGCTCCACCCATGACCATAACGCGCGCGCCTTGCTGGGGCGCGGATGTCAGGAAGCGCGAGAGGAGTGGGCGGGGCCGCGACGGGGCTGGGCGGGTTCCGGCGTCGGAGCCGTAAGCGGCGCGCGCAGAGCAGAGGCCGCGGGCGGGCGGCGTGGCCTTGCCCCGCACGACCTGCCGCCGCCGCTCCCGCCCCCGCGCCCGCGGGCGGCCTCGCCCGCCTGGATGTCGCTCGCCGCCGCCTCGCTGGAAAGCGGACGGGCGGGTGACGACGACGACGTCGTGCGCCGGGCCGCCGCCCTGTGCGACTCTCCCCACCCTGCCAACGCCCCCCTGCCTCGTTGCACCGACTGGGAGCGGTTGCTCAGTGCATCAACTAATGTCACTGCAGTGTCTCCGACTGGGAGGTTCTAGGTTCGAGTCCCGATAGTGGCAAGCTTTTCGATATTAGCTTGTCAGCTAGGTCGAATTCACTCGCTGTCTGGAGGAGAATTCTAGCGGCTGGCTGCTCTGATCGATAGTTTCCCGTAGTTTCTCCGATCAACACCAGGCGAATGCTGGAGCAGTACCCTAACAAATGGGCCACGAACCGCGTGCGATCTTTCCTTTCTTTTCCTATCCTCACCCCTTACACACACACACTATCATGTAATACACTACCACACATGCCGGATGACCGGTCGGGAGCTTAGAGCTTGTCTCGGCTGGGGCGGTGGCCCGCTGGTGGAAGATACCTGGTTGGGGAAAACACCGCTAGTCGACGGTAGGTCGGCGCCGGATCTCGCTTTCCAGTGGGGGAAGATCACTGTCACCTCCCGATGAAAAACACTTACGGGACTAACGGCCTCAGTTGTTGACGCGCTAGTAATCAGTAATCAATCAATCGTTGCACCGGGCGTCATCTCAAAGGCTTCACTAAAGCTCGGGGGGGGGGTATCCGGAGGCGTTCTGGTTATTCAGGTAAGCATAGAATTTGCGCCCCTGTCATAATACTTCAAATTAGAGGTGCTACTATTTGTTTCAGCAGGTATACTTTAAATAGTGCCCCTTGTGAGTGGCGCCCATGGTACTACCGTGTCTGCCATACCGTACGTAGTTCTGTGTATCGTATGTTCTAGCAGATAATAGAAATTATTTCTCCAGATATTATGTTCTTTTTATTCGATAGAGCATTCATCTTAGCGATTTCATCGTATGTTCAATCCTGAGAAATGGAATTAAATATTTTTTTGCGTGTGTCTCAGGGACTTGGTAAAAGAATTCAGAGCTGAAGACCACGTATTCCGTTTAAGGCAAGCGTGTTTTCACTATGTGCGTTCGTGTAAGGCAAGCATGATTTGCCTTCTTAAGGTACTGACTATTCGATCCGAACATTCCATCAGTTATCGTTAATCTGTCAATTGTTCACGTTTCGTTATCATCCTACCATCCTTTATTTAGTGGAACGCAATGGAACCAACACTGTGGTGATCAGGTACCCTAGAAAATGGAGCACAGCCGACCTCTAGGTTTTTTGGCCAGTCAGTGATCGGTTTGGACCCCGCTATTTAACTGGTATGCAGAACTTCCAGTCATCCCCTCCTCCTTCTCAGTCAATGAAGCCTCAGTTGTGGACTCGTAGTTACATACTGTTCCACAGCAATTCGTTTTACAACAATTACGGAAAGCAATGTCCGTATTTTCTGGAGCTTGCATCACGACGGCCGTGCCCCTCCCACGTCATTCAGGGGCTCTTTCCTCGAGCGCGGCTGTCGCCATTTGGAGCGGCGGCGGCCGCGACACGCCGCAAGGGACCGAGCAATTTTTCTCCTGTCCGCCGCACTCACGCCTTCCCGCCCAACGCCTCGCGCGCGCCGCGCCATCAGCATACGCAGCCGTCGCTACGCGTCACGGCGCGGGCCCCGCTGAATGAAAGTCGAGTGGGCCTTTCATTTGTTTAGAGCCCAGCAATTACCGGCGCTGCCAGTGACGGTGGCGGCGGACGAATTTTACTCGTCTAATAGTTGGCGGTGACCCACTTTTTCCGGATCGCTTTACATATTCATTGTGGCTTTAATTGTCATTCCTCTCTGCGAACCCGCGGTAGGCGGTGGCGGCGGCGAACGTTAACAGCGGCGTGGGTTGGCACGGTGCACCGCTTACGCAATCCATGGTGAACACGGTGGCGGGACGTTCGTTCGGGAAACCGGATGGTTTCCGTTGGTGCCGGCTTTTAATACGGGCGTCGACCGAACCCGATGGCGTGCGGTGACTTGAGCCGGTTTGTGGCAAGTCGGTGGTCGTACTTACTGTGCTGATTGTAAACGGAAAGGCTCATTAATTGAGTATTCTACTCTACATTGGTGGGTTCGGACAATGTTTTTCCCCTAAATGTGAAGGGACTTCTTTGTTAGAACTATTTGGCGCTCTCAAATGTTTATTAGCCACTTTATTTCGGGCACTGAATCTAGCTGATCTGTGCAATTGCCTGATGTACGTTTATAAAGCGAATTAACATTCAGTAACCATTCTGTAAAGATCGGTTGGAATTGTACTTCTTGTTTCAGTGACCACGTTTTCTCTTAGTTTAACGATGGTTCTAAACATTTCTTTATTCAAGATTTAATTTTGTGTAAGGTGAGTGTTCACATTAAGTTGCAATGCGCGACGTTTCATCTCTCCCTTAGGAAGACGTACTGCGCATTGCTAGGTGAAAACCAGTTTTCTATATCCTACGCTGCTTTTCTCCAATTACGGAAGATGACTACGAGATTTACCAACTCACAAACGTTGCTTTGCCTTCCGAAAAGGCACTGTACCCCTCGGCTGAGGTATTTCTGAGTAATCGTAGTATATCTCATTTCGTATATCCTAACATGAAGCGACGTTACATGGAGTCTGGTATATGGGGAAACGTTGGTAACATAGGGAAGTAAAACAGCAGAAAATCTAAAGAATAATCACGGGAAAATGATTTGACAAGTCAAAATATAATCGTCAAATGTGACACTTTGATCGGGCAAAAAGAAAGAATGATATGTTGAGATGTGGCGAGGCGTAAGTCAGAGAAGTACTGCCATCTTTTTTAAAATGACATGAGTAATGTACACAATGCAGAGATGACAACTATTACGTTTGGCCGTAAAGATTACAGGATTTACCGCAGTGTTACGGAGTATTGATTAATAATACAACTATTATGTGGAATTTTAATTTAAATATTTTTATTGTGAGAAACCTTGCAACCCTTATTCGAACTCCATATTCTTCTAAATTTACGACAAGTAAAAGGGCAAATACAGATAAATTATAGAGGAATCAAATGTAGGCGAAAGGTGGACACGGAGATTAATGCTTGATGGTTATACCGCATGAGGGAAAGGATGACTTGCCGGAAAAGGCGCTTTATTCCTTTCACTGATTACTTTCTTCCACCTGCATTCGTTTTCTCATTTATTCCTTGTCATTGTCATCGATTGACAATTAATATCGAGGGATAGCTTCAACATCAGAGAAAATTATTAGTCACTTCTTGTTTGTTTTTGTTTTTTTATATACTTAGCAAACGACTTCGACAACACATGAGTGTAAATGTGTAAACACACCAAGCGTATAAACGGTCAAGCTAATACATAAATTTCTGGATGTTGTTTCGGAATTCAGTCAAATGACGTACCATTCATTCTTTCGTTGATAATCACTAATGATCCAATAATTTTTCGGATTTCTTATGAAGTTATTTGCCATTGGCAACTCCTTCGGTGTAAATGATTTACTTCATCCCTTGAAACTTGTTTTGCATAGGATGTGATTTTTATGATACAATAAACAAACCTTTTTCTCTCGTATATTGTCAATTTATTGGAATTGAAGAGACGGCCATTCTATAATGTTAATTTACTTGCGAAAACAATGTTGATGAAACTTTAATTGCAATGCAACGAGATGACCCAGCGTGGTACACAATAAGGTACGTGCTCAGCATAACATTTAGAAACATATACGGGCCAAGATGTGTATTAAAATGTGGGCGCAAGAAACTGCTTTGATCCTTAATAGATTCACGTGCTGAGATCCAATATAGACCCTGCCGTATTAAGCAGCTACTCATTCGACCTGTCGCCCAGTATTGAGTGCAACGAACGGAATTAATGGTTTTTATGGAAGGTAATCTCTCTGTAAATTTATGCTCGTATAATAAATGTTTCGGTTATAGGAGTTTTTAACTTGAAAATACTTAATAATGGGTTTTCATTTTTCAGTGAAGCTTTTCATTATTTCGTGTTATTTTTGTATTAGAGAGTAATTTTGTGTTAACTTACGTACTTTGCATAATTATTTTGGTGGATGTAATGATTAAACACACATCACAATCGTAAGATTAGTCATGTAAGTTCTGGAGGTTTTCAATTACTTATT
This sequence comes from Teleogryllus occipitalis, assembly GCA_011170035.1. Lineage (NCBI taxonomy): Eukaryota > Metazoa > Arthropoda > Insecta > Orthoptera > Gryllidae > Teleogryllus > Teleogryllus occipitalis. The sequence goes on along the minus strand of BLKR01000099.1, from coordinate 135,391 downwards.
AAATAAACAAAATTTTTACCTGTGGATTATAAATTGCCCCTAAGGAGCTACTCTGTTTTCTGCAAATGCTTTGCAGCCAGCTCGTGCATTGTTTCCCACACGAGCTGTTTGGACGTGTTTAAAAAATCGCGAGTTGCTGGGGACCGAATTCTATTAAGAGCTTGGAACCGGATTCGAGAAGTGCGTCGCGAGCTCGTAAACATCGCCGCCGCCACTTGGCTCGGTCAATACGATCCGGGTCGTTCCAATCTATTGTATCGATGATTGACGATCCACTCCGAGAAACGCACCTGTATTGTGCCGCCTCGCCCACCTTTTCCGGCCTCGCCCCGGGCGTCGGCAAGGCGCGGCGCGGCGCGGCGTTGGCAGTCAGTCGAGTGAGCGCGCGAGCCGCAGCGGTGGGCGGCACTGGGGCAACGGCGCGGTGTGGAAATGAATGGTGTAGAGTAGGCCCTCGGGCCACTTTTCACACATGTAAAATTCGTGCTGGCTCTCCGGTGTGCGTTTGTTGTAACCAATTCAGCTGGCGTTGGCTGCTTTTACAAATGCTTTATTAAGAAACGATAAAAGCAAAATTAATTATTTTTATTGTACTTTAGAAAAACTACTATTAAGAGAAATAGAATTAGCAAGTGTAATCGAAGCATAAAAATAAGAAACAGAAATTTGTGTGCATTCCTTTATTATCAAGGTGAATGATAGACATTTTTTAAAAAAATGAATAAGCCTCATTCATGGCTTTTTATCAGTGCTAAGTAAAAGTCTCGTTTCATTATTTCTCATTTGTATGTTTAGTATTTAATGAAATTACATTTTTAGCTAGGTGAACTGTATTTTATATTTGTATATATTTAATTATACATCAGGCTTGTACAGTTATTTTCATGTTTATATCGCAGTAACGCATTTGTTCGTGTTGTAACATTCGTTTACTTTTCATTCCTGTTGTATTTTCAGCTAATTCTCAAGTGTATAACGTGGGGAATATATTGTTTTCAAGTCGGAACTTTTGTCCCGGGGCCATAGCTGGCGTTTGGAGGGCGGCGTTGAGCGCGCGGGCGGAGACGGGTCGCCCGCGGAGCAAGGTCGCCGCGCTGGGCGTGGCTCGTCCTCGCCTGCTCGGCCGGTGCCACCCACTCCACACGGCCTCCGCCCAACCATCTCCCGCTCGCCCACCTGCACCCACTCCACTCGCCCTCCACCCACCTATCGCCCACGCCACCCACTCCACTCGCCCTCCACCCACCTATCGCCCACGCCACTCACTCCACTCGCCCTCCCCCACCTATCGCCCACGCCACCCACTCCACACGCCCTCCACCCACCTATCACCCACGCTACCCACTCCACACGCCCTCCACCCATCCACAACGTCAGCCCGCCCTCACGGTGTCACCCACTCACTCGTTCACTCACCAATCGCCTGCCCCCACCCACGTTTTTGTGTCGAATTAGAATACATTACAGCATAATAATAACGAGTAAGATAACCACATGTTTCCGCCTAATTGAAAGTTTAGCTAAATGTCTTACTTTGCTGTAATATGTGGAAGCAATTTCTATACAGAATCTATTTTACTCGTTCATTTTCACACAATTACCAATTTCGTAAATATTGATATGAAATGTTGAAGGCTCCCTCGATTGCCGAGTGGTTTGAAGAGAGTGAAAGAGAAAACCATCTAGCAGTTATACGTGTAATTCATTCAGGCTGCATCGTTGAATTAATTGAAATATTAGAAACAATGTTGGGAATGTACTAGATGCCGTCTCTTGAATGACGTATCGTGCAGATGAATCAGCAGAACTCTGCCAGTGACAGGTGTCTACGATTCAACTGTTGAGAAAGTAGTTGCCATTTCCAGGAGATTGATGGAAATCTCTCACTAAAAGGAAAATTAAAAAAATGTGCAAGATTCCAGATTCATTATACGCATCATTTTTTTAATAAAAAAATATATGTAGAAGTCGGCTATATCACACGCCTCTTTTTCGTGAAATCTAACGTGACCATAAACATTCGGCATCTTTTTCACTACTATTAATTGCTAGCTGTGGTTGCGTCTTCTTCGTTGGGTTTGTATAACCGGTCGGTGCGTCCCGACGACACTGTTACCGGTTGGTAGAAATGAAATTATTCCTTTTTTTTTTTCTTTCTTTCTTTCTTTCTTTCTATCTTTAAGGATCATTCTATATTTTTGGTAATTGTTTGAAGCTACATATATCTAAAACATTTGAAACAGCCAAATGACAATACGTACCGAAAGTACTGCAAAATTCCTTACCACTTTCTGCAATTTAAAACATCATAGACGTCAGAAAGAATCAGAATGCTGGCTTTCCTTTTATATTAAGACACATATTAGGTGCACAAGGGATAAAATCATACGAAAAATTTTTGAGTGATTTGTTTATGATTGTCAATTAGTTATTTTATTAAGAATGATGATGAATATGATCAAACTCCAAACTTTGGTAGACCTGCGAGCAGGTGTGTGAGGAATCTTGCATTTTAACTCGACTCTGATTCTCCATTACTTATGTGGATTTTGTTTGAGGTCAACTCCACTGGTTTTGCATTTATTATACACGCATTTTAGAAGTATTTCTTGTAAGGATGTTATTTGATGTTACTAATTGACAAAATTATGCAATTTATCGTTTTATTTGTTTGAAAAACAAATAATTAAAAAAATGTAAATTGTTTACTCCTAAAAACGAAAAGTTTGTCTGAATGGAAATGTGTGGAGTACTAAATAGAATTTTAGAATATTGTGAATTTTATTATTGACAGAGAAACATCCTACCGTATTCTCAAAACTGTAAGCGGATGCGTAACTAATCAGCAAAATTAACGATAATTTTGAAACAGGGCTCTCAACTTGAAATAAACAAATATGACTAATTATCATTCGGAAATCACAACAAAATTGTATTAAAGGGATATAGACGCGTTTTTAGAATCTATATTGTGATTTAAAAATGTCACATGGAATTTATTGTTATATTCTGACTCCCAACACCATAAATTTTAAATCAAGAAAATTTAAGAAACTGAATACTTTACAATAGATACAAAACTCAAAAGAAATAACAAAACTGAAAGGAGGATTCATGTGAATAATGTTCAGTGTTGCGAACTTTTGTTTGCGCGTGGGGTACAAATAATCCCAAAGAAAGTCGAGTTAAAATGACAACCTTAGAGGTTTGCCATTGTCTCCCAATAGATGATGTTAGGGGTATTTTTGAGCGAAAGATGAGTAATAAATAATAGTGAAAGGAATAATTGTTCAGATATTTTGTAATATGAGAACTTATCCACGACACGTGCACATAGCCAACTTCGACTGTGCATACTTGGACGCTGCCGAGCCTCTCGCTGTCAACCATGCAAAAGGACACACGTGTTTTAAAAAATCATACTACTACTGAAAATCTAAAAAAAAATGCTCAACATTTAAAATATTTCGAAGGAAATTACCTAATGTGGCAACACTGGCGGACGGGTTTTTCAAACGCATCGTGCGTTACGCGCGCGAACCGTAAATCGCATCGCTCGAACTCTCCATCGGGGAAAGGGGAGGGGGCGTGTCGATTACCGGTTTGCGAGTGCGTGGGCGTAGTTTACGACGCGTCAGCGAAATTCAATCAGGGGCTCATTACCGCCGCTCGTTATTTAAACAATCGCGGCTGCGGCGTAATAGGTTGCCGTGCGGCGGCGTCTATAAAACGCGGGCTGCTCGCGGGAGGGGGGCGGCTGTAAAGGGCCGGTGACCTGGCGACCCGGCGCGCGCGTCGGGCCTGCCCCGCCCCTTTTCTGCTCTCACCCACGGAGCCTCGAACGCTTTCCGGAATGTGGTTTGTAAATTAGATGTTCAATAGCCGATCCATGCGATCTCTCTACGTGCTAATCGAGTAAGGGGCTCAGCAAACGCACCTACACATTAGAGTTTCACGTTTCATTTTGGTTTGGTATAAATTTCAAAAAATATTATTTGGTTATTTCGTGTTTCTGGGTGCGCCAACTGCCGTGTTCCATAAGATTAGTGCATGTTTTATCATGTTATTCCCGTGTTGGATGGTGAGATCCGGCGCCGATCTCGTCGGCTAGCGGGGATTTCCCCACCCATGTATCTCCTACTAGCGGGGTTCCGCCAATCCGGGACATGCTCTAAGCTCCCGACTTCATGTGTGGTAGTATAGTGATGTACGTAAATGTGTGTGTGTAAGTAAGGAGTGAAGGACAAGGAAAAGATCGCGCGGGGTCCCTGACCCTTTTGTTGGTACTGCTCCGGCATTCGCTCCTCTAGGCAGCAGCTGTACTCGGCCTAGCTCTCTAGCTAATGTTGAAAATATTGCCACCGTCGGGAGTAATTTTTTTGAAAATGAATTAGATTCATTGTCTGAAGTTAACAGGCGGATGACGTAGGTTGAAAGTTTGTGCAGTTTTGTAAGACGTAAATCAAAATTACCATAACACCAAATATCAGTGACAGTTTGTCAACATTTTCTGTATGAATATCAATCAATACATCACCGAAGGCGCAGTTTCTGCTCTCGCCAGTGTTGTGCTTAATGATGTTCCTCTTCCTGTTCAATAACGTATAAGAAATGGTGACTTTTTTTTATGTGAAGAGAATAGCGCATCATTTTGGAAAGTTTTTTTTTTTTGTCGAAAAACAATTTTTTGCAACAGTTGTAATACCATCTATGTGAATGTGTGAGCTAGCAATGTTAGGTGTCTCTCTGTATGTTCGTGTGTGTGTGTGTGTGTGTGTGTGTGTGTGTGTGTGTGTGTGTGTGTGTGTGTGTGTGTGTGTGTGTGTGTGTGTGTGTGTGCACGTGCTCTGATGGAATCCTGGAGCTGCTGTGAACCGCGCGTACTGCTGCGCCAGTCTAGGCGGAGTTGACCTCGCGACCCTGCGCGCATGTGGGCCCGTCTTCCCTCCCTTCCTGTCGCTCGCAGCACTTCTCGGCGATTGGAAATTATATTTGAATTCGAAGCTTCGACGGGGTTTCTGACCGCTGCGACTTGTTTATGGAGATAAAGTAGCGTTTCGATTGATATACAACTCCATGGTACGATGGAAGATTCCGATTAAATATTGCTTGCTAATAAAGGCGTGGCATACATGATGCATCGATGCGAAAGTTATTGTAATTCCTAAGTAATAAATGGTCGGGTATCGAAGTCTTGTACTTAATGATACTGCAGAATACAAGTTGTTGCAGAGATGTGGACGTACGAAAATCATTATAAGATTCATGATTTAAATTAATTGCTCTGGAGGAAAATTTTCAAGGCACCATTATACAGTTGTTATATGCTTTTTAATGTCTAGTTAATAGAATTAACAATGCCTAATTTATTGTTTCCATTATAAAATTATTACTTTGTGTGCGTAGTAATTTGCTTGATTTGTCGTTTTAGTGGATAGGTGTGTTTACTTACTTTGGAGGGGCTAGTTGTTAATTGCCATACATATGAAGGCGTAATATCCTAGTAAAGAAGGGATAATATAAAACTCAGCGTCAGCTACCATTTCTCTTTGTCACTCACGTAATAATGAAATCAAAACAGATGAGGCAAGTAGTGAAAAGTAACGGATGGAATTAGAGGATATACTTTATTACTATTATTCCAATACCTGCCTTAGCACCCGTTTTGGAAATGTGAATAAATTGCTGGATTAAATTATAATGAAGACTAATCATGAAGGTAATTGAGTATGTTAGGATGAAAGGAAGGGGAACGGCGAAACCATCACTGCAGCCGCAAACCCGCTTTGCCCATCTCAAATTCCACGTACAATGTCTGGAGTTCGAACGGAAGGGTAACGCGCTGGTCGCTTCTCTGTTCGCCGAAGTGAGAGATACATCACAGACGTTTCTGCTCGCCGACAGTCAACCCAAGTTCCCACATTCGCATGAACCTACGGTTTCAATGCAATTTTGCAATTCAAACAGGTAATTGCATTCGAAATTGAACGTAAACACTGTGCCATTGGTTGGTGTCAAAATAACGAAATTTCTAGGTCTTTAATTTCTGTCAAACCTCAAATATACATATAAATGAATTGAACATTAAATTATGTTTATTGATTCAGAATTACTTGAAATTCAGTCAGCCTTCATGAGACTCATTGTGTGTATTTTTCAAATGTACATTCCTGCCTGAGATATGGCGTAATATTCTGTGGAAACACCTCCTACAGAACAGACTTTTAGATTGGGGAAAAAAAAAAAAGAAAAAAAAACAACAACAAAAAACTGTACCGTTACTGAGCAAATACCATCATTGTGCTTCTTGCAAGCGTCTCTTCATTGAGCTTGGAATCGTAACATTGCCTTGCCCATTTATTTAGGAATCTGTAGTTTTGGCCAAAAACTGACGTATTGAAGGGAGGGAACATATTTTAATCAGGTGTGAGAATCAACAGTTCACTAAAATAAATCCACATTCAAGTTCGTGTGTTTACAACACTTTGCCAGATCATAATTCATAATGAAAATCGATAGAAAAGATTACGTGCCAATAAACATTTCTGTCATGTAACTGTTTGTAAACAATTAGAGACTATTAACCATCATAAAGGAAAATAATATTTATTGTATGAGTAATAAAAAACAAATTAGTTAACATTTATAAAGTATAATTTTAAAAGGAATTAATGTGCTTGTATCAAGTAATGAATTCCAGCTTCTGGAACAATGTTTCCATGTCTTTCAGATTTGTTGCCCTTTCTCTGTAATCCATCGATTAAATGCTGAGATGGCCTCTCGTATTTCTTCTGGACGTAAATGAAGCTTCATTATACGCACGTTTTGCTGAGCTATCATTGCTACATGTGTTAGGTGTAGACCTGGAGTGTGGATTGATATTTTGTTAGCAGTACTAAAAACACATCTGTAGTACGTTTACTACGCACATACGTTTCCTATGACTGCAGAGCGAAAATTTCTAGTATTTCAAATGTTCCTAAATTCTCTTTCTTGGTTCTTTTATTCATCATTCGACTATGTATACTAAAACGGATGGGGAAGAGATTCTGTAGCTCAAGAAAACGTGCGTAGATTATACTCCCCCCCCCCCCAATTCGTCAGATACAATTTGTACGAAAAATAATTCAACCCCCAAACTACCAGCACCTGTGAAGGAGAATGGCCTGCAAGCATCTTCACGCCGCCCGCCCACGCGTCTTCGCGAACCGCGCTAGAGCGGCCGGTGGCGCCCCGCGCAATTGTGCGCGGGTTTATTGCAGCGCTTCTGCCTCTTACGGTTCACGCCCCCCGCCCGCCGCGGCCGCGCGCGAAAGTTCAGACTCCTGCGCTCCCGACATTTTGGCCCACTCGCTGTGAAATACGGCGAACGTAAAAAGCAATAACGCGTGTTTAAATGTCGGTTATATATTCATCTGGAAGTTGAGTAATGCAGACGCGGAGAGGCGCCCGGTTTCCTCTGCCGCCGCTGCCCCCACAGCTGCTGCCGCTGCCACAACCACCGCTGCCGGTGGGATGCGACAACGCCGGCAAAAATATTGGTGATGATAAAACATCAACCCCAAAACATCGATTTTTTTAAATCGATGTTTTTTTGATCTGCATTAATAACCGTGGATTACGCGGCGGAAGGAAGTAATTTGGTGGAGGTCGCGATTGTTTATTTTTAATCGATATTTAACTGACAAAATAGTAAAAAATGAAGATATTTAACAAAACTTTTATTACCTGATTGGATAGTTAAAACATTATAGGGACTATATTTATCGACAAAAACGCATTTTGCGTATTACCTACTTTTGGTCACCTTAGTCTGAATAATGTTCAGTTTGTGGATATGTGAATATTATTACAGGTTTTGATAACAGTTGTACTTTTTTCATCCAAAAATTAAAAAAAAAATATCAACAACGTAAAAACATCGAACACAAAATACCAATGTCAAAGAAACATAGACTTCAAAAACTCGACTTTAATTCCATCGATGATTTTGTAAAAAACTTGATGTTTTGAGAAAAAGTTATCGATGTCGCATTTCTGCGCCATAGCCCCGCATTTCTGCCACCGCCGCCCACCCAACCCCACCTTTGTGTCGTTGTCGTGGTCGACGGTGGTGTTGAAGTCTCCACTACGCCGAGATTGTCTTCGCTCTCGTGACTAATGACTACGTAGCATTCACACTCCCTACGAATTCTCTACATATCCACTTGCTTTCTTGTATCTTCATTATAAAGAGATCTCGGCTACCATTGCTAGCTTGTTGTCCAGCCATTGAAAACACCACCTTCCCCTCTCTTCGTCATTCCTTCCCCCTTTGGCCGTGGACTGTTCTCCCACGGCGGCAGGTGGCTTCCACAGCTCCATCCCCACTCGCCGCCGCGTGGAGTGGGCGGTGCGGAGGTGTGTGTGTGAAGAGGCGCGCGCGGGTCCGGCATGCGAATGTGTGTAATGGACGAGGTTGCGAACCGCGCTGCGCCGCGGGCGTCGAGTGGAGAAAAGAGACGAGCGGGGAGACCGCGCCGCCGGCAGTGGCGTAACGAGCGACGCAGGTGCTAGAGGCAGCCGCTGTTGCTCTGGTGTTTGTGATGCTCGGAAAACAGCCAGAAGAATTTTTGTTGGCGGAATTCGAGGAGTATGGGGCCAAAGAGGGCCCTGCCCCCTCTCAATTATGAGTTTGTAATTTAACAATATGTATTGAAAACAGTTAAAAAATTGATCGCACCACATCCAAAGGAGTATTCCCGTAAAAACAACTTAACGATAGGACATGCTTCCAACCTCGTAGTCTTTGTCAAGCTACAAGATAAACAGCAATACGCTTTGAACATGTACGCTGGTTAGAAAAATGCTTTTCAGATACTGTGTGAAACTTCATATGTGATATTCTGTAACAATTATTCAAAACTTAAAACACAATTATGGTCTTTCAGTACAGTTTTGACATTTCCAACTTGAAGTTGCAATACTTCAGAAAAAAAGTTGTTGTTTTTTTCTCTTTTGCAAATTCAAGAAAACAAAACTCAAATTTAGTTAAAATGACACTTTCTAGTAGAATTTTGTAATGATTTAAATCACTATATATGTGGTACCAAATACAAAGCTCATATCCTACTTATGTTGTATGTATGTCACAAATTTCAAATTTAAGTGACGGGAAAGGGAATTTTCAGACCAATAATATACTATTAAATGGTAAAAACTTAAAATTTTGGGTTGTTGCTGTTCAGAATTAGGTCGTCGATATTCATGAGGAAGAGGAGTCCGAACTGAATTTCCTCTTTCCCCGACTTTCTTACTGGATTCACCCTAGAAGACGTGACGTTCCACGCTATACTTTCTGAAATATAATTCTGGAAATTTAAAAATAAAAGTTCTCCTTGTCCAGATTATAATCACATGCAGTTCTAAAAATCTATTCATTTTCTGCCTTTGGTAGTCTTTCAGCATGTACTGCCAGTTTCATGTGGAAAATGGTTTTACTAAGAGACTTGTTCAGCAGATTTCTTCGTTAGAAAAGTTGTGACTCAGGTTTTGCTGTATTATGTTTCCTAGCTAGCTGTGACTGTTTGATCATGACGATGTTTTCTCTTTCTAATTTGTTTTTACCTTCGAAATATAATGTTGATTTAGCAAAATGTAATACTGCTCCTATAGAGATTCTACTGAGGGAATAATTCGTTTAGAATCGCTAACTACGTATTGATATTTTGCGTATCGTGTTATTTACTTTGCCGTAAAGTCAACGACAAGGAACTGAGCTGCCCTCTTCCTGACTGTGCTGCGGGACTCTTTACCTTTTATGGCATCTCGAGTATCGAAGTCATAGGCGCGTTTTTTTCCTTTAAGGTGAAACTCTTTTGTAAGCACACTCCCGGGAGATGCCCGTTCAAGAGCGATGACTGGCGGTCCTTTTCATTCGCTATGTTTGGTCGTTTTAATGTAACTCCTTCGGCTCAGACTTTTTCGGAGTATTCGCCCAGTCGTGCATGACCAATGGCATTATAGCCCGGGCGTACGTGTATTTTATGCATCGGGTATGACCGTCTGGATTTATCTCCCCGGTGGTTACCACGAGTTATACCGGCACTCACGACGCGTCTTAATCGGTAGCATCGGTGAGATCTCTTCTGACGTTGCAACATACTCGCGTTCTGCGAATCAACAAAGCAACCAGTCGCCGAAATGTCGACGAGGAGCGAAGGAACAAATACCAGGTCGGGTCACGGGGCGCGCGGCTGGCGCAGTGAGAGTGTGAAATTCCTTGGGGGGACTGTAAAGGGAGGTATGGCTGCTTCGAAACAGCTCATAATACTTTAACGCACCGTTCGTATTTCGTGAGAGGCACCGTGGATAGGAGTTTATATGTTTTGTTATCCTGAGTGGGCGTAGTGCAAAACATGGGACAATAATGAGCTATTGGGTTTTGTTATATTACGAGTGATAAAAGCTGGAAATGAAGATATTGCAAATATTACAAGAGAATGGGGAGGGGGAACGTCCCTAGGATAATGGTTAGAGAAATACTTTAAGTGAAGTTTAAGATTTGCTGTAAAAAATGTGCCGATAGAAGAAAATTGATAGGTATGGGTCGTGTAGTTTTAGAAAGGCTTTTACTTTTTTAACAGGACGTTCCCGAGACACTGCTTCTAGTCCGTGTTTTCTGTGTGCGAAACAGCTTCGTTCTAACTAATAGTGTGCGAATCATTACGAAGCGTGCGTGAAACTTCGCCAAACGTCTGCGAAACATCTTTCACACACGACGTGTTAAAAAGAATAATAAACGCAACACATGCGCGATTTGGTCTTTTGCAATTTTTGTACGTAATGTACAATTTTCGTTTCGTACTTATTTTTGAAATAAAAATGTATCGATTATTAAATTTTTGGGCTGAAAAATGTATACTTTTTTAACGTAAATGAAATGTGAAAAATGAATGTATAACCCATTGCATATTTGTTATATTGGTCCACTATTTTTCCACTTTATTATTTGTGCAGTTACAAGATCTAAGTGAACATTGTTTATAATTTCAGCAAATAATAGGCACGGTAAACAAAAAAATCTGCCTAGGCTAGAATAAGGGTAAGTAATAACTTATAAATGAATGGAGCTCATCTTACTACAAAGGTCTCGTAGGGGCTCTTAAAATTACCTTAACTGGCTTTGCCACCAGCGCCATGGGTAGGCTACGCCCTTCGGTCTTGGGATTAATAGATCATCGTGCAGCCCAAGCGATAAAGGGTGACATACGCATACGAAACATCGCAAAACATATGTATGCTGAATGAAAATACTGCAAACACAATTACTGCTGTAAAATTAGGACTACAGTTTGAATCAGCCCGGTGTGTTTTGTGCCTACCGCGTAAAGTTGTGTGGTTAAATAACAAGATCGCTGTACAGCTTTTCTTTAACATTTCCATTTTATTCCTCGTGCACATTATTGAAACATAATGTTTTCAGCTGATGCATTTTATGAATACGTGTTAACTGCTTTTATTGGAATATTAAAAGTTACTCTCACAACTGTTTACTCCGCGCAGGGCTCCAGTATTTGTTCACAGTTAAGGGAAAATCGCAAATAGAACACAAATGGAAAGAATAATGAGCGGTGATTTAAAAATTAGTACATATTAAGGTAAATTGGTTAGGAACTAAACTTGGAGTAAAATCACCAGCTTCGAATGGCCAATTTGAACAGCATCACCCGCGCATTTCCAAGTCAACGGCGAAGTACGGCATACGTTTTGCGTGAATAATACTATACAAATTCTTGAGTCCAGCCAGCCCAAAAATGTCCAATGGATTTTACCATCAAAAACATACACGACTTACGAGTATTTCGACCCTTCTCTCTTGTAACTACGACTGGAATATTTCAACATGATGAAATTCGCGAATTCCACACGTGTTCTATTTATCCACATGCTTCAGCCGTTTGACCCCCCAAAAAGTACTCGCGCGCGGAACGCATGGATGCGCTTGCGTCATGAGGCTCTCGCGGTGAACTTTGTTCCTCGAGCGGCGGCATCGACGGCGCCTGCGCCGCCTACGCCGCCGAAACCTGTTTAGAGCGCACATCGAAAACGTCGGGGCTCCGAAGTCGCCTAGAGCGCTGTCGCTCACATTTTTAGGGAGATTTAGCAAACGTCTGGAGCATGTGCAAGTCTTCTCCACTTGTAGCGATTACGCGCATGCGTATGGACATTGGAAGATGATTGTAGCTAGAGAAAGGAAGCCAAAATTGAGTCAGAAAAACCCACGGAAACTACGTAGTTCATAGGCGGGGTTTTTAATTTTCAGGTCAGGTATTCTTCGGGGAATTCGACGCTGTAGAATTGGAAATATTGAGTGTAACCAGGTTAGTATTATTACATCCGGAGGGGTCGAACTATTATTTTATGTCTTCTAATCAAATCTTGCTGTGTCAACCTGCCAAGGTGTTAGTACTTTGTATTCTGCTCCAAGAAGAGTCTGATCGGTAGTTTTCCGTGGTTTCTCCGATCAACACCAGGCGAATGCCGGAGCAGTACCCTACCAAACGGGCCACGGACCGCGCGCGATCTGTCCTTCCTCTTCCTTGTCCTATCCTCTCCCCTTACACACACACACACACACACACACACACACACATACACACACACACACTAACATGCACTACACTACTACATGTTTCGGGAGACCGGTCGGGAGCTTAGAGCTTGTCCCGGCTGGGGCGGTGCCTCGCTGGTGGGAAAGTCCAGGTTAGGGGGAAGCCCCACTAGCCGACGGTAGGTCGGCTCCGGATCTCGCCATCCAGCGGGGGAAGATCACCGCCATCTCCCGAAAAAAAATCATGCACTACACTAACGGGACGAATGACCGAAGTAGTTGACGCGCCCGGAAACACGAAAAAATCAAATCAATCCAAGAATAGTTCTGCCGGAAGCTGGGGGAATCTCCATTTCAGCAGGGAGCATTATTTTTGTGCAAACTTCTAGTGATTATACAACCTTCGAGATTTCAGTTCTCAATGTGCCAATAGATACACTCGTAGAACATCGCGGAAAAATAATAGAAGACCGCTGTCGGAAAAAAAATGAAGGTGCCGAGTTGTATTGTAAATTTATTATATGAGATATAAATATTAGTAGGTCGAATTAAAATGAATCCATGGCGTTTGCCTGAAGGTATTCAATTCTTGCTCGACCACACAACAATTACGCGCTTGCCAAATCCCACGTGGGCCTGTATTCGCGCGGCGCCGTCACTTTCGGCCGTGACGTGTCGCGTTTTTGTCACCGGCGACGTACCGTTCTGTCGCGTTTAATGGGCGTTTAATTGGGCAGCGGAGCGTGTCCTACCTCGCCTCGGGCGCCGCCGCGGTTGCTCCACCGTTGATCCCCGCAAACCCGCTTTCGCGGACTCATCGCTGGCGTAGCTGCAGTCGCGAACGGAGAAAACGTTAGATGAATGAACGAATGCCCCCGACGCGCGTTGTGTCTCGCTGCATTAATTGGCTTATCGCTGTCGCTGGTCGAGAAAAATGCCGGGAATTGATCTGCTCATTCACGTCTTCATCTTGTGGTTTAACGAAGTATGGGCGGCAGTTAGAACGAAGATGTTTCGCTTTTGCTGTAGATGGTGTTGGTAAGTGTGAGGATTTACGTTTGTTTAAATGGCTGGTCGTTTGTTGTTTGAATGCCTGCGTATGTTGGACGACGTTCCTCTGCCAGTAACTCGTTAGTCCTTAACCGGAAATTGTTTCACCTCTCCTAGCGCGCGCTGACTCGTTAAACGCACATGTATTGTGGTGTCTGTTCCTAACGAGCATTTCGACTAATTATTCCAACCGACTTGTCTAAAACGCTATTGTGTAATGGGGAAAACTGACTTCTGTTTAGAGCCGGTTTGATAGGCTAAAGTGAGACAGAGAAATTAGTTGATGTTGCATTTTCTGTGTAAACTAATTTGTTTGCTTTTCTCTTACGGAAATGTCATTTATACACTAAACAATGACAACTGGTGCATTATTTTTTGAGAAAAAAATTCTTTCACCTGCGAATATTTATGTAGATAGTTCCTTGAAATTCTGCATGTTCATTTTATTTTTTTTTTTTTCAAAAGAAAAGTCAGTATATATAACTTATATACCGCAAAAATTGAAGGAGGTCATTTTGTTTCAAAGCTTGAAAGAAATTTGTTATAGATGCTTTACAAATGACTTTATAATTTTCGTTTTCCATCTCGAGGTTCTAAGTTTCACAGACTCCAAAAGAAAATTGAAACCTGAAATCCGAAAAAAGGAAATTTCTCTCCCATAAATCACTCTCCAACTATGTTCCACTTTCCGTTTCCCAGTGCCGAAGGTGCAACTTCACTGTATAATTGGGAAACTAATAAGACGGGATCCGGCGAGTTTTCTCCGAAATTCACGCCGTCCTTGAAATCGCGTCGTTAAAAAGTCCACGCAGCCACGTTAAAAAAAGCGTGCCCGTTCCCCCGCCCCCGCCACTTTCGCCTGACCTATCGGATGCAACTCGCGCCCGCCCGACAGTCGGCGAATAATTATTCGCAGTGTACTTCGCGCGTCCCGATTCCGAAGACGAATCTGCTTGCCTTCGCCCGTTAGGAGTAATTAATTTCTCGTGGTTGCAGACCCGGAGGGTTTCATGTGACGCAGGCTGGAAAAGAGGTGTAGGTCGGAGCTGCTTTTTTTTGGTTGTATTTCATTTTGTTTGAGTCACATATCTTTCAAGGATGTTAACAAATTTCAACTCACTATCTTAAAATTACAGAACCTTATTCCGAATAATTGATCTGACTCACAATCAGAAGTACGAACATGCAATCGGAATCGTCTAAACATGCATACGTAAATTTATTATAAATTATTATTTTAATTATAATGTAATATATTAAAAGCAGTACAAAGTTTTAAGGTCAAGAAAGAAATTTAATATTTGTGGTAACCTAAATTGATCCTGTGGAGATTTTGATTCCGGTTAGGAAGTTGATTTAATTGTTTAAGATCGAATAAAATATAACAAAAGTTAAAACGAGAAAAAATAATTGGATGTGAACAATTTTTGTATACTGTGGCAAATAAGTCTTTGTAATTCACTGTGAAATACGGCAATAAAAAATAGAGCTTTAATTCTTGATTTTAAAAGAATTTTAGAAAATAGTTTTGAAGAAATTTTATTTTAGATTTTTTCAAAATTTGTTTATGGAAATCGGCATCAGATCAGAGGTGCACATGCATGCCATTAGGTTGGTGGTGGTGGTGGTGGTGGTGGTGGTGGTGGTGGTGGTGGTAGTGTCGGTTATGGTTGATGATTATGGTTGTGGTGGTATCGGAGACGGTGGAGATGAAATCAATGGAGGTGGAATCGGTGACGACGACGACAGCGGCGGCGGCAGTGGACTGAGCGCGGCAAAGCGAGCCGGCGCGGCGCGGCGGTGTGCCTTACGTACTGGTTCCCGCGGTGGCTCGCTGCGCGTCGCGCTCTCTCCGCCCGGTCATAGGGTCGCTGCTGGGTTTCGGCAACGTGCAAAACTTTCGGTGCCTGGTTGGGGCCCCGCTTTTTTGGCAGTTTCGGCCAGCGGACTTATCAATGGTTGCGTTTTAAAGTATATTGGAAATGCTTCTGTTTGTGATGGATTCCTTTTTGGGGTCTTTGTTAGGAGACCAGCAAGTACGACATGCTCGTTGCATTGAAGATGCAAAGTGTGGTATGAGACTGTAACGTTGGCTATTCTGTACGAGTAATTATATGTAATTTTAATGCTATGCTGTCGCATATTATTACCTTCGAGACCGAGCTAGATACACGCTGCGTAAATAGAATCGAGAGGATCTGGTTAATAGGGAGTTGTAGAATTCGTTGACGCTACATGTTCTCTTCTGGAGGGAATTACGTACGATGGGAAGAGTAGATATGAAAAGATACATGAAAATGAAGATACTACAGTCGAAGAAAAGTTAACATCTAGTTTATAGTAAATAAATATATGTTAATAATTAAAATGAGGTACAAAATAAAATCTTGTGTGTACCACGAGTGTTATATGGTTCTAATGAACGAGCGGCGACAAAAAGTCTTTAGTCATCGAGATTTTCTTCGCCGCTCAATCATTAGAACTGTTGTAGCGTACTTGATGCATAAACAATTATTAATTCATTTTGTTCATATTAATTCGGCTGTTTATTGCAAAAGCTTTGTAATGTAGGTTTAATTTTTCAGAATGTATGACTTACAGAAAATGAACTGTCTTCGCCCTGTATTGTAGACATCGTTAATCAGTTGTGACGCCGTATTGTACAGAGCTATTTTAAGGATATTGTATCGCTTACTTAATGCAGCTCAATGACGGTAGAAAGTTTGTGAAGCTGCCGTTTTCATATACCTGCTATTTGATTTCTTATGATTTGTAAAGTCTTTCTAAAGTCATCAACAGAAAGAAATGTCTTCTGAAATTTCGAATATGTGTTGTGGAGAAAATTTGGAATATTATCCCGTATATTTGGAAGATCTTTGGCACCCATGTAAACACGGGTTTTGAATTGGTAAGGTCACACATTGACTCGGACATTTTAAGGGTCAACAACTCTCACGCGAATCAGGATTTTCACGTTTTCACCTTTTTAGGTTATTGCCAACTTGGTTTATTCTAATTGACCCCAAAAAACAGAACGATCTTGACTCGCAGCACAAAAGCACACCATAGCGACTAGCTAACGCAAATGTACTAATGAGTCATTTGCTTATTTCTTAAGTACATACGGTAACTAGATGTTAGAGAAACATTTAAAAGAAGAATTTAAAGGAGAATGAAAATGATACTGTGAGATTGAAGTCATATCGTTGTATTATCTTCGTCTGCAAAACAGCCTTGTGAAGAGAATGTCATTTTACATTAGAGACAAAACAAAGCTGTTGTAAAAAGTGCCTACAGCCTATTTTGTAGACACAACTACGAGTTCACACATTACGTGTTTACTGTAGATTCTTCGAAAAATGCATAACGACCTCTCATTCTCCATGCGACAATTGGACATCATCAGAAACCGTTCCGGCAAGAATCTTGTTTTATGTTCTGCGAACTGAGCTTTCGACACGCTTCGGAAGACTGATTGAAGTGCATGAGGCGTTTCGGGAAAGCTCTTAATATTTCCTTTGTCCTGCCCGTCAGTCCATTATCATAATAGAGCAGTATCAACGCCTTAAATTTATGAGCCCGGGAAAGTGTCACGGTTACCAGCGGACCCCCTTATTACATGTTATTAGCTTCGTTATCCCGCGACCCCGCTCGCGCCAAAGTGAGCCGAGCGCGTGCCCGCCACGGTAGCCTGTGATTGGCCATGCGTTGCATGGTCGTGTAGGTTGGAGATGACTAGGACTTACACGGACGAGCGAGGACAGTGTTTCGTATTCCTTCAAATACAAACATGCTTGAAAGATTGTAGGGTGGGAAAGCGAAGTTGTAAAATTGTGAGTGAAATACATTGAATTAAATTCACGTATTTGTTTTGTTCTGTATGCAAGTTGATAATATTTCCAAATAAATCAGATGTTAAGACTTAGGTGCGAGACTAACCATTAATTTCTTGATATCAAAACGTGGTTATCTAAAACTAACTTTCTCATTGTGAGTTGGGAAGTTCAGTTATGATTCGTGCATTGAAGTCTCCAAGTAAAAAACATCACTTATCACTTCAACAAATTACATTAAGTTATGATGATGACTGCGAAAACTATGTTGAAATATATAGTTGACAATAAAGATAGAACTACTATTGTAATAACTTTGCCGTATTGTTTCCGTGCATCAGTCCGGTCTAATAGCCATGCTGCAATTTGAAACGGGTGCAACCGGCGAATAAAAGATTATTTCGCGTGGGGTTTATTTCTTCAAGAATTGTGAAGCGAATATTTCAGGATTTGCCATTATTTCTTGAGATACAAATGAGTTTCATATTTACTCTGATGTTATAAGAGGGAATATAACGTTTTAATCACTCTGTGATGCACAAAGCGAGACATTCTCACTAGAGAAAAAAATGCTTGTGTTATTGCACCTGTCGTAAGGAAGTATTGCGAATATTTAGTGTTTGATAAACGCTGCTTGTTCGCTGAGCACCTTACATCTTCGCTTGATAATTGCGTCTTAGAATTGACG
Organism: Teleogryllus occipitalis; assembly: GCA_011170035.1. Taxonomy (NCBI): domain Eukaryota; kingdom Metazoa; phylum Arthropoda; class Insecta; order Orthoptera; family Gryllidae; genus Teleogryllus; species Teleogryllus occipitalis. Next base: position 117,228 of record BLKR01000099.1, on the reverse strand, counting down.
CCTTCAGGCGAAAGCTATGATAAGCTATAATTTGTGTAATGGATACGCGTAATGACGAGTATTTATTTTGCGAGATGAAAGATGGTAGTATTTAAAATTGTTACAGCGGTAAATCTGATTTGTTCGCGAGAGAGGGATGTTCGCATGCCCAACTTTTTTTTTTTTAATTACGAAAACAATTTGATTTATCGATCGCCGGGGTCGACGAATCTTCGGACTGGCTGGAAGCCAACACTTCACCGCTCTTTCCGAGGAAGTCGCCGTCCGTTCCCATGAGTTCGGTGGACGTTGAGAGCGGTTGCCTACGCCTGTGGAGCCCTGACAGTACCGGCGGCGGAGGCGTGCGCATCGATTTTGCAAGCGCGGGATAACGAGTGGTTATCGCTCGTTTAATTCAGCGGCGACCACCGCTCCGAGAAACTTCCGCCCTGACATTTGAGAGTCTGAGGCGGCAGTGGAGGCGGCGAGTGGCTTTGCGCTCGTGACTCGCGTGTGTAATTCGGCGCAGGAGCCTCCTCTGCTGCCTGTCTGGACGATGAACCTGGAACTAGGGGCCTTGGCGCCGCTGTGCCAGACGGCTCTGCCCCCGCTTCGCCGCCGCCCACGCTGTCTCCTGCGCCCCTGCCGGAGCCAACGCTACCGCCGCTGCCTCCGCCACTGCCTCCACCTTCCACACCGCCTTCACCTCTGCCACCGCCTCCGCCTCGGCCACCGTCGCCGCGGCCGCTGCCTGCCGCCGCCCACGGTGTCTCTCGCGCCCCCACCTGCCTTCACCGACGTACCGCTCTCGCAGCCCTCCCCCATGTTCGCCGTCCCCACCCCTCCGCCCGCGCAGACGCGTTCGGGGCCAAAGGTTGGAGGAAGAACGTTCGGACCCCCCGCGGAATGGAGCATCGTTAATGAAGCTCTTTTGCATGAGGGTGGCGGGGGCTTCAAGTGGCCACGGGGACGACATATGAGAGAGTACGTGCCCGTGAACTGGGCCCGTGAATCGTTACATATAGTATATCTGAAGAGAAAGGCGGAAAGAAGAAAGATGGCCCTTGTACACATGCGTGCTCTGGGAAGAGAGAGGCTCCGAAGGAAGAGTTGTCCTTTTAAATTGCTGGCCATTCTCAGCCGTTTTAGGAAGGAAAATGACCTTTCTTTGGAGAGTAAAAGTTTATAAATGCGCCAGAGGAGAATATTATTTGTGAAGTTTTTACCAGTGAATCAGTGACGTAAAAAGACTGATCTCACTGCTCAATTTACTTTCTCCGGAACTGTTATTCTGAAATGGGAATGCATTTGGTGAATTACAGTGAATGATGCTGAACTCGTTTGAAGTAGTGTAGGAATGGGAAAGGTTGAGATTTCATTTTTGGCTGTGCTTAGTGTTGACATTGGCACATGATTTTGTGACTAAGAAGGCAGTAATTGAACACGGTAAGTTAATGAAATTGTACGAATTTCTCTGGTAGACCAGGCGTGCTATAATTCATTTTTTTCTGCCAGGTATATCGCATATTTTAATTAAAACATTAAATTTAATGTTCATATAGTATAGGAATCTCGTTTTAATGTTTAAAGTACATTACAATTCATGTACAGTCTTACATTAATCTACATTAAATTTAATGGCATGTCTAACAGTGTAGGTATTGAAAGTAGGAATGCGATGTATCGCAGAATTGTTCTTCTCAAAAATAAGTAGGCATTGGTTTCCTGATCCCATCGGTGTTTTTATAGCACTTACCAATAGAAGTTGTTTCGTTAAAATTTGTCCGGCCAATCAACCATTTTTTTTCCTTTCCGAATTGGAAAGCAACTGCGTGGAAGAAATCGGCAGGGAGTTTGACTCGTGAATATCCCCCGTGGCAAGGGGCGAAAGGTCGCAGTCTTTTCCCCCGCCACGTTGCGCGGTTGCCAAATGGCCGCGATTGACGCGCGCACCCGCGCCGCGCAGATGTGGGGTGAAGACGGACGGCGACGGCGCTGATAACCCCTGTCCCGCCGCAGCCCTTCTCGCCGTAAAATGAGGGGACCCTCTGGCGCATGCGCGCGCCGGTGAAGGCCCCAGCTGGGGTGCGGGACCGGTTCCCGCGCTTCCTAGCCCCATGGGCGAAAGCCTCCAGGCGGCCCCACACACCGGCTGGGTTAGCTCAGGGCAGCAACTGTTGCCACTACAGCGACGCTAAACGGGAGGTCCTGGTGTATTCTCGGCTGCCCGGGATGAACCGCGTCTCAATCAATGGAGCTGACGTTTCGGCCATCTTGGGGGGTCCTGATGTTAGTGTTCCGACGGTGGCAGATTTTTCGATACTAAGTATATAGTTAGGTCAATCTGGAGGAGAATTGTAGAGGTCGGATGCACCCGATTAGTACCAGGCGAATACTAGAGTAGGACTCAAGGAAACGTGCCACGAATCTCGCGCTATTTTTCTTTCCTCGTTCTTGTTCTCTTCTCTCCCCTGGTACACCACACTTGCATGCCCTGCACTACTACACATAACGAGAGACCAGTTAAAAAGTTCAGAACTTGATCCGTCTGGGAGCAGGTATCTCGCTGGCGGAGATACCCGGATTGGGAATTACCCCGCAAGCCCACTTGTTGGTCGGCGCCGGATTTCAAGTTCCAGCTGTAGTAAAAACACCACCACCTCCCATCACAATATATATCGGGATCACATAATGACCTTAACAGATAATGCGTCCGGAAATATCAATCAATTAATCAATCAATCAATTATATAGATCCACTCGTTCAGCGTTCGCTCGCCCAATCCCGAGCAGGTGAGGCGCTCGGCGAAAGTGCGCTTCCTTTGATGTGCTTTGACAGATACGCTGTATCTGGCCCCGACTGTTTGGCGCTCGGTTCGTAGTAAGCAACCGGACCTCACAACTCGGAATTTGTCGAGAGGTCGCTTGTTACTAGCCGAGTGAGTCGAGCCGCCTTCGCGAATATGTCGCTGCGTCTCCACCCAGCCGCGACGAGGTAGGATAGGAAAGATGACATGGTTTTTTCGGACCACTCCATAAAGTATATTTGTAGCCTAGACCTAAAGAACAGTACAACATTTCTGCAGTTTGGAGAAAAGGATAGTAACTACAACAATTATATTCATTTATTTTTAGAGTACTGTAACTATACTTATCGGAGAAATACGATCCACAAGAGTAAGTTGTTCTTAAGCAATTGTTATTGCAACCTTATAGCGAAATTGCTGTATTTCAGAAATTGTTGATATCTTGTTCGTAAGTAATTGGTAAATCATCTTTCTTGCTACCATATTTTCTTAAAACAGTTTTATGGGCTTGTCGTAGCATGACATTAGTGCAAGCCATTCTGTTGCCCATGACCCCTCGCCCCAAAACCGGCAACAACAGCCTTTAGGCCGCGGGTCGACTAGCAAGAACGAACGCGGGCCGATCGATCTCCCCTCCTTAAATGCGATCCGATATTGAGACATCGAGAGAGGCGAACCGAGGTCAAGTTTACCGCTCCGTTCGTCGCCTTCGCCTGCTCCCTCGCCCGCTCGCGCCGCGCCGCGCCGCGCCGCGCCGCGCCGCACACCCGCGCCTGTTCCGTCCGAGGTCGGCGTCGCCGCTGCCGACGACGACTTCGACGACGTCGCCGCCGCCGACTGCAACGACGACGACGCCGCCGGCGCGACGTCTGCCCGCGCCCCGCTGCTTTCTCTAGCCGCGCGGCGTGTAGGGCGACGATTTGCACACAATGTGACGCGCACGCGAGCGCCGGGGTGTCCCGACGAGCACGTCGGTCTGTCTTTCGCTCGTTCTCTCGCGGGCACCTGTGACGCCCGGATGCCCCACGGCTGCTTTCCCGTGTCGCCCATGCGCAGCCCCGCCGCACATTGGTCTGAACTGGGTTCACGCACGCGCACAGGAATACAATATACCAATGATTTATTAAGAAATGTCGGTCAAGAAGTTGGAAACAACGACAACTCTACAAAATAATTATATTTTATAAAATGAATGACTACACCTTCAAGAATTTTAAGTTATATGTTTCAGCGGAATAAAATCTTGCCCACTAACAGTGAAATATTCAGTTCTTGAATTGTTTATAACTTTGTGTTGTCTGATGATATTTTCAGTTTCTGTAAATGATATGTATTTTTCTAAATATTGTAAAGTGTATTTCAAATATTCAAAGCGCATTTATTTTGTATTGTCTTTACATGAATTAATCTATACTCAACTTCACTATGACATAACTCGAACTTTTTTAATTTAAAAAACCTCGGCTTGTGTGGAAAGAACGTCAAACCATTCCTTCGGGAAATAGACATGTGCGTTATAAAGTGAACAGCAATGTTTTCCCATTGGGGTTCAGTTTGACGTGCCCCTTATAAAAACGACGACTGTTGAAATTTATTTAATACAGAGGAAGATGACATCATATTTCGTTATATTATTTCGAAATTTAAAAAATGTATTTCAAACTTTTTATTGGAATTTAAAATGTGTTGTCATTAACGTATTTTGTCCTGTATTTCTAGTAGCAATTTTTTTTTTTTTTAAAAAAGCCTGTTTTGAACGCATTTAGTCTTACAGCGGGATAAACGTGAAAGGTTTAGATCCAGATCACCCATTCAACTCGCTCATGCTACCATAAGAATTCGTACCCAGAACGGTTCTTGAAGACTTCACGCATTAGGGCTGACATTGGGTGAAATTTGCGCTTATGGAGTGCAGCCTTTTGAGACCAGTGCGCGTCGCCGCCGCCGTCGCGCTGCCCGATTAGGCCGCGACCGCGCGGGCGTCGCCGAGAGCGGGCAAACGAGCGAGCGAACGAGGGACGCGTTGGCGGACGCGCGCCGGTTTCTCCCCGCGTGACGGCGCGGCGCGTCGTGTCGCGACGTGGCGTGGCGTGGCGGGTGGACGTGGTGCTCGTAGTGAAATGGCGTGCGGGGCTGTTTGGTAGTCTCTGCCCGTGCTGGCAGTCCTTCATGCGGGACCATATTATTACCCGATTGATTGGAGATTCCCGGCGTGTCAACTGCTAAGGTCATTGGTCAGTAGCGGGGGGTGGCGGTGATCTTCTCCTACTGGAAGGCGCATACTGGCGCCGTTCTACCTGTCGGCTTGCGTTTTTTTTCTTCTTCCTCCCAATCTGGTGTTTCCCATCAGCAGGGTACCGCACCAGTCGGGAAAAGCTCTAAGCTCCCTGCAAGTGTGATAGTGTTGTGCGTGTAAGTGTAAATGTGTGTATGGAAGGGATGAGGAAGGAACGATCGCGCGTGGTCCGTTTGTTAGGCCTTGGTGTTGGAGAAACCACGAAAAACTACCGATCAGAGCCGCCGGTTAATAGAATTGTTCTGCGTACAGCGGTTGACTTCGACCTAGCTTTGTAACTTGTGTCGATATTATCGAACCACTGCATGAGGTATTAAATTGGGTACTTTTGGCACTTGCTAAATAGCGAACCCTCCGTGGAAAAGGAAAGAAAGAAAGAAAGAAAGGAAAAATAAGCAAGAGCATCATTATCTCTAATGTATGTGGAAAATAAGTATGTTGTTTTGAAAGTTATTCATTACTTATGGGTTTACTTTCAGTAAGCACTTCAAAAATTTTGCAAGCTTTTAATTTTATTTTGAAATCTTTTCGCTTAACATTAAGTACCGTTTTTAATTCTGTTTGTGTACTTTGGTCCTTACGTTTTGAAAGGGCATCTTAAAAGTTATTTTCGTAAGATCCCTCAAGGTGCCTTGATGTCGCCCTCTAGGCTACTGTTCAATATAATGAAGAGTGATAAACATTCGTTAGACGTTGAATCAATATTCTATATTGTAGGAGGTGGAGGAAATGCCGAAATCGCTCGAAGTTTGAAACAAAACGATTTCTTGCCAGAACGTTTGAGCTTTCCTTTTACGTAACCAATACAGTAATAATAAATGTTAATATCCGTAGTCTTTTCCTGCGTCTCGTTGCTAAAATGCTTGTTGAATTAAATTCTGTCTGTCAAGCATATCTCCGGGTTGTGTGTATAATTTATATAAATTTCGCTGAATGTTTTTAAAGCTATCAGTTACATTTAAATTGTGCTTGCTGTATATTTAACACGTTTTGTGTATAATAATTTATTTGTTCAAATCTCATATGATTTTGCCAACAGATAATTTGCCAGGTTTGAGAGGAATATAGAAAAGTAACTTTTCTCTGCTTCTAGACTAGCGTACTTACCTAATTCTTAGTGCACTAGTTTTCTTTCTGAATTCGTCCCAGAAAACGTAACACGTTCCCACATCTCGGAGAGCATTGAACGTATGCAGAGGACGAAATTGAGTTTGGCGGTGACAAGAAGACCAAGGCTTACCTAGAAAGAAAGAGGAAACAATATTTAGATTTGTAGTATTTCTTTTGGAAACGATCATTTTTTAGGGTACATGGTAGTTAAGATTTTTTAATGGTTTGTTAAGTACTGAGGTATTGAAATACGTACTTCAAAAAATTGAATAATAATAATAATAATAATAATAATAATAATAATAATAATAATAATAATAATAATAATAATAATAATAATATTTGCCCACCGATAATGTAGTTTTGTGTAGGGAATCTACCAGCAATGCGATGCGTGTGGCCATCTTTTGTATGCCGTTAGTAATGTCGAAAATACTAAGTAATATAACGAATGTTAAGTCAGCTTCCTCACTCAAACGCAATAACTCTCCAAGAACGTAAAATGTTTTTTAGGTGCGGCGTGAACGAGTACTCAAACAACTTAATGTACTTTGTTTTAATGCATTTCAGGACGCTCCTTGGCAAGTAAAAGCCGCAACTTGAGTATTATTCTCTAGGGTATGTTGTTTGTAAACACAAGAGCGCGGCTCTTTAATTCTTGTCAGGCATTCCAGTTGAACAGTCGCAAGTCAGAGGTCAGAGTTGGGTAAGGAGATGACGACGCAAATAGCCCGCCCGGAGGACGCCTGAATCAGGAGAAAACCCCCCTTTCTATCGGGCACTCCAGGGTGAAGGGCCGTGGCCATGGAGTACTACAGCCCTTCACCGCCTGACCTCTGCGCCTTAATTACTTCCCGCGGTGGGCGGAAGCTGCCGCTGACGTAACGCGTCGGCCTGGAGTGGGGGAGTCCGGGCTTTGCCCAATCGGTTGACGCCTCCCGCACCGGAACGGGCGGACGCCCGACCGCACGCGTCGCCCATTGCGAGGGGGAGGCGTCGCCCGCCCAGACGGCCTCCCACGCACCCGGGATCCCACCGCTCGCCCACTTCCCCGTCCTGCGGTTGCACGTTAATTAATTACTCTGCGAGGCGCGGGGAGAGCGATCGGGCGTAGGTCTGCCTATCTAACAAAATACAAGTTATTCAGAATCAAATCATGAAAACAAACCTACGCACCGTGGTTTGGATCTAGTACACAGCTTCATAAAGAAGTCAATCTCCAGTCCATAACTGAGCACATCATATCCACCCAATTCTACTCCAATCTAATGCAGATATCAAATTTTACTGGATTCAACCTAGCAAGAAGCCCATTTGGTTTCCTCAACCGCAATGCTACAGCATTTAATAACTAGACTAACATTTTACTTATAACTATAGTTATAAGTTAAATTTTAGTGTAGTTAACAAACATATGTAGAGGTAAATGTAAACTGAACTATGGTAAATATCGTTAAAAAAATCTGGGTGTCGACATTTGAAATGAACACTGACCCTTTTTGGTACGCTGGAGGAGGTGATGATTTCGGTATTGAGAGTTGAATGACATCTCCAGGTTTCCGAGAGGGCAGCGAACACCGAGTCAATTGGATGTGAGATTCGTCAGCTCCCTCCCAGCTGCGTTGCCGAACGAATGTAAGCATCCACATATGTGCGACCGTAGTCATTTGGTTTCGGGCGTGCGTATGGTCGCGCTCGGTATCGCATTCGAATGAAATAGAGATATATAATGAAGAATAAACAGAATAAATCAGAGATTGAAAGTCCGTAAAGCATGAAGTTTTCTAATGAAATTATCTTGTCGCAATTAATTTTTTAACATCGCATCCAGGATATGGGGTGAAATTACTTTGCAGTGAAACACATGTAAGCATTTAGCAATCTCGTTTTAAGGGACTTAACTGAAGAAACGTTGCATTTCCCGAAGCAAAGCTTTCAGTGAAGATTGGTACCGTGAAGGGTCGCATTTGGCAATGATACCAACAATAAAGAGAGTTGAAAAAAAGTGATTGAATCTATGTGAAAAGAAATGGTGTCGAATTTATGAAGTTTTACTATATTTTCTGGAATTTTAATGAATAAAACTACGTTTCAGACATATTTCAGAGTATTTGAATAATTAAGATAAAGAATTCGCATTTAGTTGTAAGTATATAGTAGTTTCTTGCAGATTTTTGTCATTCAGATTTATTAGAGCATTGTATTCTGATTTTTTCATTATCTTGTAACAAAGGGAACGAAATATTATAGATTTTTTAAGTATGGCGGACAGAAATAATATTATTGATATTTTTTAATTTTTTCGAATGCGATAAAGAACCCCTTTATCTTTCTAGGGGACATATTATTATTATTATTATTATTATTATTATTATTATTATTATTATTATTATTATTATTATTATTATTTATTAATAATGAGGATACCATTTGAATTTGTCCAGCTTCCCCCTCAATTTTTAGGCATTTTCTAGTAGGTAGAACTAAATAGTTATCCGCTTTTTTTTATTCCTCTCCGTCTGCTGACACTAATTAATAGCGATGCGCCGTGCATGAGAGCGGTCACGGGGCGCGACCGCGAGCATCGCTCCGCTCCGCCCCGCCCCGCCCCGCGCCGGCACGCACTGGCACCCGCGCAGCCCCGGGGAACCAACTGCGCCCACAGCCGTGTCCGCCGCAGGGGAAAGTGTACTCTCGTTTCGTCTGGCCTAAGAAAGAAGTAACGGGAGAATCACCTTCGTTCCGGAAACAACGTGATAGCCCAGGGAGTTACCCACGGGCAGACGATTCCTCTCTTTTTTCCCCCTACTTTTTGTTTGTTTGTTACGAAATCGATACCGGAAAGACGCAATTTCAAGAGTTCGTAAAAGAAATGTAAATTAGGCGCGGTTTGTTATTAGCATTAAGGGAACTTTCAGTGACGTGCGCCATTTGACGTGGGAGTTCCATCATTGTTCGCACGCGAACTTGGTCGGAACGTGGTTTCTACAGGTGACTAATTGACGGTCGTTCCGGTAGACGGAATATTTCCGCAATTAAAAAAGTTCAATCACTTTCGGCTTCGCTGATAAATTGGCTCCCACGACGGCGGCACAATGAAGTTCGTTAGATGACGACAGCCCGTCGTCTCTGGTGGGTCGTTCATCACTTCCGAGTTCCTCCCATGACGGTGGCGTTTCCTGGGGCTCGCGGAAAACAAGTGCGGGGAATTAGAGGAGAAAAAAATTAAAATGTAGATCAAATAAAGATTAACGTGTCCATTTGGTTGTGTTTATATTAGCTTGGCATCTCCTGCGGCTAGATTCGCGGAATGTGTTATGATATGTAATTACAGAAAAAATATTTTATTCGAATTTCCATATTCTCAGTTTCGTTGAAAACTGGCTGGGCTATCAGTTCTGACACTTAGTCTCACCCAAAAAACATATTTTCATAAAATATTAAATAATAATACATATTTTATTCTCATTGGTCGATTATTGGTCAAAAACGTCATTGTCGTTTTGGTCGATTATTGGTCAAAGTAACATTTTCATTTTTAATGAATCCAAGGCATTTAATTCATAAATTTTATCACTTCACGAGTTTCTTAAAAGTTGTTCATTTTGAATTATTTGGTTTAGATGTGTGCTCGCCTTCACTTCTTCGAAAACTTGTAAGAGTGTTTCGAAAATACTTAAACTTGTAGATAAAAATTAGAACAGTTCTCCTTAATTCATATTCCACTGTCTTATAACTGTCTCAACCAACTCAGTGTATTTATTCATCTATTCATTACTTCAGCTTTGATAATATTGTCATAGCCGAAAACACGGTCTGCTATCTTAATGTTGCGTTCTCATTTGTGTGGTGACATGAGTGACAAAAAGAAGTGGGGGATGAATTATGCCACAAATTCATGGTAATAACTCTAATACAAGTACAACAAACGGCTTCATATTAGTCCCGTCTACGTTAAAGTTTCGCAACTAACTGAAGTGACTGAGATAAGCAGACGGCGCAGGTGGTCGCGGCTAAACGTTGATGCCGAATGTGTGCATAGCCTTACCGGTTCAGGAAGTCACCGTTTTTGCCCGGCTCTTTGGCCACGGCGGGGCGACGGACTCGGGCGTCGGAAACGGACGTCGCGAAGGCCCGCGGCGCTTTCAGGAAACGACCCACCGGCCCACTCACAAGCCGCCGTGCGAAGTGGGCGTCTTTCTGAGACTGTCGGCCGACGTTGCGTAACAGCTACACTGGTGAATGAATTCGCGTGCGAGTGGGCGGGCGACGTTTGTGCTTGGTGTAGAATTTCCATGTAGTAATAAATGTGTGGTTTTAATTTGTTTCAATAAAAAATACTCTGTATTTTGAAATACTAATGCTTAATGTTCAAGAGGTGTAGTTAATGAAATTTAAAATACTATTTATAAATAGCTTGTTGTAAGAAAAAAAATTGAAATTTGCAATTAAATCGAGTGCGTTATTGTATTAAACTATTGTGATATTAAGATACATTACGTATGTTCAATTAAATAATATCTCATCAGATTGAAAATTCTTGTGTGATTAATCTGTCTTACTTTGTATTAAAATCTCCACGCTGAAAGAAAAACTGTAGGAAACGTGGCTGTATCGAGACAAAGTAGAATGTCAGAGACATCTTTTGCCAGTTCGAAAAACTTTTACTTTCCTTTTTTCTACAAATATTTATCAGGAATTAGCAGATCAAATTTCAGATTATTAACTAATCGTTTAGTGATAATTAGACTATGATTTATTTAAGACTATGATTTATTTAATACTATTTATTTAGACTATGACTTATTTAAAGGCTAATAATTTATGTGCATCAATCGTGACTAATGATGTCATATGTCAAAGTTTTATAATGTTTATCTTTGCTTTTTTAGCATAAATGACTTTTTTAGAATTATTGAACTTTTTTTGCCCGATATGTTTGTTTTTTATATACAAAGCTAAGATATTAGCAAATTGGCGATCATTAATTTCGAAATCTTCAATTCACATCTTGGTATTGTAAAATACGAGAGAGTTTCTAAAAGTATATCAACAGATTTTTCTCAATTTCCCCACTTCGTAAATGCCAGCCAGGTTCTTAAAACATTTTTCAATTGACAGTACACGGAGGGCACCGAAATTTTAAGTGAGAATAAATGTAAATTCCCTGGTTTCAGTGTTGCTAATATTGGGCTTCTAAAATATATGCCAGTAACATCTTTAGATGTTGAGAGATCCTTCTCCACATTCAAAGTGATTTTGTCTCCCAATCGTCGCAAATTTGAAATTGTGATCCTTGTAAAGTTACTGGTAATATATTGCAATGCAAACTATTAAGAATAAAATGTAGCAGAGTTTTACAGTAAATGTACATACTTGTTTTATGCATTTAAGTTGACAAAATAATGTAGAAAAATTTACAATTTTTTATTTTATTATATATGTAACTTATGACAGTGCCTTTTCTCCTTCTTCATGATATTTTTAGGTGTGTAAAAAGCCTAAACATCCGATGTCTAGTTATGATACTTATAAAGAAAGGTCTAACACTCATTATTATTGTGGCGCTGCGTTAACTGCAAAATTCAACCGTAACGAGGTCCGTTACATTATCGCGATGTGTTCCGGAACATCCGGCATTACGTCATCCGCGCAGTGGCAAGCTTTTTCGCAGGCCAAATTTTTTCACAGCGTCGTCGCGTCGCGAGCGGAGACGGAGGTGGCGGCGCGGCGCCCGCCGCGTTGGGGGGGGGGGGGGCACGGAAACTGGGTCCGGTTCCTCACGCGAGCGGCCGACACGACGCGGGACTCGGAGATGCTGGCGGACGCGCGCGGTTGCATGCGGAAGGCTCCTTTCAGCCGGTCTCTTGCGCGCGGACGACGACGCTGGGGAAGGGTGTGAGTGGACGGTGGGCATGCGACGTCGGTACCGATGTTATAAATACCGTTTTATTGAAGCCGATGTTTTAAACATCGATGTATTGAAGTCGCTATTTTCTGAACAAGATGTTCTTACGTTTTTGATGGTTGGTTCGTGGATGAATGCTGATAATCATACTTTTGTGAAAGTTAAAGTATGAAATAATACCTGATAGCAGCCCTGTGTGCTTAGTGCTCGAACCAAAAGAACGCGGTTTATACTACTTTCATCGAATAGAGTCAATAAGCTATTGCTCGCCCGAGATGAACCGCATGTCCTGGTACTACCTTCGTATTTCGATCATGTTAAGGTATTTTCTTCAGCTAAGTTTTAATTATAAATTAATATACACGACAACTGTTACATGAAAGTTTGTTGTATTCGAATATAAAGTTAGAAGTTACTAAAACATTTTTAAAACAAAATGGTTAGCAATAAGATTTTGGTCGATGTTTGGCAACATCGATGTTTTGTCGTCGATGTCTCATCACTAATTGATGGGGATGTAGGTCATTGTTCCCCTGAATGTCCTCCAGAGGAAAATAATTAATTTGTTCTTGTCAAGAATACAATTACCATAAACCATTTCTATGTGCCTCATTAAAAATATCCACACTTCGAAATGTTCAAATCAAGAAAATTGGAAAAGAAAACTTGGGGTTGATAAGTATAAGAATGTTAATTGAATTGCTGAGTCGCATGAAACAACAGTCACATGAGCGAGTTATTTGTAAAATAATTAGTAAATAAATGAGAACGTTGGTTTCGTGCTGTTGTTGCTATTTCGAGTTCTTGTTTTAAAAAAATATGAACATCCCCCCTGGAGAAAATTTCCGGATAACTTCTTAAGAAGGGAAAGTTATGTAATCATGCGCCGAAAAAACGGCGAATTTTCGCAAGAAAAACTCTTATTCTCTTTTGAGATAGATAATCTATTTAAAGTTAGGAAGCATTTGTAGACCGCTACATATTTTGTATATGTCTATTTCATCATTAGAGCTCAAAGCTTTGTCACTAATATCAGGGAGGATCATCCCATGCGTTGAAACAGAAAATCAGTCTGAAGCTAAAATCTCTATTAAATTAAAAATTCTGGATTATCCGGGCTGCGCATTGCACCAAGCTAGGACACATTAAATGTTATATATATTATATTGGCATTAAAATATGCACCACTCACATGTGTTAAAGTATGGATGGATATATGGATATAAACTCGGATATCGACTGACTGGATCCAAAGAAGAATTTGCTTAATTCTGTATTTTATACTGGAATGTTTTGAAGCAGATAATTTGTAATAAAAACACAATTGATCTGAAATATCTATTTTCTTGTCTATTTATGCTATTTAAGAAATGATTCAGCCATTTTGATTTGAAAGCTTAGATGATGAAATGTAATGATGAACTCACGGTGGGTGGAGATTGGGCGCACGACATAAGATGATGTGTAATGTTGGCGACACTGGGTTGTAAAATTGAAATAAGAAAAACTGGATTAAGAAAAACATAAATGAGAAAGAAAGCGCTCTGTAGGTCGTTTCTTTACTACGGTGAATTGAGGTGTTAACGGCGCACCTTGTAAACGCTTTTATGAATTTGATTACAGTACATTTGCTTCCACACTTTCACTACCTACAAGAAAATGGGCGTTTCCGCCAGTCGCCGGGACAATATCTTGGCCGTTATGGAGTTCCGGACTTCGTGCCTTCTACTAATTGATATAATGGTGAAATCGGAAGTGGAGTACAGATTTGTCGAGTCGCGTCGTGAGACGTACGCGATTAGCGAAATATCTTGCTGAGTACTCTACTCGCAACATTTTTAAAAAAATTATCTCGGAGATCAATAATTTTAATAGCCGATTAACCTGATAAGTACGGTTGGGTAATCAAGACGAATGCAACGATATGTTACGGAAATTTGCCGAACTGTTCGATCGGTAATGTGGAGAAAACAAACTCGTATTATACTTACAAACTCTGCAGCTACATTGCCTTATTTTTTGCTTCTCGCTGTCGGGTAAACACGGGCAGCTGAGAAGGCGTTATCTAATGATGTGTCAAAGTTGAGTGGGTAAAATTAAGACTACTGACTTTTGTAATGGAGAGGTATTAGTTTTCTCAATTGCAAGGAGTTTCCAGAAGAGTTATGAATGATAATTCACTCGTAGTATGGAATATTTAGCTTAATTTTTTATATGTAGTGGTATTTCAAATGTTTTTTTATTCTGAAACGAGAAATGTTAGTTACCACCATTTATTTATTACCTGAATATTGATATTTATTCGCAACATGAAATTGTGTTTATCTAGTCATCTTTGGGGCTGTGCTGAGATTGTGTTTGCTGTTCTTTTTATTTGATTCATATAAAAACTAGAATTAAATTAATTCCGTTTTATGTTCTGCTTCTGTACCTCGAAACACGTTATCTGGTAACACGTATAATGGGAATACATAAAAAAGTGATTGCACTTCACTTGATAGGACCTCTCGCTTGTATCTAATATCTGTTTTATTGAGTCACAAGCATTACTTCATTGCCTCCCAGGATGTTAGCTCGCTGTTATTAACGAAAACCTCTTCTGCTGATGCACGTGAAGATTTCCTCTTAATACAAGCCTGCTCTGGGGTAATTTTCGAGGTGTTGTCCAGTGAATGATTTCGGGATCCGACTGTTCCTTTGCCGGAGGTGGAAGGCCAAGGGTACATGGATCATGAGTGGGCAACTGAAGCGATTGGCTGACGCATCCGGTCAAGGCTCTTCAGCAGAGGCTCCAGCGCCTGCATCCGCTCCCATCCCCACCACTACCACTAGCTCACGCTGTGGAAGATCGCTTCTCTCGTTCGATGCCTTACCGGCTTAGGGGGCTCAGGGCGACCATTGATGTCACCGCAGTGTTTCTGACCGGGGAGTCCTAGGTTCGAGTCCCGACGGTGGCAGGATTTTCGACACTAGCTTGTGAGCTAGGTCGAATTCAGTCACTGTCTGGAGGAGAATTCTAGTTTTCCGAGGGAATTCCCTCGTCGAGGGAATTTGATATCCCATGCTGGAAAAAGTTTTAATATTCCACGCCAGGGACACAAACCAGATGTTGGAGTTTCATTTATAATGTCTGCCCTTTAAAATTACTCAAATCATTCAATTAAATCTAGGAAATCGCAAAAGAAAAGTTTCGGAAGAGCGTTCTTGAATTATATCCATGTTTGCTTCGTCAGCGAAGACGTTCGTTTAACCCGGCAGCCCCCCCTCGAGAAACTTGACATTGGGAACCTTTATGCCTTAATAATTAAGACACCTGAAAAAACTAATTATCTGCAAATTGTTTACGACTTTCAAACCTTTCACCACCGCCTGTGCCACCGCCACTGCTGCCACCGCCGCGGGTGCTGCTGTGCTGACGCGCATAACGCTGCCGTCGCGCATAATGCTGCCGATGCGCATAACGATAAATCCGGCGATCTCCCCGACCGTTGCGATGGGAAGCGGGGCGAAGTAGCCCGGCAGTCGCCGCCGGCGCGGCGCGGGACGGCGGGGGCGGGGCATAAACAATTGGCGTTCGTGCGGACGCTCGCCCACGCATCGCCCCTGGCCAAGGCTGCCCCTCCCCGCCTACTTGCTCACTAGCGATCCGGTTCCTCACGCGTTGAGCGGGAGGCTAAACGAATCAAGGATATGGAGCTCTTCCGGAGTGTTAATTTTGGGTTTAGAACCAGAGTTTTGTAGGCGAAATCGTATTGCAGCGATATACTTCGCGCCGAAGGGAATTGAGTTCATATGCCACTTTGCAGAATATTTCTCTCTAGATTCTTATGCGGATTATTTCATATTATCTGGATTTCGTTTAGATTCGTATCATTTAAAGAGTATGAGATATGTTTCCGGTGCGTTGAATCAAATTAATCCAAATCTATTTCTTCAAGTGCTTTCATCTTATCATTAGATAAGGCTACTAACATCGCAGCTTTGACATAATTGTTTTTCTTTCTTTCTTTTTTTTTCACTCTTTACCAGAAATTGGAAATGAATTTAAAAATTGGCTTTACAGTGTGACATTAGCTATGAGTCTGTCAGAAATGACAATTATTCGACTTCTGATTTATATATTTTTCATATTTCCGAATTTATCTCGTCAAATTTTCTTATACGTACTTTATGTTGGAGGAGAAGGTTTCGATTCATGTCATGATATTTTCTGTGTGTTTGCCAGCAGGTAGACACTTTTTCTTAAACAGGTTGCAATTTTTTCAAGATTACTGAGTTTTTATTTTCTCGCGCTTAGGAAGGAACTTCTTAAGAAAAGAAAGTTATGTAATGCTGCGCAAAAAACGGCGAATTATCGGCAGAAGAACTCTTATTACATGGCCCTGATAACGAAAAAGTGGATAAATCCAGTTGCTAAATTTTGGAAAAAATCCTCTATCCAGAATCTGTAGCCAAAATTCGTTTTATGGATCCTTGATATCGAAAAATCGATGGTCGGCAAAAAGTCTGTCCGTCCGTTTGTGAACAACGCTAGCGGCTAAACCGTTCAGCCTATTTTCTTCAAAATTGATATTCCCCAATCGATGTCGCTGATGTCGCGGCCCCTTGAATTTGAAACTGATATTTTAATTTTGGAGGGCACTTTACTTGAAGCCCCTTGGACATTTTCAAAATTTTCAAAAAATTGCGCCCTCGATTCTAATTAAATTTTATTGTTGAATAGTGCAGGACATTTAAAAGAATGGCGCCGATCTCGTATTAGTTGAAAACCCTGATTTTTCGAAAATTGGTAAAATTCAAAATTTTTTCGGCGTCTTCCTACAACTACAATTATAAAGATACATTTTTTATTAATGAAATGTGTACATCAAATACAGATCTTCAAATAAGATTCTATTGAATTTTTCGAAAATATGATTAGTTTTAGAGTAATTGGCCGTCAAACTTAGTCAGCCGCTCTGAAAATCTGCTCTTGGTGATCGTAAATTTTGAGATAATTTGTGGTAGTTGAATGCTACGTAATTTAGAATGTGTAAGATATTTCATATTTCGTTATTCGTTTCTTACATTGGAGCTTTTATTACACGTTTGCAAATTAATCTTTTAGAAATTATTTAATACCTATTAAAAAAACGTAGAAATAAAGATTGCCAGCCTTCAGTCACCCGCTCCCAATTTATGTAGTAGGATGCTACATAAGTTAAAATTTGTGTATTATTTCATTATTCATTTTATTATTATTACTTATTATATTTGTATTATATTTATGTTAATTAATTTTAAATTGCGTCCTTTAATTTTGTTAAATGTGAAAACGAATAGATGAGCGGTCGTTGTTGGTTGTTGTAACCCATTGTTATAACGCCTCATTGATAACAGAAGGCGATAATGACGGCTGCCTTTCGTTCACGGTAATAATAAACTAATACTTTTAAGAACATTACAATACAATAGTTTTTAATAGTTACTATTATATATTTTTCGGTCTATTTGCATTATTTTGTTTGCCAACGTTATTAGTATCGTATTATTTATTAAATTTTAATTATTTTACTTTCATACTGCTTACGAAGAATATTGTAAGACCAAAAAACTCATCCCATTTGTTCGTGAATGCAACGCATATCTTATAGAATGAATTCAACCCCAAAGATATATTTTCATATAAAGTTTTGACTAAAAAATCTATTGCTTAAAACTTTAATTTTCGCTTGCAACTTTAATTTTCATTACTAATGGCGAGAAAATAAGTGCCGTTTCAGCACCACTAGTTTCTTAAAATCTTAGTAATCTTGTGAAGTATTGCAAAATGTTCGATGCAATCTGCAATTCGTGAAATATCGAAGGACAAAACGATAACGAGGAAACTACGAGATTAATTTGCGTCCCATTCTCCTTGTGAATGCATCAGATCGTCATACCCTCCGTGAGTCATAATTTGGTGATTTCACGGCAGATGATTCTTCCGCTGAATTACGATGGAGTTTTCTTACACGAGACTCCATGGGATTTGCTATCTTCCGAAGAAAAAAAAGTGTGTGCATAATTGAGCCTGACTCAAATATCGTAGCCGATTACACTTGGACCTTGATCTGGGCGCGGAGAAGTCGATGGGGAACGATGAAGTCGTGAGGAGGATTGCTCATAAACGTTTACGATGTTGTCGGTTGACTAGGCGTTTCCGGAATGATGATTTGCCTGTCACGATGTATTGACGTAATTTATTGCGATCAGCGGTGATCCTGCTTGGGTTAAATGTGGCCATGTCTAAGCTTCAATGTATTTATGATTTCTTTGATAGTCATTGCACTACTCATAAAAGTTCTCTCCCAGCGAACTGCAATGGTCTAACGAATATACGAGAACAGCACTAGTAGCTAAGCAATATCATATAAAGAAAGAATTATCATTGCGTTTTGACCATAGGATAGACACAATTGCTTACGATGAATTTTGTGTATGGAGTCTGAAAGGCAAACTTAATATTTTCTGTCAGTAAGAATGAGAGAGTTTAAGATTCATGACTATCAACTAGTTTCGTTGGCTTTACTCCAAAGGCTCCCTGGATATCTTTCCTCTATAAAAAGCAGTTGGTGTATGTGGACTTTCTTTATGGCGCTTCAAAAACAAACAAACAAAACATACAACGATGTTTCAACTTTTGAATAGTAAATTTATGTTTTACAAATGATATGAATTTATTTGGAGTGAATTTAACTATCACTTAGAAATGTAAACGGCAAAACAACGTATGTTTTCTCTTACTATTTAATTATTTACATGTTTATGGCTTAATGATAACTAACGGAGAGGATCGAAATGAAAATATAGTTATGCCAGTGTATGTCCTTGACACGAGTTCTAGACTCATATGCGTTTTTTGGCGGCGTGATGTGGTAGTACAATCATCAAAGAGATTGCTCTACGTAAGATGTTAAGTTTTACCGTCGGTTGATTTTGTTTTGATCGGTTTTCCTTGTTTGAGTTAAAGTTTGTACATATCAACATACGTGTTGTGATATTTTAATAGGTGAAGTGTTAAATTAGCTGTTGTAATTATTGATTTTACATTCATATTATTCAAAGCTGATGTAAGTTAATGTCTGTTCCTTACAATACTTTTTTCTTTCAGGTACGTATGCAGAATTGTTTCTCGTTTGTGATCCGAACAAGTTGCAAGAAAGGATATTTTCTTCAGAACGTAAGTGATAAAGTTCTAATACTTTTCTAAGCATAGACACTGTATAAGCTATTCATTGAAAATTATTAATTTTTGGAATTATTATTATTATTATTATTATTATTATTATTATTATTATTAATCTTTTGATGTGTGAAAATGTTTGTCTCTATACTCCACGAGTCCCTTGGTTAACACTGCCTCTTCCAACGATTTTCTAAAACTATGTGCCTGAAAGTTTCATGAATGCAGGTCAACAACATACAAGTGAACTTTTCTGGTCTTTCGTCCTGAAGACTCTCAGTTGGTCACCTTGACCTAGCAGGTTCTTCACTGCAAACCTGTCGCGCCAGTACAATACAAGAGAACGCGCGTGCGTGACATGATGACATTGGGAAAACGTTTTTGGCTTAACATTCTTGATTTGAACTTCGTCCGTCTGTTTCTCTATAATGCTGGAATTTTGACATGTGGCTTCGTAAATCAAGTTTTTTTCTGCTAATGACATTTCTCCTCTTATATCTCTTCTTCCTGCTTCTATTCCTCCTCTTCACAACCCATCTTCTTCTTCCCTTCCCTTTTGCTTTCCACTTTCCTTCTTCGTCCTCTCCATACTCATTTTTACCAAACCGGCATTCCAAAGTGATATAACGGCATTTCTCTATCCACTCTGTATTTGCATGTGAAAGTGAATTGGATTCTCGAGAATGTCCATCATCCGCGAACCGCAGGAATCATTTTTTGTTCCCCTCTAGTCTCCGAAGTGCCACGCTCCCCCCCCCCCACACGCCCTGCTTCGCCTCGCACCGCTCCGCCTCGATCCGCCTCGCTCCGCCCCGCCCCCCAACCCCGAACCGTCCCACCCCACCCCACCCCACGCCGCTCAGCCTCGACGGGCGCGACTGTTGGATAACAATTAGCCACGCGCGCTGCGTACGAACTGGGAGAAAACTGAAGGTGGAAGAAGGCGGGCAGTCGGGTGAGGTGACTTGCGACGGAGATTACAACAGCTAGATTAGATAGCAAATCTATCGACGTGAAATCGGCATTTTTTCTTTTAACAATAGGTGTGTTTTTAAATCTGGAGAACTTCGTTCTATATATTTTAAAAAGTACTCGTTTTTAATATAATATTTAAGGAATCTCACTGTAGGTAAACCCTAACAATGCAACGTCACCTCCACCTGTGGGGACGGAGCTAAGGGAAGGAAACGGTGGTGGATTGATTGATCGATCATTTCATTTTTCCAGCAGCGCCAACTAATTAGACCGTTACTCCCGTAAGTGTAGTGTATCTTTTATGAAGTTGGCGATTTCCTCGCGCCAACCATCACGTCGGCTTTCGGAGGTTTTCTCTCATCCAAGTATCTCCCACCAGCGAGGTACAGTACCAGCCCGGACACGCTCTAAGTTCCACTCACATATTACAGTGTGTGTAGAAGTAAGGGGCGAGGAGAGCACAAAGAAGAGGAAGGAAATATCGCGAGCGATCCGTTGCCCCTTTGTTGGAGGACTGCTCGTGCATTCTCCTGGAATTCGTAGGAGAAAACACAGACTCTATCTAGCCTGGTGTCGAAAATCCTGCCATCGCCGGGTCTCGAACCCTAGGACCTCCCGTTCTCAGGAGGCGGAGGGCGTGCCCCTTCCCTTCCTGTATGCATTGCTCCACGTTTCCGCGCCACCGGTGACTTAGCGTCCGGGCCCCGTCCCGTCGCGTCGTAGCTGTTGGCCGCTCCGCGCGCGACCGTTCACGTGTGAGAAACGGGAAAGTATGTTCCCGAGCGGTGCGCAGGACGTCACCGCCGTTTCGCTGCTTGCCCATTGTAGTGAAAGCTGTGTGATTGCAGTCTAATAAAATTTTCAACGAATGTTTGCTACGTAAGACATGT
This sequence comes from Teleogryllus occipitalis, assembly GCA_011170035.1. Taxonomy (NCBI): domain Eukaryota; kingdom Metazoa; phylum Arthropoda; class Insecta; order Orthoptera; family Gryllidae; genus Teleogryllus; species Teleogryllus occipitalis. The sequence continues at coordinate 96,059 of BLKR01000099.1, read as the reverse complement.
GTTTGCTTCATCTCGAGCTCGGAGTTTCTGCGATCAATACCAGGCGAGTGCTGGAGCAGTTAGCTAATAGATGGATTGCGGAGCGCGCACAATCTTTCATTCCTCTTCGCTGTCCTGTTTTCCCCCTAAACGCACTTACATTTACTTGCACTACGCTACCACACGTGTTGGGAGAGGGGTGTGGAGCTTAGAGCTTGTCCAGGATGAGGCGGTGCCCCGCTGGGGGAAGTACTTGGAGAGAGAATTTTCCCTCAAGCCGAAATGTAAATCGGTGCCGGATCTCACCGCCCACTGTGGAAGAAATCTCCGAAACTCTCGGGATAAAACAATCACTCCACTAATGGGACTAATGACCACAGAAGTTCTGCCCAAGAACACCAATCAATCGAGCTGTAAAAATACACATTTGTATGTATGGGGTAATTGTATACAAAATAATAATTCCTAAAATCCACTTGTGTATGTATATCTTCCCAGATCCTGGAAGGTTTAAACAACATATTATGCCTGGTATTATTCCTATGTTCGTGGTAGTGCATATTGATTTCCCCCAAAAAAGATCATAGATAGTATACAATGAAATCGTAAGTTTTTTGCCCTCACATGTTAGAACACACACACGCAATGTGTGTGTGCCTACTGTGGTTTTCATCGCGTACTGTTCGGTAGCTCTCGTCTCACGAATCGCTCATACAAAATAAATAACACTCCATATGCGTGGGCCGGACCAGTTACCCGCACGAATTTGACGTGCCACGGCCATCGTTTATGCAAGCGATCACAATCGGCCACCATGTGTGGGTGCTGCGGTGGACGATAGCGGACGGTGCAGCTCACGCGGCGGATAGCGTTCGTTCCGCATGCCGGCACGCAATCTACATCCAGGAACGAAAGGAATCGGAGTGTACTTTGCGCGGCGTTTCGTCACGTTCCATGCGGTCAATTGCGGAACGAAGCACCCGGCGCGTAATTCAATGGGTTTATATCGCATTGCGTAACGCTCTGGGGATTATTGTTGCGAGAAGTATTGTTGTCCTCGTCGTTCGTATGTTTTATTCTGTTCGCGTGTAATGCAATTCAGTAGGAGTGGAACTACGTACTCTACGTATTATTGTCTTTTTATTTTATTTTTTTAAATTTAATATAGTTCGGTTTAATTTAATTTTATTCGTTCGTAATTCTGTGCTGTTATGTCGACTTAACACAAACAAAGAAATAAGTAGCCACTCTGAAAGGCAATACGTTGAGTATTTCACTGTTCACTATCAGTTAAGAGCAATCGAGATCATTCACCTGTATCTAAATTGTGTATGAGTAGGTTTATTCCAAGAATGGTATTTCTTCTTTACATACTTTTGTTCGTATATGAAGATATTACAATAATATAAGTATTACAAAAGTATTGAACGATGTTCAGTGGATTGCGCTCTTATCAGATTCCGTTGGTATTGTTGTTTATCGACCATTGCAATAAGTGTTTTATTTGCATTCAGAGGGAGTTTCGTTTTGTGCAGACGTGAAATTGATAAAACTGCAGTGTTCTAAACAAAATAATAATTCCGGAATAAAGAGTCTTCTGGAAGTATCTTTACTAACACCCCTGCATTGTTTATGTCTTCCTGATTTTCTTCCCTTGATTCGATTACTGCTAAATTACAATGTTGATCCACCATCAAGAGATCATCTGGTAAGCTATCTTAATTTAAAGTTTGATAATTTAGGCTATGAAATTAAATAATGCAGATAGAGAATAAACGATGTCATAATATGCCAATACGTTGTCCATTCACCGTAGCCACTATCTCGGTCTTTTGTGGGAGTGAAAATACATGCACTTTACTGCCATATTTTGATGTAGTTTTGTAAAGTAAGAGATTTTTAGGTTTGTTGAGAACTGACTAGATTGTCATAATGTGAAGTATGAGAATAAAAATTTAAGCTTAGTGATGCCGAGAAAATAAGACGACCTTGTTATTCCCCAAATTGGTCAAATATGAATGTAAAGGAGTATAAAAGATGTATCTATTTTATATCTGATGGAATACTTTTAATATTATACGTGGCGCCTTGGTTCCCATTGGTCAGAATTTCAGAGATTCGAACTTGGTGTATGGAGTTACTTGTTTGTCCAACAAATGAACTTTCAGCTTCGTCGATGCATATCGTATCCTCTGTCCGGGAAATGAAGAGTTTACCGCTGGCTGGGTTTTGCTCGCACATTCTTGCCGACATTTCCTCAGTTGGTTTCTTATTCTGCTCGCTTTTCAAGATTGCGGATTCGATCACGGAAGCGGATGTGCTCGATTGTAAAGTGGACGCTTTCTCTCGCGGTGCATTTGGAGTGTAGTGGTGGTCAGTGTCGGCCTACTAGACAGCTGAGGGATTTCACATGAACTCTGTGTTGTCGCATAGACTGGAATATTTCAGAATCGAATCGTGTATTACTTGTTCGTATTATGTGAAAAAATCATATCGAGTACGACAGGAAATTATCAGTGGGTTTTAGGGATTTCTGGCAATGCTGTTGTGAATCACAATCTATTATGCACACTATCGTTAACCAGTTGCATCAGGAGAAAATGGTTGGTAATTTCAATTTAAAGGTTGTTTGTGCTCAGAAAGAAATGGATATAGCATTCCAGCGCTTGCCTCGTAATGAGTGACACTTTCTAACCTTGTCGTACCTTGCTGACCGGTATTGTCCGGCGTCTTACAGAAATACTGCGAGCAATCCAACGATACGTTCCGGTTGTCTAGGCTGTTAAACCAGTATTTATTGGATTAAGTAAATTTTTCAACAAGGTCCTGGCCCCTCATAATTGTGAATACATTTCTGGTGTCCGTCCAAACATGCTGGTAGGAAAACAGAAAGGGAAACTTGTTAGAACAATGGCTATTGTAAATACGAATGCTAGTGATGATGGTGCGCTGAAAAAGGACTTAACTGGAGTAATGAAAATGGACAAAGACCTGTTATACCTACATCGGTTTGATTCACACATTACTGTCACATACTCTCCCTAGTAATAGAGCAGTCTTCGCTGTCAGTTTTCGCTTAATTTGCTTTCTTTGCCGACCAGGTTTATTTTGGTTTAAATATTAACAACTTTTTTGTAAGCAGACGCTGCGTGATGTGAAGCATGATTAGCTAATCTTACATGACTAGTCGTCTTCCCCCAACCAGTTTATGTGGAGAAGAACCTTTATCAAGATGCGAAGTTCATTGATGCGGAAAGTCCTGTAGATGCCGACAAATTTACGATTCGCTATAGTGAATACGTGTGAAATGAGAAGATATCCAGGGGAATATTTTTTGGGTCATAGTGGACGTTTTTGTTTACATCTCGAAAACATGTCGACATCACCTTGCAGTAGGGTACAAGGGCGAAAAGCGGATATTATAATTCATGGTATTTTAATGGAGTTTCTGTGCCCAGAGATTACTTATAATCCTGATATTTAATAAATAGTTTATTGTTTAAATCATAAGCTTTTTGATATTGCTTATCCGTGTTCTTCACAGCAAATGTTTTACCTGTCGTTATATCCTTGGAAAAAAGTCACCCTTGGACAGAGGACTCGTGTTTCTTGGAAGTTAAGTAATTAAGAAACCTAATTCATGTGCACCACTTTCCTTCCTTTTGTTTCTTTATTCAGCAGTCTTCGCTCAATCTGTCTGTTGTGATTGTTTATAGTTTCGTGAGAATTTAATAAGTATTCCAAATTTGAAACCTGTGAGTTTTGAAGAGCACCACTTACAATTTAATGATATTTTGCACGTCATTGGTACATTAAAGAATTAAAAACTATATTATAGTCATAAGAGCCAATGAAGGCGTACGTATGGAATGTGTGAATTCTATTGCAGATTTCGTATTCTCCCTATACTTGTTTTTTTTTTTCTAACGTGGCGGCTGAGGGTAGTATCTCCAAGATGGAATTCGGCAAGACTTTTTGACTCATTCTCAGTCCTGCCGCTAGAGTCGCTTAATCTGCAGCATTGCTTGATACGGTCGCAGTCATGCGACATCTTGCGGCAGGACCAAAGAGGCGGAAAAAGTCGTGCCGAATTTCATCTTGGAGATACTACTCTCAGCCGCCACGTTAGAAAACGCCAAGTATAACTTGTTAAAACATACTATAGTGTATTATCTTCGTTTCATTTACATGTACATCCCCTCTCTCCCCCCCCCCCTCCCCCCCCAAAAACGCCCTGTATTTTGAGGTTAAACAAGTATATACAAACATTAGACAAGTGTAAGGGTGGCGTTGGATATGCAGCCCCATTTCTTGCATGGGAAAACCCCGTGTGTGTTTCTTTGTGTGGAAACGCGCATGAGGCGTCTGGGCGACCTTTGCGCGCGCCCCTTTCCCCTTGGGGAGCGGTGCCCGTGGCTGGGCCGGCCGGCGCGGCGGGAGTCCCTCCAGGAAGCGCTATGCTGGCGGTCGACGGCTGCCGTCGGCGGCTGCCTGCGGTTTCGCGCGGAATCCGGGGGCGCCGGGGGCGCGAGTGATGCAAATAAGTGCGGTTTTGTGGCGCGGCTTGAAGATGAGGTGGACGCAACGCTGGCGCCAGTGGCCCCATTCCTGGGCATCCGCGGCCTCCCGCGCGTGCGTCACAAGTGCCGATGACCTTTTCTGGCTTCGGAAAATACGTTCGCAAACTTACCTTCTTTGACTAAGATTTTTTTCTAGTGTTCGATTCTATTTCGATTTTAACTCGTATATTCAAGAAGGCAAAATAAGCTCACTTATGTTTGCAAATATGACATTTGTGAAACCAGATTTACACCCTTTCTTTTGACAAACTGTTTCAGGCATGCGCGTGTGCGCAGTGTCGCTTGTGAGGTTGTTCCACTAGCCACACAGTATACGCGCTTCGCTAAAATTTCCAAATCGTCTTTCAAAAGCAAGCGTGTAAATGGGGTGTAAGGGGGGAGCGCAACGCAGTGGTATTAAGTTTCATTGGAATATAAGGTCTATGTGACATTTTTGGAGGGTTAAAATGTATGAATGGGGGAACATTATCTTAAGAGTGTTTTTGGATAGGACACAATATTGCAAAGGGATGTTAACTTGACTACCGCTTCTGCATTTTGTTGAATGTGTCATGTACAAGATAACTTAAACTGTGGGACGGTTGCCAAACACTGATACCTTCATTAACTAGCTGCAGGAAAGTGGAAAGGGGTGTCGAAAAACACGGATTTTAACGGATATAATGCGGATCGTGGGGACAGGTGTTCTTTTTAAATTCATAATAATAAATAATTTAAATGTTCTAAACGCTTTAATATTTCGTTGACACTCAGAAATTTCGGAATTCTAGCTGTTACCTTCACAATAAGAAAATGAGTAGTAGGGAACAGCTGCAAAAATTGCTGTTGTACAAACTTGTCAAAAAGTAGCATGCATGCGGCTAAAAAAACAACAACAAAAAAAACAAACAAATTAGTTTCGTAAACACTGCAATGCGCCAAATATATTTACAAAAACGGGTTATTCGCAATTAGGTACTGTAGATATTGTAGTATATACGGATACAAAGTGCAATTCTTTACATGCCAAGAATAAAAAAAGTTGCTCTTCCATAACGCCAATTTGTGACATTCTTTATACTTTTGGTGTTAAACATTTATCACTCATGAATACCAAAGGTCAAACGAATATATTGATACTTCTGCAACGGAGGAACTGCACATCGCTAAGAGGTTCCTCTTAGCCTAATGCATGGTTTTACTTAGCCATTTCAGTAGCTTTTTTCTGTTTTAATCTCAGAAGTATTTTTGTTGTTGAGTAATTACACTAGGTACGATCCCTTCAATTTTCACCTTTATGGTTCGCATCTGTTCTTCCTTATCCTTACGTATTTTGCAGTATCACATTCAGACTTTTTCCACGTATAATGTTTACGCCTTATAATGCGATTCTTAAATTTCATTGCGACGTAAATTTTATTTCACCTCTACGTAATGTATGTATCTCACCCACATTCGCGTCGTAAAGAAGCGCTGCTTCATCTGCATTTCTTGACCCCCACGCCCCCTAGACTCTCACGAGCCCCGTGAGGCGACCTTTGAGGGCGCCGCGCCGCGGGCGATTATCACGGTGCCACCTCCGCCCCCGCACGGCAGCCCGTCTGCTTCCTGGGTCGCTTTGCCGCTCTCTTGTTAGAGGCCCCTCTCTTTATACATGCGGACCGCGTGCCGTGTGGCCGCTCGTACAGACGTCTGGGTTCTGTCTGCGGGCGCTCGCGCCGAAGTAACCGCTCGTGAGTATACTTCGATTAAAACATTAAGTTCGTTGGCATTCAGTCAGCTGTGACGCTGTCATCCAATCGGGAGCTTGAACGTCACGACAGTGTTCAGTATAGTTACGTTGAAGCTTGCGATTGTATGACACGGTCACAACCAATCAAGTAGAAACGGACTTAATGTTTTAGTCGAACACTTGGCTGCCTAGGAATCGCCGTGTCCTACGCACAGTTACCAACGTTTCGGACGTCACACTGCGGTCTTCCTCAGAGCGAAAAGCTCTGAGCGTCTATTTTGCCATGAGGAAGATCGTATTGCGATGGTTGAAATGTTTGCAACTGTGCCTTGGCGCGGCGGCTCCCGGTTCGCCAAGTATGTATTGACTCCAGTAGCGGAAGCCAGACGACGTTTTCATGTGCTCTCTGCGTGCTCTTTCCTGCACCCTATGTGCTGCGCAGGATTCCGCTATCCTGCCCTTGCTCTAACTGCCCCTGTACGTGTGCTGTAATGTTTTCTGTGATTTCCTTACCGTTTGTGTTTGTCTCGCCTCCAATTGCGTACATTGTGTTCCTAGTCGCTTTTCCATAAATTTCTAATTGATTCGGGCAACGTATTCTTCACTTCGTGAATCTGGTATTAAAGTCACGCCACCTCTCCATAATTACCCCCTCTCGCCATGAGCACCCTCTTCCCTATAACCACCCTGTCTCCATAACTACCCCACCTCTCTATAACCACCCGTTCTCTAGATGAAAACTCCTCCTCGCGTGCAGTTCGCTCACAACTGTCCATGTTCCCTACATTTGTCTCCTTCAGAGCCTTCAGCCGTGACCCTTGTCCCGTGCTTCGCAAGCTTCATACCGGCGATTAACTAAAGACTTTCATGTCGCCTGAGATTTCATCCATCACTACTTCCTCCGTCATCATCACTAGTGACACCTGCATCGCCATCTGGATCCTCTCTCCCTCTCTCTCCATTTTTGTGTGCGGCTCACTCTCCCTCTCCGTGTGTGGTCATTTCCCACCTACCCATTCCCCCGTCTCTGGTCCCTTTCACCGTCCTCGCCTGCACCCACACCTGCCATTGAGTACCCCTCGAGTTCTATTGAGATCGCAGCTCACGTACTGTACGTCTAGCGGCGCCCTGCAATCGGCGCGCGGTAACCGTTGTGAGGTCGCGGGGGTCCGTGCGTCTGCACGGAGCGGGTGCGGAGGATGGTGGCTGGTGTGTTAAGCAGAGAGCGGCGTTGCTCCGTACAGAGGTGAGGGTGTGTATTAGTGGACGAGTGAGTGACTGCGGTGTGGGAGTGACGTGACGTGACGCCACCCGCACGCCGGTCTCTCGGAAATGTTGCTCAGCGAGCGTCGAACTCTGTGGGGAAAGTGGAGAATCTGAGTCACTTCCAAGAACCGCTCATCGCTACAGCTTCTCATAGGTGGATTGTGACAGCGAAATGTTGGAATCTGGCAGTTTTTTTTTAAATTCTTTAATATTAATAAACACAGACTGGCTGAACAACTGTTGGAAGATTAATGATTCGAGAAAAATGTGATGCAAGCAAAGAGTTTTCCCTACAATATTGTTGAAGGATGTGGAATGACCCGGTGAATCAAGAGTTCAGCCATGTATCTTTAATATTAATGTATTTTACTCACGTTTCGTCTGGTCATACTAGACTTCTTCGGAGGTTCGTTTTGATAGAAAACTTCAATACCAAAAATGTTAAACCAGATCACAATTGCCGTCTTTAAAACGTTTAAGAAAAAAACTGGAAGTTTTTATACAAAGCGAGGAAAATGGTAATGTGCTCTGTAATTAAGATTGTCTCTTTTTGCGGTTTTGATTTGATGTTTGAATCTCTATTGGACAATTATTCTGATCATTTTTAAAAAAGCAGTAGAGACCTTTCGCATGGTACTTAAAAACATGTAGCATCTTCACGACCTCACTAGATTGCGGTAGCGGAAGTCCTACTGGAACATGTCTCCTACTCAACACTCTTGTTAGTATACTCTGGTGTGCTCTCGAGTTACGTCATACTCTTCGCTTACATAGAACTCTGCATTTATTCTCGATAGCGGACTTCCGCGAACGTTGACGAGTAGTCGGTCACTTCTTTGCGACCGCAACTGTCTCCGAGGAAACTGGGGCAGCAGTGGCTTTGCGGCGCCCCGCGGGAAGGGAATCGGAAGCCTGAACACGCGACACGCCCAATGTACACACGCGCCAGATAAAAACGGCGCGACTTCGCAGAAGCAGCTTCGAGGCTAAGGCCACGCCCCACTCAGTGAAAAATAATAAAAAAGAGAAAAAAACAACAACCAACTTTACATGCATGTAACATCCGGCCGACTTAGAGGCTGCTGATCTCGCACAACAGTTTTTAAGGTAACTACTTGACTGTGCGGGTGACGCCGCGTCCGAGGCACAGATGCCAACTTTTCGACCTCCATTTAGCCCTGAGGAAGGCATTTCGCTCTGAGACAGGTCCCAGAATGGTGGCCGAAACGTTGGCTCCTCTACCTAAGCCAAGCGGCTGCCTAAGTCGCGGTCTCCCGGACAGCCAAGTAGTTACTGACTTCGACCGCGGAAGTCTACGCACTCAGTTTTTAAGGTGGTATCCCTGGAGGCCTTTTCCTCGAAGTTACCGATTTTAGTCGCCGCGAATGTGCTACTGGTGGTATTCGAAGTTTCCGATTCCGTTCCCGAGGGGCGTCACGATTTCTTCCTTTTTTTCGCTTGCCTGTTTCTTTGCCAACTCGTGTTTCGGCGAACTATCGTAACACCGGAGGAAGTTTGCACGCGTGCTCATTATGCAAGGCGGTCGCGAGCGTCGCCTTAAACACATATAGAGCGCCGCAGCAACTGTCTCGCTGCCGCGGCCGCGAGGCGTGGTAATGACAGGGACGATGCCGTCTGAGGCGTGATGGAAGGGGAGAGGGGCGGGGTGTGTCGGATGACTGGAGGGGACGCACCGTGCATGCATGCATGCATGCGTACGCGTTTGAGGCCTTTCTCCTTATGCGGGTGCGCGTTTTCATGTGAAGTGGACGGCGTGTGAGAGGGCTAGCACGCGGAAGATGTGTTTGCGCGGCTTCACTTTCTGTACACATTTTGTGGCGAGGTAAAAATGCCACAAGTGGTGTCACAGCGTTCGGAGTATCTCGGATGGCGTTGCAGTGGCGATTCGCCTTTCAGTGATTGTACGGAAGGCTTTGTGCCAGTCATAGTGCCGTGTCTAGTCGGCATGATAAGTAATATGCGTTGGTTTATGAGAGAAAAATTGCAAGAGGCAAGGGCTCTTACGTTTCAGAAGGTGTTTTCATTTTGCTTTCCATCGTTTAAATACCTAGCTTAAGGAAAAGTAAAAAATGCAGGTGGAAGGAGGTGTGTGTTGTGCCGTAACAATCGAGGAGCGGTGATTGTTTCGTTGTGCAACGGTTTTTTGTACTCCACATCGTGTAAATTTATGCAGTGGCATGCACGGTCAATAACGGACGCATTATTCACTGCCGCGAATTCTCCTATTTCTCTCTTGGTCACGGTCCCGCCTTCGTGATTCACAGTTATCTCTGGCGAAACACGTAACAGCATTACGTTCGGGCCGCCGCTTGCCTGCCTGCCATCGGGCTATGACATATGAACGCAGAAACTGCAGAGTACGCCCAGGAAGAGGCGGCCCGCGCGGCGCATGCCCTCGCGAAGGAGTACACTTTCCCCGCATGTTTCGGGAACAGTTGCGTCACGACGCGCCTGCGTGACCGTGCGTGCACCCACACGCACCGCTTCATTTTGGAAAGATTTTTTGTTTTTGTTATTTTTATTTTCGCTCTGGTCCGTCACGATTGTCCGTGACACTTGTGGTGTCGTCTCAAGAACTGTCATTGTCAATGCCTGCGTCACTGTTTTTTCTTTCCCTTTCGTCCCTTTTTTTGTTTTGTCTTTGCGAGTCACCTCTCTTGTGTGCTTCTGAATATTTTATCCTCTGCACTTCTCTAATTAATGGTCATTAAATTCTATGTTTTTGGCCACCTGGCGTCTTCCGGCTTCGTTTTTTTATTTTATTTCTTTAAGCCCTTTCTGGACCGCTCTACACTTTCCTGTCTTGTGCGTGTGTATTGCAGTATCCTGTAACAATCTATATGATATGCTCTTGAATAATCATTACAACGCTCTTTTCCATTACCTGCTCTGGGTGTGTATTTACTATCTATTCAGTCCTGATTCTTGGTCACTGGTTTTCATGTATTTGTGAAGGGTTTGTAAGATTTTGGTACATTGTGGAATCCTTTTTCATCGCCATTCGTTTTTCTCTATTAAAAAATATTTGTTACTTCTTTGTCCTTAGCATTTCTTCGTATTTCCTTCCTTCCCACCGTTTTCCCCACCACCTGGCGTCTTCTCTGCCTAGTTTCCCTCCCCATCCTCCGTTTACCTTCTGCCCGCCGTTTTCCTCCTCATTGCCCCGTGTTCTTTCTCCCTCGCCGTGTTCCTTCGAATCTTCTCCATCTGCTGCGCGGACCGTGTCCCGCGGGACGTTTCTTCGCGTTGCCTCGTGGCGGGCGGGCGTGTGGGTATGTTGCGCTGACATTTTTCGCGACCGCCGTGGCTGCTGCTTCAGCGGCGCCGGCGCCGACGCTGTCACAGGAAGGCAGGAGCGGCGGCGGCGGCGGCGGCGGCGGCGGCGGCGGTCGCGGCGACAAGGTAATAATTCGTGGGCACCTGCTCAGTCGGGCGGCCGCGTCGGTTCAACTTTCCGTGGGGCCTCCTGCTCGCGCTGCGACGCCCGCGGACCGGGAGGGGGAGAGGTGTATAAAATCTTGGAGAAATCTCTCTTGGGGGGGGGGGGGGGCTATGATGTCACGATAAAACTTTTTTTAAATTTTGATTGATTCATGATGTGGCGGGATAGTTAGGGTTAAGAAGCGTATGTTTTTTTTATTTTTTTATGTCACGTGCTTACGCAGTTACAAGATGTTCGTTATAGTAATTATTGGTACATTGTATAACGCAAATAGTGTAGACATTCCTGGTGAAAACTCTGGCTGTAGATGTATCGTTGGATATGTATGCTGAATAAAGTAATTTTAGAGGAATGAGAAATGGAGTTCCTGCTTGGATCCGTGTCAAGAAGCTACTGCAAGTTTTTTCCTCGCCGGCGGCAAATTTTTTTGCAAAGATTGGAAATGAATATAAAACGAGTGCATCAGTCACTTATATGTACTTGTATGTTTTATGCTTATTCACGTCAGCACCTGGTGCTCCACCTCTTTCGAATCGGCCTCTCCAAGAGAACCGTGGGGCCGTAAATCTCCCCGCTCTCTGGTGGTGGTTTCCCCGGGAAAGAGGCTGACTGGAAAGGAAACTGGGCGGAGGAACACCCAGTTGAGCGTGTCGGGTGTTTTCTTGACCCGTTTCTCGCAGCACGTGGATGTTTTGTTCCGGTAGAACGACGGTTGCAGTCTCTCTCTTATTCTCTCCTTCCATCTCACTCGCGTTTCATCGCTTCTTAGCAGCCATTTGAAGAAGTGAGAATGACCGACCAACCGACCGACCGGCCGTGCTTTCGATGGAGGGCCGCTGTTCGGCGAACAGTGAATGTGTTTTTTTTCGGAGGGAAATCCGGAGGCTCCAATTGAAAGAGAAATCGTCTCTCTTCTCAGCGGTCGAGTTTTCGACCGCCGCTGTCGTGTCCGCTCCTCGAGATATACCGACGTCCGCTCGTCAGAGCTATTCCGATGGGAGACAGTGGCCGCGCGGGAAGAGGGGCGGAGACGAAACGAACGCGGACGGACGTTTTCAGCTGTCACCGCGCCGGCGCGCGCTACGAAAACGGGAGATTTTGTGGGCGGCAGCGCGACGTCGGCTCGTAAAAGCGTGATATGCGAGCGGGGACGTGCGACAGTAGTCGGTGGTAGCCTACTGGCTGCTGTCGCTCGCAAACTAATGGAGCAGGGATGTTCGGTCGCTAAATGGAAATAGACGAGGTTGTTGCAGCGGTATTCGATTCGAAAATGACAGCACGTGTGGAATGAGCACGTGCTCTTAACTTAGGGGAGTTGTGCTTAATAACGTTATCGACCGGCAAACGGGAAGACGTGGGAAGTAATGCGTTTCTGCGCAAAGTAAATTGAAGGAGCTGATGTTCAGAGCGTTAAGATCACACGATACTTCGGTAGGTGCCGCCGCGCGTTCTCTTCCATTTAAGAGGTTTCGTAACCTGAAATTGTGTTGCAATTATTTATTGGTAATTTTTATAAGTAATTTAGAAGCAAGTTTCAAGAATAGCTTTTAATAAAAAGTACATAATTAATCGTCTTGTCAGGTGTTTGAAAGAAATCTCAACATTGCCTCGGAAACATGGAATTAATTTATAATTATGGATATACTGACAAATTGTTCTTGGTCTGAGTTTGGAATTTGCTCAGACAAAATTGTCTTCTGACAGGAACCGAGCTGAATTCACAAAGAAATGCAAGTAATATTTTTATTTCGTACTTGTGTATTTCTAGCCTCCACAGAGCAGAACTCTCTCTCCATTCGCATGGCAAAAGAACATTCATAAAATCGGAGTGCTGCGACCGTGAAAATTGCGAACCTCGAGCATATCACTAAATCCACGAGTGTTTCGCCAAACACGACCTGCTGCTTCATCGGTCAGGGAATCGAGAGTACTTGGTTGGGCGGGCGCGCTCCGCTCCCTCCCACTCGACCGCGGTCGCGCATGGCTTCGCGAAACGGACGAGTGGCGCAGAGCGAAGGGGAGGGGGCGTTGACGCCCGCCGGGCGACTGGCTATCCGCCCGCCCGCCCGCCCGCCCAGAGAGGGAGGCGAAGGTGGGACTTTTACTCAGCGATTAGGAGGAATTCATAACCCCGCTGACAGCGTTATGGCGGGCCTCGGGCGAGGGCCGGTCTCCTCTCTCCCCCTGCTCCGCCCCCTCTCTCAGGTATCCTGCCTCTCGTTGGTCCCGTCCCCGCGCCTGTCCCCGCTCCGCCTCGCCCCCCCCCCCCACTTCCACCCGCCTTCCGCCGAATGTCGCCCGCCCGTCCGCTCGTACTTTCCATATTATAATGTTAAACGACGCGAAAATATTTAGCATTGCGCTTTCTCCCCTCTCGGGATCGCGAGCGCGGGATCGGCCGCTCGCCGCGCGCGGGTCTGTGCTGTTACGAAAGGTGTCAACATTCTGCGATGATATGCGTTTATCATGGCCGGAGGATTTGAAGTAAAGTTCAGCGGAGTTGCCTGTGCGCTTTTGAAATTTATTTATTTATTTGTTTATAATTAACCCGTTCCTCGAGGGATCCTACTCTTCTGCGTTGCGTCAGAGCGTCCGTCAACATTGCATATACTACCTTCTCGAGGAGCTGATTCTACCAACGGATAGCTATCATTGCGTTTTCACTACGTTGTCGTCCCCCTGCGTACTATACGTGCACTCTCTATCTGAAAATATAATTTACAGTTTTCATGTGCAATAATACTTGTGTCGACTTCTCTCAATAGTTACTTTAATATAAAATATTCTCCGTTAACGGCGCGCAAATTTGTATTTCCTACGCAAGGAATGCATTTCGTATTGACATTTTTATAAGCCCCTTTTGAATAATTTAAAGTATTTACAGACAAATTGGAAAATTTCGCCCTGTCATTCAAAGGAAAATCGCGCATATTTTAATCAAGGAGCCTGATAAAAGCCACACCCGCTGCTTTGCTCGGGACCGGCGTGGGATGGTGGCGTGCGGCGGTAGGGTTCATAACTCGCGCCTCGCTCTTTCCAAACAAACGACCCTCTTGCTGGACCCCGCCGCTGCGCCTTTCGGCCGCTCAGCCTCGCCACTTCGCCACACATGCCGCCGCCTAGCTACACTGCCTCGCCTTGCAGCCTCGCCAACCATACCTCCTCGCCACACCGCCTAGTCGCGCCGTCTCCTCACGCCACCTCTCCGCGCCACACCGCCACGCCGACTCGCCACACCATCTACCTATGCTACTCTCCGCGCCACGCCGTCTCGACATCGCCTCGTGACGCCACCACTCTGCGTCACCTTACCGCGCCGACTCGCTACACCGTCTCGCCACAGTGTCTCGCTACACAATCTCTCCTCACCGCTTCGCTACACCATGGCTCTGCACCGCCTAGCCGCTCCGTCTCCCCCCGCCACACGGGCTTGCCACGTCATCTCCCTACGCCAGATTCCACGCCTCGCCACGCCACGCCACGCCACGCCACGCCGTCTCGTCACGCCGTCTCGACACATCGCCTCACCACGCCACCTCTCCGCGCCACCTCACCACGCCGCCTCGCCACACTGCCTGGGCACGCCGCTCCACGCTGCAGGGGATGACTAATAGCTGATGCTCACTTGTCCCGAGAGCCCCTCATTAATACGCCCGCCTGGGTGCCGGGCGCGTCTTTTTATACGTCTCTACCTCCTCTCCTCGCCTCGCCTCGCCTCGCCTCGCCTCTCCTCTTCCTTCCCCGGCCGCGGGCGGGAGTGTGTAGGTGTTGGTGTTTCTTGCGAACTTCATCACGAACTTGGAAACTTGTCAAAACATTTCTTGCATTACGAAGGCGCGAAGTTGCCGGATTCCCGCGGGAGTTTTCAGCACGATATTTCATGCCTTGGAAGTTGGATGACATAACCGGAAATGGGAAATGCTAATTCGATAGAATGGTAGTTTCAGATACCCTTTTTTTTCTTTCTTGGATTGTATAGTGCTTAGTTCAGAAGGAAGTTGGCAGAGTAAATACCTAATACATTTTTAACTACTTTTTTTGATCAAACTGGAGCATTCTCAAAATTAAGTGCACTTAATATTTTCAACAGTGATTAATACATGATGCAGACAAAAATAAAAGTCAAACTTATGCACTTTTCAGTTACTCTTTGGTTTTGGTGTACCCCATACGTTCGAAACATTGAAAATTAATAGAAACGATCGTGTAAGTTAGGATGGAAAATTTTGAACACGAAAGAGGTCGGGGGAAACCGTAAGACGAAGCTTAGAGACCTGGACCGTGATTGTGTTACCATTATTATTCGTACAGTAACTGTCACACTGAAGCGAGCACGCGAGGTAAACACAAGTCGAGTGCCGGAAACCATAGTTAGCTTGCATTTACTACGCACACTACAAGGCGTTTCTGTCTCGCACGCCCACATTTTCCGGAAGAGCAGCGGAACCAGTGCCCCTTCCTCTTGACAGGCGCGCTTTTCTTCCGGACTTTCCAGTTGCGTGTCTTCGGAACGCGGCGCGGCGCTACGGTTGGTGAAATTTCGGCGAATGGGGCGCTTCGGGGTCACAAGGTCGGATCTAGCGTGCTCGGCGTGGTGAGACTGGCAAGCTGTTGCTTCGTCGCAGACTCCTCTGGTACTCCCATTTTCCCTCCTGAGCTCTGATTCACTATCTCCCGTATTTTATGATTTCAATAGTTACAGCCTAAGCGTTGTCCAACTAGTTCAGGATTTTATTTCACGGCTCTTGCTTTATTAGGAGTTATTAGTAGTTTATTTGTAGTTTCCACGTATTTCCAATACTGAAGTCTGAAGTACTTAATTTAGGAACTTATGAACTTGGAAAGCCGTCAAAACAATTGCATTTCGAAAACGTGAAATTGTCTGATTCTCCCCTGTAGTTTTCAGAACGATATTTTATTCTTTCTAGTAGATAGACGTAGTACCCGGAAATGGGAAACTGATTCGTTGGACACGTGGATCGAAAAGATTTGTTTGGATGTCTTGACAGAGTGGGCTTATGGTAATCAAGTTGGTAAAGAGTTCAAAATATGCTATATGTACTAACATTACACGACATTTGAGTTTCGGAACGAATTTAAAATTAGCACCATGGAAGCCAAACGTTAGCTGTTTTATCCGCGAAGACGTTCGCAATGAAATCTGCAATGTAATTTTGCACTTCCTAGTGTCGTACCGCGACCGCCTGTTGCCGGTTCGAAGCGGAAACGATCGGCGATCTCTTCACAGGGCGATAGGCAAGCGCGATAAGCGAACTCCGGTAATTCATCGATGTCAGGCAATTACGCTGTCCGCGCAAGCCGATCGCCCTGCGGTCCCGCCCCTCCCTCCTCTTCACCCATCACCCCCATCCTCCCCGCTACCGCGGAGGGCGTTTTGCGCCGTTAGGCGGCGAACGGACTTTCAAGAAGCAGGAAACCACGCGAGAGGAGCCCCTCCCCCGCCACTTGGAAAGTAAAAGTACACGCTTATTACTTCCAGCTTCCCTTCGCGAAAGGCGGGCGGCCGGGCGCGTTGTAATCGGCCCGCTTAAACAAAGCGTTTCTTTCCGCACGCGCCCGCCCCCGCCCCCACCCCGCGACGCCCCTCTTCCGCCCACGACCGCGCTGCCAGGCGCACCTGCGGGTGTGAAAGGAGGCGTGGTGAACCACGGGGTGGTTATTATATTCACGCGGTCGGGATTGTGTCGTTTGAAAGCCCGATAACGTGTAGATCGGTAGTAGGAAATTCGTAGCTATTTGCAAATTAGTACTACGTGTTTCATTAAATTGTGACACTTTTCCAAACTCCCAAAACGCTCTAGCTCGAATAATTAGTAGAGGACAATTAGTAAATATACTACGTTACTAATAGGAGTCGACCAAATGTGACGGTGTGTTTTAACCCGAACGTATACCAATATCATAGCGCACTATTAAAATATATTAATTAAATCAAAGTCTAATATGTGATTGCAAAAACAATGTTTAAAAAGGAATCTCTATTTATTTTAGAATGGATGGTAATGAAATGGTTTCGAATCGCACGTTGGGCATTGGCATGGACTTTTTGGATTTTCTCGTATTGTGCTGACCTCTGCCTAAGATGCCGACAGGGTGCGTTTTGAATGAGTGGCGAAACATTATTTCCGAAACGTTGGGTACCCAGCATCAGCTCGAAAACGTACAATAATAACAATAATAATAATAATAATAATAATAATAATAATAATAATAATAATAATAATAATAATTAAAATTATTGTTGTTGTTGTTGTTGTTGTTGTTGTTGTTGTTGTTGGACTGGGATAATGTGAAGGGATTAATTACCGAAAGGGACTTAATTTCTTCCTTTGGTAACGGATGCATCACTTCGTGATGTCAGACATGGCAATTACTAAATATTTGACTTAGCGGTTTCTCCTGAGAGCGGAATTCGCTTACCATAAATCGCCGATCTGATGGCGTAACTGCCGTTATTTTATGCTCAACGTTTCTGTTCCGCAGGCGGCTGCATCTTCGCTGGGAACGATGCTAGTGCTGTTTGTTTACAACGGCTCTGTGACCTTCGGATGATGGCTCTGCGTTCGGTGATTCATCGTGTTGTGGGAGCATTTCTCGCATACTTTATATTGGGGAGAAAAGACGCTACGCGGTTCCCAAGGAGGCTTTTCGTAAAGTTTGTGTCATAGAAAATGGGCAGTGACACGGTGTTCTTATGAATGTGTCAACTATGAAAAACTCGAAACAATTTTTTGAAAATATGAAGTTACTATAAGGCATGCTGTGTTTTAGGTGTTTTGCTATTGTTGGTTCTCGGGACTGCTCTGGATAGTCCTCATAAATTAAATTTTCGTAGTGTACATATACGTGTTTCATGTCTTTTATGAAAACTGTAAAGGAAGGCTAGAAAGAAACCTAACAGAGCAATAGCTTTGAACTCATTATGCAAGAGGTTACTTCAGTTGTAGCGTAGCTTCTGGTTTGTGCAAATCAGACCCATTTCATTGAAACTTATTCGAAAATCTCAACAGAAATCATCATGAGATTAATTCTTTTCGTTTCGTCATTAAGTCGTTGCGGCTGAAGTTGCCTAGGAATTCCTCTTAGCTTTAAACGTGATGTAACAAAACCTCACAATCACGCGATCACTTTCAAGGAATCGGGTGCGTTACGAGTTCAACTTTCGAAGAGAAGGCAGTTGATGGGCGAAAGGAGAAGAGAATTGTTTAGAAGCGAAAGTTCTTGTTCACATGTCTCAACTTCTTTCATCAGCAGTATGAATATGGGTTGAAACTTCAATTACGAATTATTTATTAAATAACTATGGAGTATATTAGTGTGCCTCTTAAACGATGCACTGGTAATGAATAGCGACGTTTTGGACTTGCGTGTATCCTTTCGTAATACCTCTTATTTTCAAGTAATTTTGCAGATTTCGTCGGGGTTTTAAATACTGTCATGTCTTGTAATCGTATTGTCATGCGTCCGTACTGATTATGATCGTGCATTTTTCTTACGTTTTTAGATTCTGTTGTTTGTAAAATACATTTGTATCTGCTAAGACTCATAAATGCATGCGCAAGACATGTGTGATGTTTATCTATTAACAAAATAGTTTATTGGATAAGAATATCTCATTCGAACAGTGTTTCTTGACAATCTCTAGATCAGATGAGCGTTAAATTTATTTTAGATGTATGTTTACTTTATTATTATTATCGTTATCATTAATTTATTATATTATTTGTTTCTAACGATATGGTGAACGCGTACTTGCTCCGGGTAGAACGATGCCATCTGAAACATTTGTACATATGACCGCTCCTTTTTCGTCCGCACTGCGGCACCCACCGACGCAGTTGCGTGACTTGCTCCCGTGCTGCGGACGCAGGGAGCATCGCGAGACGCGCTCGTTCTTATCACACACGATCGCCTCCTGCGGCTGCGGCACGTGGGGGCGACCGCCGAGGTGACGCACGGCTGTAGTGTGCGAGTGGGGATGGAGGGGGGCTTGAGGCGTACCAGGGAGGGATGGGTGGATGGTGCCTGAAGATGGAAGTAAAAGCGGGTGGAAAAAGACGGAGGGAAAGAGAATATTATTTATTACATTGAATGTATGTCCGCAAGCTAGCATTGAATTTCTGCTCTAGTGTGTCATCTAAGAATTCTTTCTTGTTCCTCTTGAGTCACTTGGTCTTGATCTATTAATTCCTTCTTTTGACAAACGCCGATATTGGAGGTAGTGTATATTTCTGGAATCACCCTCAACTGTATCTAATACTGTTTTTATTGTTTAGTAAATAAAATAAAACTTATTAAACGCAAAAGAGAAGAGACTGAAGATTATCAGGCATAATGTCTTTCCCACCTAAAAAGAATGAACCACTAAAGATGTTCAAAAATGAACGAAAAAACGAAAGGGAAAAAAACGAAAAGGCAGAGGGGCCCATTTTGAATAACTCGTAGGCGGATGTGGAAAGGGAAGATATCATTCCCGAGTATCAGTTGAGAGTAGATAATCCCAAACATGCCTCAGGTAAAAATTCGGTAAGTTTTGGCTGTATAATTGGCAAGGAATTATCTTGAAAGGCTCAGCACGTTCCTCTCCGATTTTGTTGAGTTGGCGCTATGTTGTACGGAATGAATTCATGGGAAAATACCTTTCTCTTTCTCTTGCCCACGTCCTCTTTTTGATGGCGATTCCATCTGTAACTTCCTTTTTCGGAAACGACAACGTAAACCGTCCGTTCACGACATCCAACCACATCGAAAGGGCCGCACCTGAACCTTTCCTCGTGAGCGGAGTGTGGAAGTGTGGCGGGAGCGCGAACGCCTGCATCGGGGCGGCGGTGGCCTCGGTGACGACGACGGCGGAGGAGGAGGAGGAGGAGGAGGCGCGTGTGTGTGTTGGCTACGTCGCGGTGTGAACGGCCTCTCCATAGCGCCGGAGTCACAGCGTGCTTCCTCGGTGCCTGTGGCGCGTCCTCGACGAACCCGCGCGCAAGGCCAGCCGCCCTCGACCGCGCAGCGAGGCGCCGCTCTCCGGCCGCCTGCATCGCATCGCGCCGCGCCGCTCGAGGAAGCTGCCGGGGTGTCTTTCACTTGCGTTTAACTAGTGGCGCAACCGGGTGGGAGGTTCGTTGATCGAGTGATTGATCAGTGATTCCGGGCGCGTCAACTGCTAAGGTCGCTAGTCCACTAAGTGTAATGCATTTTATTTTCGCGGAAGGTGGCTGTGATCTTCTCCCGTTGAATGGTGAGATACGGCACCGACCTACATCGACTTTAGCGGATTTTCCCCAATCAGGTATCTTTCACCATCGGGGCACCACCCCAGCTGGGAGAAGCTCTAAGCTCCAGACCGGTCTCCCGGTATGTGTGTTAATGTAAGTGTGTGCAAGTACTGGGTGAGGATGGGACAAGAAAGAGGGACGATGAGGATGGGACAGGGAAGATCGTGCGCGGTCCGTGGCCCATTTGTTTGGCAACTGTTGCGGCATTCGCGTGGTATTGATCTGAGAAACCACGGAAAACTACCGATCAGAGCAGCCAGCCGCTAGAATTCTCCTCCAGATAGCGACTGAATTCGACCTAGCTGTCTAGCTAGTGTCGGAAATCCTGCCACCGTTGGGACTTGAACCTAGGACCTCCCGGTTAGAGACACCGCAGTGACATCAGTTGATACCCTGAGCCACCTCTTTCTGTAGGGAGGTGGGGCTAAAACGCTTCACTACCTCCCGCAAAAGCCAAGGGATTTATTCATAAATGATCTTTTATTAATTTTCAGTAGTAAACAAAGTCAGTGTCTTCATTGAACACTTTAAAAACCAGTTTTAAGACCAGTAAGAGTAGTAGTAAGGGCAGTAAATCTTGGTGGTGTCACAGCGTATAGCTAAGACTCTACTAGAAAGATGAGTAATCTCACCGTTGACAATTTATTGCATAAAAGATATGTCAAAGCCCCACACTGGTATTAGCGTAGAGGGAGACCTAGGACACCCTGGAAGATGCGTGCAGTCTCATTCTTTCAGTTGGGTGTAGGCACGAATGCCTCGCTTGCAGCGGATTATAAATGGTTAAGGAGGATGTGTTTGATGCCAGGTTTCCTTACTTGTAAAAGCAAATTACAGACTTGGTGCCTTCCTTGTGCAGTTTTCCGTTTGCAGCTTAAAAGCAAGTTTTCCTAGTAGTATGGCATCTAGAGATACAATTAACCCATATTGTATCATTTGGAAATATCATTTCTTTACCGAGCATTTATTATCTATCGTTTGTATTGAAAATAGTCACCAAGAGAAGTAATCCTTAATTTCAATAAGTAGTAAACACTTCAATAGGTCATTGATTACAATGTTTCTTTTAACGATTCACCTAGTCAAAATTTAAAAAAACAAACAAATGGGTTATCATCAGAAGTTCCTTGTGCTGATGTGCAGGCTTGATCACTGCTTTAAGAAAACTCAAGAAAACATACAAACAAAAACAACCTAGCGCTTTCTCTCATATTAACACCACTAAAACAATTACGATCCTTGCATTAAACAACAAAATAGCTTCACATTAACTACGTTACAATGGAAGTGCCATCAGAAGTAAGTTGGTGTACATGTCGAACATTTACGGAGAGGTTTTTCAACGGAAAATTCAAAATCATGCAGCGTTTTGGACTGAAATTAATAACAAAGTAATAGAACCAAAGTTACATGCAATCTGCATTTAGTTCTTGTGTGGGAAACAAACCAAAAGATAAAACGACCAGGAGTGTAGAAAACAAAAAGACAAGGACACAAAAGTGGGAGACAAGAGTCCTTAATGTATTTTGAGTGCGTTTGTAATATGTCGATAAATGAAATACTACTTTGAATTTATTTATGTTTTAACAATTTTTTCTCACGTTCCTCGAGAATCTGTGAAGGACTACTTGTACAACTTCTCGGGTCGCCCAACAGTCAGTGAATGTCAAGAAGTAACGGGTATGTTGCAGTTTTTTGCTCGACGAGATCACATTGCTTTTGAATTCAGTTTTGCGCGTGAACCTGTTATATTTTCCTATTTCATCTTTACTTTAATTAGTCTACAAACGCTTTCTTTGTTTAGACACGGAATGCCTTTGAATAGGCGTGTTGTGGGCTGGCTCTGCACGCGGAAAGGTATCTTGTTCGGGGCGCTTGGCTGTTGCGCGAGGGCGCCGGCGCAAGCGGGCTGAGCGGCCAGTCCGCGTCTTGTGTGCAGGCTGTGCGTAGGCGTGCCCGAGTTCGAGAGCGCTCCACGCGGCGCAACGGAAAGTAAACAAGGCCGTCTGTATGGAGCAAACGGGGAAGATGGCATGACTAGAAAACGGTCCGCTCACGTAACGCTCCTTCACTAGAATGAATTGTGGGTCTAGGAGTAGTGTGGTACTTACTGTGGGCCCACTTCTTCTGCTTGTGTTATGTAGCATGATGGGTTGCAGCAACTCAACAAACGTTCAGAAATTAGAGTGGCTAACTATATCTTTCCTCAGGACTGGTATGGTGCAAGAGCTTTACAATAATGATAACGCGCAGTGTTAATGGGTAAAATGATATTTTCAGAAAGTACGTTTTAACGCTAGGCACTAGAAAATATATTTGTTTGCCTAATGATTGCTTTTTATGGACACATCATTTGTGCAGTGAACGAAAGTGATTCTTGTACTGTTAGGTATGATGTGAGACTACAGAGAGTAGTGCACACATTAGAGAGAAATAGACATGAGTTGACTGATATGCATGTTCATGAGCAGTCGCGTTCTTGCTGTTTGCAGACTGTATGTCTGTGGCTAATGAATCTTTTATTGAGAGAAATTTGTTTTCCTAGCTTCTGTTTATTAAAAGTTATAGTAGAGTTGGGCGTTATTAAAATATGTAAATGACAAAGATTGTGGAAACAGAACAGTTTCAACAGGTGTTGCATGAAACACCGTCTCTAACAAAGTGTTTCTTTGGAATTTCGGAATCAGAACTTGGACACGGTCATTGGATTACAACACAATGTCCGCCCGCTCTCTACGAGTTGACCACAGAGTTGCGTGCGATCAAGACTCGCCGGAGCCTTGAACTCCAAACGCGCACGATCCCGCTGCGCTCCGCACATGCTCCATCCCCGCTCGGCTCCGCTCTGCCCCTTCTCTGCCTGTGGCCCAGCCCCGCCTTCTTCCATTCCCGCTTGTCCCTGCCCAACGCCCCCTCGACTCCGCTCTACTACTCTTCCCCCCAGCTCCATTGCCACTCCGACATGCTCGGCCCTGATCTGACCCCGCTTCGCCCCTGGCTTCATCTGCGCACTTTCGGCCGTCTCCCCACGTTCCGTCACACTTCGTCACCAGCTCCATTACCGCTCTGCATCTGCTCCGGATTCGCTCGACTCCCATCTGACCCCTGCTTCGTCCCTGTGCCATCTCCACCCTCGCTTCCCTCTTTCCGTCACACTTCGCCTCTTCTCAGTTCTGCTTCGCGTCTGTTTTGCGCCAGCTCTTCTCTTTGTCCCCGCCCATCCCTGTTCTGACCTCACGAGGGTCCCCGCTTCTCCGCTCGTCTCTGCTCAAACCCCCAGGTCTCCCTCCCACTCTCTGTGCCCCGCCTCCACCCCCGCCCTCTCCCCGCAGGTGGCCATGACACGGCCTCTCGCGGCACCCGCCGGACACCGCGTTATTATTTCGTTGCACTCGCCCTTCAGAAACTTCGAGGTCGTTGTGGTTTCATACGATGCGATTCCCGCTGTCGTAATGCTTTGTTTTTACGACAGCTTTCGATTACCTGCCGCGTCGAAAACTTCGCGGCTCTCCCTGCGCTGTTGTGCTTTTGTCTTTCGTGAACATCACGCCTCGACGACCTGAAACTTGAGATCTGTGCCGTCGTCCTTGTCGCTCATTAAGCTCTCTGACGTATAACGGGCCGTTTCGCGCTTAAAGTCGCTCTAAGATTACGGGGTTTCTACCAATTTATTTATGGAAGTGTATTCAATGTTTCTATTCGGACGACGTTTTCGTGGAGCCGTTATTACAGTCGTTTCTTACTGGCGTCTACTCTGCGCTGTAATTTAACTGCTCTGCTACCTATTATCGTTTATTTTTGCCGCGAGGAAAATTGAATTGAAATAAACGCACGTTTCAACCTCCTAATGAGAGACGGCTTTATTATTCTGGTAGGAGATATTTTAAAGTGTCATCTGAGCCGGCAAGGCAGCTGACCTCCTTCGAGGTCGGACTTTGGAATGTCCGGTTCCTGTTCTTTGCTTGGATAGAATTTCTAAACACATTTATATTCTGATCGAATCTCTCTCTATTTTTGTGCCTACAATTATGTCAAAGTAAATGTTTATTTATTAGACAAATGAGGGGATGCAGACAGTTATGAGTGCAAGAACCTTTTTTCCGCTATTGATGTTGAGTTTTTATGTATTGATTTGCACGAAGATAAATTATTGTTGCAGGAAATGAATAACTCGGTATTTGAATTTAAAGAACTACTCAACAGTGGGGTCGTAAATGTGTAATAGAAAACGACCTATTATCATTTCTTTGTGTTAAAGTGAAACACTAAGGAGATTAATGCAATTGTTGTTAGAATATTTGTTTTAACCTAGTCACTCGGCAAAGACAAAAAATATACATTTTATTTTAAATGCCGTTCTTGCAGGGCAGAGGGGGGTCCTTTTCTTGAAGTAACATATCATCGAACGTCGGGCTCTTAGTCCCACGGTTCATCGACGAAAACTGCTTCCCTTCACCATCTTTACCTGTCTTCTGCGTTTGTGCACTTCTTTCTAAAACAACCTGTACACGTAAGTTGATTTCTGAAGTCATTCTTTTTTTTTATCTATTCTATTTCGTTCTTTACTTAATATTCATCCGCTCAATTTCGAGGGAATGATTTTCTGGATGAAAATCTTCATTGACGCTCACAGAAACACATACGATTTATTTTCAAACAGATCCTTGTTTATGTGGTTTGGAAAATATTTTGGGAAGATCTACACAAGTAATAAATTCGTAAGTAATAACTACTCTGGTTTTCGTAAGATATTCATTTCGTTGGAGCGCTCTTGCCTGACACACGCAGTGCCTTGTTTGAGGAAGCAACACCTTGGATCTTCGTCTTGCATTTTGGGGAGAAGGGAGCTTCGTGGACGAAGTAAAGCTGTAGATCCGTCTGCTCCCCCGCCCTCGACCCTGCCACGTCCTCCCACAGCACTGCCATTCCCGCCTTAGCCTCTGCTACTACCTCCACCGTCGCCTCTACCATCCCCGCCTTCGTCGCCACCCCGACCCTCGTCCCCGCTCACCGTATCTCACCGCCGCCATCTCCTCCACCCCCGCACGCTGTTGCCGTCTCCGTCACACCCTCCTTCGCCCTCACCTCCACCGCTGCCTCCATCCTATCTGCAACAGCCTCCGCTGCCGCCGCCGCCGCCGGCGCGAAAGGTTAGCTCGAGTCGCGCGCGCGGAGCGGCGTTGCGGCGCCTTGCGTAAGCGAAAGGTTAGCGCGCGCCGGCTCCGCCCCCGCGCCGCCCCCGCACCGCCCCCGCAGCGCAGCGCATCGCGCCGTCGCTCTGCCTCCGCGCCGAACTAACTCGCTCGGCCTAACGAGGCGGAACGCCGCCGAGGAAGACGTCAGTTTTCCGGCCAACTACTCGTGGAGTAGTACGTTTCGGGACTCGGCGTCACCGGATGGGCGTCTTCCCTTGCTTTGAAAAGCGCTCGCCCGTGGAAATGCGTTGTCGCGCGGTTTACGTTGTCCCCGGTTGCTACTGGTGTAGTGTAATCTACTACTTGTCATTATGTGCTAATTGTGCAAATGATACGGAGAAGTGTACAGACCTGATATTCGTATACTTTTATGTATGTTTGCTTTTGGGATATTAGTCGTAAATAGAATTTCCATCTTCCATATTTTTGTCTAATATAAACAGGAATAAACTAGACTGCTGTTATAAATTAATGTCGAAAACAATTAAATTTTGATTCACAACGCTTCTTTATTACAATGTTTAATGTATGCGTATTTATCCGTAGTATGATTAATGCAAGTAAATATTAATGGTCAGTGAGGGGTGATTCAAGCTACTCTTTCTTTTTGCTATTATTCTTCGCGTAGAAAAATTTAATAAATATACCCACTCTTATTTTCGAGCTCGTCCGCAGTAAGGAGAAGCTCACCTTAGCTTGTTTTACATAATGAAGCCGGTGAAGTCCTCGTGGCCTTTACGAAGCGTTTCGGGCGGCTCGGCGGGTTCTGGCGCTGACCTCTGAAGGTTACGCCCTGCGCCAAAGTGATGGCAATGTTCGAATAATTCTAACCTACCAAAAGAGATTAACTGTGGTGACTGAAGGAAACTGAGACTGTTCACACAGTGCGACCAGTCATGCACACGTGTTGTATCAGAGCAATGTTCTTATAAAGGGCAAGGGACACTTTCATAGGCCAGAAACCCTGAAAATTGTTCTCGAGTTATTTTGTGTTTGTGGGTGTGTGAGAGAGAGAGAACTGGTGTGTATGAAAAGAGGTTTTCTTAAAAACTCCTTTTGTCTCGATTGCTACCGTTCATTTACATTGTCTATCATTTCCACGGTAGTATCCTTCGTCTCTTTCTCTCTCTCTTTCTCTCTCTCTCTTTATATATATATATATATATATATATATATATATATATATATATATATATATATATATAGTGGGAGTTCTTTTAAGATCCACTAGACCCAACAAGAAAGACTTTCTAATGTGGCTAAGAGAGTAATTCAGTCCGAGGAGAGAACCGTGTTTATCTATTACCATCGTCGGAAAGCTGCTTTGCACCCGACGGCTAGGTAGATCTGTAGTTTGTATGCCAGTTGTCACTTTCGTAATATTGTGTGTAGCCCACTACACTCCTCCCTCGGGGGTGCAAGCAAGAGTGTCTCTTTTGTGTGTGTGTCTTTCATTTCTGTAAACGTACAGTTCTAAGTCGGATTTTTTTAAGACAGACCAACGCCCATATCCTTAGTGTCGAACGAATTATTGCGACATTGTGATTATGATTCCTGGTATTGTACACGCCAGCTATAAGTGAATATGTAAGAAAAGGGAAATAAAATATAATTATGTAAAATTCAATGCAATTGAAACAGTGACGCGGTTAATAAATCTGCTTCTCTAAACATTTTCTTATTTTGTCGCGTAGGTTGCGTGCTTGCGGGAATCTCCGAACTCGAGGGTTTTCGTATTCGGGGAAAGTCGTTGGGAATGGCCGCCCACACAGCCGCCCGCTGGGACTTGATAGCCAGGACTGGCGTGATTTCCGTGTTGCTGAAATCGGCGCCCATTTGCGTGTGAAAAGTTAAATTGGACTCACCACGTCACTGGGGCCTGTCGCAGTGGATTGTAAACATCGCCACTCACCTGAAAGAAAAGAGGATAAAACATTAGTAATTTATTCCATTAGCTGAAAAGTTTAAAGAAGGTTTGTTAATGCAGTAATGTGTTGTTTTTTTATTTTAGAACAGATGTTTCCATAAATACTTCAGTTTTATTTCCATTTTGTTTCGAGAGAAGTCTTCAGATGTCTTAGTAGTTTCGTTCTGCGTGAATCGTTATTAAAGAAGACTAATTGAACATGTATAAAATTGTATCAGTATATTGTACCAATATACTTTTATTTTATAATTTTGTCCATTCACTCGAATCTTCGATTCAGACTTCGAGAAAACTTCCGATTTCACTATCGGTTTGCAGCCATGAAGCCTCCAACAAATACGACACGCAGCTATGTTGGCAAGTGCATCCTGGTTTCTTCACATTGCTCGTTCTCAATTACTTCGTAGCCTGGCTTCATTATCATCTTCAGAGAATACATGGCACAGGTTTTGTAAGCAATTACGATCGTGAAATATTATCTTCACCCTTAATATTTGAAACACATCTTCCGAGGTCTTAATGATGATCAAGCTAGTGCTTTCACTGGAGCATAAACAATTAATCCTACCAGCGCCGTGTTTCACTCGAACGGTATTATTAACCTGGATCGTGTTTTTTTAAACGCCCGGCACACAGCAATCTCGCTTTTTATTCACGAAGGCAGCTTGTCGGAACGGATAACAGTATGTTTTAATTTCACGATCGATTTGAGCGCTAAGTGATTTAGCGGCAAAAGAAAGCGAGAGCGGACCCTTCCTGTTAATGTGTGGAGCGCGGGGTCGAAATCCGACGCCTTTTTTGCATTTCGGTCGCGCTCCGCCGCATGGAAACGGATCCGTTGCACTCGTGACGTCTAAACGTATCTTGCCTCTCCCCCTCTCCCACACTACTCCACTTCGCTCTTCGTAGCGGAATGGCTTCATGACGCAAGGAGAAGGGAGCACCTTGCGCATCTCCCAACACCGTAGCCAGTAAGCAACCCAGGGGCACATACCGTCTGCGTGCTCTTAAGTGAAAGGGACATTTTATAGGCAGAGAAGAACACAATTACACCTGATTGTAATTTTAGGAAAGAAATCGATGCCATTAATTTAAATATGTGCTGTTATGGGAATTCACTCTTTCTCAACCGAATAGTAGTATAACTTGTTGTTTAGTGCATACGTTGCTTCACACACACACCCCGAACTTTTATTCACAACATAAGTTAATAACGTAGCAAGATGTCGTTTCGGTAATGTGGCTGATACCTGTCATACGTGGACCAGGCAAATATTCTTCCCTTGCTTTAGAATATCCTGTAGGTTTTGTGTGAGAGTTGGCAAGCAAACACGACCGGGTTTACCCCTTAGGGACTGTTTGGCAGAATTGAAAAATGGATAAGAACTCGGGCAATTAATGTGTTTCACTCTGGTCAATTAATTCACTGCCTTGCCACAAGAGATACTTGGAGAGCTGGTGAAATTATGTCGATGATTATTAAACTGAAAGTCAGTTACAAGTGATATTATGGTTTAAGAAATGTAAGTGTTTGGAAATCTGGTGCGAGAGCACATTTTATAATGAGAGTGTTGAACATTCCATTTAATGGTATTAGTTCCGCCAATGCAGATGTTTTAATGGAATAAAAATAGATACAATTCAAATATATATATATATATATATATATATATATATATATGAAATATAACAACACATCCTTATAATTCAAGGAAACTAAGCCTTGCAATTATAATGTATTAGGTAACAGGAGCCTCTTTCTCTTGATTCGAGGTGCCTCACCTTTGTGTCACCATTTTAACTGCTCTCCTTCGTATAAAAAGACTTCCTCGACTCCCATCGCTCAAAGGAGATCGACGGGTTCATTAGAGCGTTGCCTCTTACGTGAACCCCGGGCGAACATTTTGGGGATAAGGGCGGACAGATTTGTATCACGTACGCGACGTGGTCCTTTCTTTCCAGAGTCACCTCGCTAACGAGGGAGCGGGCGGCCGGGCGGGTGTCCGCGAAACAAAATCGCGCCCGCGGAGCGCTCTTCCGCGTGGCGTAAGGGGGGCCAACTTTCGAATCTCCCAGCTCGCGCTCGCGTTTTGTCACCTGGCGCTCGCCCGTGTCGGGTCGTCGAACTTCTGCTGGACCATTAACCGAAACCGAGATCTGTTGCCCGAAATCGAGGGATGTTACCCGAAATCGAGAGATGTTACCCGCCACCGAGCGCTGTTGCCAGACACCAAACGCTGTTACTCGCCATCGAGAGCTGTTACCCGCCAACGAGAGCTGTTACTCGAAACCAAGAGCTGTGATCTGAATCCAAAAACAATTGTCCGAAACTGAAGGCTGTGAGATGAAACCAAGTACATAACAGATATCGCTTGCTGTTGAATTGAAACTATATGAAGAAAATAACTTGGATTTTGAAAATAACAAAATAAATCATTTTGTTTTATTTTATTTTTCGATTCGGAGTTTTTATTTTCTTTGGGATTAGTTTTTGCTTTTCTATTAGGGAAACGTTTTCTTTCTTAAAGTACATTTGGCATCGTTGTGCAATCAAAAATGGGCTATCTCCTAGATAAGGTCAATTTTCATGAAACAACCAGGATGTAAAAATATTATATCACGTGTTAATGGAAAACCAGTTAGCATAACTGCACAGTTTCACTGTGTTAAGAATAACTGTACTGTTGATGTTCAAGGAGAAGTCTTTCAGAACATCGGTAAGCACGATTTTCGTTTGAGCGGCCGGAGTTTAGAAAACGTGTTCATGCCCTTGCACACCCCAGCAGGGCGGCCGCCGGGCCGTTTCGGTGCCGGTCTGCGCTCCGTGGCATTGCGACATTGCGGCGCAGCTCGCGCGCGGCCGCCGCGGCCGACTTCGTGAAGGAAGCGGCGGAGCAGCGCCGCATTATCCTCGCCTTAATTCTGGCGGAGCGCGACGGACAGACGACGCAGCGCGGCGCGGTGGGGCGTCGGAGAGCCCCACCGCCCTGAGGCGTCGGAGAGCGCTTTCCCCGCAACACCCACGCCGCCCCGCAAGCCCCGCACGCTCCGCAACTGCTCCGCTCCGCTCCGTCCCGCCTCTCCTCGCTCTTCCCCGCCTCGCCCCGTCCCGCCCTGCTCCGCCCTGCCCCGCCCCGCCCTGCTCCGCCCTGCCCCGCCCCGCTTCATCTCCCGGAGCTCCTCTCCAACCCATAACGCTACGCTCCATCTCGTCACCCTGTGCTCCTCTTGCTCCGTCTCGCCTCGCCTTTCCTAGCATCTCCCATCGCTACGCCCTGCCTCGCCTTGCCAGGCTCCTCACCATCCCATAACGCTCTGCTCCGTTCCATTTCATTTTCTCACGACCTGCTCTGCCTTACTCGATGATCCATTATGCTCCGTTCTATATTTTGCCCGTCTTTGCTTCTCCTCTGTCCATGTCCCCCGCCCCGTCCTACTCTCTTCTGTCTTCGTCCCATGCCCTCCCTGCCCTTCCCCGACCCTGAGACTACTTTCCGCACGTCTCGTTCCGCCCCGCCCCGCAGGCTCCGCTTTGTCCTTTCCGTGCTTCTCCGCTCTTTACCGCACTACCCCACTCTGTCCCGACCGCGCTTTCTCGCTCTTCACCACATCGCCTCGACCTTACTCTGTCTCAGTCGCCACGCCCTCTCCAACCGCCTCTCTCGGGATACCCTAGGGCGTAGAGTAGACGCATGTCGATCTCGTCTCCCTGGTTCCTATCGCTGCACCGCTCCGTTCCGCCTCATCTGATACCTATTCAAAGTACCTCCTTCCTTGCTTCTCTCCGCCTAAGTTCTGTCGACTGGTCCCCGTCCGCTTTTCCTTTCGCCCGCAACACCTTCCCGTTTCGACATGTCTCTTTCCACCCCGCTCTCCTACTGAAGAATACGCAGCTCAGCAATGTTTCGTCCGACCCTTGTTTCTTCTTGCGATGTCCCCTTTCCTGCTGGGTAATGTATTCTCACTTAACTGAAGTATCTTTTAAGAAGTATTCGTATTCTTGGCTATTCAGACACGCTTCTTTCCGTAGAACCTCGCGAGTCACTCGTCATTGCTCTTTGGAAGGGGCGTGTAGTTGTTCTTTTGAATAATTATTTACTTACTTCAGCCGTGTTCTGAAAGTACCTGTGAAGTCGGTAGTTCAGTATGAATATCGTTATGCGTGTGTCAATGCCATTTGGAAGCAAGTAGCTGATGTTGCCAGATGTTTCAAGGAAATGAACATATAGTCCCCTTATGCGTTCTCCCGGTATACATCACTACATTCACTGTGAGACAGCTAGCTGGAGAACCGCTAACCGACCGCCACGTTCTTTGAAGTGTTTCCGAGTTTTTGTACCTGTCGCCTGGTAACACATCACTGTTATTACCTCCTCGGCCCTATACTTACTGCCGTTGTGAGGTCATCATCTAGCAAATTCGCAGTGAGCTCTGCGAAGACAGGTGGACTTCGCTTTAAACTTGTCACGCGCTTGAAGCGTATTGTGTGAATGAGCGTTTAGTACAATGCGATCTGTGTTTCCTGACACGGTTATTACGTTTTCCCTGTTGCGGCGTTGGCGTCTGCAGTGCCAACTCATTGCTTTCTTTTCTTTATAGTGACTTTTACTTCACGTACGCGCGCTCTCCGATATATAGTTTCCCATCCAGAGTTGTGGCGTGATGTGAGTTCCACTTCCAACGACTCGTCTCGAAGCGCCCCACGCGCTGACTTTCCATTTCGGGGTGTGGGATGTTCTGAGGGATGAGTGCTTTACTCATTAGCGTTGGCGAAGGAGACGACTTTATGTCCTCGTCTTTCATGACGATGGTTTTACCTTTGTCTTCATCTGTAAAAAGAATTGTAGGGTAATCATGACAATGATAATTGAATGATTATGGTTGGGATGATTTTCTGATGGAATAGGTGTAAGATTTGAAAAGCTAACCTGGTGAAAATGCCCATGTCTTACGCTGGTCATGCTCAGGCTTTGGTTCCGCCTACTTTGTCACTGCTCCAAGTCCTTACTCGACTTCCATCGCCGGGTCCGGTGATTCAAATCATGGTCAATCCATGTGGAATTTGTAGGGCGATAAAGGGAAGTAGGAACTAATATTTGAAGTTGTTGCATTTCCCTTCTAATTCCATTCAGTGCCACATCCTATTCAAAATTCAATAATCTTGCATTTATCACATGCCGCGTGACATCATCATCATAATATCAACGTGTTGCGATATTTGGAAACCAGAGGACTCCCGCTGTGAGAATCGGCCTCCGGGAGGCTGTTGTTCTTTCGTCTCCCTGCAATTCAGGCTCAACAAATGAGTTCCACTGCTCTTATTTAATTTGGGGCAAATTCTTTCATTCTCTTTGCAAACGCCAGTGCATTAATTTCGTGCGAGTTGGGCTTGTATTGTGGCTCCCAAATATGAAAGATGTTTGCTTTCTAAACCTACGTAGCAGATTCTCGCTGCTCCAAATCCATATCACCCACACTTTACCATTCTTTTCCCGCCTTCAGAGTTTGCACAGATTTCCTCTCGTGCAAGTTAGCTTCATTGGACCTGAGATTTCATTCCTTTTCATACTCAGTGAAAGTCGGTGTGCGTTATGGATTCTGAAAATGGATTGTCACGAAGTTACAATATTTGATTCCGCCTGTGTCAGAGTCCGGAAGCTTCTCTTATCCAGACGGATGCTGCAACTGATTGAGCTATGGAATGAAACATTGCATTCGTGACGTTTAATGATCTTATATGTGATCAGCAATATGACTCACTCAGCTTGGCGCTTGGCTTACTTAGCGGCTTCGCCGTTGGCGCTGCAGCTTCGTTGAACGGGTAAGACCGAGTGCCGACACGGTGACGAATTTTCGACACTAGCTACAAAGCTGAATAGAATTGAACCACTATCTGGAGGTAATCTGAGCGTCTAGTTACTCTGATCGACAGTTTTCCGTGGTTTCTCTTATCAGATCTAGACGAATGCGTGAGCAGTACCTTAAGAAAGGGTCCACGGACCGTGCACGATCTTCCCTTACTAATCCCTGTTTCCTCTTCTGCTCTTAAACACACACGTACACTTACCTGCACGGCATTATTACATAAATGCACTTAGAGCTTTTATCTCGTCTGGGGTGGTGTTCCGCTCTGGGGTGATACCTTGAAGGGGAAGCCTGCCCGAGTAGATTGGTGCCGGATCTCACGTGGTGGATCAGTGGGGGAGGAGCAGCACCACTTCCTGGGATATAAAATGAACAGCACTTACGAGTCTAATAACCTGGCCAGTTGACGCGCCCAGAATCAGTTGACTCACTGAACTTACACGCGATACAAATGGAGATGGAGGGTAATAATGCGAGGATATGGAATCCGCCTTCTTTGGCCTCTGAGACGTGGACGTCTGTGCAGGGGTCGCGATGCCACCAGCAGCGGCAGAGAGAAGCGGGCCGCGGGGCGGTGGCGGTGGTGGCGGCGGCTGCGCGCAGGAAGCGAGCAATTACGCGCGCGGCGCCATTGTGGGCGAAAAAAGGCGAGCGGTTTCTTCTGTGACATCGTTCGCGCCCGCGTGAATGAGGCGAAGGCGAGAGCGGTGCGGCGACCGCGTCCCACGCGCGCCTGCGGATGGGAGGCGGCGGGCGCCTTGCCCTGCCCTGTTCCGCCCCGCCCCGCTCCGCCCAGCCCCGCCCTGCCTCGCCCCGCCCTGCCCCGCCCGCCCAACGCTGCATCGCGCACCGTAACGGGCTGCCGACCTCTGCGCGATGTGATAGTATTGACGATGATGATGATCAATGAGGTTTTACGGCGTTTTAGCTGTAAATCTCGCATTCGCCTTGTCATTTTTCTATAGATAATTCACTAGATACTGAATGAATTGTTGGGTACTGTTGATAAGTCTACACCGAAACAAAACCCCGTATATGTGCGCCATTGCTGGATAGGGAATTACCTCTTTCTCCAAACCTTCATCGAGACATAAAAATTAGAAGTTTATGGAATCTTTAAACACCAGCCCTGCTACATACAACTGGCAATACTTGTGGCACTGCAACAAACCTTACAATACTATCGCGCATTATGCGCAAACGATGTATCCCAGGCTCTAAAACCTAGAGTTTATGAATCCGGGACGTGTGTTATTGTTTTTATAGCGTACTTTAGAAAATCAGAATTTTTAACCATTCTAGGCGGTTTTACTCTATTGCATACTCGACATCCCTCGCGTGAGTAGTCAAATATGAGAATAGATTTGAAAAATTAAATTGAATATATGATTTTCTGTACATTATAATTTCACAAATCTAATTTTGTTTGTTAATAAAGCAATGCTGGGACGTTTTTCCACGCACAGCTGGCGTTCCAGTGAGGTGCAATTTTTACTGTTAAAAGAATTATTACAAACGTGAGGATTGTTCGCGCAGGGCTGTAAAAACTAGCTGCTGTAAAAACGTGTCTGGGACCTCGTAAATGTGATCGACCAAAATCTCTTAAAACAGCAATAAAACATTCATAAAAGTGAAACATCAAAAACCTAGCCAGCTGAAAATTATTTCGAGCTGATGAAGAATCGAGTAGGATCATTCAACAGATAGAAAGAGGAAAACTCTTTAAACATAATATCCTGTTCTCAAACGAGGTGTTAAGATCTACTTTCTCGTATGAAGGAGAAGAATCCGGAGAAAGAGGACACGTCATTTTCAAGAATCTCTTTCAGAGAGACATCAGCATGGTGTTTCTGTCGAGGTTTCTCACAGAGTTCGTGCCTTTTCATCGGTACTGGGCTTTCGAATGGAATGCTAATATTGGATACACCCAGTAACGGTATTTAAAAGTTTGTTCACTTGCAAAATGAAAATAATATTGGGATTTGGCCGGTACTGAATCCGAGCAGTCAGTTTTGCGACTAACAGTGAGCTTTGCCGGCTGGGAGACAAAGAGAGCCAGCTATGAAAAGATTAATGATTTTTGTTACGTTGAAATTGCAACAGATTTTATAATATTACAGTCGTGGACAATCGCCGGTGTTTAAAATAGGGAATTGGGCTTCACCGGTTTTGAAACTTAAGAACGATATGAACGGAATTGTGTTGGGGAGAGTGTCTTTCAGTGGGAATATTTCTCAACTTCAGGTGCTTCGCAACTTGTTGAACAGTTGAGCTGTTGTTTTTTAAATTGTAAATTCGCCTATTTTAAGGATAAGGATTCGCTTATGTTAAAAATTGTTTCTCCTACTGCATTGGGCTACCGTAGATAGTTTACAACTTCATTGTACAATTTGTTAGTTTTCGTTGCTTAAGAACTTAAATTTCTAAACATTCATAGTAGTAGATTAACACAAAATTCATACTGGAACTTTTTACGCTTCAGATATAATTGTAACTGGTTGGAATACACATGATTGTTACCGCGAAGCACATTACGCATCCTTTTTGGTATCCAATGAAAGTACATTAAACGTGTTTATAAAGTAATACGTATTGATAGTTCGTGTTCCAGTGTGTTTTCTTTAATTTCTAGTCGTACTTTTTAGCGTTTTCAAATAAATATGTTTGTCACTTACAAGTGAAGTTCATTAATTTTAGAAATCCTCACAGCTTCCCAAGCTGTAAATAATATGGAAAGTGTGGTAAGCTAATTCATCATTACACTTCCTAAATCTTACATAAACATATGCAATTACGCTTCGCTGTCGTAATTGCAATATATCCTGAAACGTAGAACTCAATTTGCATTTATTACGTAAATTTTATGATCCAAAATTAATTTCTGAACAAGCTTAAATATTTCAAGTCAAGATAATATTTTAGTGGGAATCTTGTCCAATTTAAATGTTTAGATTAACCCAGATTCATCATTTTCAGGGTATTTCCAGGTTAAAATTATGCTTCGCTGACAGTGTTTCTCTTGATATTATGGGAATCTCTGTGATATTATTGCTTGCCCGCACTTTTCCTTATCAAAAAATTGCCTTAAACAATCGGAAATCGATGAGTCCTTTTGACAAAATTAGTAAATGAGGGCACTTTACCCACATAAGTGGATATCTGAATTTTCGTTACGCAATATTAATAAGTTTCTTAAATATTCGTAATGAAAATATTTTCAAGGTTTCCCCAAATTTCTTAATTATGGAAACTTGGAACTGCTCGTTACTGTGAGGGGACTCATTTACTCGCTGAACCGTAAACTGCAACTTTCCAGCACGTTTGCTGACGCGTTGGCGACGATGCACATGTCATTCCTAATTCTTGATTCGTAATGTTCTTACAAATCCAACTGAGTCAGACAATAAGATGTTTATATCATGGCGTCACACAACCAAGTTATTAATTTTTCAATTTCTTGTGTTATAATTATTATTATTATTATTATTATTATTATTATTATTATTATTATTATTATTATTGAAATATTTTGCTGAATTTCGATCGTTCCTTAAACATCTTCAGGTTCTCTTGTACTGAGACATCTTGTAGGTGACCTCGAATCTGAGAATACCACGTTTATGCTTCACTGATCACCGTTCCAAGTTTATCTTGTCTGGGAAATTCCAAACCGTAATTAAACTGGTGTGTCGATTTCTGTCAGAGGGCATCTCCTGGAATTCCTTGTGCATGCACAGGTGTAAATGTGGATATCGCTGGCGTAGCATTTGATGCTTCACCCGGGACTCTCGCAGTCACCAGTGAAAAACAAAAATTACGCCAATTGATCGTCATCGAGGTAGACACGGGAGTGGTGCAGAGTATTGCCGCCCTCAGGGCCTGCTTCGATGCCCCTGGAATGTCGACTGATACGTTTAGCTGTGGGTCAGAGCGAAAAGTGTATGTATGAAAAGTAGATTAGTCCCTCCCCTCCATGTGTAAATATACAGAAAATACGCGATAATCTACATTCTTTCTGTAATCCTAATCATGTTCTATAAATCACTCCTCTCAAAAGAACTGTATGCTCTCTCATCGTGCCTCCGCTTCCTTCCCATCATTGAGTAAATCTGATAATTTATATATGAGATAGCTTTTAAGATTCACGAGCGCGTAAATTAGAAAACTTGAATTGTCGATAAAAATCGGAAATAAATATCCATCCAGCGCAGGCGGCACGTCCGGCGTGGGAGCAATGGCGCACACCAGGGAACGAAGCTAGCGAGCGACTTCGTTTCCGACCTTAGTCCCACGTGCCCCTTCACCACCCACCCAACGCTCGTCTGGAGGCGCAATTAGTGCCCTGGGAGAATCCTCTCTTCTCTCCTCGCCCTGCCCCGTCGCGGAGAGGCGTCTTCGCCCGCGGGAAAGTGCTGCTCCGGTAAACGCCCTTAATTTGCGGGCCAATTGCGCGACGTGGCCTCGCCCGCGGCCGCTCTCCGCCCCTCCCCGCCCCCGCCCGCTGTATTCTCTCTTTCCGCGCCGGAATCCAGGCCGCTCCGCTCCACGCCGCGCTTTCGTTGATCGAGCTGCGCTTCCGAGCGAGGGGCTGCGAAAGCATCGGCCTCCGCCACCGAAGGCGCAAGTGTTTCGTGCGGTTGAGTGGGATGAGAAGAAGTTGCGACTTCTCTTGTTTCACGCGTTTATTGGAGAGAAAGGTAAATAACTGCACGCTACCGGTGCATTCGATATCTCTTTCAGTGAGCTTGTTCCTGTTGAATTGTTTCCCTCCCGTAGAATGGACTCCTGAAGAGGTCTTACTTAAGTTGTTTTTTTTTTTGAGTTACGTTCTCGCGAAACCCCTTCATGAATTTCATACAAGAACTCGACATTTATGATGAGATGATCTTAGGAGATACGACGACTTAACTCATCATGCAGACGTATTTTTAAGATTTAATATTAAGAGATGAAAGTCTCGTACGAGAATAATGTGTTGATGAGATTTCACCGAAGGGAAGCGGTAGAAGCAGTACTAGCGGATTTAGTGTTTGACGAACGTGCTGTTTAGCGCAGAGAGAGTAATTCATAGACAGTGGAAATAATAATGAAGCAAACGAGCTGGAAACATGACATTTTGAATCACAAATGATGTATACGTGCGTCCGTGATGCACGCGAAGAAGCGTATCTAGAGGCGTAGATCACTACGCTCAGGGACTCTCACTAGCCGTGCTGCTAATTTCACACCTGTGTTCTCCAAGGACCGAGCCGTCATCGTGGTGAGTAGAGGGCGGCGCGAGTCGTGGTTTCGTTATTATCGCAGCCTACCCGATTCAATCCAATCCAACTCGCACAAACGTACGTTGCGTGGTTTTCTGATCGTACGAACCATTCCTGGAGCTAATCAACGAAAGGTGAAACCTTGCCCGTTGCCATCTCGGGTCTCATATA
The DNA here is from genome assembly GCA_011170035.1 of Teleogryllus occipitalis. Taxonomy (NCBI): domain Eukaryota; kingdom Metazoa; phylum Arthropoda; class Insecta; order Orthoptera; family Gryllidae; genus Teleogryllus; species Teleogryllus occipitalis. The sequence goes on along the minus strand of BLKR01000099.1, from coordinate 57,348 downwards.
TGTGGGATGATATTGAGCGCGAATCAAGGGATCGGGGCCCGACAGAGTTCTCCTTAAGTTGCTGTGCTGTTAAGAGAAAAGCTCCATCCCCGGCATTTCAGCAAAGGTTAAGGTCTGGAGTGCGGCGCCGCAGTGTAGCGCCCATAGTGCGCAAAGTTCATTGCTGTCATAACGCGCCCCCTACCGGCCTTGCCTCCTTGCTTGCGCGCAAGCGCTCTACCCACACACGACGAGGTCTCACCAGAGAGCTACAAAAGCGAGTATGGTTCAGTAAATTTTTCTTATTTGAACTCGGTAAGTGAGAAATTTGGCCTTATCTGCCTAGAACACGATTGTGTGATAACTTTATTCTAAGATTTTCTCTGTAAATATTATAATTTCTTGACTAGGACATTGTGGACTCACAAAAATGCATTATTTGTCATTGCTATCATTTGAGAAGGTAGAAAAGTAAAAAAAAAAAAAAAAAATTGATTAGTTTTGTTTTTGTATAAAGCTAAAAGAATACGTAAATTTCTTTTCCTAATTTATAGTCCTTGATCGTGCGAGAAGAACAATTCTAACATTTTATCGACTCTTTGAAGTGGGTCACTATTATAACTCTGAAATGTAGTTCTTCCTGCTAATAGATTTCTACTGAATTCTGTAATCACTTGTTCTTCCATTGTTGACGCGGTGATATGATTCTCAGTCACGTTCTTCGATTTATTGTCTGCAAGCGCTTTTGTTTGTGCGTCTTCCAGTCGGCTTCAATCTAATTCCAAGTCGAGATGGGGAGTCATTCTTTTATTCATTCAACCCGACCTGCGCAGACTTCTTTCTGCTCTGATCTAAGTCAACATTCCTCATTCCCGACCTCTTTTCGTTTCAACGACATCCTGTCCCGTGTCACTTCGTCTCACGTTGTCCGGCCGAGCCTCGTCCCACCTCGCCCGCGTGAAGGTCATGCCGCGTTCCCGTTGCGGCTCTGAAAGACTGATCCGCCCGTCTTTCTTCTTGTCGCTCATCCACTTTTCCACCCCGTCTCCCCGCCGCGGCCCGCCTCACCTCCTCCAGTCCTGCCCGTCGCAGTTAATTAGTTCCAAAGTTCGCGGTTCAGCGCTCGGGCATAAATCACTGCCCTGCATCGAAGGAAAAGTGCTGTAAAAACGAAATTGTGGCGCGAAGCGTAATGCCTGCTTTCGCGTACCGCCCTGCGCCAGGACTCGGGAGGCGGAGAGATGGCATCGCCGGCGGGGGTGGAACACCGGCCATCTCACCGCCACAGCCACTTTCTCGCATTCTTTATCGGTTCGACGTTTCAGTACGTTAATTTCCGCGCCGCCGGATAATCAGGCAGGTCATATCGTTACTTTGCTACTGATTTATGACGTTTCAAGTATTTGATGGAGGTAGAGAGCAAATATTCCAGTCTGACGGAAAATATAGAAGCTGTTTCGTAACGGTTTTAGTTAGCGGTAGCCTCTGAATTACGATTCGGTTTATAAATATTTACTTATTCTGTAACATTTTCTGGGTGAAATTTCATGCGACATTTTTCACTTCGCCGAGATCGTTGAAGAGAATAACATCACATAATTCCCTACTTTGTAGCGCCTTTCTAAATTCTAATATGTATGTCGATGATAGAGCTTGAGGAAACCTAATCCTTAAGAACTCTCCTAAAGCGATTTACGAGGTTTTTCTTAGGTAGGTGACGTTCTCGAGTGAGAGAGAGAACCAGTTCGGTTCCGGCAGCCGCACCGAAAAATCTATATACGGCCTACCGAGCGCGCAAGTGGGCGGTGAGCCAGTGAAATACGCGACGCACCCGTGTTCAACGCTCGCTATCCTGCGCCACCTGCTGTCCACTGCCCTCCGGCCATTATTCTCCATCCGCCGCCCGCCGCCGCCCACCGCCCCCGTCGCCCGCCGCCCGCTGCCCGCCGCCCCCGTCGCCCGCCGCCCGCTGCCCGCTGACCGTCGCCCGTCGATCGCCGCCTGCCGCCCATCGCCCGATGTCTACTGCCCGCTACTCGCTACCAGCCGCCCGTTGTCCGCCGCCCGCCGCCCACAACTTGTCGCCCCCCCCCCCTTTGCCCATTACACTCAACTTGCCGGTCGGCGCCCGGTGACTTGCCACACGCCCCACCTCGCCGTTGTCCGCCCCTCTGGCTACAACCACCGGCACCGCCTCCACAAACGCCACCTACTCCGGCACCTCCACCGCCACCGGCACGTCCACCTGCGCCATCGACCCCGCCCCGCGCCGTGTGCCCTCGTTGTCGCCGCGGCCGTCGGCGTGGACTTCCGGCACCCGGAACGGGCTGACGACAGCTCTCCATCACGGCGTGTGTGCGCGCGCGCGCGTCACCTCCGGGTCGTTACGCGAGAAATACGAGTGCAGCGCTCCCGCCAATTATTGCGGCCGGCCGAAGGCGACGACGACGGTGGCCGACGCACGGGCATCGCGGCGCTCGGGCGTCGCGGCGCGCGTTCGTTAGCGGGAGCGCGGCCCGCGTCGCGGCGCGGCGAAAATTAGGGGGCATACTAATCAACCATAACGACGCGAGGCTCGGATCTCGAGGTTAGAAAGTACAGCAGCAGCGGCCGACGGCGGCGTACGACGGTGACGGTAATTGTTTAGGTGGACGCTATAAAACACATTACGGAGACGCTTTAAAAGACACACAAGAGAAATCTCCTTAGATTGTAATTTCTCTATTTATGCTGCCTCGTTACGTGGCTGACGTAATGAGGTTACATATTCCGCGACGGCGGGACGGCGATCGCCGGCTTTTCGAAAACGTCCGCAACTGGGGAGCAGCGAGGAGTGGGGCAGAGTGAAGCGAAACGCCCAGGGAGGGGCGTGGCGTGGCGGGGCGGAGCGGAGCGGTGCCTTGTGTAGCGGAGCAGGGGTGGCGTTACGCCGTTCTGCACTTACCGCGGCGCGGTAAATACTCCCCGCATGCCCAATATACGCCGGCGCTTGCTTTCACGTGTTCCACCTCATTGCGCACACGAGAGTCGCCGGCCGCCGCCGCCGCCGCCGCCGCCGCCGTTGTCGCGCTCTCGATGTGTTTGACCGGCGCTATCGGTGTGTGTGAGTGAAGTGAGAGGCGCTCGCCTCTGCAAGGAAACTAGCGCTGTGTAGTAGATCCACGTAAGGAGATTTACGAATGTTATGTAATAATTTTAGCAGTCATTAGGGTTAGGCGCAGTTATTAAGCAATGAAGATGGAAGAATCATTGAATTGCTTGAATGTATTAATATTATTTTTAATTTTTTGAGAATTGGTAAAGTAGGATGTTTTACAATTGTCGACACTGTATGTATGTGTGTGTGTCCATGAGAGCTTGCTTGTGTCACATAAAATTTCTCGCGATGGAGATAATTTTACTATCACTTTTCGAGTACTTCTTCCTCCTATGAAGTATTTATATGTAGTTGCGTCACTATATTATGTCTTTACTGTAGCTACCAAGTCGGCTCTTGAATGCTACATTAATTTACATAATTTAAGTGTTGTTGTTTTTTTCGATTTATTTTGCGTCCATGAAGGTCTGTATTTGTAATCCAGCATTTGTTATTGAGGATTTAAAATTTAAGGTGAAACTCGTATGAGGTTTCATGGTACACTAATAATTGAACTGTTATTACCATCGGGTCGTTTCCGTGAATTAATGATAGCTTACCCGTCATCTTTGAGTCCATACACGTACGTCCAAGAATGACAAAATATCACGCTGTCGTAATCTGACAAACCGGCAAAGGCCGAACAACGCAGTAGTTTGTGTCGAACATCCATAATGCATTGCTGCCTTCTCGATTTCACAAGACAAACGAGGGCTCAGTGAACTAACTGTAAGCCTCAAGTGAATTTCACAACACGGTGCTTATTAGAACGGTCCGTTAATTTTTACTACTTACCCCACCTGCATTTATCTGCACCTACTCAGCGACATGAACCAGTCCTGAAGACCTTCAACTATCCATATTGTACCATCGCTAAACAGCTTCACGAATTCAACTCCCGTACGTTCTATACATCTTGTTGGGTGGGCCAATAAACACCGCATGTCTAATCGTTTTGATCACTTCTTTTAACGAGCTTCACCTTACGTCAAGTAGCTGTGATGTGAGTGTGGGGCTATCGCGTTAACATATTTTTATTCACTTTAAGTTGACGCTTTCAAACCATTTTCGTAAGACTTACTCATATGTTCAGTAGCGTATTCGAGATTAATTGTTGAATAGTATTTTGAATCAAAATCTTCATGAATGTATAAAATAACACCGGAGAAACATTTTTAGGTAGAAAATTCACGACTGGGTAGCCGCCAGGTAGAGAGATCGATGTATTCCAGAACGATTTGGTACATTGGAAGAAAAATATCCCGTTCCAAAAGGACGAAAACAATCTGTGTGCAGAGAAAGGCATGCGATTTCTAAAACGCCTCTAGATTGTAATTCATGTCGTCCTGAAGGGCCTAGACGAGGATAATAATAAACTGATAATTGAATTTTATACTTAGCGAGTTAATAATCAAGGGAATGCAGTGCATGCATACTCCTCTGGTTACAACACATTCCAAGATGAGAACAATCCGATGAGCACCGAGCCGAGCGAAATGAACAAGGCGTTGCTCTTCCGCGGAATCTGCGTTTCCGGTGCTTGCCGCCGCCGCCGCCGCCGCCGCCGCCGCCGCCGCCGCCGCCGCCTCGTGCGTGGCGCGCATGTAGCTGCGCTAATCTGCCGCGGCGATCGTTAACGAGGGCCGGTCACGCCAGGACGCGCCCGCGCGCCGCGCCGCTCGAGGAATGACCGCGACGCGACGCCGGCCCACGAGGGACGCTCGCGTTTACCAAGCCCGGATTTAAAACGCCCGCCTTAATAGTGCTGACGGTACACGGTGTAAACGGCTCTGCCTTGGCGACACATGGTCATCGTACCAGTGAAGGTGACTCAGGGCATCCGTTTATGTCATTGCAGTGTCTCTGACCGGGAGGTGATCAGTGAAGAGGAGGCAAAATTCTCGAGACCTAATCTCCACATTTCTCTTTAAGCAGGTGTATCTGTAGTGGTACGAATGTAAGCAGGGAGGGGGAAAATCTTTAAAATGCATATGTTATTTTAAATTTAGTTTTATTGGTTAGTTAATTTACATTGGTTTTGAATTCTTATTATGTTCAATATTTCAGTATTATTTGGGGAACGTGTTTTCGGTCTCTCGTAGGGCTTTGTAATTATTAATCCGGTTCTGGTCTCATAGCTAACTCCGAAACGAATGAACTTATTGTAATCACTTTTGGGACATCGATTGAGCGTGACCTTATTGAGGATCTTATGAAACTTTGATGGTCGACTGACTGAGCATCGGGAATCGAGTTTTATGTTGATGTGTAAAAATGAAAGCAACAATGTTTGACGACTAATGGCTAACGACCTAAGCGAGTGCAGCGGGCGAGTAGTGCTCGTCACTTCATAATTGTCGAGGAAAGCCATGTTTACACTCCGTGAAGTCTCACAGCCAACATCCCTTTGGAGCTGTGACTCTGAAAAAGGAGTCTGAAGAAACGGGTCGGAAACGGCAGTTGCGTTCATGTTGCCCGGAGTTGCTCGTAACCGGAACGCTTCTTTTCTGCAGTGTGGGGGAGGAAAATCATGCGATGTGAAATTAGAATGTTCTGCAAGTAGAGTGATAACATGTAAAAAAGAAGAGCTAACTGTTCTCATAATAAAAAGAGGTTTGCCATAAAATGTGTAACAGTCCGTCCGAGTCAAGGTAATTTTGATTAAAGAGTATCCGAAATCCAGTTGACTAGTGGAAACTGTGCGCATGGCATTATGGTCGCTTCTGGCGAAAGCGCGAAACTTGTTTTTCGACGTTCCTAACGTTTTCTTCGGCTCGAAAGTCATATCGCTCGCAGAGAATACTTTCTCTGTTAACGTTCTGAAAGAGTAAATGCAGTAATTAAGTGCAACAAATGTTTCTAATGCCTCAGAAGCCGTCGACTGAGGAAGAAAAGGTGCTCGCACTTGAGTCTGTCTCTCATAATACCTGTAATTCCTCGAGTTACGTTTCACTTGGAACCCATTAAAAGAGTATCCAATTTGTCGCCTTGTTTAGGTGTCTAGGAATTACTTTCATGACGAAAAAAAAATTATCTGAAATACTATACTTTCGTTTTCAGCTACGTACGTTAGGAATTCGGTTATTAGTTTGTGTTGCAATAACGAAATACAGTTATAGTATGACGGGGTTTATAATTCTCTTTATTGCGCCTGAATTCCATGCTGAGCCGTTTCTAATCTAACCTAGTTTGTCTGGTGGTCGTTAATATCTTTAATTTATTGCAGTTGATGCAAACTTCGTTTGCATGTTTCTCTTATTTGAAGTTTTTCAGTTATGTTTTTGACATAGATTAACGAGTAACTGCCATTATCCATGATTAATTATCTTCATAGAATTCTTCCAAGTAATATCACCAGCCGAAGAATAATGAAAAATAAAATATGAACGACATTCTGATATTATTACTTAAGCTGTGATAGCGAAATTGTTACTGAATGTCTTATTTATTCGATGTATTCGATTCATTTTCTATTTGATCTTTATTAAATTTATTCATAAACCATATATATTCTAACGCCGAGAAATTAATCCTTTCTTTGCCATAGAGGTTGATCGATACATAAAAAAATAACTGACTTGGTTAAAATTGGTATCGAGCTTTTTTAGACCTTCACGAAGAACACTGTGGCTGAGGTGAAGGTGGTTTCTGGGCTGATACTGGAAATCCAACCAACCGCACAGGTGCCTTTTCGGAGCGGGGGCTGCCTTGCGCAAAGGAACGCCGCTGCGCCGGGCGCGGTGGACGCGCTGCCCGGTGCCATGTCGCGCCACGTGCGTCTTCGCCTTGCCCGCGCGCGGACGCTGTTTGCGGAGAAATCGGGTAAACAGGGTCCTGCCCCTTGCCCCGCCCCCTCGCCCCACGGCCTTGGCCGCGGGTCGACGGTTGGGAGTCATCCGTAAGCTAACGGGAAGAGGTGTTGTTGTGGGATGAACTACTGACTACTCGTGATCTTAAAATAAATAAAATAATTTTGTGGGAAATTTTCGTTTAAAATTATTAAAATAAATGTATATATAAAGAATTCAATTAAATTTATAAAAAAAATGGAGGTAATTTAAAAAGCGATATTTTTATTGACCACGAGTATTTTAGATTATCACATTCAAGAAAGGAAGGAAACGGACATGGGTATGATTACCGAATTTGGGGCGGGATATTATTCTGGTACTCTGAAGGGTCAGTTGTCGAAAATTGCGGACGTCGTTAATGGAAATAATGGATAACCTCGTGTCGCTGCAGCTGTCAATCCGATCTTAACCATAAAAAGCCGACGCCATCACCGATAAATGTCAGAATGGTAGCAGATACGGATATAATGGGCCTAGTGGTATACATTGTCACAGTGGTATCGACACTTGTGCAAATGATGTCAAACATAAGTAGCTCTGATGTACAATGCGTGAATACTGATTTTGTCAGCGCCATAAATAAGTGAAGTTTTCTGTAAATCTTCGTATTTTTTGTGGATTACTGGATTCTTTTGTGTGGCAAATTCATTATAAAAATGAAAGGAAGGTATATTTTTCGACAAATAAAATGTTACAGCTTTGACAACACAAAAACCTCAGATACAGTCCTTCCTCCGATTACAAATAATCGATTCGCTTATTGTGCTTGCTTACGTTAAATTTCTACTCTAATTGTTAGAGTTAGCCTGCTTTTTGAAACAGTCTTGGCGTATTTTTATCCTCAAGTAAGCAATGTGTTCAATTTTGTTTTCATAATGTGCTAAATAGTTTTTTAATCGTTAAAAGTAAACAAGCATTTTTAGGGTGTGACGAAAAAAATATAATCACTCCTAGCATTTTTCGGAGAAGTTGAGATCGCTTGCTTCGAAGCCTTCAATACGGTCCCACAGTTCTGTAGTGACGCCGTACCTCTAGAAACTTCGCGATTCGTGCCGGATTAAGGAACTGAGGAAGTGTTTGCCAGTCGTGAGTTAGCCGTTCAGAGCCTGCAGGTAATGCTCACCTGTCTAAAATAATTTCTTTCACACTTCCCACTGCCAGTACACCCAGTTAGGTTGTGATGCGGTGAAATGAAGGAGTGGGTCAAAGATTGCCGTCACAGGTCTGCCAGACATTAAAATTACAATCTCTGTGCATCTTCTAAAGAATATATATATATATATATATATATATATATATATATATATATATATATATATATATTCTCTCGCAAATAGATCATCTTGGACCACGCAGGACATGCACTTGCACGGGGGCTCAGTATCATTTTATCACGTTGCAAGTCTTGCATGTAACTAATAAGGTGGATCAGAATTAGACTGAATCCGATTTTTATACCCCAGGGTTGTTAGTCCTAGGGGGATGGAAGATGGAATGATGATGATAATGAAGGATGAATGGACGTCACACTAACAGACATACACAAACACACCCATGCCCGAGGCGGGACTCGAAACCGCGATTCTTTCGTCCGAGATCGCCATGGCACTACTGCCTTAGCGATCTCGGCTATCCGGTCTGGCAAAGAATATATTATTATTATTATTATTATTATTATTATTATTATTATTATTATTATTATTATTATTATTATTATTTATCCTTCCACGAGACACATATTTAGTGCCTCGGAGGATTCACACCTTCTCTCTGTCATCCGCATCTCCGGCAATTGTCAGATATTTTCTGTCCTAATGGGACGATGGGGGGTCAGCGTATGGGGCTTCGCGATCAGCCTCATATGCCCTAGGATGAGATAGAAAAGGAACGATCGCGTGCTGTCCGTGGCCTATGTTCTACAGTGCTGCTCCGACTTTCGCCCTCAGGGAAACGTCGGAAACAACTGATGAGAGCAGTCGGCCTATGCATTAGCTTTCGGTAAGCGTCATAAATACATTTCAGGCACTTCGCCGGGATCGAGGAACCTGGGACCTCTCAATCACTGGCACATTCGAGTCGCGAGGTAATTACTACGCCCGCCGTTCCTATGTTGGTTAAAGATGAGTCAATGGCGGGGGGGAGGCAGTCAGGTGCAAACACGGCGACTGAAACCGGGTTAGATTCCGCTTCCTCTCGAAGTGGCGTCTTCGCGAAAGTGAAATGAGCGAGGACACGCCGTGAAAGCGATCGGCTCGCGCCGCGCCAGTTGGGTCACACGACCGCCGCGGGCGCCGTTAGGCCGTGAACTGTCCGCTCGCCCGGTTTCTTCTTCCTCCGCCCGAGTCAGGTTGTGAAGCAGCTCGACGTTTCCGGATCGCGCTCGCGCCAGGGTATGAACAGGTGGTTCGGATGTGAGGAAGAAGAAGTGGAAGGAACAGGAAGAGATGCATCCAGTTCGGTACAGCATCGCCTTCTTCTAGTGGTGTATGCTACGATTATTTTGACGTGTTATAAAACGGTGGAGCGTCTCCGAAGAACTCCTTGCGAAATATTCTTCGCTCTGCGGAATACATTCTTTCCTTGGACGTAAAGACTGGAGCGTCAGCTGATGCAGCCTGGAAAGCGTCAGTTGATGGAGAGCAATAAGAGGTCAGGGTAGTTTAATGAAGGATGTAGTTTGTTCTAACACGTGATATATTGCAAACGTTTGTTCCTATCATGCCGAAAATATGCGAGATATTAATATGATTTTGAATAGAAACATTGAAAGTAAGGCCATGCTCGCCGAATGTAAAGGGACACCTCACAATCAAAGAGCCTGCGCTGTTCACTTTCAATATGCTTTCAATTAAAATTCGCAGTATACCTACTTATAATCCATAATTTCCTGAGTTCCCGAGATTGCATCGTTAAGTTTAAGCAACTGGAGCGAAATCGGAACACTTTTTTAATATTATTGCTTATGTTTTAAGGATATGCTGACAAAGAGGGTTTTCAGATAGGACGTCATCATAAGCAATTAAGGTAGAATAAATAATATTAGAAAAAGAAAGAAAGAAAAACATTATTTGTAAGTGGAAAATATTGTACATATTTAAACTTTTTTCTTTTAATTTTCTTTCTATGAAGTGAAATTGTGACTTTTTGGTATTGTAAACCAAATCTTGCAATTTTTTTTATGAGGAAATGTTAAAAAAGAGCATTTGTAATCTTTGTTGCGAAAAAAATATGCTGCGTGTTGTAATCTCATTTAATCGTGATTCAAATCTACATTGTATGAAAAAATGTTTTGTGAAATTCGTCGGGTCTATTGCTGGTGAAACTCTTTATCTAAAATATATCTGTATATTAATGAAAGCTTTTGGCAAGTTTTGACACAAAGTCGTTTATTTACCTTCTGAGTTTCTTTAATCTATCATCGCTAGAAGTATTTCTTTTGTCAAGTGGAAAACAGTTCCCTGAACGTGCTTGAAGGGAAACGTTCGTACAGACGCACGCCGTTGTGGGGGCCCCACAAACGATCTGCGGTGGTAGATGACAGCGCGATTTTATGATCTCTTTTGTCTGATTGGCTATTATCGCACAAGAGCCCGCGGCAGAACCCATTTCTACATGCTCAATCGTGTGAAAGAGATAGATGGCGATAACATAGAAAGGCGGTAGGGACATTCAGTGCAAGGTGCTCTGTGAAATATTTCTTAACCACAGATGAATCTGATAAGATTGTATTTAGATAGTTAAAAAGCTAATTCGGGCTAATCTTTTCCTAGTTGGGATTATGCTAATGCGCTAATTGTGGTGCATACGAACAGTCGGTGCGCCGAGCCGAACGCAGCGACGCCGTGTGGAGTCTGTGCTTCCTGGAAGAGATCAGCAACTCTGCTGCAGTCAATATTTTGATCACCAGTTTTCGAGCTCTTTTTCAAGCAGAGTCCTCACCTCCCCGAAAAGCGCTCTCGCCGACCAAGTGATTTCGTGACTCACCGTTCACGAGGTCGCTGGAGCTCAATTCCACGAGCCGGGTCATCTAGAACGAACCGCTCAGAAGAAATTGCGCCCGCCCAGCTCGAGATGACCTTGCACAAAATATATAACGTGTAATATATCTAAGGCGAGTGGCTATTGGTAGAAATCGTTAGAAAGCGATTTAAGTCTCCCGTAGCTCTTGTAGGTTAACGGCTTTAGATTTACTGGTTTCGATAGTGTCACGTTGAGAAAGGGCTGACTGCATTGTGCGGGCAGGCAGTAGGCTTTGTCAGCGTTATCCAAGCGATGCTGCGGGACCATTTGTTCGTCTCACACACACGGGGTTTTCCGTTTCCTCTTTCCCGGGAGGCGTGTTGTAGGAGGAACACGGAGCTCGTACGCATTTGTTTATGTCGAGGTGCACGCCGCCAGTGTCGGCACACTGCCTAATCCGCAGCAGTGGATAATCTTTTTCTCTCTCAGAGTTTCGTTCCGCTTCAACCAGCATTCTCGATAGAAATGGAGATTCGGTTCTCGCAACGACCGTTGACCCTATTCTTGACCCGAAATTGTAATAATTATTCGAAATAGGCGAGGAGCTATCTATCTCTACTTTTCACGGATTGTTTTGAAACCTGTTTTACCCTTTCAGATTCTAACTCCATGTTTCCGGTTCATCAATACATCTCTTGCTGGTTATTTGTAATGTATATTTCTAGCAGTATACATTTCATCAACTTTGAATACGTTCGTACCATTTATTAAATTTATTACTCGCAATTCATGCCGTTTCGTCCGTAATGGAGAATATGTTATATGAATATTATCTTGTTGTCATTCTTGAATAGTGACATATCTTAAAATAATTTTTCAGTTAAGTGAAGGAATTATGAATATACAAGTCTATTTTTTAATAATACACGTTTTCTAAAAGACAGCCATGTGGAAAAACAACACGTTTCTCTTGCCACTATACTTGGATTTTTCTAACATGGCCGATGACACTTCATAAGCTGATACGGTGTCATCTAATCGAGAGCTGAAACGTCATCACGGTGACGTCACTGTGGTTGCGTTTAATCTCCGATTGGACGAAACCGTAACAGCTGTTCAGTTGTCATCAGCCACGTTGCAGAAACCCAAGTATAAATAAACCTCTTCGCTCAGTTTAAACCCATTCTACCGTAACTTTTCTTGTGCATTGACAGTATAATCTCTAGTTCGAACAGATTTCGTTTCTGAACCTCATATTCTTATGGTAATTGTAGAGTTTCTTCTATCATAATCGGTAAGAAATTCTACATTAAGTATCTTAAGAATTTGATTATTATGAATTGTGAGATATGTACTTCAAGCATTACATCATGAATTTGTTTTACGGATATTCATAATATGAAGTGGAAATACCATTGAAGAAAATGACAGCTTTCGATAGTAATTCCTGTTTTGTAATGCTTCTGCTTAGCTTCTCTTGTATTTTCTATTTGCATATTAATGCCCGTGCTCTGGAGCATGACCGTTCCATCTTAATCCATCAGGGCTTTCTTATTTCTTAGAATCAGGGGAAATAAGTGGAGTCAAGTTTGTTTCCTCGCTCGGGAGCTGTGTGCGCGGAATGCCAATTACAGAATTATAATTGAAAATGTTTTGCAAGTGCTACTGTCGAAAATTAGCGGGTGCGGGAGGAGTAAGAATGCATTTGAAATTGCCTCAAATTCTGTTGAGAATTGCATGTTTTAATGAAATTCATTTTCCTGACGCAAAACAACGTTTAGCATGCAAACTTGATTGTATTCACGGAATAATTAAAGGTTTGTTTCATTTCCTCAGCGCTGTGCGTTTCGTATTCATTTTCATGACGTGATGTTTCCTGAATTTAAAAAAGCAGCAGGAACCTTCTTTTTCCTGCGTTGCAAATGTATGGACGCTTTAGCTTAAGAAAATATCAGGTTTAGTTGTAACTACCGTTAAGTTTTTTCTTCTGTAATCATAATTCACGGAATTTCTTTTTGCTTCCGGAAATGTTGCTTGCTCATTAACTCACCTTGATTGCTGGAAGATAGAATTGCGGAAGACAGTAAGGTGTTATGATCATGTTCGTGATAGAAATGTGAAGGTTCCCTAAATGCAAGAAGAACATCATTATTGTTTTTAATAGGAAGGAAGTGTTGTTATTTTAATTAAGCTTCGTTAAAAAATAGATGACTCGTGGGTTCAATGAACCCTTGCAATGCTCTTAAAGCACTGTGTAATTTTCGCTTTAAAATAAATTGTTGTTCTTTTCGTGAAAAGAAAACAATAGTTGAGACCAATACTATAAACATATTTGTGACTACTGCATGAAGGATTAGAATTCTGAACAGAGGGAATATTGACATTAGTGTAAATCCAAAATTCAGTAGAGAAGATGGTGATTTAAAATTTAACTGGATAATCAAAAACGAAAAATTATACGTTATGAATATTGTCAACTGATTTTCGCACCGAACTTCATTTATTATCGGTTTTTTCCCACGAGTTGCGTTGAAACTGAAGAAGATACAAATTTCGACAGGCATCGAACTTAACAACATATACATTCCCAATCCACACCATTCTCCTTTGCGTTGTTACATCAAATGATGGAAACAAGATACTGAATGATTCATACAATTCGAAGCGAAAATGAGTCTTTTACAGTTTCCACTCTAATTTGCTGTCAAAAGCAAATAACCTATAATGTACCGGCGGTGTTCCCTGTAAGGGGGCCTGAGTGCGTTTGGAATACATGCAAGAATTATTTGTACCATTTTATCCAGGTAAAGCGAGCGGTTTTTGAAACCTACATCCCGTGGGGAATGAGGTACACGTCGTAACCCCATCAGCTCCCAATTTTTTTTCGGATTCTTGGTTGATCGTAATCTGAATGCGCGAAAGCCTGTTTCGATTCAGTTTTCCTAAACTTGTGAAGGAGGATGTAGTATACGCTCGAAATGCTGTTAATCCTGCCGGATGAAATAGTATTAATTGAAGATACGGTGTAACGCGCGACGCGCAAGCCCGAACGGGTAAAGCAGGCGCATATCGCGAACGTATATGAATCCTTTAACAACAAACTACGCGGAAGCGCTGGCAGCATTTAGCGTTGAGAGCACCATCGTCATAATTCCTCACTTTCTCAGCACGGGTCACGCGCCCTGCACCACAGATCTGAATATCTACGCGCAAGCGGGAAGAAGCGACGCGTTTAATCATATGCGCGCGAGAGCGAGCATTGGGCAACTACTGGCGCCCAGCGCCTCCCCGCGCCACCGTCCCGCCTCGCCCCGCCCCGCCCCCCGCGCCCCGCCCTGCGCCGCCCCGCCCCGCCCCGCAGCGCCGCGCACCGCCCCGCACCGCCCCGCACCGCATCGCCCCGCACCGCCCCGCCCCGCCCCGCACCGCCCCACACCGCCCTGCACCGCCACGCACCGCCACGCACCGCCACGCACCGCCACGCACCGCCCCCCACCGCCCCGCCCCGCACCGCACCGCCCCGCACCGCCCCGCCCCGCACCGCCCGCACCGCACCGCCCCGCACCGCCCCGCATCGCCCCGCCCCGCACCGCCCCGCCCCGCCCCGCACCGCCCCGCCCCGCCCCTCGCCGACTCGCGCCACCCCTCGCCACCCCATGCCCCCCCTCATCCCGTCCCGCCCCGCCTCCGTCTCGTCCCGCTCCGCGGCGGCCCGCGCCGCCTCGCTCCGCCTTGCTCCACTCTGGCTCACGCCACGGATACAATCCACGCATGTAGACATCTTTGATGCGAATTTGATAACCGTCATTGGTTATGGGCCAGCGTGTGGCGCAACGAGTCCCTTTTGGGCCTTCGGTTTGTACCCGCTGCAACGTTAACGCACCCTCTCCCCTCAGGAGAACGTTTTTGAAGCGCTGTTGTGTCGGTTGAAATGAGAGGTAGGCGTGTAGGAGGCGATTTAAACCTCGTTTTTGTATTGCGTATGAGGAAAAGTCGCTTTGAGTGGTTGATAAGTGAAGGCGGTTGTGTTAAATTTACACGTAGTATGTGTAAGAGCTTGTGTGCTTGTGCGGTAGACCAGGGACGGAAAGAATTAGGGTTAATGAAAAAGGTGAATGCGAGGGTTGGTGAGAGGTAAATCCAGGGAATTTGGCAGATTGATATTAAAAAATATCTAGAAAACCTGAAAAGTACGGAATTTATACTGGTTTCATAGTTGTAAAAAATACTCATTTAAACGACTTTTTTTCACACTTGTGGTAGGAGGTAAAGCATAATATGGCAATAACGTAACACAGGAAATGAATGTTATGTCATTTTGTGAAAAGACACAAGAGCACAAGCTTACATTCAAGTGAACCGCTGGGAACCCTCTTAACATTGTCAGATCCTTCCAGCGTTACACCGAACTCGAGTTAACACCGAAATTCAGAGCAGTTTCAAAAGCGCGAGTATCATATCGTGCGCCGGGTATATCGTGGGAACTTGCCGAATCTCCGGCTGCGGGAGCGGCGCAGCGCGACGCGACGCGAGTAGGAGAAGGAGGCGGCGGCAACGGCAGCAGGAGGCCGGTGTTTGCGGAGGCGGTGGCAATGGGGAGGCAGGTGAATGTGGTGGCATGGGCGGCGGTGCCTACGAGGGCAGCGACGGCGGCAGTGGCCAGTGATAGCAAATTTTAGCAAAACATCGATACATCAATATTTCGGTACATCACTAAAAGGTTTTCAATGTTTACGAAAACATCAACAAAAAACATCTATGTTTAATATGTCGACGTTTCAAGTATGAAATATTTCAAAGTAGAACGCTTGGTTCTAATGTGATACATAAAACGTCAACATGAGTTTAAAGTATAGACTGCGTTACATTTGACTGACAACTTCATTTTATAAACAATGTTCTATGTAGTCAAGGTTCAAAATACAGTTTAACGATATTACCACAAAATATGTAAAATAATAAAAAAATAAAAAAAGGTAAAAACACTGGAAAAAAGTTGGAAATAACAAATGATATCATGTCCCTGGAGATCGACGACGATGGCTGTTGATTGCGAGCAATCCACAAACAAAATGGACTCTGAAAATTGTTTGTATTTGTATTATGATATTTTTTTAAAAAAATGTCGATGTTTCTGGAAATATTCATCGATCTTACGAAAACATCGAAATAAAAACACCGATGTTATAATCTTGATGTCTCTGCTTGAAAATATCAATGTTTTAAAAAAACTTTTTTTTGCGCCATCCCTAGAAGTGGCAGTGGTGACGGCAAATGGTGTAGCGTGCGGGGGGCGATGGCGAAGGCTCTGCGCGCAGATGGACGCCTCGTGTGGGAACTCTGTCAGTTCGCCCGTTGCGTGGGTTCACCAGGAGAGAGGAATCTGGGAGGACGGTCCGATTGTGGAATGTATAATTCGCCCGTAATTTTGGATATCTGAAGGTGTAATAACAGATGCGTAAGGTTAAAAGCGCCCCGGGAGTGAATTGCCGCCTTAATGATGTGTGGCGAGAGGGAGGTGCGTTCTCTTTTCTACGGAATCGATACTCCCGTATAATGAAGGTTTTTTTTATTAAAGATTGGTAAGAGGCGTGAATGCGATTCTTTCAGTTTATTAAAGAAACAAACTATTTTGTTGCAATTTTCTTCCAGACAAGTTGTGTGGCAATATGAATTTTATGTAAATTAATTGTATATGAGGAATGTTAGATTAGAGAAAATGTGTACTTTGTGTCATGATTTCGCAATTAGAACACTTGCATTATTTTTCTTATAATCTTGGGACGTCGAACCTCACTGACTGCTAAACGGCATATGTAATAAACGCTCGTACAGCGAAGTAGATCACTAAGCCCCACTTACAAAGTGGGAGCTGTTCTTCTCTAATTTAAATATTTGGTGGTATAAGAATACAACCATATATACATTGGTCATTTTTGCCCCCTAAAATTTGCGACAGAGTTTGAAAGTTGGTATACGTTTTATTTAAAAGCATATATTTATTGTAAAGAATAATGTCCATAAAACATCGTAAATTCACATCTGCTGGGTAATTGCAGGAGTTCTGCGCACATGGGTTCCTCCCTTACCCAGTGTGTACTACTAAGTGTGTACTCTTGGAGGCGCGCGTGCCCAAAAAAGTGCGAAACCACTGCGTTGGAGAACCAGGAAATATCATTCTCCACGCAGCGGAGCGGGCCTTCCTGTTCGTGGCGTATCCTCTCGACCTCGTCCGCCTGCCCTCCCGCCCGCCTGCCGTGGCTGGCTTGGCTTGGGAAACGGCCCCAGGGCGGGCGGGTGCTGGCCAAGCGGCCAGCGTCGCCGCACAGTAGGCCGTATTGACACGCTAAGCACATTGCGGATAGTACGATCTGTGTCTAGGTGTGTTTGTGTGACGAGTGTGTGAGTTTGTGTTATGCATGTGTGAGTTTGTGTTATGCATGTGTGAGTTTGCGTTACGCGTGTGTGAGTTTGTGTTATGCATGTGTGAGTTTGTGTTATGCATGTGTGAGTTTGTGTTATGCATGTGTGAGTTTGTGTTATGCATGTGTGTGTGTTACGTTGAGTGTGTGAGCTTGTGTGATGTGTTTGGTGTGTGTCTGAATGTGTGTGTGTGTGTGTGTGTGTGTGTGTGTGTGTGTGTGTGTGTGTGTGTTAAGAGCGTTCGGCGAATGCTCCGTCATCTCAGTGCGGAAACGTGGATCAGGCGCGTGTGCATTGTTACACGCATTTTCAGAGTTGAAAGACGATATGCGATGAAGCGGAGAATGTACTTTGCAATCAATGTTAAATTAAATAATTTTATTGGCACTCCTCACTACTTCCCGGGTCCCATCCATGGACTTATGAAATGAGGTACCTGCTTAGGAAATGTGCGGTGCCCACCAATGCGGCATTTGTAGTAGTTTTCTAGACCCGCCCGCATCAAGGCATACGATGCCCTATTATTATTATTATTATTATTATTATTATTATTATTATTATTATTATTATTATTATTATTATTATTAACATCATCTTGCCATGTAGCATTTCATATCTTTCTTCCCATAATGTTGCCGAGTTGCGACTCCGCTTGTGTACGCGTGTGCTCCGTTTGGACCCAGTGTGCCCACGCCGCGCCGCATCTGCCCGCCCACGCGTGTGGCCGGGCCGTCGCGCCGCGGGCTCTGCGAGCTTCTCGCGTCCATTCGCTCGCCGCACGGGGCCGCTCCAACGACCTCCCCCACCCCCCACCCCCACCCCCCAAAAAAACTGCATAATTAAGGCGACCGACAGCAGATTGGAGGCGCGAACGCACGAAGGGAGATTTCGAGTCGTCAGAGGCGAACGTTCCATCCTCGCAGGTGTAGGATATTGGAGGAACGACCAAGAACTCGGAGCCGAAGGCTGCAGGTGCGAGTGCCGCGTAGGACGTGCGTGGTTGCACCCTGCAATTGCGACGTCGTCGTTGGCTTCGCGACCAACGCGTAACTCTGGAGTTTACCCCATCCGTGCCGTGAATTCATCATCCATGCCATCATTCATATGCGCATGATACGCCTCTACTTTTTTGCGGAGAAAGGGAACGGCAAACCTCAAGGGTGTATAAAAATTCACCCTAGAAAGAGGAGGGCGTGTAAGCGAAAGGGCTTCTTTCGGATATTCTCGGGGACAGAGGCACTCATAACCATCGTTGCAGAAATGGCTCTCAACAGCATCATCTCAGAAATTGGCGATGCAGACGCGATCCGCTGTGAGGCAAGGATTTCAGGTCATTAGTGGCTCACGTACGATAGTTACGATGTTATAACACTTACGTCGTTTGGATGGTGGATGGTAAAAATTGAAAATTCATTTGCCTTTTATTTCTGAGCCAGTAAAACAATTCACCCTGCTTTATTATTATTATGTATTCCGAATTAAATTATATTACCAGAACCTTACAAACAGTCATTGGTAATGCACTGGATAATTGGTTCCGTTTTCTGGTGAGTAAAGTCAATTATTTAATTACCGCATATTTCTATGGTTTATTCACATTTTTACCACAATAATACTAGCATATCGTTTAGAGATAATTATAGCCATAGTAATTGTTATTGTTGATAAATAGGATTTTTTATCGGGCATAATAGGATAGGCATAATAAATAGGATAGGTTCTCGAGCATGTACTAAATCCGACGTTACTGCCATTGTACATCAAGGAGAAATCACAAGATTTTGTACCGCAGAGAATATAATATAAAGAAACGAGAATACAAAAATTCATTTTAAAATCGTCTGCGTTTGTGCATGGTGGCTAAGAAACTAAAAAGTTTATTTCCCTTATCTGACACAATCTGTATTTTCATAATAACTTTGAAGTTCATTCTATGACACGAAGAAATTAGATAATTTGCTATCTGTATGTGGCTGACATAATTTGCATGCCCCAGAGCTGTGTTAACTTGTGTGAGCGACTGACGAAATGGAAATTAGCACATCCCTTCCCTCCCGGGGGGTCGCGCGCCGGGCCGGGCCGGGCCGGGCAGGGCGATCGCGGCTGCCGGCGCGGCGCGGAGCGGCGGGGCGCGCGGGACATAAACCACGCTGGAACGTGGACGTTTGCCATAAAACGTTGTAAAAGGCTGCAGACGTGAAAGTCATTCCTTGGCAATGACTTTTCGGAACCAGTCGTCGGCGGCGGGGACCGGCCGGCCGCCAGGCGTGTGCGTGCACGCGGTCGCGAACGGTGCGATCCTGTGATGGGACGTCCCGCCGCCTCGGCCCAGTGGGCAGATGTGGGCCGAAAGTCGTGCCTTGGAGAAAAAATGAAAACTACTTCTATTATTGGTACAATTTTATTTGCGAGCTCGAGTCGCAAGGTTGAGCTCAGTACGGACCTCCAGGCCACAGCAGACGCTACCTGGATGCGGCCGTGTGATTCCTTGTTTCGCTAGAACCGAGCCAGGTTCATTTTTACGCATATAAATGCAGCAGAAGGGTATGTTTCATGAAGTGAACATTTACAACCGTAAACATAAATTATAAGACTAGAGAAAAGTGGCGAAGGCACTCAACAGGACGCAATAAGAAAGAATTGTAATGGACATGAATGATTCTTGTAACCCTGTTCATGATGAGATGTTAAATGCCCCCAGAATACAGTACATAGATACAGATGGATGAACGATGTATTACGCGTAATGCCTAATTTATGAAACGTAAAATAAAAGTTGTACAAAAGAAAACAAATATCGATGAAAGTATACGCAATAAAACCATGATCGACACAAATATCGATGAATGTGTGCATGTCTGATTTGCTTGAAAGCAAGTAATTAGAAGACGCATGCCAATGGGGAAGATGGGCAATGATGAACCCCGACGTATTTTTTTCCTCTATCTAGTATGTTTACGGAGTTACTGTTTCATGTTTTAGAACTTTTATTATTAGATCATTTTTGAACCCTTTGTGACTGTTTTGCCTTTCAATATCTATTGGATGTTTACTACTTTCGCCATGCGTAATCGCTGCGTTGAAACTGCAACGTTCTTTTACAGCCAGCCCATAATCACGTTTAAATCTCATTTTAGTACCTGCCGATGAAGAGGACAGTGGTGCAATCGGAGAAACATAGTGAATTGTCGCCATCTATGTACCTACGTAGAAGATTGAAAGTACAGAAAATGTTGAAAACGTGTATGCCATTACCACTCCACAAAACTGATATTTCAAACAAAAAATTATGAAAATTGTTGTAATATATTGCTATATACATGTATATTTAGTTCTTAAAGAAGAAAAATCCTTCAAATATATTGCATATTACTCTAAAGTCCACACGTCGCCCCCTCCCCCGCAATTGGTGTTGTCCGGACACGGAAATTGCGATCGCAAAGGACGTGGTCCTTCATATGTTATGATACCAGTGCTATTCATTATGCTCGTTAATAGGTTTTGAAATTTCAAATGCTCGTTTATAAGTAACTACGAATGTGCTATTGTAGATCATTTCTTGCGGCCGCTTCTCACTAGCAAACATCTCCATTATCTATGACACATTTAGAGAAAAGAAAGAGCAGAAAAGCAAAGCAGAAGCAGTCGACCTGGATAGCCGAGGTCGCTAAGGCCGAAGAGCCGTAGCTGCCTCTTGCCCGAAGGGTTGCGGGTTCGAATCCCTCCCCGGGTGTGGATGCTTGGGTGTGTCCATATACGAGTTCCCCTAACATTACTCTCAATATAATTTATAGTGGTCACTCTATGACCTTAGTAGTTGAAAGGCGCCCTGAAATAAGTAATATAAAATAAAAAAATAATTTGAAAAACTTAAAAAAATAAAAAAGCAGAAGCGCTTTCTGGGAAGTTGCAAAAAGTACACGTGTCGAGCGTGTGGCTTCATTCGGGCCCACTGCGGCGGCGCCGTCGCTGCTGCCGCCGGGCAGTGTGGCGCGAGCCCACGCGGGGGCGTTGCGAAAACGCGCGTGAATAATTGCCGGGCCTCCGATAGGCTCCGTTAATTATGTGTCGTCCGAAATAGCGCCTGGAATTTTTTGAGCTAGCGGCGAAACAGGTTGCGTATTTCATTCTGACCGAAAGAGAGAAAGATGCGTTTTCGCCGGTGAAAAATCTACGGATCGTCGACGTCGTCGGGAAATGTTTTCACCTGTGGATGGTGAGGTGCACGCCGCAAGGTGGGCGGGTTTGCACAACGCCGGTATTTTGGGTTGAGTGGGCCGCGAAAACTTGTTTTGTATAGTTCTTAATGATCTGAGAATCCTGTATGTTATTTTGGAGAAGACACACGCTGTAGACGTTTTTAGGTTGTCAATGAAAGCCACTGGAAACTTCTTGCCTCGAGTGAAATATTATTGGTTATCAAACCTACACTAGTACTTTGTATATGCATGCCATGTGCTGTGTACTTTCTTATGTCGTGTCATTTTTCATGTCTTACAGCATTAAGTAATTTTTCAATTATGTTTAATTCCCTTCAAGTTGTGTTAAGTTATTTACAATTCCTAGAGTACATTTTACTTCGTTGGGCGCGCTTTTTTTGTGGTTGCTTAACTATCACAAAGTGTTTCTAAAAAGCACATTTGTATTACTTTCGTGTTTTAATGTGTTATTTACAGATTTATCATCGCAGCTGCAATTCTATTTTAAACCTTCCATAAAGTTTTTACTTAAACTCATTTACCAGGAATATATAGGGGTAATATTCGTGGTTTGTACTCTTTCTACTTTCTCTTGCTAACAGTGACGTCTGGGCTGATTATCAGGTTTATATAAGATTTTTTATCAGACACAAATCGTTTGAATTTTGTGAATAACTTTATTGAATATTCATATTATGATTATTTTCTGTATTACTGATTGTGGAACCTATACTACTAATTTATGAGTTAATGTTGTACATTGCTTAGTGTCGCCATGAATAACGTACTGTGAATAAAGAGCAATGGGCAATTCCAACAGAGGGTTAGTTCCATGTTCTTCGGCGGATGTAGTTTCCGATTTGACCCTTCAAGAACCTGGCAGATGTGGCTACGAAACGCCACGCATCGACGTCGAGTTGCGCGTTTTTGTGGAAAGGTTTACAATAGTCTGGTGTTTTTGTAGAATAATTCATTAAAGAACTGTCAGAAATTTTTTCCTACCAACGCATTATTGATACTAAAAATAATTTTCCTCTCTATAGATTTCTAAAATGGGAAAAATGTCGGAGGTCTCATCTTCGTCGGAGAGTAGCGACGAACTTGTTTAGCTCTCTCTAGGGAGAGTGACGGCGGATCGCACGTGGGGGGGGGGGCAGCGCAGAACTAGACATTGTGGGTACTTGTGCCTAGGTGTTGTGGATATATCTGGAATTAATGAAAACTTTGGAAGATTTTTGATGACGAAGATATACGAGTGATAATGGATCAGTTGTGCAACGAGAGGCAGGGGAATTCACTTCATCTGTCACAAATTCCACTTGATCATCAGGCAATGGAACTTCGACCTCAGCAGTGGCAGACATTATATTATTTATTTTCTTCTCATTTAGATTTCATTGCCCGCAAGCGGTGACTTAGCCGCTACGGGGACGCAGGTACTTGAGCAATGCCCCTACCCTTGCTCCCCCGTAGCTTAATTTCAATTGCTTTTAATTAATACAAACAAGTTTACAATATAACAGAGATACCTTTACAGACATCAGCTCCATGCTGAAATATTTTCCACATCCGGTCGGGCTCATGAGCTATGGCTGTTATCCCGCGACGCATCTCGTCCACATTTGGGTCTTAAGCGGTTTCGGGTAAGCGGCCTGACCGCTGCAGCCCAGGTCGCCCCTGGCAGGACAGAACAGGGCGGGTTTGCGCGGCGCGGGGAGAGGGGAGGCGAGGCGCCACGCGACGCGTGGGCGGGCGGCCGGCTAATGTGCGCCCGTCCGTCAGAGGCGGCGCCGACGGCTGAGGGAATGTCAGAGTTCGGCGTTGCGTCACGCAGCAGCGCCCGTGGCCGCCTCCTACCCGCGAACCCTCCGCCGCGGTCCTTTCACCGGGCGCGCGCCCGCCCACCCACGCCCCGCCCCGCCCCGCGCGTGAGCGATATTCCGTGCGGTGGGCGGTGCATCCGCCCAAAACCGTGGGACTTGTCCCTTCGTCCTTTATGCACAAGGCACGTTATTCGCGGCGTCACACAACCGTATACAAGATCGCTTCGCAATTTAGTAGTCTATGACCTGCAATCAGTAATAGTGACTAAAAAGACCCTGCTCCCGGAGGAAGGGCGAAACGACTTCGCCGTTATTCACCAAAAAATAAGAGGGCTTTGATTTTTTTTATCAACGACAGGGCACTAGCAACTGAATAGCGCACCAATTCGAGTGTTGTCATTTGCTTCGTAATGAAACGCGTGTTCTTTTGGATTTATAATAACACTTCCCCTATTAGTTTCGCGGATGTCGATGGAGTACCCTAAACGACGGATCATGAACTGCACACAATCCTTCCTTCCCCATCTAACCTGTATTCCCGTCTTAGGGCTGAGCGATGAGCCGATTCTCGTGCACCGCCCTTTGGTTGAAAAAATCTCCCACAAGCGTTGGATGTCCTGGATGCAATGACCAGGAATCTCCCGTAATATTACAAGTGTCTTGTGCTGAGACAACTCAAGTAATTAATAAAGTAATATAATATTCAATGTAAAATAATGGTCGAATTCTACTAGTTTCTGTCTTAATTTTTCAAAATGGAAGCTCCTAGTTTTCAAAATGGAAGTTTTTACTATTACGAAGTGCAAACGTTTACACGAAAATATTGGGGTCATTATGTGATTATGCTGTCGTTGGGCATCTTGTCATCTTGCATTCACTTGGCTTAATTTGGATTATTAGGATAGAATTGAAATAACACCCAGTTTCGCACACCTTTTCCACCAGACTCCTGTGTATTACTTAATTTTCAAAGAAAAACGCGCCGAAAATTGTCTACATTTTGCGCTTTCATCTTAATGTTTGCTCTTCGTTATGTATTAATTTTGTAGAATATATCTTAACCGTCTCTTGTAAAATGCACAAGACAGCCTTTTTAATTGACTATTTTCATATGGTCGTTCAGACCTTGCAATCCTGAACAGGTGTCTTACTTCCCCGATAAATCTTTCTTTTTATGGGCAGTTTCATAAGACTTGAAATTTTCTGTCTTTCTGGTTTTTAACTTCTAGTACTGTGTCTACTCTTCACATTTAGAATCTGTGAACTATTCATGAGGGGGGCCGAACACGCATATTTATAAATTATATTTTGATATAAAAAATCATTTTATGCCTGCGTTGTAATGTTCTAGTCCCGTTGGACATTAATCAGTACGATAAAATCGGTTCAAATGTATATACATGAATGGAAGTATTTTCCTAATTCGAAATATTCACGAAGGCAAATTGTTTATCGTCAGTAATGTCACTCGCGTAGCTTCGATAGAATTTATCTGGAAATGTCCGATGTAAGTGTAGTACCTAATAAGATTATGCTAGGAGCAAAAGTACCTCCCAAAAAGTTTCAAAACGCGCCAAATATTAATTAAATTGTGTCCACAGTCCAAATACACACGACATCGCTTGCTGTGATTAATTATTACACCGTTCGATAGAGATAGATTTGAGGCGTTAAGAAATATCGATTTTGTTATGAATTCAGCATCTTGACCGGACCAGGGTATAGTTCAAAGCTATTGGTATAATTTCACGGATGGAACTGTCTATGAGATAGAAAGATCATAACAACGACTCTTGAGTAACGACATTCGGTCAGTTATTGTCCCCTTTATAATAATATCAATCCAGGCAGTGACATGCAATGGGTGATCCTTGTAGGGTCCGTGTAAAGTTTGGAGGCGAAATCTAGTTGCAGCTAATGAGGGGACGGACTTTCAAATCAGCAACATGGTCGTTCTTAGTAGACTTTTTTCTATTATTGCCTAGACATTTTTCTATTTATTAGAAAAGCTTCTCGTTAGAAAATGTGCTCTATGTAGCTGGATAGCTTTTGCAGTTATTCAGTTTCTTGTTTTAATACAAATATTCATAGGTATCCTGCTCATTCTCGACAAACTTGCTTGTATAAGATGTGGATAGAATCCCTTTTATGATCGAATTGTCTCTTTCTTCGGGCGGCCAGTGTGTTTTATCTCGAACGTCACAATAGAAATGACAGTTCTAAGCTCTTTTTGAAGAACACCTTGACACTCACAACACAACACACAAAGACGAGGGATAAGCATCCGTGCTCAGAGCGAGATTCAAATCCGCGACACTTCGGGGAGCGAGGAGTGTATTGAGAGGTTGGTAGACGCACATTGGCTACCTAAGGCAACTACTATCGAATATCATTGTCATATCGTAGTTCCCTTAGGGACGGTAACAAGTGTGGTGAACTGTGATTAGGAATTTTCCTCAGAGTTTACAAACTGAGTCTACCTATTTAAAGAACCATATTGGCGTACCAACTGGTGAGCTCCTGAAATGCATCAGTTAATATTTCATTACATTATGCACACCTTGTTTGTATTTATTATCTATGTTGTATCTTGGTCTAGTCGTTAGAATTAAACAAGGAGCCTTATCAAGTCGACATTTCGAGTTCTTCGCAAAACTGTACTTACTTTCCGTGACCGTCATTCACAGCAGGATAGAAGTTTCATTACTTGTCTTCATGCAATGTCCGCTGACAAGTCATTCCAGCGTCATGTCCGCTGACAAGTCAACGCTGGCTGTTGTGCGAATCCGCTCGCAAATATTCTTGTTCGACACAAAGCAGCTAAGGTAATTGATTTCCATCATGTGATTATGGCAACGGTAGATGTATGTGGCGAGTTTTCTGCGCGTGATTATTGCTTGTTTGTGAACCTGTATTCGAAAGGGAAACCTATATTGAAATCTCGATTATCGAAAGCTTATAGCGTATAAATACGCTTTCGGGTGGACGTAATTTAAAATACATAACACCATCTTTAAAGTAATGATATAAATTGAAACAAACCCCATATTTAAGTTGTTTATGTGTAAAAGATAAAAAAAATTAATATAAAAATAGAATCGTCGCTGATGAAAACTATCGCTTTCACATCTATCTAAATGAAATAACCAAAACTTAACCAAGAATGAAAATGAGATAATCTCAAACACTATAATAGGTGATACGAACTGCGTTTTTCTTTTACGCAACGCGTACACTACCTTTACAACTAATGCATTTAGAGTAAGATAAAAATGGGTGAAATGAAATTTTGAATCTTGTAGGTATTATAGAATTACTGTGCATTATCCGTTAACTTTCTGATGTGACCTTACTCAGAGGCGTTTAATTTCTTTTTGCAGTAACGAATTTGCTGCATCTCCCTATTGCAGCACTAATCACAAGGAGGAAATTATTAGAAAGAACGGTTTTTGCAGACTCCGAGAGAGTGATTTGTGTTGGGAAAGTTCCGACCCGTCCATTTGTATAATATGTAATGAACGTCAGCTGTACTTAGTCGTTGTGAAGCATCATTCATGATAATCGTATGAATTACGCCGCGAGTACATTTATTGCTTTGTGACATTCCGTAATCCCATCGATTGACGCGCCTGCGGAATGCGCTGATGAGAGGAAGACAATAATGGAGGAACAGAGCTGCATAAGAACGTGGCCTGGTAGCTTTCGAAACTCTTCACTACAGTGGAAAAGAAAGCAACGGCTGTGAATAGAAAACCCCGCGTGCATCCCACACTTGCTGCACAATCTCAGCATATGGCATGCGTCTAATGCGGAAAGGAGGAGCAAACAGTGTCAGCATTGGCGTGCATTTTAGGCACAGTAGCATGGAATAGCGGTATGCAAGGATAAACGAGGTATTCCAGGATAGATCCTCTTGGGCTGTTAAAATATTAAAAGGAATCAACGATAATAAAGAGGGTGATTGTGGGTCAATAGCCAAATACGATCCGGCGCGCTTCTGATTAGTATATTTATGATCGCATTGCATAGCATTGTCAGGCTATTAACATTAGCAAAAAACTATAATAATTATTTTCAAATTGCTTCTTTTCTTTTGCCTCCGTCGTTCATGGATGCAAAGCTCGAGGATGTTTAGAAAACGCAAGAAATTGTATGTATGCATTCACGGAGATACTCTTAACACGCAAGAAAGTAATACGCATTGGAGAAACGTTATAGTCGAATCTTAAAAATCATTAAACATTTTGTTGCCATTGCGTTAAAATGAAGTTTAGAAACTCAGCTATTTGAAAGCCTCTTCGATTATTGAAAATCGAGATATTTACGAGAATGTTGGTGTACGAAATTGTTATTTTATAAAACATTTATGTGCAGTTATTTGTGTCATGAGTATGCATTCACTATGCATATAATAGAGAAAACGAAAGACATGGAAGCAAATAATTACCTTAAAAGGAGTCGATGAAAGAAAAAGGTTGGGAATCATTGGGATAAACAATTGTGATACATTATCTACTTGACTGTCCGGGAGTCGCAGCGTTGTGTGTCGGACAGCGAAGTAGATACTGACTCCGGCGACGGAAGCACCAGCTTTCGTGTGATACGTTAACTGACTGGGATGTGAGGATTGTCGCTGCAACTTAAGTCCTTGTTGCAGCATTGGGCTTCGATATTAGATGTAAAGGCAGTGAACCATTCGAGACGTGAGTGCCAAGGTCGCGAATGATGTAATATGAATTACAATTTGTGACCAGAGAATTGAGGGACATTTTGTAGATAAACATTCGTAGGAAATTATTATTTGTATTAGCCATATTTTCAAATTTGGGTACAAACTGTGTTCCAATTTGGGATCAGTCGTTATAAATTGAACCAGTTTTCTATTGGGAAATTATATTTTTTGTGAAAGTAATACAAACCATGCTTCCAAAAGATTTAGATCGGGTTGTGTAATGTTGATTCCTCAAATGCTGACTCAGTTCTCAAGTGACAGCGATTTCATTTATCCTGCCATTTGTCAAGCGCAGATTGCAGTTAACAGTTTCTTTTTGCGTGAGTTCTCAAAAACGTATTACTTTTAATGCTCGTTAATGGTGAAACGGATTAAGTTATCTTCTCCACGTCTGCCGCATGACGAGAGGTCGTGCATTGTGCAACATCATTACGAGATGTTTTCAAGATGAAGTTCTGAGCTTTTTCTACTGCGCGGTGTACTCTCTGAATTCGAAGTATATAAAGTAAAACGGTTGGATGCTGCAAGTCAAACAAAATCACTCATCGCTGAGATTTTAATTTTTTATAGTTATATGATATCTAATACGCTCACACATTCTTGTTGTGCACCATAAAATATAACGAATTGCCCGTACAACTGTGTTCGCGCCGTTCGTATTTTGATATATATTACTTACGGTAAATAAAAAATCATTATTTATTGGCCATCCATTTGAAACGCTTCCACCAAAGCTTCGTTCGAAACACGTAATTATTCGTGGATTTGATGACGCAGAGTACGGAGCCTCGACAGAAACAAAAACTTAAAAATTTCAGCATTTAGAACACGACTGACATCGCCAATGGCGTACGCCCATTCATTCGGGAAACAAATTTAAATGTCGAAAGAAACCTCCCGTTAAACCATTTTAATCAGAAATAAAGCGCATAAAGAAATTTGTTTTTCGAGATGAGCGGTCGCGGCGTGGGAAGCGTCGGTGGTCGCGCGTGTATCGCCCCGCGAGGGAAAGCTTTTCGGTGGAAAGCAGCCGCGCGTGGCCATCCATGTGCCGCGCGTTCCTTCATGTGCGCGGGTGACGCCTGCCCGCCGCACTCGTCCCCTTTTCCGCGTGGCGCCGTAATGCGCTCTTGATATGAAATCGTGCGACTCGTGCTGCGCTCTTATGACGGCTGAGGTGGAGAGGGAAGTCTGTATGGATTCTGGGTGGAACGTGTTACGGGAAGTGATTGGATGTGTTTCCCTCTAGTCTCGAGCCGAGGTAGCCCTTAGGCCTAACTCGCATTCTTTCCGCTCAGCGCTGAAGTGTGCTCTTGGTTTGAAATCCCGGGATTCGTGCGCACTCATGTCGGCAGAAGTGGAGAGGGAAACCTGTGGATTAATTTTAATTCTGGTGAACACTGTATAGGGAGTGGTTGAACGCGTTTTCCTTTAGTGTCGTGTTGATGTAACTCTTAGGCCTATCTCCGTTCTTTTCGCGCAGCGTCGAAATGTGCTCTTGATATGAAATACCGGGATTCGTGCTGCTCACGGATGACGGCAGAGGGTAAGAAGGAAGATGGATTATTTTAATTCAGCTGGAACTTCGAAAAAGAAGTGATAGAATGCCATGCCCTATAGTATCGACGTAGCCCATAGACCCATCTTGGACAGTGTTCTATTTCTTTATTGCCGGGGTAGTCCGTAGGACTGTCTGGACACCTCTTATTTACCATGGAGAAAAAAATTGATTCCTATACGGACTAACACCATTCCCACGTACAAACATCCACGCCCTGGACGGCGTTGAAACCTTCGAGCCGAGGCAACCGTGATGATGGATCTTGACTTTTCAGGCCAGTCGATGTGTATTAGGACTACATATTTCGGTAGATGAATCTCAAAAAAGACCCCCAAAATACGGGTTCGTTTTATAGGATAGATATAAAAAAATTGTCTCATTCTTCATCTGAATCAAATAGTTCCGGAAGTACATCCCCACTTTCGTTGTTGAAAAATTAGTTATATGTGCCCCATTCTGTACTTAGCGAGTCGATTTTCTCTTCATCAGTATCTGATCAATATCATTATCTTTAAGAATTATTCAATAGCATACCGTCTTCGGTGCCTTGCCCAAATGCCCTAATCTGTGCGAATGTTTGCCAGAAGCCAGTCCTGGGATATGTGCTTCATTGCTGCAAGTTGCAAGAAATGATCGCTGATCTAAACAATTCATAGGCTGATAATTGTTCGGGGTTCGTCCCATAGAACAGAGATGTGCTAATACTATAAAAGGAAAATGAATATCTCGTCGTATATGAAGGTCGTTTTATCTGCAAAAATATACGGTACGGTATATGCCTGGTGGTGGATTACTCGCGTGACTGCGGCACGGTGCGTTCGTTGGTGGGGAATGAAAAAGGAACGGAGGCGATTGTGGCCTGTGGTGATAGCGATGCCGGCGCATGCGGCAGTGGATGTGGAGGCAGTGGTGGTGATTGTGGTGACAATGGAGGTAGTTACCGTGTTAGCAGTGGAATGCGAGAGTTGTTGTGGCAGCTCCGTAGAACTGGGAGTATTAACGCGACGGTGGCGTGTTTTGAAAGCGAATGTGCCGATGGTGAAGATTGATAGCCGTAATCGCGATGGTGGAACAAGCCCAGAGTGTAACTTGTCCAAATGCACTGATTTATATCTTCTTTTTTCTTTTTACAAAAAATTCCCAGATTTGGTTTAATATCCTTTTCCCACTGTCACATTTGTGACATTCACACAGAATTATTTTTTGTACTACACGAATAAATTTATTAAAACACTCGGATTGTTGTTGCAGTGATTAAATGTTTCTAACTTTTTACAATATACTGGTTTAATTTCGTATATAGTGCTCTTTTCGTAATGAAGTACTTACACAAGTCTCAGTAACAATGCGCCTTAAAGCGCTCTCAAGTGAGTCTGCGAAAATCACCGAGCGTAGCCGTTGAAAGCCATTTAAGCGACGTGTTTTGGTAATTTATATTCCATTGTGCGAAAAAAAAAAACCTGATGTACTTACTTCATACAATGTACACATTAAATTCAGAGCGTGCTTGAAGTTTCGAAATCAGAGCTGGGTCTCATTTAGGTAATTTCCGATATCAGTAGAATCGCTTGCTGTAATGACAAAACTGGCAACGGGTGTGTGTGGTCGAGTACGATGACGGCGCTACCGCTGGCAGCTCTCTGAAGCAACCGGTAATCAACGCGTGGCCGCGCGACTTGGCAATGGCACTGGGGAGCCGCAGCTGAGCGGCGGCGGCGTGGCACTCAATTACATCCCGCCGTATTTATGGAGCAGGCGCCGCCGCCGTCGCCGCGGCGTTCGGCGGCTGGCCGGCCGGGGCCGACGCCGCGGTGCTCCGCGGGGGATCCAGGTTAATCTGCTCCTGGGGGCGGGTTCGAACCCCGGCCAGGGGCGCGCGGGCGCGCAACCAGGCCAACGACGCGCGCCGCGTAATTGCGCTTGGGCAAGCGAGCGGCACTCGCAGGGGGCGACGGCCGCGCCGAGGGTGGACGGGTCCGCAGACGGGCCGCTGTGCCAGGAATGTGTGCCGTGTGGGCTCTATACGGAGGCCTAGTCGGACTTCGCGCGAGGAAGTTGTGCACACGGCGTGCGTCACAGACGAGGGAGATGGCTACACTGAGTGCCGTCTCAAACAGATCTACTTCGTAGATTTTTTGACAGGCAGCCTCGGTAATAAAATAAAAAAAAAATTAAAAAAATCAACAACTACCTCTTTTCGGATTAGAAAGCACTCTAAGAAAACCCGTAAACAAATTACTAACGTAGGCGAAACAGATATCTAGGCGATTGCAATAGCTAGTGCGAAGCCCTGGATAGCCAAGGTCGCTAAGGCTGAAGGCTCTTCAGCTGCTTCGTGCATCTAGGGTGATGGCTTGTGTGTTCGAATCGCGCCTGAGGCATGGATGTTTGTGTGTGTCCGAGTACCGTTACCGTTACTCCCAGAGTTAGTTACAGTGGTCGCTCTATGATTTTAGTAGTTGGAAAGCGACCTTAAAGAAGTTAAAAAAAGAGAAAAGCTAGTTCGCCTTAGGCTACCCGATGTTTTATGAACAGCCGTAGGATGCATAAATGGCTCTACTGCATATACAGTGTGTCCTGTCACGTGTGTCTCTCTCGGGCTGAAGCGGTCAAATCCACAGATACCTCGTGCGAACCCCACTGGCGGTGTTTGCTCCTTGGTCGGTGACTGTGGGGATGTTTAGATGATCTACTCAGGAGGCTCAGTGTTGATTCATCTCGTTTCACAATCTGTGAAGAATGTACAGGAAAGACCAGTATCTGCGTAGCGGTTGTCTGCTTCCACAAGAATGGAATTTCATACTGACGGTGTATACTCCTGTTTGTTTTTCTTTTTAAGTGTTTCTTTGCTTATGAAGATTGTACGTGTTTTATGACACCCTTATAAGTGGCGACAACCACGCAAAGTTTAAATGGTTCAGCGGAGAGGCTGCTGATTTAGGAATGCTGGGAGAAACTGGGAAAATAGAACCCTAGCAAGTCCTCTCCTAGGCGAGAAAAACTGCTATATACGGAATCAATGAGTTCTGTGCTGGGGGTGTTTTGTCTGCTTTCGGCAGCGCACAGTCTAGGCCGAAGGGGCTAGGATGTTTTCGATTTTGCTGAATACTTGCGTAGCTCGATAATAGCTCGTTTTAAGATAACAGGGTGTCTGATTGGGGACGGCGGTTGTCTCGAAAGAGGACAAATTGGAAGAGTTCGCCGTGAAAAGAATGTTCACTGAAGGTGATTGCTCCGATATGCAACACATTACCACAGACGGCGACTGCTGAAAAGTTTTCCCAGCATCTGTACAGATGAGACAAAGATGCTGTACTTTGTTCACCAAACGTGCTTGTTGAGATTTTTCATACAAAATGAGCATACTGGAAGACAAGCTGGTCAGCTATGGAAAATAGTCACAGATTTCAGTGAAAAGAAAAAAAGCTTTCCGATGTCATTAAACAAGTGACAAAGGACCTTACAAAATGTATTTAATAATTTTATGAAGCTGTTGCATGCTTTCTCAGAAATGCAGAAATTAGAAAGTTTCTTCTGGTTAAGTACATATTTAGAGTTTGAGGGTAATTTTTTGAGAGTCTTTTCACTCTATTTTTTTCTTTGTCTCTTTCTATCTTAAACTCTATGGACCATTGATTGAAGATACAACTTCGAAAGATATTATGCGGTGGAGTGTGAAATTAAAGTGCTAAAATAAGAGAGACGAGAGAACACGTAGTAAAATAAATCATTGTTTATGACTGTAGTAAATGCATAATCCGTATAACACACTTAAAGGGTCTTGTGACTTGGCACCAGCATATTTTTAAGTGCAGTCATCGAAGTGAGCCATCGACAGAATTGTATGTTTCGTAACTGTAACACATTCGTAGTGGCATTTAACGGCAAAAAGCGACGCCCGAGTAGCAATATTTACGGCAATTTCGAATGCAACTGTAGCGGGGGTTGGCCAGAGCCACGCGGCGCCTCTCTTCCCGGCCTCCCCGCCATTTCACCCTCATCCCTGCTCCCCCTCCTCTCTCCCCACTCCCCTCCCCCTCCCCATTAGTCCTCTCCCCCTCCTCTCTCCCCACGCTGTGTTCCGACACCATAGTATCCGGTCCCGCCACAGACCTCGCTGTCCCCCCCGCCATTTTACTCTCTCCCGCTCCCCGGCATTTAGCTCTATCCTCCGCGTCACCCCGCACGGTGTCCCGCCCCGCCCCATGCTACCCTGCCTCGCGCTGCCCCGCCCCCTCGCACTGTGCGAGTCCCCATGAGCAGAACGAGGCCAGCACAGAGCCGAGCGCGGGGCGCGCAGCGCGCGGCGGCGCAGCAGGGGCGGCTAATTACGTTTGCGCAAGCGCACTTTATAGCGCTAATCTCCGGGCGCCCTCGCCAGCGCCGTCGCCCGCAACCGCCGCTGGCGACCCACGCGCGCACGCGATCTGGACTGTCGTCGCTGCGGTTTCTTGAAACCCCCTCTCCCCTTAGCGCGTAGCTGCACGTGTTTCAACTGCGTTACTAACTTGTCGCCCGAAGTTTCGCAGATTACTTGTGCCTACTTCTTTGTTTGCGTGGTGGGGAAGTGGAGTATACGGAAACTATTGTGGTGGAATTACCAGTCCTGCTACTACTCGCCAACACCGCTGGTGGCAGCGCACGCAAGATTGATAGACGCACATAAGATTGCGGGCTCGACAACTTCTATGGTCATGCCATGAATGAAGTGAATGTTTTACCCTGGTAGGTGACGGTAATACCTTCCTCGCTGGATGGCGAATTGGCGCTGTCGTACACATCGGCTCTCTGGGGATTTCCTCTACCAAGTTTCTCCCTCCAGAGGGGCACCGCCCAAATCTCCCGGAATGTGTGCTAGTGTAGTGCATGTAAATGTAAGTATGGCGTATGTAAGGAGAGAGGATCGGAAGAGGAAGGAAATATTGTTCGAAATCCGTGGTCTGTCTGTTAGGGTACTGCTCCGGCATTCGCTTGGTGTTGAAAACTACCGATCAAAACGGTCGGTCACTAGAATTATCAGGCAGACAGATACTGATTCGACCTAACTGAACAGCTAGCGTCGAAATTTGTCTTCGTCGCACTCGAACCCTAGAACCTCGTTATCAGTCGGAGCAGAGACGGCAGTAATGCTGTCTCTGAGCTAAACACAGCTGCTGCGTCCGCAAGAGAAGGGAGGGCGGGCGCGCCGTAATGAAGTGAAGTGGAGCTCACCTATGGCGTGACACCGGCACAAGGGGGCAATGCATCAATTTTCCATTGTTTACGGTGCGCAGAATGTTGAAAGTTAACTAATCGTTTGCTTTTATCCGCATGTGCACGTAAGCAACTACATTAACGAGACAATATAACACGTATGCGTTGTGAGGGGAAAGTTCTCTGTTGAGAAATTAGTACACGTTGTAATACGATAATTAAATTTTATGCGTCCACATGCTATGGTATTTCGCGTTAATGAGAGTCCTACACTGTTAATTCACCGACTTTTCAATTTTATGGCAAAGCTAATGAACGAAGTGTTTGAAAAGTTTTACGTATGATTTATCGTACATTACTATCTTATTCCTTTCATTTTTAACACCTGTCCTTTAACGTCTCATTTTTAAATGCGAGTCTACTAGAAGTTTCTTTTTAAATGTTAAACCTATTTCCCTATATTTTTCGTATCTCATCCGCCCTAAATAGTAGAATTCGTCATTCACCTGAAGAAGACTTTCAGTGGAAGACACTTCACAACTTAACAGTCGTTCTAGCGAGGTTAATAGGGACGTCCGTGACACGACCTTGCGCTTATTGCGGTTTTCCGTGGAAAAACTCGAGCCGGGGCGAACGCGCTTTCGCACCGCCGTTTCCGCGTAGGTCTTTTCGTAGCGCGCGGTTTTCTTATTGCACGCGCCACTTGGAAAGTAGACTCGCCCCCAAGGCCCACTTCCCACTGAAATGAAAAGAGTTCCAGGAGCGCTGGTATGGGCGGTGGGTGAAGTGGAGGAGGAGAAATAAAGAGCAATAAAAATGCTGTGGGAACGTGTGACGAAATTACGGGCATAAAAGGAAACAATCGGCAGTAATAACTGCACTCCAGCGCGAGAGGTCGTCCAGCGAAATGAGTTGAATTCGCTCTCCCCTCCTAGCCGTTCGAGACGAATGTTTCATTAATTCAGGCTGTTCGCATCGAGACCTAGAAGGTGGCGGCGCCTGTCCATGTAAGAAGAGACCGCTTCGGCTACTCCTGCCAACAAAACCGCAATTATGTCCATGTGCTTAATTCGTCGGTGTGTTCGTTTGCAGCTGGCTCACTTGGAAGTGACTGCGACTCTTGCAATGCCATCGCCCGACATGACATTCATTGGTTTTGCAATCAGTGGAACTGGTCCGTTGTTACAGTACCTTCTCAATATCCCGTTCGCGAGCAAGCGTGTTGCTGTTGAAGAGGGGGTGGGGTGGAGTCCGTATCTCATTATTTCGGGGTCGAAGATAGAAGCGCACTTCCAATTTACGCTTTGCTGCATCAGGTGAGATACCAGGTGTAGCACCACTTGTTAAGAAAACATGTGAAGTCTCACGTTCTTTTCAAAATCCTTGTCTAGTAATCGAATAACCTGCGTCAATCATCCCGTCATTCATGGTTAGACCACATCCGGCCCACCAGTCGTGACAAATGAGATATCATTTAATCGCAGTTTTGATGGCTTATGGGAGCTAGACCATTGACCAATAGCTCATTCGATTCCTCTCGACAGGACAAATCGATTCGCACAATTCTTAGCCGGTTCGCTATTGGATATTCTGGAAGAATTAAAAAAAATGTATTTTTGATAATTTCAAAGCCCCTACAAGTACATTGCTGAAATGTCGTGATTTTCGGTGCTATCCTAAAGGCATTTACTTCAATCCTTATTTGATTCATCATCTTGATGATAATTAAATCTAATGATGTAAGGGAAAAAAATTAAACCAGTATTTTAATCGAAACTTTTTTATGCAACTTTATACCTCCGAAAATGGACAATACAGGCAACTGTAGTGTTACAATTTTATTTTATTATGCTCTTGCAAGTCATAAATAAAACTATTTGACATGAAAATACTCGCAAGAGGCATAACATTAATATAAAATAATAAAGTGATTAGAATTATACTGTTTCTGTTAATATTAACATGTTTTTGAGCCCCGGTATGCCCGACACTACCCAAACAAATCGTTCCCAGCTTCAGCTGTCATCGGCGCTGAATATTAATCAACCAAGACGCTGACAAGAACTTAAGATTTCGCCGAGCGCCAGCAAGGAGGAGCAGCGAGATGGCAGCCGACTCGCCCTGCGTCGCCGCAATGACTCGCCATTGCTCGCTCGCTCTTGCGCCGGCAGTCGCCTTGGAACCAGCATGAACCCAACGGCGGCGTCCAGGAAGATGTGGGGCCGCCCAAGTACGGCGCCTGTTGAGAAACGGTATCGTGTTGTGTGTGCGGGTGGTTGCGCAATCGTAAGAAAAGCAGATGATGGATTGTAGTTGGCAAAATCGGGGGGGGGGGGGGGGGGGATGCCGTTGCCCCGAGGAGTCCAAAGGGGTTTGGCGTGACTGCCCAGGCGGTGCGGCGGGCAGAGGATCCGCTTTCGACACCCGCGACCGCCCCCTGCCCCCTCGGTCGTAGACGAATGGAGATGCGCTGCACTAACCGTTCGTCTTCAGCGTGACCGGGCGCGGGGCGAACCTGCGGCTGCTTGCACAGTGGGCGCGGAAGCGCCAAACGCGGGAGGAAACTGAAAGGATGGTGGGGATGTTAACCATTGACCCATCTGAGTCCCATTCGGCTGGATAGTCGCTGGTTGTTTCTTGGCGCTCTGGCTGCAGGAATGCTGCCCTTATCAGTTCCATTTTAGCATGAGATCAGGATGTTGCGAATAGTGGCTTCCACGAACCTCGTAGGTGGCTTTCCGAGTCTGTATTAGTACTGTTGAGCTGGCAATTTCAACGTGAGTGCCTGATTAATATTTGCTATTTTTTGTGTATTAAAGTATTCTATCAGTTAATTGCATACGTTTTCACATTAGATTCTGAAATGATACTAATTCTCAAAAAAAAATATTTGTTTATGGCGAGTATCGTGCAATACTCTTGGTCTTTTAATTTCGAATTACTTGGAATGCATTACTTTTCTTTCCGTAACTTTTCATTTATAATTGACTTCAGTATTCTTTATCGTTGAAGAAACAAATGTTAATGAATGTATGTGTGACTGTTTTAAGTATGGATTCTGTGTAATTAAAATGGCTGATTAGTCTATTATATGTTTTTTAAATTGCAGCTGTAAGCTGAATTTTACTCGTATCTTCGACTCATACTGATTGGCGCTTTAAGATAATGGCTATTTCAGTAAGGTTCTCCCACTTCACGGAGAGGCAAGATTGGCGAGCTTTCCATGTTATCTCCCACTGTGCGGTCTTCTAGCGCCGGCACGGCGTCGGAAGAGCGAGCCAGCAGCTGCTGACAGCGGATTAATTAGCCCCACGGGAATAGGGCGAGTTCCCGATGCTCGTGCCACCGGAGTCATTGTTGTAGGAAAGTTTGCGGCTCGGCTCATTGCAATTGGCGGTTAAGAAAACGCCGCGGTTCCGTAAGCCAATTACGGATGTCCCGCTTTTATCTCGTTAGTGATTTTTGTGGTCGGTGGGCACAGATCGTCTTTCCTCCTATGCGGACGCTTTAAGTAGATTTTGGCTTTAGTACGTAACTAGGGGAAAATGTTCAGTAATTAATTCGTGCTCCTTTTCATGTTTCTTTATGTATATGTAATAGGTAAATCTATTGCAAAGCATACGTAAAATAGGTTCTGAAAATCTAAGTTGTATGCCGTGTTCTAACAATCAACGATCGAGCTGTTTTGTTGTTGTATGCTATATGCGTTAGAAAAATTGGAATACAAATATTAGTAATTAAATCATGTGGATTTTCTGAATTATAGAAATGTTTGTACATAATTATTTCCATTCTTTAACATTCTACAGCATCGCAATATGTGAATTGACGCCGTTTCTGTTAGATTTATCATTCATAAACCAACTCATTGAAGTGGAGACATTGCGATTTTTCAGATTGACAACTTTCTATAGGTTAATAAACGTATAAACTTAAGGTATCCATCGAGATGACGCACTTCCTTGATCAACTCGTCTTGAAACTGGTTTGAACCCAGAACCTACCTTCAAATTTCACTCGAACCCTTCCGCCATCATCTAAATGTGTCTCTCCACGAGTGTCACTGCCACTCTTAATTCCATTTGAAGTTCCCCCTCGAAACATGTTCAGCGCCTCGCGTTTTCTTAAGAAAGCGGAGGTAAGACGCGATTAATTCTCACTTCTACAATACCAGAACACCTACGTGTGATTTTGAAGGAGGCGTCGCATAAAGGCAAACCAGCTGTCGTCGACAGTAAGTCGTTACTTCGTAATTCGCCATTTGACGTCGCAATGAAATAATGCAGATGGTGCACATGAAACATTCATCGCACTGCCGAAGATGCTTTCCGGGGTCATTGGAGTCAACTAGTTGAACACCCATAAATGGGACCTCTTCCACTTATCACGAAGACAATATAGCAGTCTCTCCTATTTATTCTCGCCAATTTGTAATGTATTGCATCGCACCCATCGGAGGAATTAGCAAATAACTACAAGGCCATCTATCTTTCAAGCAGTTTTTTTTTTGCACTCTGGTAATGACTCCATCTTTTCCATTGCAATTTATATGTACAACTTCTTAGTAGCATTTTAGATGGGTAACGACGTCTACATTGTTTTTGTTTGTTTGGAATAGTTAACTACTATTGGGTTCGGTTACACAATTTACTATATTTATTACGTGGCAAATACAGTATTCTTATTGTGACATAGTTTGTGAATGTGGAACAAGAACGAATTAAAATGAGGGCATTTTAAAATGAAATAGTGAAACGCGATATAATGAATATAACCAGCGTTTTTTTTCGCTTTGTACACCATCTTGCTTGTATGGGAATCGTCATTTTGTAAGAACCCTCCAATGGAATTCTATTTTTGTTTTGTTATGCCGCTTTACTTTGAGCATCGTATTTTCCAGAATATCCTGATACCGAATGCACCATTGTGCCATCCGAGTGGAAATCGAGCACAACAGCCCCTCCTTAGCCAATCGCGAACGCTCGTATTTAATAATGAAGAAACCTCTCGAAGCGCGCGGTTTGTGGAACGCTTTGCGGGCGCGTCGCGGCGGCGGCGGCGACGCCGAAAGCGGAGTGCGACGAGCCGCGCCGTCGGAATTTACGAGCGGTCGCCTCGGGGTCGCCGGCGCCGCCTCGCGCCGTGCCACGCGTCGCGGGGGGTCCCCCCTCCCCCGGGGAGGAGGCGTGTGGATGGGAGCACGCTAGCACGCGAATGGCGCGCGCGACATACGGCCCGGACGCACGGCATTTCGCTGAGACGCTGCCGTCGCTACCCCGCCTCCCTGCCCCGACGCCTGCCTTCGCGTTAGATCAAAATGAAGCCGTAAGTGCGCGATGTATGGTGTCCGTTGTGAGAAATTCACTAGCGAAAAGTTTCTGTGTAGGGTACTGGATGTATTGTATCTCAACGGGGAAAAAAATGTATATCGAAGATGTTTCGACAGTAGTCGAAGTTGGTGTTACCTAATATTGATGTATCGACATTTATCGAAATTGGGGAGTATTGTAAGTATTGAGTTTCAAGTGTATTATGTGGCCTAATTAAACAAAATTTAGTAATTTATTAAGGCATTTCCGTTTTGCCTTATGAACTGTGTTTATTTTCATATGGAGTTGTGAATGTTTTACTTGCGGGAACGTTTCTCGAGTACG
Organism: Teleogryllus occipitalis; assembly: GCA_011170035.1. Taxonomy (NCBI): domain Eukaryota; kingdom Metazoa; phylum Arthropoda; class Insecta; order Orthoptera; family Gryllidae; genus Teleogryllus; species Teleogryllus occipitalis. Next base: position 16,837 of record BLKR01000099.1, on the reverse strand, counting down.
ACATGCAAGATCTCATCTTATACAAGTTTGGTTGCAGTTGCTCCAGCCGTGCTAGAGTTGGTATGGAACACCTCCAACCATGTATATAAATTCTTTACGCCCCATTTGGCGCGTGTCGAAGCAGTAAGTGCCGCGTGTATTTTCCCGTGATTGAAGCGAGTGCGGGGCGAACGGCCGCCGCCACGGCGGTGGGAGTGAGCGGGCTCTAGAAACGTCAAGCGGCGCCCTCGTGGTGGCGGCGAGGGGTCGCCGGTCGCTGGGTGCTGCGGGTGTGTTGCGCCATCCGCCACGCCCTCCCGCTGCGCCGCGCGGTCATCGCCATTCGCGCTGCCCGTCCACGCCGAGGGCAGACCTCTGAGCAAGCGGTTCGAATGCATTCTAGGGATGCGACAGCGATGTCAATGTTTTCCCCTAACAAACGGGCCGCGCGCGATCTTACCTTCCTCTTCCTTGTTCTATCATTACCCCTTACACACGCACTAACATGCACTACACTACCACAGTACCACGGCGGAAGACCGGTCCAGGTCTTAGAACTTGTCCCGGCTGGAGCGGTGCCCCGCTTGTGGGAAATACCTGGTTGAGGGAAAACGCCGCTAGCCGACGGTAGGTCGGCGCCGAATGTCGCCTTTCAGCGGGGGAGATCACCTCCACCTCCCGAGGGGAAAAAAACATGCACTACACTTACAGAAGTAATGACCTACACTGTTGACGCGCCCGGAATCACTTAACAACAAACCAACCAATCGATGTTTTGAAAACATCGATATTATAAACATCGATGAATTGAAGCCGATGCTTTTTGAACCTCGATGTTTTTACGTTTTCGATTATGCTTGTGGATGAATGTTGTGTTAAAATATAAAGTGATAATTGACGATACTACTATCTATTTGTGTTCGAACCATACGAACGATATTTTTTCTATCTTCACCGGCCTGACTATCCCTCGCCAAAGTATTTCCTGAGTCTTTCCTCGTATTTTGCAAATGGAGAGTCGTTTTTAACTTTGATTTCAGTTAAATTTTTCATTATAAATTAGCCACTGTCAAATTAAATTAAATAAAACAGCCACTGTCAAATTAAATTTTGTTACGCTCGAATTTAATATTGGAGGCTAGTAAACAAGCTTTAAAACACCGAAGTTTAAAAATATTGTTGGGTTTTGATCTATGTATTATTAACATCGATGTTTGGCAACATCGATGTTTTGTTGTCGATGTCGTATTACTAATGCATTCGCGCGTGGCCGATCAAATGTGCAGCGATATAGAAACGACGCGTGGGACTATCCGAACTATCGAGAGGACGTGACGAATCTCCGTTTACGTTAGTTTTCGAGTTCTAATGATCGGTAAGACTCTTTTCCATCTTGCTACCAAATTTTGTTCGAAATCCTGTGCTACGAATGTTTAATCGGATATTAAAAAACAATTGATTCTAATCTGAAAATAGGAGCCTGAATTTGAATAATTTCGCTCCCTGAAAACAATGTATTTCTTGCAGCTAGTTTGTCACTTTGAAAATATGCTTTTCAATTGTGATGTGAGGTACGTCGAATTCGGGAAGGCAGGATTCCAAACAATGTTCTGAGGGTAAAGTTGAATGTTAATAGTGAAGTTGTGAACAACGTATAAAATACCAAAAGATTTGGTTTGCAAACTGTCAACAGAATGCAGCCTAATCGGCTATTGAAGTTAGCTCTTTCATACCTACCTACGGTATACAGAGAAGTGGGTAGGCTTAACAATAAGTAGATTGAGTAAAATAATGTTAATTAAAGGCTATTAATCCGTCTTTAGTGAAGCGACGTACGCTGATATAAATCATGAACTCTGAAGAGTTTTGCGAAGTTTTTCAATGTAGGTACAATCCAAGCATCACCACTAATGTGCATGCATAATGTACTATGTCAATTTTTAGGAATTTATATTGTGAATTAGATCTTGTCAAGTTTCACAGATTTTCTCAGGATATAGTACTGCACGAAACAAAGTTTAGACAATAAAACTTCGGAATGTCATGTCCATATTCGTTTAAACTCAGCCTTGTACTACGCGTGTTGAAAAAGTTGGCAAGTACTCATGATTAGTCCTTCTAGTTAAAGAAATTGTTCAGAGATCACCTTCCCTGATAATTGTGCAAGAACGTTCATGAATTCGCTCTTACGACAGCAGAATATAGAACAACGCGTTCTATTATTTTTGCGACCTGTTGAGCAACTTCTTTCGAAAGAAACTGTCCTCACTGACAATTCAAGATTTTTCGAGAAAGTTGTGAATAAGAAATGCATACCCAATAGGCATGATTCAGACGAATTATGTTTTCGTTCTCTAGTTCCCATTCTATGACCTGTGATTAAATGTGCAATTCACATGATAGAAACTAAAGTATCGTGAGAATATTTAGACTATTATTCATTGTTCCTTTTTTTATTTTAAATGTATTTTCTACCACTCGGCCCTGAACAATGTGATTCTAAAATCTTATGAACAAGTGGAAAATAGTTTACAGGCTTATCTCTGGTCTTTTATGACATTGATTTCTTTCAGCCAGATTATGGTCCTATGTGCTGCTGTTATCGAGTAAGTGCTAGTGAAGCATGTCTAATGATTATTGGGTGAAACCGAGCAATATTTATCATATCAATCAAAACGGGGTGAACGTGTTCTACTTCGCTAGTATAAGTGTTATGATCGCTTATGTGTCATTTTCACTTCACGATCGTAGATTGCCGTACATGAATTATTGCTTTAAGATATTTTCTCTTACAAATTGATGTGACAGATGAAATCGTTATTTATATCTGCAGATATCTTTTGCCGATACTGCCATTTACTTTTTAACTAAATATACTGAACTCATACATTGGACATCATTGTTTTATTTGAAATGTTGCTTGTTCAGAGAAGCTGGCGTTAGAGATGGAGAAAACCCTCGGGAAGCAAAAGGTATTTTACCGTCCTAAGAAAATATTCCGGAATTGTTAAGAGCTCAAACTGGAGAGTTTCTCTGAGAGAAAGAATGTAATTTCCAAATTTCCAGACATGAAATGTGAAATGAAATGTGGCAGTGGTGCGTGTTTATTAATCAGCTCGTTTTATATAATTTATTTCCGAAATTAATTTATTTACTTGAAAAGAACTGAATAATGAAGCTCATCTTATTCCAAAGTGAATTTTCGTAGTAAACTGTCAACTAGTGGCATTGCCATTGAAGTAAATCACCCCGTGGAAGCATGTTAGAATGCTTCGGCTGATCGGTCGATGGAAATCTCAGCCGCGCATGTTTGAGTTCGCCAATCAAGGAATTAATTTAATGTGTTTTGTACTGGGTAGAGGTACCATACAGTTCCAGGTCGGGCAGCCGAAGACTGGGAAGAATCTCATCGGGACACTATATCGAATTGTTTCCTTCTCATTGCTAATCATGCACAGACGACAATGCAATATTTTACGATCCATAACTCAGGAGGCGGGGGCTATGCATATGGTGTTATTTTACAGAGTTTATATAAGCTCCCATCTGAAAGTGTAACAAGACTTTGAAAGGCATACATTGTTATTTTATTCTAGTTCGAAAGGAAATTTTGGTATTCTGGTTAGAAAGAAAATTTTTGGACATGAAATATTGACCTATTGTAAGAAAGCATGTTAAAAGAGAGTATAATGTTTAATCGACACAAAGAGTCTATATTGAATATAATTGAAATGTAATAGATAGGACCAAGTGATAAAGTTGTTTATGAGACGCTTTGTGGAAAAGCTCACTAAATGTAATTGAAAGTCTCATTGAAACGTTATAAGAAACAGGAACGAGAAGAAATTGATAATTAATAAATAGTATTTGATAATTGTATTGTAAGTTGACATAAATCTCACAGGCTTATATGTGTGAGGTCCCGCGAAAGGTTACAAGGGGTCGGCGGAGTGGGGCACATGGCATGAGGGCTGGGCCCCGCCCACCGGACAACCGCGCGCCGCCTCCACGGAGCAACATCAGGAGCAACATCGCTTGCGCCAGCACAGGATCCGCCCCGCGCTCTCGGGCTTGGCTCGCTGTCAATACGCGCAATTAAGAGGTCCGCGCTCGGCCCGCCTAGATAGGACCCAGCAACGCTGCGGCGCGGCGCGGCGCCCAAGTGCAATAGGCGACGGGTGGCGTTGACGACCCCGCGGCACAGAAATCGGGAATGAGGTTGATGTGTTATTACGCGCGGTGGGTTACGCGCCCGTTTGCATATCCGAGCGACCCCACCGACCGGTCGCGCGCTCGCATTTCTCCCCGGGCGCCGGGCATACCGGTGACGTTAATGGCGCCCCCACCGCCTCCGCGCGGCGCTGATTGGGACTAATAATATAGTGCAGCTGTGAAACTTGGTCAATTTTCTCGGAACAAAGACGTGCATGTGGGATTGCGCGGCGGGGGTTATCGACCAGCCAAGGTTTCACCCGTGGAGAATGTTTGTGTGTCTGTGTGTGAGCGAGTAAAGTTGTTTAGTTTTGAGACGTGTTGAAAGAGTGAGTGGTCAGTTCGTTGCAGTCGGAAGGGATAATTTCTTTTCTTCGGTCTGAGCCGTAGGATTTTCGTAACGTGTGTATGTGTGTGCGTGTGCGGAGCAGTACTTTTCTTGTGGAATTGCGCGCGGAGCGTGTGGCCTGGAATGTCGAAATTGAGAATCGAGTGGGCGTGTGGATTAGGCTGTTGCAGAACGTGACAGGCCAGCGTGGGTTAATTGCACGGTCGGACGTTGGGTGTCTGGAGGAGACGGTCGGTCGGTCACCTGTCGGTGTGGCAGACGGCGGGATGTGGGATGTGGGGTTTGCGGTCGCCTTTCTCTCAACTGCGGTACCGTCAGGCAGATTGGTCGATCGGAAAACGTGAGTGTAAGCCACAAGTTCATATCGGAATAGAAGAACAAACTTTCCATTTTGAATTTGGGATACCTAAAAATGCGTTAATGCCTGTTTTTATCACACTCGTCATTAAACCTGAAAATGCGTTTTCTTGTTTTACCACACATGTCATTTCGACTGGTATTACCGCTGTGAAGACGGTCAAATACATTTTTTTCATGAGCATGAAGAGTTTAAATTGAACTCACCATTTCTGCATAAAGGATGATGATAAACTGACGTCAAAACTCACCTGAAACAAAACAGAAATTGTCAGTTACATATAAATAGAAAGTATCAAATTGTGAATGTTATGTTATAATATATTACATTGTAAATGAAGGTATTTTATTACTCGACATTTTCGATAGTGCAGTTTGTATCATGTAAGAAATTAACACATGTAGCAAATGTGCTCACATTCGCTACATGTGTTTTTTTAACGATTCCTTGTATCATTTCGTGTGATTTGTGTTTCCGTGACTCACATTTAATCTATTCGGTAGGTGCTCACTTTGCCCGTCAGGTTTTACCGCGTATCGTGTTCTCAGCAGTCGTCTGACTGTGACCTCGTCTTCCCATCCTTGACATGTGTTTGTTTGGGCGACGGTCGCTTTTGTCTGAACGAAAACATGTTACCGGCCCTGCATTCAGAACAACATCATGTACAGAGCTCACCAGAATGTGGGCAACCAAAAATCAAAATTCTGTAGGTATTTGGGAGCTAACAATTTCGTTCTTGTGTTTTACATGAGGTGGTGTATGCATGGTTATTTGATTCCGGACGCATTCACAGAGTACATTGGTCATGTATGTGTTAGTGTCCTGCTCTGTTAGAACGTGAGATCCGGCACCTATCTATACGTCCGCTTTTGGGTTATGCATCTTCTGGGTGTGTCCCCCAGCAGTGCACCACCCATTCGGGAACAGCTTTAAGCTCACAATAAGAGGGATGAGAGCCACCAGCCGCCAGCATTCTCCTCCAGGCGGTGTTTGAATTCCACACAGTAATTCAGCAAAAGATGAAAAGCCGCCACCATCAGAACTCCGGAACTCCGCTTCACGGCGCTGTAGACGCAGTGATGTCGCCGTTTAGCTATCGCAGCCGATTTTGACCCGACGGGTGTGTCCACAGACGGTCCTATCGGGAAATGGAACGAGCATAACTGTCACGCATCCTGAGCGTGTGCCAGTTCCTTTAAGCAAATAAGGGGAATTTTACGAACGACTCGTAAGGATCGGTCGCTGACGTAGGAGCGCGGGCGGCATCCCGCCTCACCGCCCGTGCGTTCCGTGCGTGCGCGCGGACCTCGCCCGCGCCAGCCCACGCGGCGAAGCGAGCAAGCGGTCGCGGCGTCGAGTCCGCGCGCGGACGGCGGCCGTCAAGGCCGTCGGCCTCTCGTCCCGCCCCGCCCCGCCTCTTCCCCGGGTGCCCGGGGCGCCCGGTAACTGTGCATCGGCGGCGGCTGGCAGCCGTTCAAAGCCGGTCGCTCGCTCGGTCAGCGGGCGTCGCCGCCGCCGCCGCCGCCGCCGTCGCCGCATCGCCCGCGGGCCTGGGCGTCGCCCCGCGCCCTGGGCGCCGCCCGCGGGAGCCATCGAGCTCACGCACATGCGCCCAGCGCAGACACTTTCGCTTACGGATTTTGAAGGGTAGAGTTGACGACAAGAGTCGAAAGACAAGTTCGTAGATTTTTTGCGTCGTTTGAAGTGGCGGTGTTTGGAAAATTGCGCTTTAGCAATGTACAATTTTGAGAATGCTGTTGGCTGTTCGGGTGATGCCACGCCGAAGACTATCGTGTCAACGTTTCGACCACCTTTTCGTGCCTTTCCTCAGCGCTGGTCAGGAAGAAGATCACGACAAGATTGTTGAAACGTCGGCACCACAGCCTTCGACGCGTCGTCACCCGGACGCCAAGAGCATTCGCAAGACTCTGGCCGCGGACGCCTACAACTTCAACGTATGGTATTGGCGGTTTTTTGTGGTCTTCTGTGGTCTATGCATTAGGATCGGCTGATTTACGGTTTCTTGGCATGCTATTAAATGTGTTCAATTTGTATTCTATTGCGTACTCTCGTGGTGTCATGGAATCAAATTTGTTCAGCTGAGCGCTTTTGCATTAAATATATTTTCTCCAAATGCTACACTAGTACTAAATTTCTTCGATTTAGTGGATCGTTTTACGGAGACTATATTGAGAGTCCTCTCATTTCACTCTGTTCTTGTGAGCAAAGAAGTTGATATTTATGTTTATAAGTTTTATAAGAGATGTTCTTATATAGTTCAACCAAATGATAACGTATGGGCAGTATTCTATTTCTGGAATTTAAATATTTTGTGATACCGAAAAAGAAACCATGTAACAAGATCATGTATTCTATGGGTTTCGCGTACGAAATTGCCAGTAACAATAATAATGCGTGTTCTATTCTTGTGTTATCCTTACATATTATCAATAATACTCTCTCTGGGTCGGTTCACGAAAAAAGTTTTGAATTGCTGGAACATCACACTTTTTTTCTGTCGACTGCCCATATGCGATCCTAAGCGGTGAGTCGTTTAGCGTTCAGGGTCAGTCGGTCGCCGCTCTCTCGGCATCGAATCACCTACCGCAGTCTTCGACTGCCTCGCCGGTTCACCCTGTGCAACGGAATTGCGGAATAGTTGTGAATTTATGCCTTCTGCTAACTTTATATTCAACACGGCGTTCCATCAGCTGGCGCACGCGCAAACTAGGTGTAGGATAACGTCCCACTAGTTTCACCAGTAAAAAGATCTAGATGAAAGTGAGTCTGGTCGGTATATGTCGTCGGCACAGTTTTGCGCATGCATGTGTTACTTTCTCATTGCGCAAGTTATGGACTAAGATGGTCGATAGGGGTCGGTATTTCATTGGCCAGTGCCCATATCGGATGGTGTCTAGTAATTGCTACTCCCATTTCGGTCGCATTTTTAAAACACATGGAATTTGTAGTTTGAGGTTAACTGGGTTCGTCGAGAAGCAATCCCTCTTTCGAGGCGCAAAAGACGTTTTGGACAATGGCCAGATTTCACTCGAGTGTACGGTCAAGATCCGGATCCGGACGACTTTGTTGCTTCGAATATACAAGCTTGTTTTGTATACGTGTTTTCTGTTCTGTTCCGAGAGACTCTTTCGTAAGAGTCCTTCTACATTCAACATACGTCTTGTATGTTGTCTTATCTGATTGATCATGTCACAGGCAAAATTCATAATAGTGTGCGTTTTAAACATCATAAACAGTAAATGTACTTTATGTTGTAAAAATGTTTATTTAAGTCTGATGCTGATTTTTTTAGTAACTTTACTTTATTTTGAACTAAATAATCGTACATCCACCATCCGCAGAACTCAAATATATTTAGAACATTAAGTTTGCTTTTGGAATGTTTTAGAAAAGGTACTATTTTATTTGTCTAATGATTGTGAATTAGAATTAAGGTTAGGTAGGGTTTATTAGGGCTGGTAATAGCTAATTAACTAGCATAATAAAGGAGTAATTTATTGTTTTTCTTAAATTTTAATATTATTGGAAAGATTGCATTTCGTAGAAGTGGAAAACTCCGCGAATTTTCGTGTTTTACTGCCTCTTAGTTTGATTTAAACATATTTAAATTCGTTTGGAACTTTAATACAATGGCTCTTTAACTGGAAGCAGGTTGCATATCTTAATAAAATCTATGACTTAAATGCGTTTTTTCTCGTAAAATGGAAGTAAGTTAATGTTTAATAACTTAAGGAACACCCTGTAGACGATCTGCTAGGCCGATAAATATAACGGGTTCGCGCACGCGGGTTCACCTCTAGGCGTCCTTGCGGCGCGGCGTGGCGTGGAGTGGAGCGGAGCGGCCAGCAAGGCCCTGCTGGGGGCGGGCCTGCCCCCGCCGCCGGACAGCCTCTGCAGAACAATGCCAGCGCAGGACACCGCCGCGCCGCAACACGCCTCGTGGGCTCTGTGCACGTGCGGGTGTTAGACATTAGGTCTGCCTTGGTCGTGCTTCCACCTTTTTCACTGTTTTCTCTTCTTCGTTTCTTTTCTTCGCTCCCATTCTGTTTTCTCTTCCTCTGCTTCTCCTCCTCCTCCTCCTTTATATGGGGGCTATCGGTCACACATGTCAGGAGTTGAGAGCTTGCCCGGCTGGGGAAGGACCTCGTTGGGGAGATTCTGGAGAGGCGAACTCCGTGTGTAGATCGGCGCCAGATCTCACTGTCCAGTGTAGTAGGGACATCACCACCCCGCGATACATTACATGCACTACACTTACGAGACTAATGATCTCGATAGTTAACGCGTCTAGTATTAATACTCACTTCTTCCTCTACTTCTTCACGTTTCCCTCCTACGACTCCTTCCGTACCCCTTCTTTCGGATTTGTATTTTCTTCTCTTGTAGATTATTTCATCTCTGAGGACTTGTGTAGTGAATCCCCGAGGCCAGTAATTAGTTTTCTATTTGTTTTCGACGTTTCTCTCCAACTATTGATATGTTAAGTGGTGCATGATATGAATGGAGGAGAGAATGAACATGCAGCTTGAAGTCGAAAGAATTCGAAAGCATTATTAAAATAGCACCCTACTTTCGGAACGGAAACCTTTGTGCGCTTGCGACTTGAAATTGCTTTGATAGGATCTGTTAAATCTTACACATATTTATTTGATTAAAAACAGCCTTTGACATTAATTTATAGTCAATTAGTATACACTGGCGCCCCATTGCGTTAAATATTATGTTCCTAATATTTAATGTTTTGCATTCAGGTATTTGGCATTCTTAGGAATTAGTTCTCTTAACAATAGAGCCAGTAGATATAGCGAATGCTTCGTTGGGTTTGTCTTTTTTCTCCTCATTCATGGTCTAGCTCCGAAGGGCACAGTTTCTTGCGTGTTATGTTTCGTAAGCATGTATTCTGAAAGGAAAGTAAGTCTGTAGCGGCATGAGGAGTGCTATCATTACCTCTTAGTAATTGCCGCGAGAGAGACCGTTAGTTTACGATGCGCGTGTTTCGATCACTGTTCCATGGAAAATGAGAGTAAACATCGTCATAAAGGTACCGTTGTTTGTACTTGGCGAGGATAGAATATGAACGAATCTTTTTGACTCCGTTCTCATTAGGTGTATTTGCTTCAGCGATATGAACCCGTTCTTTCTGTTAAATGTTTCATAAAACGGACACACAGTGATGCGTGTTCTTTTCTGGTGACGGACTTAAGTTGTCAGCTTTAAAATCGTTACCTACGGTTCGTTCTAAGAGAAGAAGAAAACTTGTATTTCGAAGAAAATATTTACTGTTAAAAACGAACCAGCAGGTTCTACTTTTTGTAAACTTGTCAAATAAGCTTAAGAATCGCTGTAGTACGTCGGTGCTCAGATTGTAGGCTGTTGTATTTCCATTAGTCTAATTATCATTCTTTTAAGATAATTATAATCCGTAAATTTCGAAACGAAAAGCCGGACTGCTGTGAAATTCTGAAGACATGGAAATACGAAACGAATGAATCAGAAGTGCAAAGAAGAGTGGATATTGATTGGCTTAATAATTTAAAGATCAGGATGGCAATTTGAATGGATCATTTTTGCGCTCAAATGCTTGCAAAATTGTGAATACAAACCATTCTAAATGAGAGAAAAAAATAGGACTCCTTAATGATCTTAGTAATCGTAGGAGCCATGACCAAATGAAAAAAGGCGCATGGGATAGAGCAAGATAGAAAACATGTAGTCGAAACCTGATGTAAGACCTACCTCAAAGGAGGGTACTAAATTAAGCTCCTTGAAAACAATGAGATAAAAATCAATAATTTCCTCCGGAATAGTGTCAGAAACGCGTGTTCGTGCATTGAACGAGATAAAAACAAAAACCTTGTTTTAAAATTATTTATCTAAGAATTTATGTACCGTTATAGAAATTATTTATATTTTAAACTACACTGTCTCTAAACGATCACGAAAATAACAGTCAGCTCGTGATATAAAATTTATACAGATGTCAATAAATGTATTTAAACAAAAAGAATACCTTCTTTATTTTCGGAGACAATTTACACGAGGCCTTGGAAATCAGCAACGAGGAACCATGGATAATACTGATTGAGGTGAGAGTGAATAAGAATGTTTGCCTTTATAGAGGTCCTTTGTTCGGTTGCAGTAAGACGAGAATCACGCGCTTGAGCCGTGCGGTGGCGGACGTGGTGGTGATGGAGATTGCGGAGGCGACGGTGGCGAGGGCGTAGTGGTGATGGCGGGGGCAATGATGGTGATGGTGTTGGCGGTGGTACTGACGGCGACGGGAGCGATTTTGCAGGTGGCGGTGTCGACGGCAGCGGCGGAAGTGATGGTGGCGGGGGCAATGGTGTCGGTGGTTACGGGAGCGATTTTGCCGGTGGCGGCTAATGGAGCGGGCGTCGCCGGCACCCAGCGGTGCCCACCGCCACAGTGCGTGGCCGCAGGTGATGTCGTCCTTGCGGCGCGCGGCCGGCCTTGGCGGCCGGGCGGGGCCCGCTCGATCTGGAGCGCGCGGAGGGAGCCCCGCTGCTGCGGAGCGGAGCGGGGTGGGGAGAAAAGAGCGAGAGTGGGTCTCGTCGAGCGGAGGAGACGCGCTGACCCGCTATGGCTGCGCGAACCCCGTTGCGTCTGCCGCGCCCGCGGAAGTTGTTGCAGCTGCACCACTGGCCCCGCCCTGTTGCCTCGCTGTTTGTTGCTTTATTAAGATTCTCAGTACCTACGCCTTTTCTGCCATGCCTGTGGTAAATGTTTTGCTAGATGGCTGATTATGACACGTTTACTGCTATGGTCGTTAGTCTCTTTAGTGTGCCATTTTTTTATCGCGCGAGATGGCGGTGCGTTCCTCTCCGCTAGTTGGTGAGATCTGACGCCGACCCATACGTCGGCTTGCGGGGTTTTCTCCACCCAGCTATCTCCTACCAGCAGGGCATCGCCTCAGTCGGGACAAGCTCTAAGCTCCCGACTGGTCTGCTGACGTGTGTGGTAGTGTAGTGCATGTGTGTATGTAATGGGAGAGGTTGGGACAAGGAGGTGGAGGGAAAGATCCCGCACTGCATTTCGCTCCTAGCTATTTGCCTAGTGTCGAAAAACCTCCTCTGTCCAAACTTGAACCCTAGGACCTCCCGGTCTGAGTCGCTGCAGAGACAGCTACAATTCAATAGTCTATTATTAATGAACTCTTCCATTTGATTATTTAGTTTACTGAATGGAGTTCGTAAAAATATCACTCTGCAAGAAAATTCCTCCTCCTGATTTCGTTGCAGGACCTCTTTATTTCGGATAAGGTATTGATTCGATTATGATTTAGTCGAGTTGGATTATGGTTCAAACAAATTTACCGAAGCTCACCATGCTTATCTAAAGTCTTAGAAAGTTACTAATTAATTAATTAATTAATGTGGTTTGATATATTTGTTTTAGATTCGAGAGGAAAGCTATTGTTCCATTGTCTTCTACCTGCGTGAATGTTAATTCGAATATTATAACCGCCTTGTACAGTGTGTGCTTATTGTGAAAGTTTACTTTTGCGCTCTTAATGTCAATGCCCGCTGACAGCTTATGTAAAATATGTTAATATTATTACTTGATTCAAGCTAGGTACGGAGGTCGTCTCATGCTTTTTAAAGGGGAGGATGGTAGTAGGTCGTTGACAGATCTGCGTTGGCACACTACGATTTCTTATTGCCTACGCTTAGCATTTAACTCATAATAGCTGAATTAATTTTATAGCGTTTTCTTCTAACGACAAATGCAGTTTTCTTCTAACCTCAAGAAGACTTAATTGGCTGAAGGAATAAATGGTTATTACAAAAACTTAAGTACACCGTCTCCCAGGTGTTTCTACGCTTCAGTGCTCGCATTCATACTTTTTACTAATTTTTCAAAGGCAGCGGTAGTGCTATCGATCACACTTGCTAACCTTCGTTGCTGAATATGCAGTAGTTTTATTTGATGGTCAGAATATAAATGATGGATTGATTATTTTGCCCTTTACAAAATCGGTTCCGGACGTGTTGCAGTTTGTCGAGGTATTTGATTTAATTGCTTATCGAAAATTGACCAGTCGTTTCTCTGAAGATAATTGTCTGTATTGCCTAGAGGTATGTTAAGATTCGGGAAATGATAAGTCAAGAATAGGATATGATTTTCAGCCTTCCATTACCTTCTAATGCTGATAAAAATGCGTGGAATCCTTTTAAATCTTTATTTAAACTGCTTAGAATATTATTTTTTTGAATAAGAACCGTATGTAATTAAGAAAGAAATGTGAATCGGGAGATGCAAGTAATATTTCTGTTTTTTCGAAACAATGTTTTTATTTCAAAGTATCATTATATTCATACTGAAGATTGTTTGAATGTTTACGAAATTTCAGTTTACGAAATGTAGCATTGAATATTAATGAGCATTCATGAAAATGTAATTCTATGACAGAGTACTATTGTAGTATTGAAATCTTAAATACTTTAATTTCAGGTCACATTATATCTCTTGAATTTTACAATGTTTTTAAATTTAGAGCCTTAGCCGATAGATTTGTTCGTATTATGCCAAAAAAAGTAACTTTGAAGGCAGCCGCTCCATTATTCTTTTTTCTTTTTTCGTTGTATTAATCATAGTCTTCACATATTAATCATAATTTCATACCGTCTGAGAACTTCCATAATATTGCAATCAATTATTTTTTTATTGCTAACTTGGTGTCCCCCCCCCCATGTTCTAATTGTTTCTCTTCCGGTGAATCAGATTGAGAGGAACCAACCCCTACAGAGCAACAAGTACTAAAGGGAGCCACCGCTTCACAATGCAGCAGCACCCTGCCCCCGCGAGGAGTCAAGCGACGGCCCAGAGCGCGCCTTTCACCCGGCGTCCTCGCACAATCGGCGCGTTGTGCGGCGCCGGAGCCCATTCTTCTGCGCGCGTCGCGGCGGCCGCGGCTCGGGTTACGATCAGCTCCACGGCGCGGCGGCGGCGGCGGCGGCCGGGGCTACCTGCTCGTGTTCCCTTATCGCGGACACATCGCTCGCGGCGAGCGCCCGCGGTTCGGGCCGTGCTCCGCGGCGCGCCGCGCCGGGCGGCCGGGTCGAGGTCCCGCGCGGTTCCCCTTGGGCTGTGCGGCATTGACGGCGCCACCTGCTGCCGCCGCTGTTACGGCCGCTTGCCCCCGCGCCGACCCGCCGAATCTGCGTGGACTCAATTGGCCCCACTCGGCGCGTGAAGGAGGTTTCTGTCGTGGGCTTCGTGTCATTTCAACGGGCAGAAGACTATTTTGAGAAGGAAATTGCAGCAACGGATAGAGGGTTCTAAACACCATTCACCAGATATTTTTTATAGAGCGTAGGAAAGCGAATACAACCGAAATAAATGTTATCCGTTTATAGACTGTTCCAATCCGCACAGAAATCGAAAGAAAAATTTCTAGCCTTCCTTCATGTGAGATGTGTCTATGGTTTTGTAACTCCACGAAATTCCGAAAACAGTGAAGCGGTTTCGATTTTCAATGGCAAATATTCAAATATCTTTTTTCCCGTATTGTCAAACTGTACCAAATGAATTCTCACACCTAGTGAATCACTACTTACGAGGCAACTGACGCCAAGCGGCAGCAAGACTCCAAAGAAGAGGCCCTCTGTTCATCATTAAATATTTGCTAATCATGTTTTGCGTTATGGAATTTTAACTGTTTTAAAAATATTCTTGGTATGTGAAGAACTGTTGTATTATATGAACTACCCTACGTTATTGCAGTACTCGCTAAGACTGTTTTATTAAAACAATTCATTTATTGTAGTGTCCTTCAAAAGTATTTTATTTGTTGTTCATGAGCTGTACGCGTGCACCTATTTGGAAACCCATAAAGCGTGGATTTCTTCGTGGAATCTGAAGATATTAGTCTGTAAACCCAGTCGAGCATTGAGCATGCAAATCGCTCATATAATATTTATTTTTTATTATTCTATTGAAAAATAAACGAAACTTAAAAAAAAAAGTGTGATAAGATGTGGAAATGCGAAAATAATCATATAATCTCTGAATTTTAACATTTCTGGGAAATTCCTCTCTTGGCCAATGACTTCCACATCGACTGTGATAGACACGAAATTCTGAATGGTTGATTTTTTTATAATGCTTATTAATATACTCATTACGAACGTGTCAACTGTCATTCAGATAAGGCATTGTCATTTATTTTGTAGGCACTTTAATGCATGAATTAGTATACCACGCGGTCTCAAACAACTTTCGCTGTCGTAAAGTTTGTTGTTCTTTTTTTTGTCCCGTGTTTATGGAAGTCCTTATGAACGTATTTGCTGGGAGCATTGTGTAAATGGGTTCATTAAGAAATCCAATAGGTAGAGCAACGGTCATATTGACTTAGCATTTCCTTTCGTTCTGACTTGCACTTATCCGCTGTGGGTCCAGTCACACGAGAAATGCTTTCACGTTCTCGTTAAACATTGACTGAATGCAGCGGGTCGACCATTTGTATTCTTTGGGCGGTTGGTCTTCAGTTGACTGAGCACTACAAATACATTGGGCCGCAAGTGCCAGGAGAATCGGATTGGGGTCGCGCACTTCACGGTGCGCCTATCTCGATCGGGAGTGATGAATCGAGGGAAAGTAAAGGCAACAGAGCGTATGGAATTCCGACGTTCGCTTTTATGCATATTAATGAGCCGTCTTTTGTCCATCCAAGGTAAACAAATATTTGTAACAAGATACCGTATACTTTTTTGTAATGAATGTTTAACTTTCGAAGAAATGCGAGATAATTTCTCGATTGCCCTCATTCCTTCCCGCTTCCACTTATTTTTGAAGAGGTTTTGGCATGTCCCTGCTCGAGAGACTTTTTCATGTAAGCTACCTTGCTTAGCACATGATCCTTGCCCAAATGGGATTTTAGTAGGTATTAATAATAATTTGCCATTAATTTTTCGGTTAATTCAATCCATTTTTGGTCATGCGTTTTTCTCTTCTATATATTTTATTCGAAAATGTTCATCGCTGGAGATAACTGATCATTTTCCCCTTTCTTCCAAATTAGCCTTGGTCATTTTTTTCTTTCATTTGTTCGACTTGTGTCGTTTGCTTGGAATCATTGGCAACACCGATGTATGAATACTACTAGAATACTAATATTATCTCACAAAATCCGATATAAAATCTCTCATTCCTCATACTTCATGTTCTAAGAACTCTCACACCCCCATGACACCCCACTATCGCAACAAACGTATTCCACTGTCACAAGCTCACAGCATACTCCCATATTAAATGAGAACCGACATCTTCTACTGTTTACTTAGGTTTTCGTAACGTGGCGGATGACAGGTCATTTTTACACCTCCTGCCTTATAAAATGAATCTTTATAACAGTAATAAGCACATGTTTAAGCCCCGTTGAGAGCACATTCGCGAATTAATTTAAAAGATTCATTTTATAAGGCGGGAGGTGTAAAAATGACCTAATGTCATTCGCCACGTTACGAAAATCCAAGTATAATATGAGATAGGGAATGTAAAGAGTTGGCGTCGGGTCGTTTCAACACTCCGCGCGACACCTGCCTCTATTCCGTCGCGCTCCCTTTCCTGGGTTGGCGCGGCCGCGAGACGCTCGCCCCCGCCGCGCCGGTCGAGGAGGAGGGGGAGGGGGCCTCGCCACGTGCAGCGCCAGCGCCGGCTGTCGCCGCGAGCGCGCGTTCGGCCGCGTGCGAACAATGAGCGCATTATCCGCCTCCCACTCGGACGCCTCCCCGGCGGCCGCCCCGCGCCGCGCCACGCGTTACGACATCTGTCCGCGGGCGGCGGACGACTGTTGGGACAAGCGCGCGCCGGACGCGGCCCCGCCCCCACCCGTTCACGCCCGCGCACACGTCTCTCCCTGCGCGTTCGCGGCGCCTGATTTTAGCGCTGAGTTTCGG